>CM031234.1:850944322-852144322 GCA_018340775.1 Taxus wallichiana var. yunnanensis
AATCTTTGTGGTCCAAATAATCTTGCATCATTTCAATTCTTAAGGTGTTTAGTTCCTAGGAAAACCACTTAAATGTGTTGATATGAAAACGAGTCATTCTGTAACACAAGGAGACACAAACACCTTTATAGCCAATACAACTAATACACCTCCACACGCTTTCAAGACCCTCCACTAGGTTTATGGGGAAGAATCATGCTCACATTAAAAATAACACTAGAATCTCAAAGACTACAAGAGAATTTTTTTCGTGATCCTCTTTTCATGTTACAAACTTATATTTCCCCAAATGCCCTAAGAATTAAATACATTCATTGATTGTTTTCCTTTATGCTTAGCCTCGAGACAACTTCTGATTCGTAGCTTAGACCTTACATCCCAAAAGTCTCAAAATGACTCTAAGCCTTAAACTAAAGCGTCCCACACAAATTCAGCATGAATGAAAATAATTCATAGTAGGAACCTCTTTTTCTTTAAACAATATTTATCCATTACCATTCCTATAGGATGGTTACGTGACAAGGATGAAAAACTAACATGACTCAATAGAAACTTGAAAATGTTGCCTTTATTACCTCTATACCGGTTGGGTGCCAAATAGTGTTAAGGAAACTAGGCTCACCCTTTACTTTTCAATTATCTAACTAATGTGATCACACACAAGGGGGTATCGAAAAATGATCTTACTCCTAGGTTGTCCCTTATATCTCTCGTTTTTTCTATGAATTCCAAAGAAAAAGAAAACACAAGGATTTCATTCATGAATAACACACAAAATTACGTTATGATAGATCATCTCATTTTCTAGTGAAAAATAACATCTATAACATTAGCAAGATATAAACCTATAATTAAATCACACCTAGAGAAGAATGCCCCTTTTCCAAAGATGCCAATATAACACAATTTCTTACTCATCCCAAAATAATCAATAAATAACATTCACATTCATAACAATAATGTTGATACATCTACTTAATATTACATGTATATTTCAATGATATTTCATATTACAAAAATACTAACAACGCTACCATTTCCTTCTTGTCCGTATACCTGCAACCACCACATGGTCAGCACAACTATTGGCATGACATCAAACTACAACCAAGCACGAAATATGATTTCATAGTTTTCTAATAATAATGAAATTATTTAACATACTTCAAAGGAGAGTAAGAATTGTAATGCCATTACATTTTGTTTCCAAAGCTAAGGAGAGAGGAGGGAGAAAACACCATTTTCCACATTCGATTTATTTTCAGGAAAGTGTCAACATATGGTTACCTAACAGTCATGTATTCACGTTTACAAGTTTTTTCTAGCGATGTTTTTCTTGTATAAGTTCATATTATAGTTTTCGCCAAATAGTAGCAAGTTTCCAAAAACATTAGTTTTAGCCAAGTTTCTAAAAAAAAAAAAAAAGTTTGAAAACCATCTTCAAGACTCCATCAACCACTTTAACAAATTCTTTACTATTCCCTATATACAGTGGAAACACTCAGAGTTGATGGAACCCCAAACTAGAAAACACAATTAAAATGGCGCTCGTCTTTCTAGAGCTAGTGATCGTAAATGCACTCAAGCAACCTTGTTGCCCAAAGACCGAAGGCCTATAAAACCTATCAGGAAAACTCACTTGTGTGATGTTTTTATCCAAATTGAGGGTTTTTAGCAATTGTCTCATAGAAATATTAGAGGTATGCGGAAGCCAAAATCCATTTCGACACCTAGGGCCAAAAGAACGGGTCAAAACCAAACTACATTTTTCACTTTCAGCAATTGTTTAAAGTTGTTAACTATCTGTCTAGGCTCCTAAATGCATTACAAAGAAAGGTAAAATGGAAATTCAATGAACAACTTAGGATTTGGTTGGACACTTCTCATGACAAGGTACATAGCTAAAGATTTTTTTCACAAAACGATATTTATAAGAATATTTTGCACCCCAAGATAACATGTTTTTAATAACATTGCAAAAACTCACCTAGAAGTAGTTTTCACTAATTTTGTTGTTTATCACACCAAATTCTTGTTTTCTAAGACCAAAAAGTAGTATAGAGTTGTCCAAATATCTCACGAGGTAGATTAGGAGTACAATTTACATTCCTAATTTACTATTCTAGATGTGTACAAAATTAAATTTACTATAAGCCACCACATCTCATTTATATCACTGATAATTTAATCTAATTTAGTTTTAATCCTCTACCACATTAAAATAAGAAACCATAATCATTAAAATCATGCAAGAAGGGAAACATGAGCATGCACGATAATCGAATTAGTGAAGTATAAGGATCACACAAAGCTCAATATGCGGTCTGTCGAAGCGCTTGGATTTTATTAATAGCTCATGTGTCATACTATAAGCAGTTCAAAATGCCAATGGAATTGAAATAGAAGTTTATTCAAGAACCGATCTCAAATCAATCTCGATAAAACGCCTCTATAACATTTCTAGAAAAAAATTTGTGAATTAAGAGATCAAAACAAAGGCCTCTTTTAGTTTTCACATAAGACCAAAGATTACTGTGATGACTTCAAAATTTGTATTGTGTTATTCTCCTCACATGCTTATTCATTCCAAGCAATTTTTAAGTATATATCACAAAAATTCAACCTCCAAATTGATTCCCAAAGAGAATCCATTAGTAACCAAATCTGAGAGGCATTAATTATGGAAAACAACATAAATTATTGTGAATGTGACCATCTTTCTTTTAGACATTTAAACAAAAATCATATCCTTCACAGTGCGGGGCCATGCAATCCTCGAGGCATCCCACTTTATTCTAAAATCTTAGTGACCATATATTTGAGGCATTCAAAATCAATTCATGTTCCCGAGAATGCTTCCATACTTTTTTTTATTATATCCCTTTTTAAAAACCATTACAAAACCGGGAGGTCTTTGCAACGATTGAATAACACACTTTACACTTGACAATTTCAATTGATTGAAGTAATACAGTCTTTTTAGCCAATATTTTTGCCACATGTACACCTCAACATTTCCTCATGGCCCAAACATCATATCGATCCCTCCACATAGTAGTCCTAGTGCATGCTAGCTCACTAAAAACACACTACCCATAAAAAAATGACCCCAAATCTTTTAAATGCCTCAATTTTTGTGCATACCCTACCATGCACTTCATGAGATGACATATGGACGAGGAATTTCTTAGAAAATCCTTAAAACATTCCAAAGAAGACCATTTTTTTGTGTATATCCTACAATCATTGTTGTCCATGAAAACATGTGTATATTCAAGCAATTTTTTCAAACAATTCACATTCCATGAAAGTAAATCCCCTTTTGGGCACAAGCTATAGTCAATGAAGACCTAAGAGGCTGAATTTTTAATAAGGCATTTGTAGACTTTTTATTACTCAATATGGCTATGCGTGTTGACACCTCATCCATCCAAGGCTAGAATCTCACCCAAGCGGGCACATCCAACAGGTCCCTCTCTTAGTTGGTTATCAAGATGTTAGCATGCATAACCATATTTATAACTATAATCATAAAAGTCACAACATCCACCCATGTAAAATATTTATCATAGCTTAAAAATTGGCAACACATATAATAAGGAAATTCACTCAACATAAAGCATGATTAACAAGACCTAAATTACCATAATTCCATACCCATATCTAGTCACTTTAGCAACCCATACGGAATTATCCATGGAAAAACACTTATTCATTGCATAATAAACCTTCGATTACATCATATGTTTCTTACAAAGGTCACTAATTGTCCATGCATGCATACAAATCTTAGCTACATACTCCAAAATATTATTCAATACTACTAGCACTCGAACCCTAAAATCACAACTCTCAACTCGGACTCGAACCATTTAGAACATGGACATATACCTTTATATTTGGGGCCTTTCCCTTCATCAAATTCACACCTTTCTTATAATATGTGTTCTTACAAAAACGGACTACATGCTTTTTAGAACTCAAGCTAACATTAGATTAGGCTATAAATAGATTATATCCTTACATGTTTTAATCATATTATTAGCTTGATCCATGCATGTACGTTATCCTTTTCTCTACATGTGTTTTTCCTTATTATACCTCCTTTATGTGCGCCCTAAGTTACCCTACTTTTATCTAATTTTTATTTTTTCCTGGACACCACTCAATCTCTGTTTTTCTATTTTTAGCCATGTTCGAAATTCAGCTAAGTCTCAAATCCCATATGCTCATGTGCTAACCTTCGCGTTGACATTCAATGCATGTGCACATACCCTCGTTTATTCCTTGCGTGTGGTTTCTATCCTTCACACATGGCTAGTACTTAGCCTTTTTCACCACTTAACATCACCCCACACTAAAGTGATTTTCGTCCTCAACAATGTGTCATCCAACAAACCTCCCCAACAAAGAATAAAGAATATGGGTGAAAACTCCATGAATTAAAGAATAAGTATTCACCAATTTGCACATGGGTAATCTCAAGATTTAGGCAACTGGAGGAGCTTTGGGAAATATTTTCTCAATACATTTTCTATGTCCTCCCTCTTTGTAAGTTCCTTTGTAGCCTTCCAGGAGTGACTTCAACAATACACGATATTTCATAAGGCACCAATTCATCAACTTTCTTCATAAGATCTTTTACTACCACATCTAACTATGTGGTCACATCTTCCTTCCGGCCTACTTTGTCTAGTAAATCTTTTGGTACGTGTCGGTTGTTCTTAAAGGATGCACCCATCCTCTTGAGCCACTTATCTTCTCTAAAATTTTACTATTCAACTCTCCCCAATGCTCGAGGTATTAAGCTTGTAACTTACCAAATGTGCCACCACTATGGAAAGTGTCAAAAATATTCTCCACATTCATTTCCCGTGTCCCCTCTCGTATTGTATTTTGGTGGCAAACTCCTCAAGCTTTATCTGGTCACATAAATCCAATTGTAGGTATTTTCTAGTATCTTTATGCAACCCTATCACTCTCCCAATTAGATGAGTTGTGAATCTCATTCTCTGTCTAGAAAAGTAGAAATAGTATTTGTGTATCCACAATACTATCCACCGTAAGAGATGTGTAGGCCTTCTAAAGAAGGAAACTAATACAATTTGAGACCCTAACTTCTCAAGACTCTTTCGTACTAAGTCGTCCATGACTATTTGATCCTCTATGGTCCTCATGGGTAGCTCAGTAACATGTTTTTGTTTAAAGTAGCCTCATGTCCTAATGTCCTATGGTTATACTCACTAATCTCATAGTTTGTAAGTTGTGAGGTCCATTATTGTGCTACAACCACCTCCAGGTGGGTACTAGATTTTAGAACCAATTCTTGGGTAATTCCTCTACTTCCTTGTTTCCCTTTGGTGTCAAGTGTGATTTTATTGCTTCTCCAAAAATCAAAGCGTAAACTTGACTAAATTGTTCCCTAGGTTATCCGAGTAAAAAAATTACTTTCTCCTTGAATCCCTATGGCGTTTGTTCAATATTTTAGTGTGCTCTTGTATACCCTGGTCTTGTGCTCTAGCTGGTTAACTCATGAACCATAACTTCATGATTTTCAAGCTCTGTAAACACTTGCTCCATAATTTCTCACTTTGCAAACGCTAGCTTCACTCACCCTTACCCTCACACTTCTCTTAAGCTTCCACTTCCTCTACTAAAGGAGCTCCCAAACACAGAAGGCTTATATACTCTACTTTGGTTTACTTTTATCGCCAATTTCTTTATCACACTCTTCTCTTAACACTTAGTTGATTGGCTACTCAATCATACAAATCGCTTCAAATGCAAGGTAACAAATGAACTTGGTTTGCAACTTTTTCACACTTAATACTCCATCAAATCACTTTTTGGATTTAAAACATGTGTTTATTTTTTCCCACTTTTTGTTTTAAAACACTTTCCTTTTTCATTCTAAAAGTGATTTTTAATTTTCTCACGCTTTTCTCTTCCACAAGTGATAATTATAACCATCAAGCGTACCCTAATTCCTAGGTTGTAGTCTTTCGTGTGCGCACCTCCTTGCGCCGTAACCCATCTTCCTTTGCGCCACACACCAAGTAGTGTATTTTGATGCTACCTCCCTTTCATTAAACAACTAATAAATCCCATAACCTTCTAACACCATCATCCTAAGCACTATGCAACACTCTCCTTTACTCTCATGCATAACCCACACCTTTTTATAAAGAACCTTTCTTTTATATTATAGTGTGCACCCCTGGACCAACTTCTATAGACATACGAACATTACATAGTTTCCTTTTACATGTAATCATACCTATTTTACCCCATACTAAATGTATGTGCGGTCATCTACACATCAACTTATAAGATTGTAATCAACTCTTGTGTGTGAACATGCTTATTACAAAAAAACAAGCAAAACAAAACATGAAAGGGAAATCTAAGCTAAATGGAAATATTTCCTTATTACAAACATAAAGGAAGCTTATTTATAGTAGGGATTCAACCTACTCCCATTGAAGTAACTAGAAAACATGGTGTCATACAACGCTTACAATTCATATGCACCTGATTCTAAAATATTGGTTACTACAAATGGTCCCAACTAATAGAATTTCAACTTCCTTAGGTGGCACATATGCTTGGAATCATACAAAAGTACCATATTTCTAACTCCAAAAGACTTGTTTTTGATGTGAATGTCATGTCGGGCCTTACATTGTTCCTTCTCCGTCTTGAATCAAATGCACAATGAAACACCTCTCATCTAATTGCATCAACTTTTAATGCACTCATTAACCGCTTGTTTATCATCCAATCCTCCTACGCGTGCAATACACAGGGATGGTAACATAAATTCCACAGGTAATACAACCTCCATATAAAACACTAACTAAAAAGGTGTGACATTATTCAATCATTTAGAGGTTTTCTGTATGCTCACATGACAGATGATACCTTATCGTCCCAATCCTTTCTCCCAACATCACATATCTTCGTTAGTTTCTATCCCAAGATCTTGTTGAAGGATTCATTAGTCCCATTAGCCACCATAAATTCTATCCCAAGTTTTATGGTGTGCCACCATAAATTCTGCCAATAAAATTATAATGGTCTCATTTAAAAAATGAGTTCCTTTATCACTCGTTAGGCTCAATGGACATCCATACCTATTGATGATGTTTTCCTAAAGGAACTTCATTGCGGTGTAATATTTTGTAGGCACAACCTCTTCCCATCTTGTCAAATAGTCATTACATGTGATGATGTGGTGCAAACCTATCCAGTGTACGGGTGGTGTAATAGGTCCTACAAAATTAATGGCCCATTTTAAAAAATTTCCATGCTTGCAAGGGGTCACAACGACTTCGTCTCTATTTTCATGCTTCCAAATTTGTTGATAGTGATCACATGCTCGAAAAAATCCTTGGTATCTTTGTACAATGTTTACCACCAGAGATCTACTAAAATAATTGTGCATGTAATGGAATCTCTGGATAATGGCCTTCGGCTATTCCTCCATGAGATTACTCCATGATGGATTCACTCACATGTTTCAGATTACATCTTCGTAAGACCTCATCATTCCCCATTTTATACGGAGTCTCCTCCAATGAGATGATATGGCACAACATGAATAGCAAGATACTTCTTTTCCAAGGTCTTCATTCCTTCCGCGCAAGCCCAATGCACAAGCGCAAGCCAAATAATGCTATGTCTCCCAAATAAATTGGCGCAAGCCCAATGCACAAAAATAATGCTATGTCTCCCAAATAAACTGGCGCATAGTTCATTTTGAATAGTTATGCATCTAACATGGTGTCCTCAATACTCTGCGCATCCTCCCCAAAGTTAATCCTCAACAAATGGTCAAGTCTCAAATTGCTCTTGCACGGATTTACTACAAATGTAAAGTCAAATTCTTGGAAAAGTAGTATCCATCGGTAGATGTGCCCTTTTAAAATAGATTTTTTTGACTAAGTACTTCAATGTCATATGATATGTATAAGAGTTAAATGTTGTGGCCAATAAGTAGTATCGAATCTTTTCAAGTGCGTAGATCATGGATAATGCCTCGCGCTCCATCATTGTATAGTTTTTCTTTGTTAGTGTCAACTTATGACTTACAAAGCATATAGGGTGACAAAAATTTCCTTCCCTTGGTTGCCCTAAGATTGTAATAATGGTCATGCTAGAGGAATCTACATGGAAATGGAAAGGTTTATTTCATGAAGGGAAGTGTAAGATAGGTGCAATGGTAAGCTTCAACTTTAAGGTCTCAAATGCATGTTGCTATGCGTCACCCAATAAAATTTTTCTTTGGCCTTGAGTATTTATTCGAAGGGTGTTATAATATTTGCGAGAACCCTTAATGAATTTTCTATAGTAACTAGTGTGCCCCAAGAAACCATGCACTTCACTCTAGTTGGTAGGTTCTTCCAGCCCTAAAATGACTACAATCTTAGAGGGGTCTACCAATAATCCTTATTTAAAAATGATGTGCCCAAGTAATGTACCAAAAGGGGTGGAAAATATGTACTTCTTAATGTTTAGAGAGATGCTATGTTTCTGCATCTCTCAAACATCAATCTCATATTATCACAATGATCCTTTACTATCCCATAGATGGTCCAATCATCCAGATAAACCTACAAAAACTTATGAATGGGGTCATGGAATTCATAAAAAGCGATGCTCGATAACACTACGACACATTCTTAAATCCAAAATACATCACAGTATATCCAAAACTTCCCCATTCAATTATAAAGGTGATATTATCTTGATTCTTGTGTGTAATGTGTACTTGATGGTACCCTGAGAACCCATCAGTAAAGGAATAGATCTCATGTATTGCTACGACTTCCAATATTTCTTTAGTGAATGGAGTAGGAAAATGATCTATGAAACATGAAGCATTGAGTACCTTGTAGTCAACACAAATCCTGATCCGTCCATCCTTCTTGATGTTAATCACCATGGGGTTGACCCACTTAGATTCCTCAATAGGTTCAATGATCCATGACTTAAGAATCTTATCAATCTCCTCTTTCACCTTCTCATGTAGGTTTGGGTTCATCTCATAGGGCCTCTTCCAAACCTGGATGCGTACCTTCCTTCTAATTAGTATTCATTTATCCTAATAAGGGATGAACACATTTCAGCTCATGATAACCCCTTGGGAGAAAGTCTTAGAAGTTACGCAAAAACTCAATGATCTTTGCAACCTCTGGTTATGACCAATAATCTCCAATAGTTACCTCCTTAGGCACATCCTCAGTTCTAATATTCACCTTTTTAGTTTTCATAGGCAAATGGTATGTGTGCTTTGCTCTTTTCGTAGTGTTCATAACTTTAGGCACACCCTCCGTATGCTTGATATCCAAATCTTCAACTTTCTCATCATCAATAAGGCATACCCGCTTACATTTTTCCTTCTCTCTCCACATGTGCCCTTCTACGGATCTCATTTATTTACACTACATCCTCGTGTGCCTCGAGCTCGGGATCTCCTAGAACTTAAGCCATAAGTTCCTCTACCTTTGTACTGATTAGGTTTCTCTTCTCTAATATACCTTAGAAACTGATTTTTTCCCAAATGCCTAATCATACGGGGCCTAATCATCCTAGAAACTCTTCCTTGGACCTCACGACTTACCATCTCATAGGTTTCATGAGCCTAATCATCACAAGCAATGATAGTAGTATCATTGATAGATTTCACATCCTCCCAATGTAGGATGCCCTCCTTTAATGGATCTACGTTCTCCAGATCACGCATTGTATGTGCGTAGATTCAATTAAGATCTTCCTCACTAAAATGCTCAATAAATGGAGTAATCTTTGTCTCATCCAACGGTATGACCACACACTCATCATTGTTCTAAAATATGACATATATATTTTTGAAGCACAAATCAACATTGTTCGCATAACACCATGGATATCCTAAAAGTGTTAGTAAGCTATCTAACTTTACAAGTTCTAGTACCTCAAAATAACCTCTAAATTTTACACCCTGAATAGTGATGGAGGCATATTTTAATACACTAATGGGCATGGACCTTGTCTTATTTTCCATGTACAAAACGTTTGAAGATGGCTGCAATTATGGCCTTCCCATTTGGTTCTATACATCCAAAGTCATAACATTGACTTTTGCGCTTGTGTTAATAAGAATGTTATGCATCAACCAACCATTAATCACCTCATCCAATTTTATCTCCTTATCAAACTCATGGTCATGTGGTGGTAAATTCACATGAAGGATATGTCACTCTCGTTTAATCCTTGCACATGGTAATTTCTCGCGTAACCATTCTCCTGGCAAGGGAATGATGTTTTTTCTAGCATGACATCATGCATACTACTTTCAAATCATCAATATCTTTCTCGTGGAAGTTTGTTTCCCCTTGTGCATTCCCTCTCGCGTGCTTATTACTTCAAATTTTGGATCTCTCCCTTGTAGTTATATGAAAACATCCATATTTTCTTGATATATCTCCTTCGATGAGCAACGTCCAAGTATTTAACATGTATGACCTCTTCTCTCTTGATTATAGGTTTTACCTTTATATGCTTATGTGCGCACACTACTTCTATGTGAGTAGTAACAAGGACAAGTTGGAGCTTGGGATCATCCATCTTCTTAGGTGCCAACTACTTAGGCTTCACGCGCTCCACTTTGATCACCCCAACACCTTTTCCTTATTTTTTCTCTTACACATCTACTCATAGAGGTCTAGGAATTCCTCGACCTTGTGTGCCTTCCAAACTATGTGCATACATGGTTTTTAGGGCACTCGCATTGATAATGATATGGTGATCCATGAATTTAATATGTCCCATGCGTAAACCATCCTCTACCATCATGGCCTTGGGTTGATATCCACCTTGAAATCCACCATTCCCATTGTTGTGTGTTTCACTTGGTTTTCCTTCTTGCTCTGAGATATGTTATCACACTTTGGCAGTGCAACTCGGTCTCATATGCTTCATGAATTTGGTTAATCAAATAACAGTCAAATGTATCATGGGTATGTGCATTGCAAATCTTGTAGTACATAGAGATGTTCTTTTGTGTTGCACACTACAAGAGGGGGTAGTTTAGGGCATTATATTTTTGTGGAAAATCTTAGAAGATTGTTATAAGGCACACACATTCCTATGTGGAAAACTATCCTTTGTATGCCCTTCCATGTTGTAATTGGTACACCATAACCCACCGTGCATCTCATGCATTTGAATTGCTAGACAACTTCTCCAAGTGAGTAGCCATAGTTGTAATTTATGCCTCGAGAAAAGAACTTACTCCATTGTTTACACTCCCAATTGTTTTAGCACACCAAGCTTCTTCAAGGTCTCATTTGGATCAATAAATATTTTATGTGATAAATCCATTTGAAAATGATTAAGAAAGCCTCTAACAAACCATTGAGCATGTTAGCTCGATGAATATTATTGGATAACTTAGACAATAAAGTCTTAAATCGCGCATCATAATCCCTCACACACTTTTAGGCAGACCCTACTTGATATCCTTAAGCATGCTAATACTTTGTTACTCAAACTCAGGGATGTGAAATTCAACTAAAAAAGAAATGTGTAGCACATCATAATCCACCATAGTCTGATGTGGATCATACTTCCTATACCAATGTGTGTGCCCCTTGAATTGTGGTGGAAAATTTACTTGCATTCCTATCAAAAGTTGTTATCCCTTTATCCCTCCATAATAACTCACACTTATGCATATGCTCAACCACATATTCCACAAATCTATATTCTAGAAATTGAAGTGACATCTCAAAGAATAATTGAGGTGTTTGTTATTGTTTTTATTGAAGGTTGCAATGGTCGTTGGGGTTGTTGTTGTGGTTGTTGCTACCCTTATCCTAGAATGGGGCTAAATCCTGAACCTAAACCTCCACCAGGGTTCCCTTTGGGCGGTGGTTTACCTGAGCCTCCTGTCGTGACCTACAGTCTTGTAGATTAACTTCCTTACATTCTAGTAGTCATATTAAATTAGACACCAACCGTTTGTGCTATAACATCAGCTATATGATTGCTTTAAATGGGTTGCATGCCAACACTCTGTCCTAATGATGCTCCTACGAAGAGACCCCTCAAATTACTCTTTCCAAACACTGGAACCTATTTTTTTAACATGTGTGCATCTTTAATTTAGTGTGCTTCACGAGCTGATACAAAAATATGCCTACTTGTATCTCCTTCCCAACATGGGTATCTTCCTTGCTTGCCTTCACTATGATGTTCTTCTACAAATACCTCTAGTTTTTGAACACCTTGCCCAAGGCCCATGTAGCCAAGATGGGTCATATGCAAATTTGTGGTTCTCACTCTATCCTCAAACTTACTCTCATCATATGCTTTGATGGGGTCTCCCTAATGTGCTTTCCCAATGTCGAGAGGACATGATCCTATGGTCCTCGCCTTCTACAAATATTTCATCACCTCCGCTAATCATCATTTTCTCGATCTTAATGCCGCATAAACCACCCTCTCTGTCGCACATCATTATACCTTATCCCTCTTTCCTCTCTTTGTCTTTATTCTGCTAGGCTACCACCATCCTTCCTAAACACTGCTTCCTACCCCTACACATGGTGGGGTTTTATCCTGCCATAGGTAATTTTTCCATTCCCAATTCAATCATCAAGATCTTGATAGCTAAAGGTGTTGTGCATAGATAATATCCCCTTGGCTCGCATAAAAACTAGAACTCTACTTCCTCTGGGAAAGAATATGTCAAAATATCATACTCTTAGGTATAACTATGTAGCACACCTTCCCACTAATGATTTATACCTCTAGTCCATGACTTGTCCAAATCAAAGAGTTCTGGTAGTCTTCTGTCTCAACACTTACTTTCTACTAATCCGAACGCCCCTCTTTTGTGCGTATGTTGTCACCCACTCATAAAATTATATGAAGAAGAAGATGAAAATGTCTCATACAAGTATTCATAGAGATTGTCTTCCAACCACTTGCACACATTAAAATCAGGTCTAGTGTTATATTTTTGAGCAAGCATATCTTGACCATCATATACCCTGTTCTCGATATTCTCCAAAGATAATCAAAACACCATGTGCATACAAAATCTGGTAGACAAATAAAAAGAGGTCCCATAAATGAAACCAAAATGTAGTCTTTTTATTACTCAATATGGCTATGCGCATTGGCACCTCATCTAGCCGATCCTGGAAGCTCACCCGAAGTGCGCACACCCACCGAGGTCCCTCCTTTTGTTGTTTATCAAGGTGTTAACATACATAACCATATTTATAACCATAATCATGCTAGTCACAACACACACTCTTGAAAAATATTTATAATAACATAATTTTTTTAACACATATAATAAGGAAATTCACTCAACATAAAGTATGATTAACAATACCTTTCCCATAACTCCATACCCAAATATAGTCACTTTAGCAATCCATACACAATTATCCATGGATAAACTCTAAAAGATTACTCAATACTACTAGCACTTGAACCCCTCAACTTAGAAATCTCAACTCCAAACTCAAAACCCTTTAGAAAAGGACGCATAACTTATATTTGTAAGGTGGGGACTTTCCATTCACCACCTTCATGTATTTTCTTAATAATAGGTGTGCTTACAAACAAAATGCATGCTTTTTACAACTCAAGCTAACATTAGATTAGGCTAAAATAGATCAGATCCTTACATGTTTTAATCCTATAATTAGCTTGATCCATGCGTGTACTTTATCCTTTATATGTATGTGATTTTATTTATTATAGCTCCTTTGTGTACATCCCAAGTTATCCCTGATTTTATCTATTTTTGGATCATTCTTGGAGGCCACTCCATATTTGTTTTGTTGTTTTTAGTTGTGTTATGAAAAATTGGCTAAGTCCCAAATCTTGTATTCTCACATGCAAACCTTCGTGCACTGACCTTTCTTGTATGTGTGTTTCCCCTCACACATCCCTTGTGTGTGGTGTTTATCCTTTGCAAATGGCTAGTACTTAGCCATATTCACTTCTCAAAGCCAACATTTGTCAAATAATTTACAGGCTTGTAAAGGGCCAAGGTAATGCTCTTCTTTGGCATCTCAAACTTATCCAACACTCCACGCACTAGAAACAAATACATTGGGATGTCGACACAATTTTAAAGCTCCCAAAAGGCATAAGAATGGGATGCTTAGTAGAAGGGTGATGTGTGCGGGTTTACACCTATCAATTGCATTTTATTTGAAGTTTCCAAAGCCACTTCAACATAACCAATATAGTCCTCGCGACCACAATTTGGAGGAATTTTTAATAAAAATTCACGTCAATTGTGTTAGCCTCCAAAATCGCATAAACATATGCATGTAATAAAACAGATAAAGAGTATTTAGGTCAAGATAGTTGGTTTCCCCTGGCCAAGCATTTTTCAACAACCCCTCCATGCGCATTTGTAATACCCACTTTTGCTAAAATAAAATAATTAAATACAAGATTCCTCTAATTTCAGATTACAACGCCCATACATGCTTCAAAGATCTCATACATGGGCAGACATGGAGAATACAAAAAAATGCGGAGGAATTCAGCTTACACATGCTAAAAGAGAAGCATGGGAGCCTCTAAATCCTTGAAACTAGACACAACTGAGAAAAACAAGAACTACAACCTAGCCTCACCATGAAATTCCAAACAAAACCAAAGAATTTTCTAAAATGCATTTTTTGACCGGAATCCTTCTTCCTTCCTCCACACACAGACCAAAAATTCTCTCACAGATGAGATCTCACATTAACCAAATTTGTTTTATTAATTCTTTCTTGGTAAAATGTTGGCACATGCTCCACAATTTGATGGATTTAAGAATATTAGATAATTTTATTATATTCATTTTTTAAATTTCTTTTCTTTGTTGATTAAATCATAAATTGTAAATGATTTATATTATTCTATTTTTTAAATTTATTTTTAACCAAAGACACAACAACCCCACAAGGCATTACTTTGTTATGGAATTATCTTTATTCAATGATTACGTGAAATCTTTTTATTGATGCCGTAATGAAATTTAGTTAGATCGATGCTTAACGTTAAACACAAATATACTTATATATGGTTCAAATTTCAAGATTCACAAATTTTCTCGGTTGAAAAGATCGTAAGAATAACGATGTCACCACACAAATCGAAAACATGAAGATACACTTAGTCCGCAAAGGACAACTTCGGACGTTACCATTATTATTTTATTAACACAATAGTTTAATTTATTTTAATGTTATTTTTATTTTACGATCACTCAAGCGTGATCCAATGACCACCCGACCTAAGCGTTTTCAATAATCTACGCAAACCATCAAGGCTAGGGAAAGGGAAATTTCTACAAACCGGAGGGGAATTACATGAGTGCGCAATTGAATTCAATTTATTTGAATTAATAGAATTTATGAATATTTTATTTAAATAATTTTATTTCATTTTTCTTTCATTTCAATGTTAGTCAAATCAAATGAAAAACCAAAAGCATTAAAACTCAGCCTATTAGGAAATCCACGCTACTCGAACTTATCCTTTATTTACCTTAGCTCTATGTGTTCATTACTTACTCATGATTTATGGCCTACACATGACCAATTTAATTCCAAATCCAACCCTATAGAAGGATTTTTAACCCATCTTCAATCCCCTCATAATTAATTGATACCAAGGTGGCATAGAATTATGATTACGTATATTGGTCTTTCACTCTACCCCCTTCCCCACACTAATCATTATCCAACTAGAGGAACTCAAAAATCATCTTAACATTTCCAATTATTTTTTGTTTGGTCAAGAAAATCCACTAAGAAGTGGAAATCCATAATCCATTCACCCATTTTCATCTATGTAGTTGTATGACCCTCTTTGGAGAAGATCACCTCAAAAGAAACATGCATTTTCCAATATTTTTACAACTTGGAATTGTTTTATTTCGTATACTTTATAGATTGAGATGTCCATGTTTCCATCATCCTTGATCTCGGTATCTCTCAAGATGGGTTGGATAGGATATTTTTTTCCTAGATGATAAAGTTACACATTTAAAAGTCTATCAATAGAGGATTCATCATTTATTTTATCCCAACCTTTAGTCATCTACACCCTACATGATTGACCATTACTCATTATTTCCATCACCAAATCTGACTACCACTTCACATCATCCTTCCACTTTTCATTTTTCTCACCGAACCTTGAGAAGTTTACTGTACAAGTTAACAATGTCATTTTCATGTGTACAATTTCCCATTACAGTTGTCGAACTCATTGCGATATACATATTGCAAACACACATTATGTGGGTAAATATGATGTTTTATTTCCTCTTGAGAATTTCTATGTAGGCATGGTAGGGACCACTTAACTCAATTAAGCTAACACATTTTCAGGTCCCCAAGAAATGAAGAAGAAGAAAAAGAAGCCATAATCTATTGCACAACTAAGATCATAAAATTTAAACCATTGAAGGTAACGATACATATATAGAGGAACACAATGCCAAAGGAAAATTTTTGTCACAATCAACAGAGGATAAAACCGTCCATCTTGAGATAAGTCATAAAGATGAATTTTTCTGAAGCAAGCGGATTTATCTCACACTCAATTTCACATCTCCATATTTTTAGGACAGCTTGATGATGCTAAACACATCCTTCCTATACACTCTCATATCATTATCATCCCATATCAGTCTCAAATTTATGTATCCTCTCTAACCATAACTTTTACTTTCATTTATTATCTCAGATATGCTATAACAATTTACCATTTTAAAATAGACTTTATTTAAGATCAATATGCTCATTTTTCATTTACCCTAATATGATCATATTTAATATTTACAAAAAAATTAATGTTAATTAAATAAACCCTAAATTTTAGCCTTACACTTTTACAAACCCGCTTACTTTAGTTACACAAAATCATTTGTGTATTATATTTTTGATTGTTGTATTTCATTTTATAAATTGATTTCTCTATCCACTTATGTGTGGTATTCCTTACTATATGACATTAGTTAACTTAATTTCTATGTGCTATTGTATGATTCTTGTATGAAATTTCTTGAATTACTTTCTTTGTGTACTTGTGTGATTACTATATGATATTTTCTACCTTTCTTGTTGTAGACACTTATTTAAGTTGTGGTACTATCTTTTATGACTACTTCATACAATTATATGCTATATTTTATGTGTTTTCTTTCCTTTATATTGAATATTTGTTGACTTTCTACAATTGTGTGTCATATGTTGTGTTTTTTTGGTACACTTATATGTTCTATATTTATTTGATCATATACATGGATTTTTATGTGTGATTTCTATTTCTAGTTTTTTTTTTTTTATGGTCATTTCACCTCGGGGTATACTAATCCTCTTTCTTTCAAAATACATAATAGAACAAAATCTTATGACATGTTACTTACTACATTTTTGATAGGGTTGAACAACATATGACATATTAATTTCTTACATTATTTTTTCATACTAATCTTATGATATACATATAATTTATACACACTTTGTATATTTTACACATTGATTGACACATGGATTATGGAAACACTTGTTTGATGCACATTACTTGATTTCTCTATAATTGATTTACACTATTATCACTACTTGTTGAAATTTATTCTCAACAATTGTATTTTTACATCTTGACTTATAGATCACTAGTTATTACATTGATCGTGGAACTTTATATGGCTACATACTATAATTTAGATCATTTTTGTTGTACATTTCTTTATTCACCGATTTTTATATTTCATGATTATGACATTTCTTATTACACATTTTTCCATGCTCATTGACCAACTATATTTCACGATTATAAAATTACTTACATTTCTCCGTGCATATTGACTATTATACTTCATGATAAGATCATTTATTATTACACATTTCTCTATGCACATTAGTTTCTTCTTTCACTACTTATTACACACATCATTATTATTTGCATGCATGTTCTTACACACATGAACTAACATCTAATACTACTAATAGTGGTCAATTGTATCACATATAAGTTTTCAATCATGTTTTATAATGGGCCTTTCATGTCATGTTACATCATATTGTGTTGTCACTATGGATCCATGAAGAATCAAAACATGTGTTGTTATCATTCTACTCATCTTATCATTATTATGTTATCTTGTTGAATCTTGCTAGAATTGTTTCATGATATGTTTCATTATCTTGATGCTACATACACATTACTAAGATTACACTATTGTTTTCTTACAACATTTACATATTTTTTGTGCTTAAATTCTAACTTTATCATGAACACTATCACATAACTTAAGTAACCGATTAGTTTGATCAACCGGTTCCTAAATTATGAATTAAATCGGTTAGTTCCTTGTTAAGTTGTAACATATAATCAGATGTTGGAGTTGAGTCATCTCCTAGTTCTCATGTTGGAATTGTATTTGCTTCTTCCCTTGACGCGTGTAGAATCAAGTGTAATTTCCACATTCCAAAAGCTTATTAGGATCACATTTTATTCACATGTGTGACCTCCTTTGGCTATGGATGATTTTCTCGCAAACAAGTCCTTTGGTTGCATGCGAGCGCTACAGATGATGCCTTCATTGTAGATGATCCCTTTTGGATGCATGTGAGTTGTTGCATATAAAGTTTTCTTACAACAAGAGGCATCACATGCATCATCAATCAAACATCTTATTATAATCAAGAGAATAAATGTGTACTCACAATACCAAAAAATAAAGCTAATTAGTGATAACTATATTAATAAGTATTCATGCCATAATGTTCAGGTTATAATGAAATGTCTTAGCAGTATAACAAGGAAATACAAGTGTAAGGCTACAAATGGCTCAAAAAATATAGAGGATGAGTTGTTTAGAAAGAGAATTAAACAACTCATCACATTGAACTTAACTCCTTGAATGTCCTCATTCAAGCTTCTATAGGTTCCTTAGGCCGGCTTAAGGTCCTCCCGTATGCTATTGTATAAGTGTATGAAATCTATTGAGTATGTCTATATCTATTGGCTCGGTGGAGAAGTGGGCATAACATGTTGTCGGGCGATAACATGTAGAATGATATCTTGTTTAGTAGCATGCGAAATGCTACCTACCGGTGGTGTGTAGAATGTTGTTGATTGGTAGCATACAACATGCTACTGTTTGATGTAAGCATTTGCACATTGTTGGTCGGTATCATTACGTATGCTCTTTGGACGGTAGAATTCTCCATGTTGCTGGTGAGTATCACATTTACTACTGATGGTCGATGGCATAAATGTTGTTTTTGGTCACCTTTGCTAGCTATAAATACACGAAGGCAATCATTTTCACTCCACACAACAGAGAGAAGCCAGATGAGGAAAAATCATAAAGATGAAACTTGAATGCCAAAGGACATATAAAAAGGAAGAATCCAGATTCCGTAATGCCAAAAGACATACAAAAAGGAAGAATAAAAATTCCGAATGCCAAAGCATAACTACAACCAGGATTTTTAAAAACAATTTGAAAAAATGCCAAGAAGAAAGAACACTTCCAGAGAGCCAAAGAGCCCAGTTGCGTCAACAACAAATATGAATAAGTTTTCATACAAGATCCTGATATTTCCTCAACTATACAAATTTCTATAGGATCATAATACATTTTCCCAATGGATTGAAGTAACCATTTTAACAAGGCTACTATATATGCCCCAATTTAAGACAGCCACGATCACTTAACAATCTTCTACTCAACTACGACACTTCCACTTTCACATTTCATTATACACTCCCATCTCATGCAGAGTCATTTGGAACGTCACCTAATGACATTAAGTGTCTCACAGGACTACCACACAAAGATGTGGATCCTATCATAGAAAAGTTTGTTTTATCAAATGAAGAATGCAAGTATTTGGAGTCCAATTTTCAATTTTATATTGATGTAGTTGCAACTGCTACTACTTGTAAGTTTATTTTTCTGTTTTACAACATTACATTTTCATTATTTTCAAATTAATTTTTTTTTGTTTAAAATTTACTATCAAAATGTTTCTCTTTGTTGTATTGACAATTACAACTTCCCAAAACCCTTCAAAAAGAGGGATTCAACTCAAGGATTTCAATCACCCATTTCTATAGGTCATTGTGCAGTTCTTCCAGGCCAAAATTATTTTACAAGGTTTATAATATTCCTTGGTGGGATTTAGCATTTATTGTTCATACGTTATGTGGGTAGAAATTTGACAGTGTAGCTACTTATCCTCTAGGATAAGAGCTGATTTGGAAAATATTCATTTGAATGAGAATGTTACCATCATCTCAACAAATTTTATTCTTGGTTTATATTATGAGTCTCTATATAATTTAATCAACTCTTATCCTCCAACAACAATACATTCAAACCTACAGGATTTGAATATAACACTAAAAATTGAAGAGTAAGAGGTGGGCCCCAATTTGTTATTAGATGGTTTTTAATTATTATTTTTCATATTTTAATATTTATCTTTTAAAATTAATATTTTAAATGAATTAATAGTTTACTGTTAAATTATAACAGAAGGTGACATTTGCGGCTGCATCATGAAGGGATGTTGCTATCAGAGGTCACTTACTACTAGGTTTAGGAGATTATGTTACTATTTGTGATGATCAACAAACAGAGGAGGAAAACCCTCCACATGGTAAAAATATGAGGAGCTCCATAAACCCTCAAACCCAATCATCCAAAATACCACAGACATTAATCGTAGGTATTTTAATTTATGATGTATATATGTTTCAATTTTTTTGAAAATAAATGTAATTAATTATATAAAACTTGTATGTGTTTCAAAATTTATTACAATTTATATTGCTTTGCTATAGAAACTACTAGAAAAACAAGATTGTATCATTGGCCTCAAACATAGGACGTAGAAATATCTTCAATACCTCACTCTGTTGCCCCAGGTTTGAATCTCTTGGTTTTTAGATTTTTGCTGATAATTGATGATATAAAATTCAACACTCTAATAGATCTTTAATTCTTAATTATATTTTAGATCACACCTATCAGTCCTTACATTATACTCCTCCATAACCACTACATCAACAAAATTAGACTTCATTTGTACCTCAGCAACATTCCTCTCAACAAAGTAATTTTAATTTTTAATAATCTTATATGAATTTATTTATTTTTCATTTCTATTATGTTTGAATTTTGAATTTCTTCATATTATTTACAAAATTACAATTCAATGTCTTAGGGCCTCCAATTCAGTGTCCACTACAAATGCAGATGCCACCTCCACCACCCCCACCAAGAAATATGAGGACAATGTTCACTGGAAAGAATATTTCATTCGCTCACCAATGCTGCAAGTAAGGGCACACTTAATTTTTCCTTTGATTTTCCAATGTTGTTATTGGGAAATTTTTCTAGTGGACAGGGTATTTTAGTGTTGAACAATATTGATTTATATGAGGAGTATCTTGGGATTGAAATCAAGCTTCAAGAGCATGGGACATTCAATCCCCAAGATATGATTCATCCAAAGAAGGAAACCTTCTCCAATAAGACATGATAGATCAAGAACACCATCTCCAGTATGGACTTGCACTTTCTTAACTGATGACCGGAAAAATACTTTTCCACTTGGTGTTCTTTTGGATGATAAAACGGAAGGTAATATTGATATTATTTCAAAGGAGGTTGAAGAATATTTTTTTGGGAGTTTAGGGATAAAGTTCTGATTAAAGAAATAAATTCACGATATAAAAATCACTACCAAAAACATATATTGTATTCTTCACATCAGAACGAGTCAGGAAATATCAATATGAGTCTAGTTCTGTATCATTTGATAATAATTATGATGATGAAGTGTTGAACATTATGTTAAATAGAGTTGAGAATTTAAATGTAGAAGCACAAGCCTACCACAATATGTGTTCGAGAGACAAGGGCATTGTAGTTATAACAAATGTGGAACGAGATAAGGCATTGGTAAGTCTTACTAAATTTTCAAGTATTATTTTCATTTTTTGAAATTTTACTAATAGTTTTCTCTTGTGAAATGCAGTCAAAGTACAAAAATTTGAAAAATGAGGCTAGTGTTCTTGATTTACATTTACAAAGTGCAAGGAAAAGTGTAAATGCAACAATTGAATTGAAAGAGAAGCTTGTTATCCTAAAAAAATAGAATAATACCTTGAGAAGAATTATAAAGTCAAATGCAATGGATCTAGAGATACTATTGAAGAAGCAAGTTGAAGAGGATCAAACATTATTATCTGCTGGTGAATTGGAAAATCAAGAAAAAGTGGTTCTTTCGAATATTGAAGCTGATGCAAAGGAATTGGTTCAGTCTGGTGTTGTCAAAGAAAGTTCTTTGGTGCAGGAGAAAGAATCACATAGAGAAGAGTCTTCTCAAAGTTGAATCTGTAAAAGACATTATGAAATTATAATTTTTGTTGTTGAAGCTCTTTATAAAATTGTTTCAGATTATATGACAATATTGAAAGTTTCAAACTTTAATCAATGTGGATTGTGGCATTTTACTTTTACTTGTGTTATATTGTGATTGTTTTGCTATTCAAATTGATTTTGAATGTGATTGTTAATCTCGATTATATTTGTTTTATTTATTACATGGTAAATTTCTTATTATTATCATTTTAAAATACTTTGTTGATAGAACAGTGAACTACAAGTAGCATTTATATTTCAAAGAACAAAACAAAAATTATCTAAAAACAGTGAAAATTCTCTAATAATGTAATTATATTTTTTCATTTTAAAGACAATGAACAATAAAGTATGACACATTTAAAAATCTAAACAGTAAACACATTACAACATTGAAAATAATATTAAAAAATGTACAAGTGTACAGATAAATAACAATATATATAATTATAATCAGAAACTTGATATGAAAATTTATTTCCGAATAAAAATGTACAAATCGGTCTTCTTTATTCAATATCAGCTAGAGAAAATGCAAAGTTATCCTGAAAAGTTTGTTGCCCAACACTTTTATCTAATATTTCGCTGCGATTTTCGTTAATGTTTCATTGCTATTTATAGTCCTTGTATTACTATTACTGATCCATCTCCTCTCTGCAAGATAATTCCATATAGTCATTACCCGTTCATAAGGAAAGGTATCCACATCATATCTTGAAACATACAATCTTAAACAGTCTCAAGATTTTTATCAAGCCTATTTTGATATTTTGATTTTATAAATGTTAATGCGTTGAAAAATCTTTCGTCTTCAACTGATCCCAATATCATTGTCTGACATAGTTCATAAAATCAAAAATACTCACTTATGCTTTCACGAAGGATGGAACTAGGATACAACCTTTTCCATGTATGTTATTTCTCCCTTCTTTGTTGGATATTTTAGTTCTTCAAAATTTTCCTTCATTACTCGTCTCTGAAATCATTTGATTGCAATGCAAGAGTTTCCTTTTGAAGAATACCATTCATCTGAAATCTACTACATTCAACCGATTGTGTAAAATGTTTAATTATAGTACCCATGTGTTGTTTAAATGTATCAATAGAAGATCCTGCAACAAGATTCCGATTGAAAATTCCCATGGCCTCAAGAAGCTCTCCTTTTTAAAAATGATCTCGATCTCATTTGATAAGCATTGTGAGATTTTCTGAAATTTTTACCTTGTTTTTATATAATAAAGCATCATATAAATTATGTGTAATAGGTAGTTCTTTGAGCTCTGCTCTAGAAATATCAACTCATTTTTGAATGTGTGCATTTTAATATCTTTCCCGTTAACAAAGATACATAGATGACCAAATAAATTGAATCTGAAGTAGTTGTTGGAATCTTTTAAATCTTTCAGAGATTTCCAGTGATTGAAAACATGTCCTTTAAAGCAGTAATCAAAGTTATATAACATATATAGATTCGACACACCCTTTTTCTCGAACTTAATGAAGTCAATCGTATATAAGGATATTTCTTGTGCAAGTTTTCCTATGCAATTCATCTCATGCAACATTGGAAGAATCCCACAAAGTGTTAACAATATTTGAAAGTCTCGTAAGTCAAGAAAGAAAATATTTTTCCCTATTAACTTGCCTAATGTTCTTATACATGAAACCAATTAAAAATGGATATTCCACAAAAACTATGTGCGCAGGCTCATACATAGAAATACATCTAGTATCAATATCTTTAATAATTTTCTTACCATATGCGACCCCAAGTGAAAACTTATGAAACTCTAGATATCTTTTTCGATGTTTGACATATAGGCATGCACTTCATGAGATAATCTCTTCAATTTTCTCAACACATCCGAATGTGCTTACTATCCTATATGCAAGATTCATCTTGTGATCCATACAATGAATAGGAATCATGCAAGGAGCAACAAATGTTTGGAGACACGCATATAGACCATTTATGTGACCTTACATCGTGATGCACCATAAAAACCAACACAAATAAGCTTTGTGGCAATAGAATAATTATCCATTCCTATTATGTCCTTCAAATTAGATATCACCAATTTGGAAAGATTTTCAGCATTGCATTTTTCTTGCATTTTATGAATTGATAGTAGATGAGGTGTTCTGGTGTGGTTCTGGAATGTATATGCATGCATGTAAACCCAAGAAGTGTTGTTAACAATCGTAATCTCATCAATTGAAATGGAGATGAAACTTGCATTATTTACATATTATTTCAGATCTTCTTGTTCAATCATAGCAAGACATCTTGCCATTTCCTAGGCACTGCTCTCTGACCAATGTGGATTTGGAAGGTTGGAAACCCGTTGAACTTGAACATTTTTTTATATTATATTTTTTTTTGAAATTGGTCTGCCCATTTTAAAAATAAAGAATATGGTTGAAAGCTGTAAGGTTTTTGCCTTCATATTTTTATTTGTAGCTTTTCCAAAATTTTCATTTATGGTACCTCCTTGCTCTCTGAAGTTTTTGAGTGTGTTTCATCTTATTTTCATAATCCTCCTTATATCTTACATGCATGCACTCTTTTACAATTTTCCATATATGATTCCCTTTTTGCATCATTGTCGGGACTATGTAATATACTTTTCCACAATGTTTCTCTATAGTGTCCAATTTAAGTTGCATTATATGTTCTTTACCTAATTTCCAAGTAAAAATAGTGCATCTACATTCTTTGGGAGTATCCCTATCATTATTTGGCTATACAGGCTCAATAAATGGGTATTTAGCTTCCCAATCTACTTGGAACGACCTTCCAATTGTCCAGGATGTTTTCTTCTTTCTCCCAGACTTATTTTTTTGAAGGTTTCTGTCATTATCATCTTCTGCTGGAATATTTTCATTTGAACATTCATCTATTAAAGGAATTTAGCATTCAGGAATATCTTCAAGCTCTGGCATGTCTGGGTCAATATAATATTCATCTACTGAAATAAATGTTTCCTTAGGGTTTATGTTTTGGTTTATTGTTTCATTCTGAATAAAATTAACATAAGGGGTTTCTATTTTCAAAAGATTTTTTTTTTTTACCGTAACAAAATTATTAAAAAAATTAAATTGATCTTGATGAAAAATTTAAAAGAGGAAAATGTCAAATGTTTATGATAGTTTGTTACAAATTACCATTACGAATATCTTTTAAGCTCGACATGTATGGGTCAATATAATCTTCATCTATTGAAATAATTGTTTCCGTAGGGTTTATGTTTTGATTTACCATTTTATTCTAAATGAAATTAACATAAGGGTTTTGTTTTCATAAACGAAAAAGTTTTGACCGTTACAAAATTATTAAAAAATTAAAGCTGTACATTTAATGAAAACATTAAAAGAGGAAAATTCCAAATGGTTATGATAGTCTGTTACAACTTGCAAGTACCCTTTTTCATGTTTCCAATGGTAGCAACTTGGGTCTTAATTTTTTTGTAGGGCTGAAAAAAATAGCTATGCTACCTTTTCTTTTTTGTGCTTATGCTTTTTGTTGATTGTTCAAAGAATCCATTTTACCTATCCATGAAAATATTTAAATTAGATAAATGTAATCAACATCTAAATAGTTCTAAATTTTTAAATGTAATCAAAAGAACATTCAATGCTACCGATCAAGTAGCATAATCCATGATATCGGAAGGTGGCATGTAGTGCACTCCCAACCAAGTATTAGAATACTATCGATCTGGTAGCATGTTGCATATTGTTGGCGGTAGCATTCTACATTACGCTACCCGGTAGCAGCATGCAACATGCTCACCGGTTGACATCATGCAATATGCTACCGACCTTTAGCATCCTTCATGCTTTGGTCGATGTCATGTAAATGCAGACAATATGCTACGAAACAAACCAAAGTACCTTAAAAGTAGAAAGGAAATATTTTCCTCTAATCACCAGTCCTCCAATTTCGAAAGCAGAAATCCTTAATGAAATATTTGGTAATCATGAATTTATGGAGGTTCCAAAGTTTGATGTTTAGAACTATGAATAATAAATTATAAATACTTAAATAGAATATATATATGAGGCGAATTTGACATATTTTAATTTCACTATAAGGGTGATTTTAATGATAATAGTTGGTTGTCAATGGAAACTCCTAGGAAAACTGGACTCTAACATTAACTTGTACCCCAAAAATTTTGGCGACCTAGTCCCTATTCATACCCCAAAAATTTTTCAATTTCAAAATTTGAAAACTGGGATATTCATGAATTAACGACTATTTGCCACTAAAATTTTCCCTGAACCAAGTGTTTGCATATTTAATAGAGAAGTCGATGTAAACATTTACCCGTCTTAGAGTTGGTATTATATTAGGATAGGAATGCATTTCCTTCCTTTGCATTTCTAGAGGTCATTTCATTCCAACGCATATGACATGCCTTCACTATTTCCCTTCCACTATGGGTAATCATGTTCCTTACTAGCTCATGTGCATCTTTTCTCATCTTCCATGTCCGCTTTATGATCTCCTTGTGTTCTATATACTTGTTATACTCTTCTAGGACGACATGTGGGTTAGAAGCCTCTTCCCTGACCATTAATGGATGAACTTTTCTAGGTGCATGTATTCTTCCATTTGTTTCTCTCTGTCCAATTCATTCATGAAGTAAGAAATAAGTGCTTTGACTGGGACATCTCCAACATAGAGGATTGGAATCCAATCCCTATCATATTCAATGGCATAATTATACATGTATAACTCACATAATAGGAGTTGAATTTCTTGAGGACTGTTCAAATATAATGTAAAGAAATTCCTAGATCCACTAATGTCAAATTTCATGTCAGAGTTAATACAGGTAAGCTTTAGCTGCAACATCTTCTCATTCAAAAAAATAGCATAGAAATTTGAAGGAGGCTTGTGTCTAATTATTTCATAGGCCACTTTAAGTGTCTCATTCTACTTGTTTGTCAGCGTTTCAATCTCCTTATCCTTGGCCTTAAGTTCCTTTTATTTTTCCTTCATGTCTTCTGGTGTTGGAAGAGAAGTTATTCCTTTTTCCTCTCCCATTTTCCTTGTTACTTATTAACATGGGTTTCAAACTAATGGACATAGTAATCTTGTAGCATTTTTGTGTTCATATGCTCCCGCAAATTGGTTTAATAGGTTCCTTGACAACTTCTCTAATTAAAATGTGTGGCTGCAATGGGGCCATATAAGATTGCTGCATGGTAACATGTGGCAATAATGGTGGAGTGGGCTCGATCGGCTCAAATATTTCATCAAGTAACTACATGAACATTCTCTTGTGTTGTCTCATTTTGTTCTACTTCAAATCCATAGACAATGTTTTCAATAATTTATTCAACATCATGGGGCATACCATCCCCAATTTCCCCTTTATCATGTTGTGTTTCAAGTCTTGTGTGGTAAATTTCTTCTACAACCTTCTCCTTATCACCTTTGGTTACATGAATTATTTCCTCAGTTCCTTGTTCAACTCCTCTTCCTTCATGTTCTTCATGGGTTACCCCAACATGAACTACCTCTTCTTGTTCTTCCATCTGTTCAACAAAAATTTCTTGGGCCATTTTCTC
Organism: Taxus wallichiana var. yunnanensis; assembly: GCA_018340775.1. NCBI lineage: Eukaryota > Viridiplantae > Streptophyta > Pinopsida > Cupressales > Taxaceae > Taxus > Taxus wallichiana. The sequence continues at coordinate 850,972,359 of CM031234.1, forward strand.
ACCACTTTCTTCTCCCTTCTTCTCTTCCATACAATCTATGGTCTCTCTAGGAATTTTTTTCTCATGAATTTCAACATCAACACCTCTTTGGTCTATGTCCATTAATGTGGCCTCAATAGTATCTTCTGCAGCATCTTTATCACTATCAAGTGATATGGTTTGGGGATTTGTGAGCTTTGATGCTTTTGGCATTTTAATTTATAGTTGACGAGAATTCCTAGGTGGTGTAGGAGTGGATTTGGAAGATGTAGGAGTAGACTTGGAAGATTTAGGAGTGAGCTCTGTAATATTTTATCTTACCCTTTGAGGTGGATGATTTAGGATTTGAAAATCCAAGTAGGGTTTTAGCAATGAGAATCCTCTCAGGGGATACATGAATGAGGTTAACTTTAGGAGATGGTGTATTTTTAAAAACAAGGATTTTTGTGGGTAAGGAAGTGGAAGTGTGTGATCGGGATGAGAAGTGGAAGATGTGGGTTCAACTATATCAGTGGAAGAAATATCTGAAACTTTTCCTTCTTTTCTTTATGCCTTAATAATTCATCAAAATGTTTTACCCTTGAAAAATCCTCCCATTTCAATTCAAGATGTTCTCTCTCCAATTTGTGTTTGACAACCAGGGTAACAAGGCAGTGGTGTGAAAGTTCTAACCTCCCTCTTTGTGATTCCTTACTCATCTTTTTCAATCTCTCATTTAAGAAATTAGGTACATTAACATGCCTATCATTCTTCAGATGATTGAGAAATTTGAAATGGATTGTATTGATTCTATAATATCTACCATCACAAGTAAATTACTTGATAATATAGTTGGTAATTTGAGCAGTGGTTTGAGAGAGGCTCTAAATGTACCTTGCAGTCATTTATGAATTTATCAACTTCATCAGTAAAATCTCATCGAGATGCTTATGGATTGTCTTTCTCAAGGAAATTTTTTCCTCTCGTAAGAAGCCTAGTAACTACTACCAAAATATCATCGTTCACATTCACTATTAAACCCTTGACCATAGCTTATCCATCCTTAAATGTAGTAGTAAATTCTTCAACCATAGATTCATTAAAACCCTAGAATTTGCTGATGTAGTCCATCCATCCATTATTATGAAAATATTGAAATATTTGTGGCTGGTTATGGATTTGAGAATGTCCAGTTGGCTCATGGCAAATTAAATCTCCCCCCATTTTGAATTCTTTAGATTACTTCATCTCGATAGGGAAATCACATAGTTTGGAAGAATGATACAAGAATTCGATTATAGGAGACTATTTGAGTGATCTGATTTTTAACTTTGAGAATGACTCACATGCAACATAGAAAGGAAATGAATTTCATTGATTTGATTGTAGCAAGAGTTTGAGGTAAAGTGGTGTGACAGAGGGGATGACATGGATTGATAACTCATAGGTTAAATGTGACAATGTATAATTGCAATTAAATACATTATGGTTTGGCATAAATACTAACTAAAAATAATTATACTAATGATAATTTAATAAAGTGGTATGAGTGCACTTATCTCGAGGAATGTTTAGGATGATGAGTGCACATGCATTGTGGTAATTGCGCCCTTGTTGCATGCTGATCTAATATGATGTTACGAATGTTGTTGTAAGAAAATGTGACATTTTTACTATAGGCTCCTTATTTAAATCAAATAATTCTCGGAGAGGAATGTTGACTGTTCGGTACTAATTATTTCGATCACCACTCACACGTGTAGATTGTTCCTTTTTTTTCTTCGTGGAATTATGAGTTTTGCCAAACTTGAAAACAAAACAGATCTTTGATGCATGTTGTTATAAGTGTAACATCCAGTCTTTGTATTATCTCCCTATGTCATATATTATGCACTCTTGCAACATATACATCAAATCCTAAAAAATAGAAATGTTTAGAAAATAAAATGTTAGCCGAGTGTTTCGATCACTAGAAGAGTTTTATCATAACACTTTTATTCACCCTTAGAGTATTCAACAAGCTGAATATACCAAGGCCACTAAATTATCTCAATCCTCTAAAATATCAGAAGATGAACTAGTAGGCTCAACTTATGATCTTAACTCTGATGTCCTCATTTCCATCCTATTTTGAATTCCTACATGAAAGTTATTTTGTCGGTTGGATTTTTGTACAACCTTAACCTATGACCATTTAACAATATCTTGATCCTTAGATCTATGGTGGTGAGTTTTACAACTCCATTGGGAAATATTTTCTCAATCTCATATGGACCTAGTCACCTTGTCCTAAGTTTTCCCATGTGGTCTTTGTACTTTGAGTCAAACGAGATGGCCTAGCCACCTTCTTCGAATTGCCTTGTCTTAATAAACCTATCATGTCATTTGATTCTTTACTTCTACACTACCTCTATATTATACACAACATGTCTCCTCATTTCATCCAACTCATTGAGTTGGAGAATCCTCTTCCTTTGAGATTTAAACAAATATATGCCTAGTTCAAGTGTAGTTCTTAGTGTATTGTGCTCAAATTAAATAGGGAGAACAATGGTATTACCATATAATTTTTTGATTGGTGTTAAACCAATAGTTGTCTTCCAATTTGTGTTGAATTCCCATACCACCTCTAGAATCCTATCTTCCCAATCTCTCCTATGGAGTGCAATAGTTTTTTTTAAGATAACTTCTATTTCTCTATTTGTTACCTTAACTTGTCCATTTGATTGGGGATGATATGGTGTAGAATTCCTATGTATGATTTCATATTCTTTAGCTAGATCATAAATAACTTCACCAGTAAAGTGTGTACTTTGATCTATAACAATATCTCTTGGTACTCCATACACAGTAACGATATGGTCATATAAAAAATTTGGCAACTTTCTCACTCTTCCGAGTTGGCAATGCTTTCACTTCTATCCATTTAGTGAGGTAATCTGTGCACACTAAGATGTATTCCTTCTCACGAGATTTAGGATCTATAAGACCAATGGAGTCTAATCCCACTTGTCAAATAGATCAGATGCAAGACTAGATGAGGCTACAATGACATATCATCTAATTTAGTAGGCTTACCCATTCTTTAACATCTATCACACCTCCTCGTATATAGTGTTGCATCCTTATGTAGTGTTGGCCAGTAATAACATGTTGTCAACACCTTCCGCATTGTTCTTTTTGTAGCAAAGTGTCCTCCACACGGTTCACTATGGAAGGCTTTGAGGACATCATATATTTCCTCATAATCAATGCATATTCTCATGACATTATCCTGCCATTTGTGAAATAGAAATCCAACTATCCAAAAAAAAACACACACTTTTCTCAATTATGTATTTCTTTTGAGAATAGAGCTAGAGTGGAGGTTTCTTACCCGAGACCGGATAATTGGCTATATGAGCATACCAAGGTGTTTTGGTAGTAGTGGAAAATAGGTTCTCATCCTGGGAAATATTCATCAACCACATGTTATTCATCATTAATCTCCATTCTTGAACGAAAATATGTTACAACGTTGTCCTTACTAGACTTATCCAAAATAGTGATATCACACTCTTGCAAGAATAACAACCATCTAATTATTTTTCTGCTCACAACTAGTTTGTTGATCAAATATTTAATTAATGAATGATTAGTATGAATGAATACTAGATAACTGTGATGTAGTTCATGAATTTATTGATAGCATAAACAAGCGCTAAGAACTCCTTCTCTCAGCACTCTTTGTGTAGTTGAGTTCAACATCTTTGTAAGTTCTTGCTAACATAATAAATTGCTTAGTCGAGAACTCCATCCTTTTGTCCTAAGACATCTAGCTCTAATGACATGGTTTGAAGCATCAGTATGAATTTGGAATGGAATATTCCAATCAAGTCCTCTCAATACAAAGGTTTTGGTTAGAATTTTCTTTAAGGTTTGAAATGCAGTCTCACATTTTTAGTCCAGTCAAATGCAACATCCTTTCCCAATAATGCAAACAATGGAGTTGTCACCTTGCTGAAATCTTGTATGAATCTTCTATAATAACCAACATGGCCAAGAAATATCTTAACATACTTTTGATTCTTTGGTGTTGGTAGGTTGATGATAAAAAATACCTTTGTTGGATCAACTTTTATCCCTTGAGAAGAATGGTAATGTCCCAACACTATTCCTTCATACATCATCATGTAGAATTTTTCATTTCTCAGGGACAAGTTATCTACTTTGCATCTCTTCAAGACTTCATATAGATTTTGCATGGCCTCGTCAAAGGTGCTTCCATTTAGTTTGAAATCATCCATGTGTACCTACATGCAATCATTTTTCATATCTGAGAAAATGGTTAAAACTATCCTTTGGAACGTAACATGTACATTACATAATCCAAAAGGAAGAACTGAATAAGAATAAGTTCCCCATGGACATGTGAAGGTATTTTTGTCCTGATCCTATGGTGCAATTTGAATCTAGTTATAACCACTATATCCATCAAGAAAAGATAAATATTTCTTAGCAACCAGAGTGCCAAGAACTTGATCAATGAAGGGAACAGGAAAATGACATTTCTTTGTTGTTGTGTTCAACTTTCTATAATCCATGCATATCCTCAATTTTTCATTCTTCTTTGGCATAATGACAAGGGCTAGTACCCATTAACTATCTGAAATTGGATATACAAATCCATCATCCAATTTTTTTTCTTAAAAGTTCTCCTTTTACAATCTCCCTCACTTTGTTGGGTTCATTCTTCTTTTGGCTACCTAATTGGCTTTGCAACTTTCCTTGATATAAATATTATGCGTGCAGAGATTAGGATTAATTCCATGTATGTCTCCATATTCACACACATGTTATTTTTGCTTTTGAAGAAGATTTATCAACAACTTCTCTTATTGTGTATTGAGCATCTTGTTCACGTTCAGTAGTTTTCTGAGGTTATCTCCACTTGCTTGGAGAGATCGATCATGGAGCATACATTGCTGCTAAGAGAATTCAGTATGTAGTCATGGGGAAAGAGTTTATGAAAGATTAAATTCTTACCGGAACATCCATAGTGTGTTGTTGTGGTAAAACTTGATCATAGGGACAACTTAAACTCGATCTGTTATCCACTTCCTTATTTCTTTTGTAGTTGTTACGTAGTACGTTGGAAAGAACATATTCTTCTTATCCTTCAATTTTACATGAATTTTTTAGCATCATGAGTTGTACATAACTTTGGTCCTCTTCTAGTTCCTCAACCCAAATGGTTTGATCTTCTTCATTCAATGATTTTGCAAGAGGATAAAACATAAGGTTTTTAGTGCCATTTCCATTAGAAATAATCATATTATCAAACCTGCATCCTATAAATACATCGGGAGTGGTCAACCATGGCCTTCCTAGGATGATAGGATATCCTCCTAAGCTTGATTTTGGTTGAAGAACAATAAATTTAGCAAGATACTCCCAAGAGTCTACTATTACCACAATGTCCTCAAGGACTCCTTCAGTTATCATTGTTGATCTATTTGCAAGTTGTAATCTTGTAGCTGTTGGCCTTAGCCTTCCAAATTCAAATCATCCATGATTTACTTGGTCATGACATTTATGGATGCCCCTAAGTCAATCAAAGTGTTCTTTATCGATGTGCCATTGATTGAAACATTTACCAATAGATCGCTTGATCTATATATTTGGGCAAGATTGAATTTCCAAGCATAATATCAGCTAATTGTCCAATAACTTGTACAGTATATGGATCCTTTCTCTTCCTACCTAGTTTCTTTATGCATAGGTCCTTAACCAACTTGTTATAAATTGGCACATCCTTAATGGCTTGAATCAATGGAATTTTGACACAAATATCCTTCATCTTAAATCAATTAGATTCGATTTGAAGTCATTCTTCTTTTCTTGTAGTCTCACAAAATGGTGGCTCATTAGCTTGTGTTTTATCCTTGTTATAATTCTCCTCAAGTTCTGCAGATCAACTTGTAATATCTTCTGGATTTACTATAGATTCTTTAAATGGTTCATCCTCCTTCGTGCCATTTTATAGATTTCAACACCTCCTCGGCCTACTCGGCCCGCACTAGTCCTAATACTTATTGAGTAACTTATCCTTCATATGTGCTCAAGTAGTTACTACATTTCTTCCCAAACCTATGAACCATCTCAAGTCTGCATCCTTGAGTGCATCAGAAATATATTCAATTTATGTGCATCAATAGTATAATCATAACTCCTGCATAAAACATCAAACTCAAACCGAAAAGTATCCGGATCTTCAACTATGGATCCATGAAAGTTAGGCAAGACTGAGGGAGAAATATTCTTCATAGCAACAACTTCATCATTGTCGGTAATGGGAAACTCAAAAGTATTTGCCCCTTTTTGAGAATTTTGGTCTAACTCTTTAGTTATGATTAGCTTCTCAGAACAACTTTAGAACTTTCTCTTAGAGGATGTTCTTTCACTTACAAACCTTTTATAAAGGAAGATATACTTTCTTCATAATCTGATATGGAAACATGTGCTACTTGTGGATTGGGTAAGAATCTACCATGAGAAAATCTCAAGGGGTGCATGCATCAACTACTCAACTCAATATACATAAATTAGTGAGGGGTATGGAGGTGAATTTCCTAAAACCTAAATTACTTCTAAGAAATGAAAAACCTCTCAAAAACCTTATAACTTGGCAGTATCCCCGACAATGGTGGTACAAATTAACTTGCAGCAATTAGTATGTTGTTCATTAATCTACAGTCATTTAATTATCAAACCAAGGGACACAAAATTTCAATAATGTCAGTGTTGTATGCATAGTTACATATATTCAAGAGGTAGGAAGGTAAATTGTTGTCACTACAATTCTAGAAATAACAATGCTTGGAAACAAACTAAATTCAGACTAGAAGTAAATACTAAGTCTAAGGAAAAGCATGTAAAAATAAAATACAGATAAAGGAATGGATTTTTGCTAATCTACTCATGCAATAAATCAAATCAACAAACAAAGGAGAGGGTTATAAAACTACAAGTAGCCCTACCTTGGTGCTAATCCCTCCTAAGGCTTGTGACTACAACAAATGAACAGAACTCAAACTTTTATTTCATTAACATGAAGATTATAGTTGGAAAATACAGTAAATCCTCTATCTACTAATCAATCCATCCATCTATATCACCCCACAACATTAATATTTCCTTTTTATATCTCATTATAGAAGAAGCATGAAGAAACAAAGTTCCACTAGTAGTTTGAATTAGATCAAGTAAAATATCTTAACCAAACAATCCAGAGACTAGATGCATGCAACGAAATTAATCAACATGTGTTTACATATAAATCACATAACTTGTGTATGTATGTATGTATGTATGCTAACTAATACCATTAAATGTACAATGTTAGTTATTATGTTGACCATTTCATACATTAGGATTCTCATTGTCCTCACATACTAAAATTTATCCATGTCATAAAGCTCATCTTATTTCTTTGGACTTTGTGCAATTAATATTTTTTAACCAATATGAAATATGTGATTTTATGTTTTCTTTCATGCACCATCTCAACATATTTCTTTTAGATTAGCCAATTTTTTTCTATTTACACAATCTCATTTGATTTTCATATACAAAATGAACTTTTTAAAACCAATATCTTTCATGTAAACAAAGTGTAGATAGCTAATACTTAACTTTCATGATCATTATCTTGTGATTTTCAATCAATATCATGTCATCTACATAGATAACTATGATGAAAATTTTATTTTCTTGTTCTTTGAAGTGTACACAAGGATATTCTATGTTACATGCAAGGCCAAGTTCTAGAACATATTTATCAAAGTTTTGATTCCACATCCTTAGTGATTGTTTCAATCCAAGTCCTCTTTCTAATTAACTATTAAAATTATACATTTGTTCATGTATATTTCTTATTCAAGTTTCACATGTATAAATATTATTTTGTATCCATTTTATCTATCTTTGGTTCATATGTAGTGGCATAAACGAAAAGAAATTTGATTGAATTCAAGTTTCTAAATGAGATAATGACATAACTAATTCAAATCCCTTGACCTAAGATAACCCCCTCACAACCATGTGATCCTTATACTTCTCTATTTACATTACAAATCTCTTTTACTATTGAAAACCAATTACAACCCACATGATTTATTTCAATAGGTAACTTTACTAGATCCTAAGTCCCATTCGTATCTAGGTACTTAATATCCTTCATGGCATTTTTCCAAAATAATAGTCTTTTTGTATAATATATTTTCACAACGTATTAAGATTATCACCATAGATACTGAAAGTACAAAATTAGAATAAATTTCTTTGATATGCTATACATTTATGGTAATCTCTATACCCATTATGATCTTATCTTTCAAGGGTTTCACATTATTTTCCTACTTTATTGTCTCTTATTTATCAACAAATGTTTAGTCAAATATAGGATCTAAAAAATCTAATTCAACTCACACATTCTTAGATTCTAATTTTGGTTTCTCCTTCAAATGATTTAGCTAAGATTCACCACTATACATGTCCATTTTCACTAGACTATTCTTCATTTATTTCAAGACCATAATTTAGATATAACCCACCTTCTATGTTTTAGGATTCCATAGTTTATACCATTTGAATCTGCTCCCATGTTAAATGAATATATACTTATTGAACTTTTATTTAATATTTTCCTCTTCTCCTTGGAATATAAACATAAGCATTGTAGCAAAAACTTCACTTGTTTTTTTATGGATGGTTTCTTACTAGTTGAAAGCTTCTTATAGAATCTTATCATCTAACGCTAATGAATTCGAGTGATTCACCAAGTTACAAGTAGTGATCACTACTTAAGCCTAAAAACAATTCTCCAAATGTGCACCATTTACCATACTCAATGATTTATCCATGAACATCATGTTCGTCCCATTTTTTTAATGTGTGTAATGATTTGTTATTTTTATTTCAATTTTTTACTACTTGTAAAAATCCTCAAATTCCTTTGAGATGAGCGTTTCCCCATTATTCATGTTTGATAGTTTGATTTTATTCTCCTTCTAGTTCTCTACAATGGCTTTCAATTTATTGAAAATTTTATATTTCTACCAAAGAAGATATATCCTAGTATTCCTACAAAAGTTTCTATGAAAGATACATATTACATGGATTTCCCAAGTTATAGGACCTTCACCAATCTAAACACATCACTCTATACTACCTACATGATCCATTTTGCATGTGTGGTGGGAAACTTGACTTTTCTATGCCTTACATACACATAGTTATCACAAAAGTCAAATTCCAAGGGACCATCAATGGTCCATTTCACCATTTTTTTGGATTGAAATGATTTTTACCCTCATCATTCCTTTGGATTGAAATTAGTTTTACTCTTTATCTCAATATGATATATCCTTTCATGCGAAAGCATATCCTTAATTACCGAAAGCATGTTAGTTTTCTCAAGTACTTTATTAGCCTCGAAGCAATAGTGTCATTATAAGCACTAGTAATTATACTCACATATAGTATGGAAAAGGTTTCATTATACACTCCTCTTGACAATACCATCATACCTTGAACCATTTTTCATCCATCCCGACAACACAAATTTTGGGATTTCGACCCTCCATAAAAAAAAGGTAGAGGATTTTCAATCTACAAAATTTGACAAAAAGTCCTCTAAAAGCATGCCAAAGCATATAGATCATGAATTGCGAGATAGAAATAGTGTTGATGACATGGAATACGAGGCGGGACCTAGGCCATACAAAATTTGTTTCAAAGTATGGTTCTATTCTAGAAGATGCAGATTTCAGCAAATTGTGGAATGAAGTGCATCATGCGAGATAGAAGTAGTGTTGATGACATGGACTCGAGGAATTACACACTCCCCCGGCACATATAAATCAAGTCTCGATGAAATCTTGAAACAAAAATATTCTTCTTTGAGAATTTATTCTTTGAAAAGATGGGTTTTAGTGGTGGTGGTTTGCATTCAACAAGAAAAGGCATTTGGCTTCTACCAGAGGCACAAACTATAAGAGTTTCGATAGGTCAGCCCTTGGAGATTTGCCTTTGAAGAAAGGACCATTGCATACTAAAACATCTACAAGTGGTAATCCAATGCAATTTTCTTGATTCAAATCCTCGGGAATAGTTCACCACACGTTGAAAATCCTAGAGGAGAATTTGGCCATGAATTTGTGAATATTGTTAATGTTGGTGGTTCAAGTGATGATGGTAGTAGTGGTTAGAAACTACCACGGGAACATATTATTGTAAAGAGGCCAATACATACGGTTGAAGTTCTATTGACCAACAAGGAACCAAGAAGAGGCATAAAACAAAGGCAAATACGAGATATAGTTACTCTTTCCTCAAGGTAACTAATTACAAAACTAGAAGGCGGTGCCACTGCCACCCCTCTACAAATTATCATTCCACAGGGAAATTCTCCCCAAACTTCAATTACTCCTTATCTATTCAAGGTGAAATATTTCATTCCTATAAACACCTTAGGTTTTGATTACAGAGCCGAGTTTTCCAATAAATCAGAAAGAGAAAAAAACAAGAAGTAAATTCTACAAAGAGCTCTACCGTAAGTTCAAATGTTGCCACAATGAAGGTATTGCCAACATATAACCAAGTCACAAATACAATGGAATACATGTATGTTAATCCCAAATTTTGAAACACGAGAATCAAATGGTTTCTAAGTGACTATGATGTAACCTCCCTTTAAATGGATTTTAAGGGAATGAAACCTTTTGAAAGAATAAATGTCTCAAAAAGGAACAATGATGTGGTGTAAAAAAATTTCTAAAGGTAGAGAGGGAGAACAATAAGTTAAGATTCAATAGTTAGAGGTAGACCTAGAAAATGAGAAAGCAAAAGGAAAAGTGACACTTAATAAGATAGGTGAGTTGAAGAGGAAGATAAAATAATTCACCTTTATGATTGCAGTTGTTGCCAATGAACTGGAACATGTAGAACTAGAAGAAGCAAAGAACAAGTTACAGGAAACAATGAGTAAGAATAATAGATTAAAACAAACATTGGGAGAATTGAAAGAGGTTGTGAAGGCATAGAAAGAAAATGCCAAAAATGGGAATAGAGCCTAGATGAAGAGAGAAAAATTAGGGAAAGAATGTAGAAGGAAGAGAAAAAAACAAAATGAAATATTACAACAGGATTTGGTGAAAGAAAAAAAGGATATATTGTCTTCCAACATCAAACTCTTTGAATTTTATAAAAAAACATTGATTAATATGACATATAATGTTTGGGGGAAAATAAACCAAAAAATTGATGATTTTATTAGATTGTTTGAATTCATGGCTGATCTACAGAGAACCTATAATAAGCTTCGCAAATACATAACTGGTAGCATAAAAGTGATGGCTTTAAGATCGAGATACATCAAGGAAAATTTTGGAAGCTATCTCCAAATTCAATGACCACACGAGCCTGACATCAGAGGAATTCGAACCGGCTTGATGCCTTAATAAAGGTATCATAAGTCATTAGGAAGTGTGTGATGTTAGGTGAAGCATAAGAATTGTTGAATAAGTATAAAATAATATTACATGAGCTACATGGAAAGGTATAGGAGTTCACAAAGCTTGGTTTTCCAATTCCTTTTGACAAAACATACAAATTCATTAAGGATGCATTCCAGAAGAACATGAAAAAAATGATGCAAGAGAAGAACCAAATTCCTAAGAAGCTAGATGAGACAAACTTTTTTGGCTTTGTTAAACCATTGATAACCTTATTAGTAAGTTTGCATACAACAATAAAGGAAATATCCACTCTCAGTTATGAATTGCTAACAATTTTACATGTCAGTCACTCTAATTTACAACAAATTGTAATTCCAACAGATGAAGAGTGGAGCATGTTACAAAAGATGATATAACTAAGAGTAATTTAATTTTGAAAATTATTCCATTTGTTGCAATCTTCAATTTTTTTATACAAGACATGTCTCAAGAAAGTTGAATGAGGAATAGTGTTATTTTTAAATTGAAATTTCACTATTTTTGTTTCATGTTTTATTTTTACTCGTGAATCATGGCTCTTCACATTCTAGTTCAAGCTTCATAATGAGAAAACAAGTTCAAGTAATTGTCTGAGATTCTTGGGCTTCTTTGTGGACTAGAGAAAAGAGAAAACTTAATTATGACCAAGTGTTGGGTCTTTATGAGACCAACTTCCAGTCTTTTCAATCAAATTACAACCTTGGGCTTTATCCATTAGCTCTCGACAGTCATGCAAGCAGGTACAATGATGAACATACACAACAGTATCCTAGGTTTTGAGATAATTACAAATTTGATGATCTTGAATAGTTTTAAGCTTGAAGGATTAAGACCAAGTGTTGGTTTTTTTGTGAGACTAACTTCCAATTATTTCAATCAAATTTCAACCTTGGACTTTCTCCATTAGCTCCCAACATGATCATGCAAGTAGTTACAAATGATGAACATACAAAAAAATCCTAGCTTTTGAGATAGTTACAAACTTGATGATCTTAAATAGTCATTTCAATTGATATGAAGGTTAACCATGAATACAAATCCATAGAAAATAGTACTAAAGATGTTTTTATAGGTCAAGGATCAAGTCTACCATCCTTATTTATATGTTCATGTTGGGCCCCTAAAATATTGGCTAAGTACACAAAGGTACATGGGTGCGCAATTCCTAGGTTAAAGGATGGGCACGCAAGAAGAAGGCGTGTAAGGTAGGGTTCTAGGAGGGTTTTAGAAGGGCCTTGTTGTGCGCCAGGAGGACAAGGTCTCAAGACTTAGCCATATTTGGCATATCGGGCAGGACACGAGAAATGAAATATTACAACAGGATTTGGTTAAAGAAAAAAAGGATATACAGTCTTCCAACATAAAAATATCTGAATTTTATAAAAAGTGTTGATTAATATGACAGATAATGTTTGGGGGAAAATAAACCAAAAAATTGATGATTTTATTATATTGTTTGAATTCATGGCTGATCTACAGAGAACCTATAATAAGCTCCGTTAATACATAACTGGTAGCATAAAAGTGATGGCTTTAAGAGAGGATACATCAAGGAAAATTTTGGAAGCTATCTACAAATTTAGTGACAGAACTCACATCTAGAGGAATTCAGAACCGGTTTGATGCCTCAATAAAGGTATCATCTATCATTCGGAAGTGTGTGATGTTAGGAAAAACATATGAATTGTTGAATAAGTGTAAAAGAATATTACATGAGCTATATGGAAAGGTACATGAGTTCACAAAGCTTGGTTTTCCAATGCCTTTTGAAAAAACAAAGAAATTCATTAAGGATGCATTCCAGAAGAACATGAAAAAAATGATGCAAAAGAAGAACCAAATTCCTGAGAATCTAGATGAGACAAACTTTTTTGGCTTTGTTAAACCATTAATAACCTTATCAGTAAGTTTGCATACAACAATAAAGGAAATATCCACTCTCAGTTATGAATTGCTAACAATTTTAAATGTCAGTCACTCTAATTTACAACAAATTAAGAGTGGAGCATGTTACAAAAGATGATATAACTAAGAGTAATTTAATTTTGAAAATTATTCCATTTGTTGCAATATTCAATTTTTTTCATACAAGACATGTCTCAAGAAAGTTGAATGAGGAATAGTGTTATTTTTAAATTGAAATTTCACTATTTTTGTTTCATGTTTTCTTTTACTTGTGCATCATGGCTCTTCACATTCTAGTTCAAGCTTCATAAGGAGAAAACAAGTTCAAGTAACTGTTTGAGATTCTTGGGCTTCTTTGTGGACTAGAGAAAAGAGAAAACTTAATTATGACCAAGTGTTGGGTCTTTATGAGACCAACTTCCAGTTGTTTCAATCAAATTATAGCCTTGGGCTTTCTCCATTAGCTCCCGGAAGTCATGCAAACAAGTACAATGATGAGCATACACAACAATATCCTAATTACAAATTTGATGATCTTAAATAGTCTTAAGCTTGAAGGATTAAGACCAAGTGTTGGGTCTTTGTGAGACTAACTTCCAATTGTTTCAATCAAATTTCAACCTTGGAATTTCTCCATTAGCTCCTAGTAGTCATGCAAGTAGTTACAATGATGAACATACACAACATAATCCTAGGTTTTGAGATAGTTACAAACTTGATGATCTTAAATAGTCATTTCAATTGATATGAAGGTTAACCATGACTAAAAATCCATAGAAAATAGTACTAAAGAAGTTTTTATAGGTCAAGGATCAAATATACCATCCTTATTTATATTTTTATGTTGGGCCCCTAAAATATTGGCTAAGTACACAAAGGTGCATGGGCACGTAAGAAGAAGGCACACAAGGTAGGGCTCTAGGAGGGTTTTAGAATGGTTGTGTTGCACATCGGAGGAAAAGGTCTCGGGACTTAGCCATATTTGGCGTATCGGGTAGGACACAAGAAAAGTGTGACCTGACTACACATGCAGAGTGGATAAGGTGCTAGCCTGGCGATAGGTTGGCCTAGGAAGGAATATGCCCTGCGATGGAAGCTTCTAGAAGACCATCATGGAAAAAAGTGGAGATCTCAATCTTGGAGGACCACATTTAGACACTTGGTGCTGTATGTGAGGCCGTAGAAGGATGAGTTAGCACTTCGTGGTGCCTATAAATACAAGCACCCGCAGAAGAACAAAGAGATGGATGATCGAAAAATTACGAGATAGGAGGAATAGATGTAAAGAGAGATCAATAGAGAGTGGAGCTCTACAGAAATGCTGCAAGGAATCATATTGGGTTGGGTAGATGAAATATAGGAGAAGGATGTATCAAGGGCCTAGGGTTATAAAATTTCTTTTTGAGAGCTAAATGATATGGATCCAGTTATGATGCACGACTTCAGTCTGCCATAATGTGGTGTTTTGTAGTAAGTCTAATGAATGTAATGAGGTTACCAAGTTAATTGAATATGATCCTTCTTGGTTCAGATTCATACATGATTCTTCATAGTTCCTTTTCATGTATGTTTATAAGATGAATATGAGTTCCTATGCATTTTCCTTTCTGTCTTGATTCAGTTCTTTAAGTCTATTAAAGTATCTCTATCTGTAATGACTGCAATGATCTAGAGCCGTTCTGAGCTCTATGATGTTCACATGTTTCATTCCCACTCACTCCCTTTACAGTTTGGATCATAGATGATGTTTTCTCACTCAACTCACATAAAAGAGAGACTCGGTGCCCGCGCGTGCCTCGGGTGAGTGCCCAGCACCTGCTGGGTGATAGGCCAATGTGCATGGGATTACCTTGTTATTTAGTGGTTGTAAAAATGACTACATCTCGGATTTCATTGGCGGGAACTCTTTTCAAATTTGTAGTGGGAAATGGCATACATCATGATCTATGCAATGAATAATGGTAGAGCATTTAACTTTGGAAAGTGTTGAATCATGGTTCAAAAGCACAAAGGAAGAAATTTCTCAAAGATTCAACACTGGACTTGGTTTTGATACACGTAGATGGGTAGAAGAGAACCTCTACCATGATTTGTATGAAATTTTTTTCTATTGCTTCCCAGTAAAACTGTATGAATGGCTCTCGACATATGTGTCTAGATCAAGCTGGTATTGTAGATCACACACATGGACCCAAGAAGAATACCAGAGGCTACAAGATGTAGATCTAACATGGAATTGTGTTATGGATCATTGGTGGAAAGGTGTGTTGGCTAGCTACACTCTGGAGTACACTATTTCTACATATTCTTGTTTGGAATTTGCTGAGTTTGAGTTTCTATGGGAGCCAAGAGGATCAATTCTATGTGCTATTCCTCTAGCCATGAAGATTTTCATGATTACCTTGAGTTTAGAGGCATTTCTAATGACCGGCTAAACCATTCCAAGCGCTAGGCGAGGAAGCTAGGGTGGTGGAAGATGGTAGACATTACGACAGAGAAAGAAAGGGAGGAGAGATGACTCAAGTATAGTGAAGCACATGAAAGGGAGATTGCTAGACAACGTGAGGTTGCAAGTGTGATGGATGTATGGAGGAAGATGTTGTGGGAAGGATTTGAGGTTCATGCAGAGGACATAGAACCGATCGGTCTATGCTACCCTATCTTAGCAAGTGCGTAAGAGAGACCCCCTCAACTTCTAATGAGAGTTCGTCACCGGAGAAAGAAGATTCGTAGGTGCACATCCGAACCCACCCGGTGACCAAACCTTGGTGCTTGGTTTTCTAGATCGGGGATAATATTGCTAACCCCCCGGTATCAAGTGGAAGTGATCGATCTATACCCAAGAGATATAATTTCTCATTTGGGAATTCTATGGCTGCACATACCATCCCAATGTCGGGAGGAATTTTCGGGCATAGTGTAGATACACAAGCCTTCGGTCTCACATCTGGGAGTGGCGCGGGGTACACTATTGGTAGTGGCTAGTTATCTTAGACCATCGGCGTGTAGTTCAGTGGAAATTTGGGGACCCTTGGCATGACCACTACAGGACTTGGTGGACCTGGTGGATCTCGGTGGATTTAATGGGTCGGGAGGAACAAGACACTGGTGGATCTCGGTGGATCAAGAGGAACAAGATCTAGTGGATCTGGTGGGTTTGGTGGGTCAAGAGGCATAGGACCTAGTGGATCTGGTGGATTCGGCGGTGGGGAAACACCAGAGGAAACCAAGGCTCTGGCTCAGGAGGACAAGGGCCCCAACCACCTCCTTAAGTCTTATTTGATATTTCCTTACATTTTTGAGATTACAGAGGTATTGAAGATGCTACATAACATGTTCATAAGTGTGAGTTTCTATGGTGCACAAAAGGGATCACTAGCCCAGAGCAGAAGGAAAGTCATTTTACAACGACATTGCAAGGGCGTGCACATAGCTGGCATAGGAAATATGACCCTCATCAAATGGTGGTCGATTATGGTGCTTTAAAGAACACCTTTTTGGTAGAATTCCACATTCCTAAGTTTGAACAGAAGAGCATCAGCGCCTTGAAGGAGATTCAACAAGGAATGGCAAAGAGTGTGTGGGAGTATGATGCGCGGTTCAAAACCCCCTCTGTCAAATTTTTCATATGTTATTCACCCTTCACAACATGCTCAATGGTTTGTTGGGGGGTTCATAACTCCATTTAGAAGAGCTTTATCTCATAAAACTCTCACTGCACCCACGTGAGGTGTTAGAGGTCATTCTACGTGTAGAAGCTATTGGAAGTGTTGATCATTTGGTGTTAGCCTATTCTGGAAGCTCAAATCACTGTTATGGCTAAGCAACTAGAAAATTTATCTGTGAACTCAACCCATGAGACTCGTAGTGGTATATGGTGTACATATTGTGAAGTAGAGGGGCATGTCAAGGATAGTTTCCCTCGGAAGATAATACGCACTGTAGTAGTAGACTGTGAGATTTTTCATGGGGACCATGATGCAAGTAGATGTCCCTTGTTACAATGTGCAATTCAGAAGAATGTGTCTTACTACTGTAAGATATGCACCTCTATAACCCATGACACTAAGGATTGTAGGCTTATTGATCAAATCCATGAGGTCATTGATCTTGGTGTGTGCTAGACTAGCATTGCCAGTAGTTCTAAGGGTGATGATTGCGGTATGAGGAGCGTGCAAATGGATGTGCTCGCGGAAGGGGATTTTGCAGAGGATTCCATGGTCATGGAAACCACAGAGGAGGAAGGATTGAGTTCCCACGTGGAACTTTTTTTAATTGTGGGTCTATAGACCACTACAAATGAGAGCACCCTGTGATTTATTGTAGTGCTCATGATACGAGAAGAAACACAAGTATGAGGAGTGCCTTGAGTTGTTTGAACATATGAATTAGTAGCACCAAAAACACAAGGGCACTACAATGGTAAACATTAAGAAATATGACACACAATAGATGCCATGGGTGACACGTGATGTAGGCTTGGAACCTGTTATGGTAACAACAAGAGTAGAGGCCACGCGCGTAAAGGAAATACCAAGGCAAAAGAACCTAGTTTCAAGGGAAGAAGTGGTACATGGGAAGTACCGGACTCCGCACATCATCGAAGGAGGTATATCAAGAAACCATGGACGTCATTCGAGTTTACAAGGATAAATACAATGTCTAAAGGAGCAATCCAGGGAGGGAGGAACAAAGAAGAAAGGTCGAGGTGCCAAAGGATGACCTAAATGAGGTCAAGGAAGTGTGTAAAATGCTAAGGCAAGAGAATATTATTCCCTTGCTAGGGGCATGGTTGAGAGAGAAGGTACCACACATCGGAGAAGAGTGTGAGAGGTAGGTCTTGCATACAAACCTTCCCCTTATAGCCTTGACTATGATAGGGAGATCACATTAAATGTGGTCATGGATGGATGGCTCCTTAGTAATATCCTCATTGACACATACGCGGAAGTTAATGTTCT
This sequence comes from Taxus wallichiana var. yunnanensis, assembly GCA_018340775.1. Taxonomy (NCBI): domain Eukaryota; kingdom Viridiplantae; phylum Streptophyta; class Pinopsida; order Cupressales; family Taxaceae; genus Taxus; species Taxus wallichiana. Next base: position 850,990,720 of record CM031234.1, read on the forward strand.
CACCTTGGATGCATGGCATCAGATGGGAAGACTTGCATTACAACCATCTTTGAATTAGCTGTATATGGAAAAAAAAATGAAGGCAATGCCCATCGTTGTCTTAAATGATGCAACTGTCACCATTCAAGGGGCTAAGTTTACTGGGGACTTCAAAGTCTTGGTGCTCACTAAGGCAGAAAATTTCCCAGCATTACTTGGGTGCCCATGGTGTTATAAGAACAATGTGGATATTCGGTTCAACAAGAGATACATAATATTTGAAAATGAGGAGGAACGGGTCATCATACCCCTAATGATGGAAAATCAACACCCTATACTAAACCTTTGGGAGAAGAGGTCCTAGATAGAATATATGTGTGCTTAATTAGGGATCTAGAGACAATTCATCCCATAGAGGGAGTTATCCAGTTTGAGGATGCTCAGTCCTTAAGTGAAACCACCAGTATAGCGTGTGATAATTGGGCACATGGGACCTATGAGTTAATCAGATGAAATTTAAGAGGATCGGTGATAAAGGTGACAAAGGCGTGTATGGTCCGGCACCTAGGAGGAAAGGAGCTACCTAAGTACTCTGTGGAGGCGCCTTCCCCGAGGTGGGGAATTTTTTTGTAGGAGATGGAAGCTCAGTGGAAGGAGGAAAATGAATGAAGAGGGATGTTAAGTTACGTCCTACTCGGAACTGTTGCACGCTAGTGGGTAATGCATTGGGATAATCTCTTGGAATGGCATGAGGTGAGAATTACATTCTTTGTAAGGTTTTGCAGGAGCAATGCACCCATGGCTATAAAAGATTACCATGGTAAAGAGACTACTTCCTTCCATATCCAAGCATGTGAGACAACTTGGATGGGAAGCGCTAGAAGCATTGCCACCTTCATTATGGTTTCACAAGTTGTATTCTAGATTGTAAGGTTGTGTGCATGCATAGTACATTCACTCTGAGACATGCCGCCAGACAAGGAATTGGAAAGAGTTAACGGCTGATCTTGTTCAAACATTTGAGTATCGGAGTATAAAACCCTTGGTGGATAAGGCATTGTAGGTTGTCAAGTGCTTTACCATTGGGGATAGTGCCATGGTAGAAGATAGGCTCTTTGGAGTTGTTAGGTGAACCTATCCTGGAGGTGTGCTTTGAAGAAGAAGAAACATAAGAGATGTAGTTAAAAGCGCGCATGTATGGAAAAAGAAAAAGGGAATATGGTGTATGTTATTGAAGATGGTCTAAGAATTCGAGTTCATGGTGGTTGTCAAACAAGGAAAAAATAATTCCGGACCTGATCATTTGTCTAGGATTGATTCAGGGGAGGACGCACAGAGCATTGAAGAGATTATGCCAGATGCACAAATTTTTAGGTTACGGCGCACACCCTCGATTTGGATGACATTGCGGTATTTCTCAAGACGGGTGTGGTGCTTGGTTGGAATGAAGGCCTTAGAGAAGAATAAGTTGGCCATACGCATTGTGCCCTACATGTTAATTAGTGGAGATCTATACAAAATGGGTCGTGATGAGGTTCTACGTGCCGATGCGTACTAGAACATGAGTGCATTACAATTATGGAAGAAGTACATGGTGGTATTGTAGGAGGAAACTATGCGGGAAATGCAAGTGCGTGGAAGATTCTACTCACAGGGATTTGGTGGGAAACCATTTATCAAGATTGAAATGATTTTTAACAAGGCTCGTGACCATTGCCAGTGCCTTCGCAAACTTGGAAAAAGGGATGAAATGTCCTTACAACCAATAGCTAGCATAGAACCATTTGAGAAGTGGGCTATCAACTTTGTCAGACCAATCTCGCCAAAGCAGACGAAGGACTGGTTCATGGTATATCCTCACTTGCATTGATTATTTGACAAGGTGGGTAGAGGCAACACCTACAAAGGATTGTATAACAACTACCACTGCTAGATTTTTATGGGAAAACATAATCAGTAGGTATGGATGCCCATTGAGTTTGACAAGTGATAGAGGTACGCACTTCCTCAATGAGACATGGTCAGGATTCTGTTGTCAAAATTCATGGTGGCCCATCACAAAACTACTCTATATCACCTTCAGAAAATGGAATTGTTTAGGCATTCAACAAAATACTTAGTCACACATTGACTAAGATCTATGATGTTGGTACACAGATTGGAATGACAAAGTAGCATTTGTTCTTTGGGCATATAGGAAAACCTATAAGAGGTTGAATAAGGCCACACTATTTCAATTGGTGTTTAGCGCGGAGGCCGTCCTTCTAGTTGAATTCATGTTACCTTCTCTACATATAGCGTGCGCAAGAGGATTAGATGATGAACAAGCATTGGAGGAAAGAATAGACAAGTTAATGTAATTAGACAAAAGATGATCACTCACCAAGTGAAGCCAGAAGATAGAAAAGGAAAAACATAAGACATGGCATGATCATCACATTAAGAACAAGAAGTTTGAGGTTAGGCAGATGGTCTTACTATATGATTCTAAGTTTCTGTGCCATCCTGGGAAGCTGAAGGTGCATTAGATGGGTTCTTAAATCATCTCATACATCCTTGATTCTGCATGTGCCGATTCAAGCATTGGATAGGGACGAGATTTCTAGGACACTTCAATGGGAGTAGGCTGAAGCCCTACTATAAATAAGTCTTCTAGGTGTTTGTAAATAAGACAATGTTGCCAGTTATTTTAGGATTTCATTTAATGCATGTTCCTTTTCTTGTGTTTCCCTTTCTCATTGTTGTTTTGTTTTGCACCTTGGGCACCGTTAATCTCATTACTTTTTGAAGGTTGTAACTGCACAGAGGACCACACATCAATTTAGTGTGGGGTGGAGTAAGGTGGAACAAATTCAAGAGTGAAGTTCTAGGAAGGATTGTGATAGAAAGCCCGGTTGATGGCCCACAGGGAAAGGAAGTGCATGGGAGGAAAGGTGAAAAAGGATGGTTGGTGTCGGGGTAAGGCTACATTATAGATCCATGTAGAACAAAGGAGAAAGTGCAAACACAACATAAGGTATCCGAGAGAAAAAAATCATGACAAAATAAGTTCCTTCGACGCTAGTTACACGAGCACAAGATTCTCTAGTCAAGATGGATTGGTTGCGTGCCATAAGGTTGGGGAATTGTCCGTACGGGGTGGGGCACATGAGTTAAGGCGCTAGAGATGAGTTTTTTTAAAAGCCACATTAAGTGTTAAAGTACAGTGGTAGGTGAAGTGGCATTTAATGCTAAAAGTGGGAGAAACTATAAATAGAAGGTTAGGAACTTCATTATTTACTTTGTGAATACAAAGAGGAAGAGCTTTTACGAACTAGGGTTTCCAGAGTTGATCCATGTGAAGAAAAATTGGAGGAATTTAACCATGAGTGACTAGTTTGGATCTACAAACCAAGAGGGAAATAGTTCACGGGCATGGAGAGAGTTGTGGAGAAGTGTCATCTTGTGAAGGGGATATTCCAATTAGGGTTTGACAGCTAGGGCATGGGTTTGAAAGGAGTTTCTTCACAAGTTCGAGATCTAAACTTGGAAAGGGTAGAAGAGAAAATCTAGGAAGAGAAGTGGAAGTGATAAACCTACAAAATGGCACCCAAGAAACTAACAGTAACACCTAAGAAGGGAAAGGGCAAGGGAAAACAACAAGAAACCACCACAGATACCAACGAGGAATGGTATGTAAAAATTCAGTACCCAGATGGGGTTTCACTCGGGATGGAATGTGAATCCCACTTGAGAAAAATGATAGTAAGTGACGACTACAATCATTGCACAAACACGATTGAAAAGGAAATGGTGTTGGAGTTAATGTGCCGACTAACCAGAGAACACCTGAGGGGTTACCAATTTATAGCGACGAAGTCAAGGTGAAGTTAGAGAAGGAAGGATTATTACAACTCTATGAGTTACCCTACTTCAGAAAGCCAGAGTGCCTCTATCAGTGGCTAATGTCACGCGTTCATGAAGAAAACTTTCACTTTGAGGGCGCAAGATACACATAACCCCTTAGCTCATTTTAAGATTCATAGGACTTATCTGTGAAGGAGAAGATTTAAAGGATGACCTATGTGACAAGGAAGCAATTAAGGATACAGAGGTTGCATATGCATACAAGAAGGGTTCAAGGTACTTTGATATTGGGGATATCCAAGACCTAGTGATGAGAATGGCCACGCACCTAGTAACAAAACTCAACGTGAAAGAAAGATGGACGCAGGCTAACAAGTCCTGGTTGAATGTTTGTAGAAAAATATCAGAGGGCACAATCTACAATCTATCCACATACATTACAAATGAAATTATCACCAATGCACATGAAGGAGACAATATTTTCTTTGGCAATGTCCTCTTAACCATTGTGTTCTCAAATTTTGGGGTACCGGATGCACAGATAAGTTCGTATGGGAATACCCAAAGGAAGACCCTCTCACCTGTAAATTTTTTTGAGAAATACACTTGTGATAGCATGATGCCTTTTCACAAGGTGCATCTTGACAAATTGTATACACACTTAAAGAATGCATTCAGGGTAGAATGGAGAATATTGGAAAGACTTCCAATGCTTACAGTAGGAGAATTTGAGTTCACTGTATACCAACACTTTTGTATTGGTAGGTTCAAGTTCACTGATGAAACCATGAGCCCATGGTGCAAGCTCCCATTCACCTTCATAGCTCAATACTTCTAGGTGGGAGTTAACAAATTCAAGGAGTCTAAGAAGTTAAAGCTTTACCTCATAAGTTTGGACCGAGACCACAGGGAGATGTGTAAAACATTGGTCTACCCCAATAAGCACGCATACGTGGAAATGTACGTGTCGCATGAAGTCCAAATAGTGAAACCCCTAACTCTGACTATTGTAGAGAGGTCCGAAACATGTGTATACCTTCAAATAAGGCCCAAGTTTGAGAAGGGTGCTTATCTTGAAAATGAGATAGCTATACCTAAGGACCTAATGGTAGGAAGAAGACCACACCCAAGAAGAAGGAAATAGAGGAGATAAAGAGAAAGGCACCAAGTGCCCAAGATACTCAAGCAAAGTAGGCACCCCAGAACAAGTGCTAGGACAAGTAATTACACACACAGAAGAGGTACCCAATCAAAGAAGAGGCACTAGAACAGGAAAATCTTATCACAGAGGATAAATCACCAGAGGAAGAGGAAGAGAAAGCATAGTCTCCTATACTGGAATCCCTAGTTAGGAAGAAACAGAAGGTGATGGAGGAAGCTGACTCAGAGGAAACATAAAGCTTGGAAAAATACATAGGTGAGAGGGATGACGATGAAGAAGATGAATATGAAGAGGACCAAGGACCACTTGTTTTCAGTATGCATGGTTCAGAAGAAGAGGGTAGAGAAGAAGAACATGAGTTCCTTTTCATATGACGCAAGGGTAGCTAGGAGGAGGAAGGTACCCAGGACATGGGAAGAAGTGAAGAGGTTGGCACGCAAGATCAGAAAACTCCAAGCCTCACGAAGGAGCAAGTAAACGAGGTGATAGAAAGAGAAGCAACAAAAATCATCGAATCCTTAGTAGAACAAGAATTGGAGTGCAACGATGATATAGTGATGGATGAGGACAAGTAAGAAAGCTTAGGGAAACATCACGGAAAGTGGAAGGCCCTAATTTATTTGTAATTATTCCAAAGGGTACGCACACATGGGGAAAGCGCATGGAGATCCAGAGGCAAGGAATGAGCTACATTAATGATCCCAACAAGGTGTTACGCGAGCGATTCTAAATCACATTCCCAAAAGATCAACTCATGGATATGAATTTGTTTGATGAAGAAGGTGCATACCCTCAAAAGAGGAAGATGCTCTCTTGGGAAATTGATTCCCACATCGACGAGACAAAGTTTGAGGTAAGACAGGGGCACTAATGGAAATACGGGTCAAAAGGAGACAACCCCTTGGTAAATGCTCAACAAATTTCAGATGAGCAGTTATGCAACGCGCTCAACAAGGTCTCAGTTGAGGTTGAAGCTAGGCTCTTTGGACAAAATGACAGGATAATATTTCTAGAAGAAAAAATAGAAAAGAAGGAGGAAGAACTAGAAAATAAGGAGGAAGAGCTAGAAAATAAGGCCAAGGATTTAAAGCGGGAGGAGTTAATTAACACTCGAGATAAAGTGTGAACTCAAGGAAGAAAAGGAAAGGGTACTCAAAGTACATAATAAGGTGGAATCCATCACAGATGCCATTATTTTGAAGCATCACGGACTTAGCACTTCCCGTGTAAAATTAAGGATCTTCCCTTGAGTGCCTTGAGGACTTAACGTGTATCCTCACCATAGAAAGACAACCTCTAGCCTTAGAATCCACACGGAAGAAGTAGTGATGCGCCTAGAGAAGGAGAACAAGTTAAAGGTCCACTGTTTTCATCACCTTAACCTATTTCTCCCATCGTCGTCACAAATTTCAAATTGAATTGCTTTCATTCTCCTCAAAGTCTTCATTTTCAACATATCAGTCCACCTGTCCCCCACCTCTTTTTTTCTTGTCCTCCTAAAGTCAACATTCGATCATTATATAGTTATTTATATTTATAATTCACAATCCAAATGCATACATTAATATTTTGTCGTTTATAGATTTTCCTATTATACCATAGCTCGTTTAATAATTTCAGTATTACTTCATCCCTAATAATTTGTATCATATGCTTTCATAATTTTATTTAATAGTTTATCTCATACATCGATTTTGTAGTTTATAGTTAGTTTATAGTTAGTTCATTACAATGTTTTATTAATCCATTAGATTAATTATTTTTATTTCCTACTGAGAGGTACTTTTTGTAAACAACATCTTTTATGGCGTTATGTCATTTTCACGACGTGCACTAATTATATTTATTTTCTTTTGCGAGGGACAATCTATGAAATCCATGAGGTACACCCCATACATTCTCGAAGATAACCATTGAAACAAAAAAACACCTAAACTCTCTTTCATCAACCTCATCCTCAAATATAAATGGTGCCATTTTAGGGTACCTGAACATTCTAGGCCACTAATTGGTGCTTTCAAAATACACCACGTTATCAAGTACAATCCAATAATAGGGGAAAATGTTTTCCAAAGTGCTTCTTTAGCATCTGTTTTCACTTTCTCACTTTGCAACCTGTCACCGCTTATTCGAAGCATACTCCTTATTTTCCTCAACTTGCTGACAAATAAAAAGGAAAAGTGGTATACATGTATTTTTCATTTCTCCCTATTTTCTCTTTTCTGCTTGGTAATGTCATTCTCTAGGTATTTTTTGCATCATATTTCATATTTCAAATTTGTTCTAAAATGAACCTCGTGCATCCTTCCTACTCATATAGATTAAATAGGGGTTTAACTCTCTGCATCAAATATTTTACCACACACTTTGTGAAACCTCAAAAATTAATCAACACACCAAGACATTCCTTTCACTTGGTTCACTGATTGGGATTTGATCACCCAACAGGAAACCGTTTCAGACATTTCCTAGCCACAACTTACCTAAAACCAAACATAGTTTACCTTCTTCTAGGTCCTCTTACAACCATTTTATTTTTCCTTTCACATGTGTTCTTCATCAAAACAAAAACAAACACATAAAAATAATTGTTTGCTTAACTTTTCTGTTTCAAATGGCACAAAACTTCATCCTAAATAGTTCTTGTATGTACCAATCACCACAATTTACCAACATTCACACTTCTTGTATGTACCCATAATCAAATATGTTAATCCAACCTCAAGAATCCTATCAAACATATCCTCAAACTTTAACATACCAAGCTTCATTATATCCTTATCTATCCATTTCTTATGTTGTACAATGAAGACCATCTTATACTTATCCTACACACACACCAACCATAACTACAGCCTTCATGCCTACCACATCAATTATTGCTACTCCTTGGACAACTAGCACGATCAATACCTTGTGTTTATCTCTATCTAGGAACCTTTACAAATACTTTCACCATAACTCTAGTTCTCAACCACAAAGTTCTACTTTATCCCCGTCACCTTATGCCAATACTACATTGTCTTCCCCTCCTACATCATTTACCGCACTTCCTGTATCTCAACAATCTCATCCATCACACTATGTCCCTACTTCCCAACATTACACAACCTCCCAACCAATTCAATCTCAACTCCTGGATATCTTCCAACAAACCTACCCAAATCCACCATCGTCAAATCCATTTCTACCTTCCACACCACACAAGTTTGATTCTTATTCAATTAATATTATACATCTAGCACCTCTTTCAATACCCATACCCACATACACCATTGATTCCATACCTGAATATACCTCATCCACTCCATCATCCACATCTATTCCATCTTTACCCATAATGCCAACCATAGACCCAATCCCAATGCATGCACCTACTACATCAGTCATTGAGACCACATCCACATTGTCCTCCCCTCCTACATCATTTGAAGAACCTTTGAAAGAACTTCAAATGGATTCAAATTCAAATAATCTTTCTACCTCATCAGTGTAACCAAATCAATTTCCACCTTCCTTAGATTCCAACAAACAAATATTCCTTCCTACGCCTCTATCAGTACCACCTCTGGATCCTTTGGTAGAAATTATTGTCGTTCCTCCCAAGGATGGAACCTCTCAAAATTCACTTGTACAAGAAAATAATATTCCTTCTTCTAAATAATATAACCCCAAACCCCTTAACTAAAATCACAAGCGGCTTCTAGCCATCAAGACATAAACATGTTTAAACTTTTCCTCAACATCTGAATTATCTCAAACATCCACTCCATCTCAAAAGACCAAGATTTTTGCATATCCAAGCACCTACTAACGCTTCAATTGAATCATGTATAGAGGTCTTCTAACACTTGTTACAAATTTCTACAAATACACTTCCACCTATTCGGGCCTTTGACCCCAATAGTAAGAAGTCGTCATGGTTTGATTACATCCCTGTATTCACATATCATTATACCCCTGGACATGATATTGGACATTGTAGATCATTTCAAGCCATTGTTCATGATTTCTTTAAGGAAGGATGCATCCTTCCCAAACCAAACTAATCTATTTCTTCCACTTAAAAATCTGCATGTTTTTCCTCATCTATCCAAATGCAATGTCCCCTCATTCTTCACACACTTCCACAACCATGTCACCTCCAAGTGAAGAATCTTTTAAAGAGGATCCTTCATTCTCCATCAAAGTTATTTGAGTACCTCCTCAGTCTGGTTCATGTGACCATGAATCATCAACTAACATTAAAACTGAAACCAAAACACTAAAACCACAACGCAATCCATCCCCATCACCGACATATATATTGGTTTATACATCAACATCCCATATTTCCACATCTAAATCCAAGCCAAAACATCATCTTAAAACCCATAAGATTTATCTTTTTTTTGACACTTCAATTGGGTCATACACAGACATCCTTCAACATCTAATTCAAACTTATGCGATCGTGTTTTCTCCCATTAGACATCGGGATCCTTATAGCATGTTGTCACCCTCAAAATCCCCCTCATTTTTAAAGTCAAGTTTCAAAAAAATTGAGTTGGTGCCTTTGAGATATGTTTGAGTAGATTAAGAAGTCTGGAGAGATAGAAAATTCATGCTTTGAAGAATTTGGTGCTCATTTGCAATCTCACCTGTTAATTTAAAATCTTGCAGTCTGCATGGTTTGATAAAAATTTTGTCTTCCCGTCTAGATGCTTGAAAATTGTTTCTTTCATTTGAATGAAATTGTCAATCCTTCTCTTTTGGTTGTGGATCATGTCGAGCCTTGTATTGTTTACAATTTTTCTTTCCATGGATAACAATTTCAAATTCGGGCGTAAATGGAGTTTCCCCTCCTCTGTATTTTTTTCTATAGTTGTGAATGATGGGTGTATCTTCCACGTCAAATTTTGGCCCCAACATCCACAAGTATGTGGACATATCTAATTGGATGTGGCATGGCAGGTTTATTTGGTGACCTTGTCACTTTTGCTATTTTTGCAAAAGTACAAAATTGGCCTTGTGGCCCGAAGGATCCTGATTGGTCAAATCGAGCTATAGTAGAAAGGTGGGCCCTTTTCATGTTTTGATACATTATGGAAAAAGGGCATAAAAGTATAAATTAATTCATAAGGCCCACAAAAGGACACGTAGCTTTTTTTAAGTTCAAAGCATGAATGTGGGCTGTCGGAGCCTTTTGGGAATTTTGGCTTTATTGCCAAAAGGAATAAAGTTAAAAAATGAGCCGCAACTCCGCCGAAGCCATGTATTGAATATCCGTTGAAAATTCAAAGCGGAGAGGTGGTTGTTGGGACACTTTAGGAATTTTGGCTTTGTTTCCATAAAAGGTGTAAAGTGATAAAGTGAACCATGGCCCCACTCATGCCAAGGGATAAAGTCAAATGTTGAGCCCGCATTGAAAGTCAAAATGGGAAGGCGAGGCTATCGAGCATTTTGGGAATTTTGGTTTTATTTCCAAAAAGAGAGTTAAAAGTTATAAAATGCTCCACGACTCACTGGGGTCTTGAGCCCACGTTGAAAAGTCAAAATGGGGAAGCGGGTTGGCAGAGAACTTTGAGATTTTGAGCCTTGTTTCCAAAAGAAGTAAAATTATAAAGTGATTCATGACTCGTTACCACTCAGGTGCCATGTGTCTCTTCGGTGCACTTTTGGTATGGTGCACAAAAGTGGAGACCCCAAACATGCGCAGGCCCTCCATGTGGTTAGAGTCCGAAAAGACAAAGCCTGACCATTGAATCGGCTAAGTATAAAGAGCTAGCAGAATCCTCCATGTGTCCCAATGACGCACCTCCAAAGGCCAAGTTCAAAGTAGGATCCTAAGTGAGCGCAAACTCTCCACATGCCTCATCTAGTGCAACTTCAAAGGTGCGGCCCAAAGAGAGACCTTGAACTAGTGCCAACCCTCCACGTGTCCTAGGTCCGAAAAGGGGACACCGACTGTTGAAAAGTCCAAGCTTGGGATAGGCCGAAGGAAGCTTCCACGCATCAGCTTGGCACATCTTCAAGGTTAAAATCTGAGGCGGTCCCCAAATGAGCGCCAACTCACCACGTGGTTAGAATCAAGAGGGGACAAAGCCGACCATTGAAAAGTCCAAAGTCTGTGGAAGCCTCCACACATCCAATCGGTGCTCTTTCAAAAGCAAAGTTTGGGGGTAGTTCCAAATGTGTGCCACCCTCCACATGTCTCGGGTTAGGTAGAACATCTCCACCAATAGGAGGGACTTAGGTAGAATACAAAGGAAATGGAGTAGGCCCATGAACGATGCCACATGTCAGTTTGATGCAACTTCAGGAGTAAAAAGAGGGGGTGAAATCTTAATACACGCGAGATCGCCACGTGGCCTGTATGGACACACCGTTTCGCATATTGTGAGCTCTGCGGATGACGCCACATGTTAGTTCAGCGCAATTTCAATTTTGGGCCCACGGATCCATTTTGTGAAAATTGCATTTTCACCATTTTTGTATGGATTTGATTCAAATATTCAAATGAGCATAACTTTCACTCCAGTGCTCGAAATTCAACAAATTTTATATTTTTGGAAAGATCTTGGTCTCCTCTACACCATGAAAGCATAAAATATTATTTTTAGTAGGATTTGATGGTTGTAAATCTAGAAAACATCTTTCACACCATTAATATGTGATCTGATTGCTTCAAACAGATCAGATTTGATCCAATCTTCCATCCTTCCTTCTCCAACATGCCAAACAGACATGGAGAACTAGATTTGGATATCTTGATTTGGGTGAAAATATGGAAAACATATTTTGTGCCATTAATATGTGATCGGACTGCTTCAACTAGATCAAATTTGATCTGATCTTCTATCCTTTCTTCTTCAGCACGCCAAAGACATGTAAAACCAGATTTGATAGATTGTAGGTAGATTTGCAGGGGCATTGATGGTTGGTGGTTGAGCTTCCAAATCAGATTTTCTTCCTTCTCTTCTTCTCCTCTTTTTGCTTCATCTATAAATATAAGAGCTTGGCTCATTACAAAAGGTTGGAATCTGATACTTTTGAAGTGTAATTATAATCAAAAGTAAATCAATACAGAAGGATTTTCCCCTTTTCTCTATCTTCCTCCATTGTCCCTTCTTGCTTACCTAAAATTTGTGGATCATTTATCTTCTGTGATAAGAAACTTTTTGTTCTTATTGATATGATTTCTAGAAATTTGTGTCTATGGAATGATATCTTATGTTGTGAATGTGAATGATTCTATTATGTATCACTCTTGCTCAGTACATATAGGGTTATACTCTGCTATCTATATTTCTTGAAAGTATTGTTATATTTTTCTCTTTCCTTTCTTCAGTTCTTCCATTCGTTTGTATTGATAATCTATTTTGGTATAAAATCATTTCAAGATGTCAAAGGCCCAACCTTAAGATGAAAGTTGTACATTTGTATATAAGATTTTTGTTTGCTTTCAATAAGGGAACCTCTCCCATAAAGAGGAGGGACTTGTTGTCCCCTGACTGTGGTTTTGTTAAAAGTACCATTTTAAACCCAACATATCAGCAAACCTCCATGGTTCAATCCCAATTGCATTTGTGCATATCATCATGTTCTAGGCCATGAAATTGAGTAGTGTAGGGCCTTTCAGACCATCGTCCATGACCTTATTCAAGAAGATGATTTCCTCAAGTAGGGGGAACATCCTTCCCCATCCACAAAAATACAACTCATCTTTCTACATCCTCATCCATCAGGTTTCCTAACACTCCCCCATCCACACCTATTCCTTCTTTACCTATCATACCATCTATTGATTCTCTCTCAGTTCCTCTTTCCACCCTTCTAATCGTGTCAAACACACCATCCTCTTCTTCCACATCATTTGAAGAATCTTGGACAAAACCTCAACTTACAACAACTTCAAATAACCCTCTCATCTCATCTATAGATTCCTCCACAACAAACCAACCTTCATCAAACATCACCATGAAAACACTAATCTTTCCACCCGTATCAACTATGACACAACCTTTAGACCCTCCGACTGAAATCAGTATCATCCCTTCCAAGAATTCTCCTTCACCATCCAAATCTAAGATCCTTGGTACACTTCCACAATGATCTCTTGTGTGTCCCCAAAAGAAGATAGACATTTCGCAATGAATACCAAATATGCATCATCTATTTTGGGGCAACATCAATCTCCATCTAAGGCATCACAATCACTCCACCAACCAAAATAAAAAACATCCAGCATTCCCTTGAGATTTGAATCAAAATTGTGGAATGACATGATGCAATCCTCCAAGACAATTCATACAACCACATCCCAAGAAATTTCATCAAGATATAAGTCAAAGGATTCCTAAGAAAATACATATACTAATGTATCAATTGAATCATATGTGGAAACCCTTCAACACTTATTACAAATTTCCGCCATTACACTTCCACCTGTCAAGGAATTTAACCCAAGTAGTAAGAAGCCTTCATGGTTTGATCCCCACCTCAGTTGTGCCTACCATCGTACCCTAGGTCATAGCACTGAGTGTTGTAAGGCCCTTCAGATTGTCATCCATGATCTCATTGAAAGAGATGACCTTTTTGAGGATTGTCCCTCTACCATTTTATCTACAACTAATTCCACGTCTATCAAAGTCTCTAAGTATTCTCCTCCATCCTTCATTAACATCTCTCCTTCGCATGTTATTACTCATACAAAAGGTCCTCCCTTATTCATCAACACTATTTTCCTATGATCCCCAATGCATCTACCTAATCCAAATCTAAGGTTATCATCATCCAATCTCTTTCACCTATCCACATCTAATTTGCCTATAGTGATATAATCTCTTTCACTAGGGAGTAGCCTCCCCTCATCCTTGAGCATATCATTTGTATTAATGCATTTCCTATCTAAACAACTCTCCTTTCACACTGAGAGGCTTTAATCCTTGACATTTTTTTATTTACCTCATTCAAATCCATCCAATCTAAACTAACCCTATCCAAATCTTCATCTCATGTGAAGCCTGCATTTGTGGCCATATGCGTCTATCCCTTAGGGCACCATTTATTTTCATCTTAAGCCCACTGTGGTAGCCATGTTTTTCTCTCCGTTAAGAGACCATATTTCTATCTTTTTCATTGAAGTCCGCCTTTGTGGCCATGATTGTGTCATTAAAGTCCTCCTTTGAGGCCATGTTTGTCCTTCTAATAAAGGGCCATATTTTTCACCAAAGTCCACCTTTGTGGCCATGATTGTGTGCCTCTTAAGCCCACCCTTTTGACCATTTGTTTGTCTCATTAGGGACACATATTTTTGCTTCTTAAAAGCGTAGCACATAGTTTTACCTTCACTCATCCTCCAAAAATTCTTATCTTATCTCGGACGACTTTAATCAAGGAGTCGGTAGGGAAAATTTACTCCCAACTAGACCAGACCATATATTATCATGCATAAGTATGGGTCTGGGGCTTATCATTTGGCTTCCCTTGAGGGTAAACTAGAGATCAAACCCCTTAATGCATTGCACTTATGGCCATTCTATTGTTAGTACATGCACTTATGAGCATAGTCTTATCTTTAGACCATGTCTCCACCATTATCCCCTTCCATCTATCATGGTAATGATATGAATTATGTGGTCTACTGTCACTACTTGGATATGGCCTTGAATATGAGTAACATGGCTCTACTCATAACATATTCATTATGGATAAGATCTCCCATGTGGTAAGAACCCCATAATCATTACATCCATCACCCTCTCACTTTCCTATGATAGTCATGTAAAGGGTACAGGGGTGTCTCTTGTATAGTCATCATCCCCTCCTAAGTGGTATACTTAGTTATTCCCAGTTCTCCCCCATATAAAGCTAAAATTCAAGCATGCAAAAATAAATAAAAGTTATCCAAAAACAAACTGATCCCTAGAAGGACAACTGTGCATACAAAATGCAAAAAGTAGAATAAAAATAAAAGCATGCAAATTAAAATCAAAATCAAAGCAAAATCAAAAGAAATAGACCGATCCCTCGAAGGATGGCTATCATGTATTTTATCATCACCATCCATGTTATATATACAATAGACCATACCCTTGAAGGATGGCTACTCTTTTGTTATGGCATTCGGAAAGCTTCCCGCATTGATCAACTTTCTTCTATTATTGTTCTTTCCCTTTCCTAGATCGGGGAATAGACTTAAGGAACACTACCTTTGGAGAACCTTCTTCCCGTATACAAGTTACATCTCAAATCCCTCATCATGTCAATATTAGGATTATGAGAATCTTTCATCCATATCTCCCTCTTGGTCTTTTGGTATAATCACATGTCATTGGTTATGTACTAACACCTACTATCGGTTACAAGTGCAATGCTTTGAGTAGTGCCTTTTCTTGTTTACTTCCTATCCGGTTAAAAACATAACTTTCTTACATGGCCCTTGCTATGGTTATGTGATACTCATCTCATCAAAATCATCTTTTATCACGATTATATTTTTAGAAATCAAATTTCATATCATAAAATTTGCATCTATATTTTTACTCTTAAGGATGTCCCCTATTAACATCATCCATAAATCCATGAAATATCTTACTATTTCTACACACTCTCTTTGATACGTTATTTAGTTTGGGAATTCTAGTTGATCTCCGTTGTAGTTTGTGAATTATACTTGAGAATATCTCTCAAGTAGCATTCATTATCTAACAGCTTCTCATCCCCCACCATGACTAATGTGACCTTTCTCCATCCATCCTCTTGCATTGTCCTTCTCTTATCTCCAATCATCCACCCATTACCCTTCTCATCGCTCTTATTCTTGTCTATCACCTAATGTAGACATCATCTTCTTCACCATCACAGGCCTTTCATCCCTAGCTTGGCACGTCCATGTAAATCCCCACGTAGCATGGAAATCCTACTTGAAGTAGACCTGTCATTTTGGAAAAGTTCTCATTCGTAATCATGTTTGTTGACCATTCCTTCCTCCTAGTCTCCTTTGTCAACCCAATTTTTCCTAAAATTCACCCCATCTCATTCTCCGTTGCTCTTCTCACCCACTTTGTCCTTCTCCATTCTTTCTTCAATACTTCACCCATCCTCCACCTAGGTAATTATTTTTGTGTTTTTCTCTTAATATCCTTTTACTGGCATCTATTTTATCATTTCATTTCCATTTCATTCTTATTTCGGCTTGATGATCTTACTTAACCACCCATTTCGCGCAGGCTTCTTAATCACAATGCATCTCTTTCCTAAGATCCTACCATTGTAGAAACTCCACCATTTTCTATTCCATTGAACACTAGAAATGTCTTCCCACTCCATAACTTCTGCTTAACGCTTTGGCATCATCACTCACACAACATAGGCATCCTAATTAAGAATTACCCTCACACTCTCCATCCTACACCACATAAATTCCTCCATCCACTCATATCACACTCATTTTTTTCCTTGTTATCACCTCCTTTCATCTCTTATTCCATTTTGGTATACATTGCTCAATCTTTTTATCATTCTTCTTCTCTGTGGCTTGGCGGTCCTACTTAACCATTCTTACAAACATGACGATCTTACTTAAGAGTCTCTCTTAAAAATGATTTTCTCCTTTCCTTTCCCCTTCACTCCACCTTCCCATCGCCCATATTTTCTCTTCATTCCCCATAAACACATCCTCTTCCCTCCTCTTTCTTCCTCACAAAACATCTCGAGACTTCCTCAAATATCATCCCCATCATCCCTCATTTGGAAATCTAACTTAACCACTTTTGATCAAGGGATATTTTTAGTGTCAAAAGTTCCCTAAACTTCCCTATACCATTCCAATGTAGTAGATCCTGTAGATATCTTTCGATATTTGTAAGAACATGAAAAATGGACACTTTGAGCTCAAGTTATGTCCGGTCAAAGTTTAGTCAACATGGAAGTCAACTTTGGTCAACAGGTCAACAAGTGGACCAATGGCAAGGTGACACGTGGAAATTGGCGACAAGGAAAAATTTATGGTCTTGTAATTTTTTTAAAATCAATTCCATGGTATAGAGCTCGTCACAAGATTTTTGACGCATTTTGAATGGACCAAATCTGAGTTCGTATGCGAAAGATATGCATAGTCAAAGTTGTGGTCAAATGATGACGTGGCACTCTAACGTGGAAAAATGACATATTATGGGCATGAAACTTGGTAGGTTTTTAGTGGATTTGAATTTAAAATAATAATAATAATATTTTATTTAATCTATTCCATGGGAATAAGCCTAGTCCCATGGGATAAGGAGGATTTTGTGGACAAAAACTATTTAAAGGCTTATCCTATCCTTTTCCCACCAAATGTGGGGTCAATGGCTAAATTGGGTGCCTAAACCTATGGAAGGGGGATTTGAACCCAACACCTCATCTAAAAAGATAAGCGGCCTTACCAACCTACCACCCTCTTGTAAGTGGTATAAATAAAGCTCACTTGTATTTGTAATAAACAAGTGTCGAGTGCATGTGGTCGAGCCAATAAGGGTAGTTTTGGAAAAGTACAATTTTAGGGCACTTCTATTCACACCCAGGTCTCGAGTTATATATGAAAATTGCTTAGAATTTTGATACAATCATGATGGTTTGATCATTTATCCGATTTGGATCTTTTGTGATAGAGTTATTTTTTGTTAAAGTCACACAAAGGCATAGAACCAAAGGGAGACACTATTGCAAGTGGATCAGGAAGGTGAAGGACAGAGGTTGAGCTCCATTAACATCCTTCGAAGGTCTAAAACATATTTTTGCAAGTTTTTGATTCATTATTGGTTAATGTAAAGGTTATTGTATTTACATTTTTTTAACATTATTAATGGATCGGTTCACCACGAACCCAGGGACGTAGGAATTCGAACCCGTAAACAATCTAGTGTTGTGTTCTGATTTTATTTTTAGTTTCTGATTATTTTCATAATTTAGTTTCATTAAAATGATGTGGATGCAATGGTAATCAGTATTTGAAAACTTTGGAAAATCGATTAAAATCAAGAAACATTGATTTTGGGGCTTGATCAAACAGTGAAATTTTGAGTAAAATTGCAAACTTAATTTCAGTTTGAATTCAGTCTTAAATCAATATTTGATCAATTTTTGGAATATAAAACACTTCAAGTTGATTAAAAAAATAACAATCCTTGAAAATGTTTAAAAGTGGAAAAATAAAACACCCATTTTCAGATCAAGTTTGGTATCAGAGCAGTTAGATTGCTGGATTAGCTTCTAATTGTGTTTGAAAATTTGGCTTCAGTTTCAGTATTGATTTCAGTTTTCAATGTGCAAACATTTTGGGGCTTGTTAATCTTCTTTTGTAAGTGTGCAGTTTTGGAAGTACATGTTGTGTTTGTAGGAACAAGGAATCATGGGCAAGTCATCCAAACAGGAGCAAATGGATGAGCTTGAAGCCATTAACTGCCAACTCCAGCAAGAAAACTCTTTCCTAAGAGATAAATTCTATTCCTTAGAAGAGGAAATAGTGTGGTTAAAATATAAGCCACAATCCTCTATAACCAAGAAAGAGGAGTATGTCAACGAGATGCTTGCAGAGAGAAAGAAGTTGATGGGATTTGTTAAAGAGTTGCAGGAAGAAATACGGACCAAGGATGCCCTCTTGGCAAAGCTGCAACAAGGTGAACACAAGAAGGAAATTCCTTCCAAATCAGATGCAGGTACTATGACAAAATGCACTGTAAGTTGTTCACGTGAAAATACTTCCTCTAATTTAGTTTCAGATATTCCTTTGGGTCAGTTTGAAAAACACACTAAGGGAATTGGGTCTAAACTAATGGTTAAGATGGGATTTAATGGAAAGGGCCTTGGTAAAAATGGACAAGGTGATGCTAACCCAATACAAGTAGAGGATCAGCCTTAGTTTATAGGTTTGGGTTATTCTAGTGGGCAAATGGAAATTGGAGAAAGTTCCAAAGCAGTTGAAGGAAGACAAGCTTCCAACAACCAAGGATCTACGCCTCTAGAATTATAGGATTCCGCCATCAGGAGGAACAATGAAAGGTGTAAGAAAGCAGGTAAACGAGGTAATGAAATTCCACCTCCTCCCACTTACACTAAAAATAGCACTAAGGGGAAATTAAATCCTAAGACTTCTAAAACACTCTTTCAGTTTGAACAATATAGCTTTGGTAGAAAAAAGTATGGTTTTCCTTGCATGTTTTGTGAAGGTACTAATCATTCTGCAACATATTGTTGGAAGAGGAAAAATATGATAAAGAAGTTAATGCCTTTTGTGAATGATAAGGTAGGTGCAAAAGACCAATCTCACTCTGGTAAGGCGAGAAATGGCAAAAAGGTTACCTCTCCTAAACAGGGAATCATTTTCCTAGATAGAGTTCAAGGAATGGCAAAATGGGTAAGACTCCTAAAAATAAGGAAGTTAAATTTTGTTCCCATTGTAAAAGGAATGGTCATGATGTTAAGATGTGTTGGTATGTTCCTTCAGTGCAACATTGGAAAGTTGTTAAAAAGGAAAATAATGTCAAACCAAAATTTGTTGATCTAACTCATGTAAATGCTCATTCTAGTACTGGGGAAGTAAAACCACCTAAATGGAGAAATCCAAGTAATTGGATGGGTAAAACATTCCTCAACTTTATGTTTGCATTGTAGTAACTGGTGATAGTATGCAAACATTTTCAAAGCTATATTTTAGGGATTTGATCCTATGTTTATATTCAGCTTTGAAATAATTTGGAAGCAGCCGTAAAGAAGATTTGAGTGATAGGTTCATCATACTCATATTCATCTTCTCACATTTTGGTTGGTTATTCCATTTTTGACAACAATATGCATGGATATGGGCATCATCAGAATGTCTATTTTGAAACTTGTAGTTTTATAGTGTTGTCATTTGTGTAAATATTATGGATGCTTATAAGACCCATTTGGGCACCTATTTGATATTGTAATAAATAGACAAACTTGTTGTATCCACATGTGTTATTTACACTAATTTATAAGACCCTTATTTTGGGAAAATTTGATTTTTGTAACTATCAGATGTGGTTGCAATTAGGGTGTAAATTTATTACACTAACAAACTAGTTTGTAAAGGTACCAGGTGATCATTTTGCAGATTATGGCAGTTCACCAATTTGGGTAAGCATACAATTTATAATATATCCCTTTACAGTTCAGTGTATGGATAGAATATTTGCATATTCACGTTGATTCAGATTTTGACTATAGCCATTTTTGGTGTTGATGGTTTAATTATTTTGGGCAGTGAATATTTGTAGTTGTTATCAGCATAATCACAAAGTGTCAGTTGAACACTAGCTTCCGTTATAGATGGGTGTTATTATCTGACTTATTATTTGTGATGGCGATATAATGTTTCTAGAAGATTCACGTGGATTCAGTTGTTGAATATAGGTATTTTTGGGTGTTGATAGTCTATTTTATTCTGGAGAGTGAATACTTGCAGTTGTTACTGAGTTTCGAGATGGACATTGGGCACCAGCCTAATCAGGCGTAATTTAGATGTCTCTGTATACTGATCTATGTTTATGAAATTGTAATTTAAGTAATCGGTCATATCACAAAGTGATAGTTGAACACTAGCTTTCCATAATAGAATGGTTGTTATTATCTGGTCAATTATTTGTGATGGCATTACAGTGGGGTATGACAGTTCACAGTTGTGTGCAGAGTTGACGGTGTTACAGCGTTTCAGTTGAACACTAGCTTAATTGGGTGTTATTATATGATCGTTTATGTAATTAGCTAATCAACTATTTGCATTTTATTAACCTATAATGTTATTTCTGGTTCTTGTATGTGTTTTTGTAATGCAAGAAGAGATAACATGTTTTGTGGGTTGATACATAGCTTTTTGTGGACAAAAAGCCTTCTTAGTAGGGAGGAGTGATCAGGGGATATTTTTAGTGTCAAAAGTTTCCTAAAATTCCCTAGACCATTCCATCACAAAAGATCCTTTAGAGAGCTTTCCGACGATTGTAAGAACGTGAAAAATGGACACTCTGAGCTCAAGTTATGTCCGGTCAAAGTTTAGTCAACATGGAAGTCAACTTTGGTCAATAGGTCAACAAGTGGACCAATGGAAAGGTGACATGTGGCAATTGGCAACAAGGAAAAATTGATGATCTTTTAATTTTTAAAATCAGTTCCATGGTATAGAGCTTTTCACAAGCTTTCTAATGCATTTCGAACAGACCAAATCCGAGTTCGTATGCGAAAGATATACATAGTCAAAGTTGTGGTCAAATGATGACGTGGCACACTCTGACGTGGACAAATGGCATATTATGGGCATGACACTTGGTAGGTTTTTAGTGGATTTGGATTTAAAATAATAATAATAATATTTTATTTAATCCATTCCACAGAATAAGCCTAATCCCATGGGATAAGGAGGATTTTGTGGACAAAAAGCTATTTAAAGGCTTATCCTATCCTTTTCCCACCAAATGTGGGGTCAATGGCTAAATTGGGCACCTAAACCTATGGAAGGGGGATTTTAACCCAACACCTCATCTAAAAAGATAAGCAACCTTACCAACCCTCCACCCTATTGTAAGTGGTATATATAAAGCTCACTTGGATTTGTAATAAACAAGTGCCAGGTCTGTGTCAAGCCAATAAGCAGGTAGTTTTGGAAAAGTACAATTTTGGGGCACTTCTGTTCACACCCAGGTCTCGAGTTATAAATGAAAGTTTCTCATAATTTTGAGAAAATCGCGATGGTGTGATCATTTATCCGATTTGGATATTTTGTGACAGAGTTATTTGTTGTTAAAGTTACATAGAAGCATAGAACCAAAGAGAGACACTATTGCAAGTGGATCAGGAAGGTGAAGGACAGAGGTTGAGCTCCATTAACATCCTTCAAAGGTCTAAAACATAGTTTTTCAGGTTTTGATTCATTATTGGTTAGTGTAAAAGTTATTGTATTTACATTTTTTTAACATTATTAATGAATCGGTTCACCACGAATCCGAGGACGTAGGAATTCCGAACCCCGTAAACAATCTGGTGTTTTGTTCTAATTTTATTTTCAGTTTATGATTATTTACATAATTGAATTTCATTAAAATAGTGTGGATGCAATGGTAATCAGTATTTGACAACTCGAAAATCGATTAAAATAAAAAAATAGTGATTTTTGGGGCTTGATCAAACAAAGTGAAATTTTGAGTAAAATTACAAACTTAATTTCAATTTGAATTCATTCTTAAATCAGTATTTGATCAATTTTTGGAATATAAAAGACTTCAAGTTTATTAAAAAATAACAATCCTTGAAAATGTTTAAAAGTGGAAAAATAAAACACCCGTTTTGGATCAGCTTATACCATTTCTTGCTATGTCTTGTTCCTTCATCTTCATCCACATCCTCATCCATTACATCCTCTCCTCATCATCACCTCCCCACCAATCATTATCCCTTCTTTATTTACTATTTCTAGAGTACTCCCACATATCTACCACCATACTTACTCATCATGATCATTGTTCATCTCCTAACATTATGTCATCGTCATCTTTCATAATTATCGGTGGACTTATCCTAAATTTCATTTATCCCTGTTCTACACATCCTGTTCACTCCTTTTTACCTCCTCCATTTTTTCTTCCTTCCTTTTTTATTTTTTTCCTCTGATCATTATCGAGTATTTCTCCTAACATCCCTCTACTGGAATTTCCTTTCGATCCTTCCTTCACCTTCTTCAATATCTCTATTGTCTTCATCATATACTACCTTTGCCATTTTCTCTCGTTGTCCTCTCCTCCTTTCTACCCCTAGTTTTCTTTCACTTCTCTCTGTATCATCTTCATCCCTCTCTTCCTTGCACTTTCATCTTACTTCTCCACCGATAGCCTAACTCACTAGCATTGTCCCATATTTTTAATCATCCCATCATCTACATGCATTTACATGTGTTTTGTTTCATATTCTTTACCCGGGTCTTACCCTTAACACTTGGATTCAATTCCCTTCCTATTTCGGCTCTATCATATCTTATTTCCTCTTATTTCCACTTCCCCATTACCAAACTTATTTCTTTACCACCCCTGTCTTATTCCATCTCTATACATCAATTTCTTTTCCATTCATTCATCTCCTCTCGCAGTCTCCTAGCTCATCATTATTCCTTTCTTTCTCTTTTCTATTCTACTTCCTCTCCCATCTTCTTCAACTTCATCTTCTTCATCTCCTTCATCTTTCCATCAATCTATTCCTATTCATCTCTCCTATCATCCTTCTCTAATATTATTCACCTCTTCTCCTTCTCATCTCTGTCATCTCTTTCGTGATCCATTCTTTCTCTCCCTTTGTTTTTGATCTCCATCTCCCTTTCACCCTCTCTTCTGTCATTTTCTTGTCTTCTTATTCTTTTTCCTTCATCATTTCTTTCTTCCACCATATCTCCTCTTTATTATATCTGCTACTTCTTTACTATGGTACATCTTTGTACGTTCACTATCTCCTCTAATCTCCTTTCCCTTCTCATCTCATCTTCTTCTTGTTTTATCTTCCTCCTTCCCTTCTTCTCCTATTCTCTTTCTCTATTTTATTTTTCTCCAGGTCCATCACACCTTCCCTATTTCTTTCCCCCTTATCTTTTCCCACTACCTTCTTATTAATTATCATTCTCTTTCTTTTTTTTCTTTCATCTATCTTCTCACCTCTCTTATCCTCCTTCTCTACTATTTTCTTCCTCTCCTCCACCGCGTCCGCTCTACTCCAACCATGTCCGCTTTCTCTTATCTCTATCATCTATCATCTACATCCTTCATCCCATCTTCTTGGGACATTTTTTCTTGGAGGATACCATAACGGCCATCATCTATCTGATCTTGTTCTCTTCCATGAATGTTTGTTCCACTTTTTCACAAAAGTAGTTTGGCTCCTTTTCCTATTTGTCAAAGAAGTGGGACTGCTTTCCTTCTTCTTCACCCCATTATTCATCTGCCTTCAACTACAAACCTTTCTTAAGAAACATGTATTCAACATCCTATTTAACACCCTCTTGGGGAATTTTATCCAATCTATTCTTCATATCCACATTCGTGGCCATACTCGTTCCCCATGGGATATTTTATTTCAACATCCATCTCCCATTATGTCATCTTCATGCCCTATGATGGGGCACATTTTCATCCTTGTACTTGTTGACGCATATAACTCATTTTTGTCCTTCTTGTGCCTTGTGCTGGGGCATCATTATTTTCATCCTCGTCCCTTTTGTAGATGCATAATTTTTGCTTGATTCCTCATAGAAAAAGGATTTTGCATACCTTTCGCATTCAGTTGCGCATATTTTGATTTTCCTATGACTCGTTGGTCATCATGGTTTACATCCATACTGCAGTGGTCTTCACCCACTCACTGGTCTATAGAACGTTGTCTTGTCTCCGTTGAGACCATAATTGTCTTCTACCGATGTGATATCGAGTCACCGAGCATATTTTTCATAGCTATTGCACGTAATCCTTTTTTCCTTGGGCATCTAACCTTTGGTCATGTTTTTATTCATCCCCATCCCTTTTACATTTAACCCTTTTTGCTTTTGTCTCATGGCTTGCTATCACAAACCACTCAACAAAAAGGGGCAAATGTAGACACCAATTTTTGGTATAGCGCCCCTCTATCATCTCACATTCATTCAAATCTCACTCTCACTTTTCTTTTTCTTAAATTTAAATAAATCTCATCCATTTATTCACCCAAATTTAATTAATTATTAAATGGGCTCCATATAAACCCATTTAATAATTGAATTTTGGCATCTCTCACAAATTATTCAATTCATGGGCAATAATACACCCATCCGACACTCCACTCTTAATTTCAAGAATGGAATCTATTATTTCACCTAACCATGTCATTCATCTTCCCCACTCCATATCACATCCTTATCTTTTTAACCATAAGTCAAATTGTGAGCCCCGTTGAATCACATCACCTCTTTTAATCAGGGTTACTTTACCCAACCATGATTATCTTTTAACCCATAGTCTAACCTCACCATTAGGCTATAAATATGGGCTTTCCCCCTTGAAATTTAAGTTAGAAAATTTGGGAAAATGTTGTTTTGAATTCTAAGCTTCTTGTTTATCATTATATCCTCATGATGTCCTTGTAACGACATTGTAATCCCCACAATACTCTGCTCATGATTTGTTAGTTCACGTAGCATGGTTCTTGTTGCACGTTGTGTTTGGATCAGATCAATAGCACCATCTACATACTAGTAGCATCAGGTTCCTTTGTTCATCAACTTGCATGTTATATGTTTATCTTATATTTTATCATTATTCTTTATCACACGGGGGTTAACACCACCGAGGAAGTTAACACTTCTCGGATATGCTTTGTCAGGTAGCCCCACATAAAATCTCTAAACAATATTTCTCTAGTGTCTGTGAGCTACAGGTTTGATGAGATCACAGTAAGGATTTCAACATCGAATTTTTGCTCGTATTATTGTCCATCACCATCTCCAAGGCACTAAGCCCTTGCATACTCGATGTTGTTTTGTGTTTGTTGATTTCTCATACACTAATATGGATAGGAAGCAAGAAACCCCAATCAACAAGTACATCATATTCATTCACCCTAGTCATGACATTGTATAAAAGTGTTTTATCTCCTAATAAATTCCAACAAGTATTAATTATGATCCTATTCATTTCAAAGTGCTCCCTAGTTTATCACATCTTATGTTTTTTTGTCCATTTCTTAGATCACATTCGATACTTATTACCATAATTTGTATCGCTATTATTTTTTTCTTTACCCATGAATTATACTACATTTTATTTGTATTATGGCTTTACTTGCAAATTTCTTAATTTATTTGATTACTTTTTTATATTTTACTAGATGTCTTACATTCATTTTTCATGCTTTGTAATTCCTTAGAGTTTTTCTTATATTTTATTAGGTGTCTTAAAATATTTTATCCTATCTTTTAAATTATTTTATTTATTTCTTATATTTTTATAGATATCATTTCACATAACCTAATAGCATGTCTTTTTATTTCTAAATTATTATATCTTTTCACTAGATGTCATCTTTATCCTTAGTTGTTCCTTACATTTTCATGGTTTATCCTTAGATGATATCACATTTGTGAAAGTGTAGAAATGAGAAAATGGGTAATATATGCAACCATAACTTTAACCACTATAATCATATAATCTATGTACACAATGAGTCCAAAATATTGTCATACACATTGATACATTGTTTCTTAAAAAAGGGTATATAATACATAATATATGTAGTATTATATGATACACCCCCTTCACCCCTCAAAGGAGGAGGTTTCATATTATTATTCAATGAAGTTTGACTACCCACTCATAGAGATCGATCTAACCACATCCTCACCCTCTATTCAAGCCACTCAAATCTATATATTGGCTATGATATTTGCATCTTGTTGTTGTCTACCTACATTTGTGTGGGTTTCATATAGTATCTAGCTTGCTTATTGATAATGTCATTTGATTTTACCCTATAATATACACCAATTCCCCATATCACCCTAATCTATGAATGCAAGAGCTTCCTCTTGGTACTTCCGCTCTCGTGTTTCTCTCTCATGAGACCGAATGTTCCTACATACTCCCTTATAGATGGTATCACTATATCTAACATCAATTTTAAATATATGCTCTAGATAAATCCATAAAAACTCATGACATGATCCTTTTATTATTTCTCTCCTATTCATTGTTGACTCTCTCTGCAAAATTCGTATATTAACAAACATTAGAACATAAATACTTCAATATTTTTAGGATCCTTCATCCTACCCTTCTCTTTATAATGTTGCTATAATAAATATTATGGATGCATAATATTTCTAAGTCATCCATTGATATATTAAGTATAATCCCACATGGATGAGAAGTATTGTTTTTCTTAAGTATAACTAGTATAAATGTGATGCATAGGCTAGTGAAAAGCATCCATAGATAACAACTTATACAGGTCCTTTGGGTTCTAAAACTTGTAATTATGTTGAAGCTTCAATGGCTTTGTGGGTTTTATCTATGGTTGTTTCTCTAAATATTAATAAAATTCAAGTTTAAGTGGACTCCTTATATTTTTCAAGTAATGAGGAAGGAAATTAGAGTTACCTACAATATTAAAAACATTATGGAAGATATCAATAGATTGTCACTTAGGTTTGAGGACTTAAATATCAATTTTTTTGTGAAGGAAACAAATGTGCAATTTTTTTAGCAAATTACAGGGTCAACTACCACTCTAATTCCTCATGGCTACGTGAGGAAACACTTCATACATGGGTCTAAAGGGTAATAAATGATGAGATAGAGTTGTGATATCTCAAGTGCAAAGGAGATTTGGGAACTTACTTTCATGATTGTATTACCTTTTCAGCGTGTGTGTTTTTTGGGCTTTTGGGTTGAGGAAGGGAGCTCTAGTTTCATTCTCTTTTGGTTCAGCTTAGGTTATTGCAGGTTCTTGTTATCAATTTTATTATGTGTGGAGAATGTTTTTGTGAGTTGTCGGCCTCATGCATTACGTTGCAGAGAGATACAACCATTTGGGAAATTATGAAGAAAGGTGGACTCGCTAATTATTTGTTCAAGTTAAAAGGTAGTGATTCATATCTCTCAATAAATTTTTTGGTGGTATGGGATAATGGAGTGGTGACTGTTAGGGTAGTTAGGTTGCATGTTACGAGAGGACTTCATCTAAAAGGTTTTGGGCATCTTTGGTGATGGGTTTAATATTTTAAGAGATAGATTGAGAAGGGTGGAGTAATTGGAAAATTTCTTTTATGTTGATGAAATAGTATTGTTCATGGAGGATGGTATTGCAAGGGTCTCTTTACCAAGTAGGTGGCCAAAGGTTTGCTTCCATATCATGAAATATATTGCCCTTGATGATAAGTTTCATAAACTACACACCCACCAATTCTCTCTATTGAATCATTTTTGACATAATAAAAGGACGAACACTCCTTTCTATTTATTTTATGATCCGAAAACAGGGGTTATAATTTTCTAAATCCATCATTCACAAGGATTAAGGAATAAAACATCAATTTTACGATCTATAATATCTCCCAAAACTGATTAGTCCCTTTAACACATGCACCGTAGTATAATTTTCAACTACTATGCTGAAATGTGCACATACCCATTTTGTTGCGGATTATGGATACTGAAAGGAAATCCTAAGTCCATTATACTTGATGAATACTTAATCAAATCTATAATTGATTTAATCTTTTCAAAAGATTCATCAATAGAAATAAAAGCATCCACAACACAAAAGATAATGAAGTTCACCCAACTAGGGCTACGTCTCCGGATTCTCAAAATAGAATGAATTACAATAACATTTTAATAATGAGAAATAGATCACAAAACTTGCAAATGGTTTGATTCCAAACCTCATGGAACTCTCGCAACTGACCGAAAACATTCCCAAGTCAATTTACAACCCCTACAATGTCTTCGTAATGTGATCCTCCCACAAATGTGCTATAAAATCACCTAAAAATGGAGAAACCTAAGAATTAAATGAAACCAAATTACATATTTAGAATCCTTACATAATTCAAAGCAATTTCCATTTTTACACCATAGATTTAAGTATTCCTCTAGGTCCTCCAAAATTGGGGTTGAAAGCAACTGCTCTTGTTGCCTTAGTACACAGACCGGGAGACTTCTATGTTTTTAAATACGATGAGATTCTTTTTATAGCTCATTGAGCTATTATGGCCCATTGGTGAGGTATTTTCACTTTTTGAAAGGTCAACCAGATTCGATCCTTTTCTTACCTACCTTTTGATAAAGTGTGATTTGAATTTGATAGGTCTTTTGTTTGTTTGTCACCACGTGGCTTTACTTCATTGTTGCTCTGCATAAACCACTCCATTATACCCACCACCCCTACTTTAAATTTTTTTTCTCCCTCCACATGGCTTAGCTTCTACACCACCCTAATCTCCTTGGGCTTGGGTTTTAGTGGAGAGGCATGTTTTCTTATCGCACATGCGTGGATCGAGGAAATGAATAGGTATTTTAAAAAGGAAATGTCGATAGTTTACCTCATGGCTTAGGCCACGTTTTGGAATTTTGTTGGGAAACACTTTATTGGCAGAGCCATTGGGATTATCGGTTGAGATTTGGAGGTGTATGGTGACCGAGTAAGGTCCGTGTAATGTGGAATGGCCAGGTTTTAGCCGAGTTGTTAGGTGACTATGGGTTTATTGAAGTCCCACTAAGTCGTGTGTGGCTGAACTACCACCAAGGTTGTTGTGCGTTGAACGAACCATGTGGCTTTACATTGGAAATTCCACATATTGTGGCTCCATCGAGCTATCCACCGAGGTCTATATGGGATTCAATGATCAACTCAACTCGGTCACTATGATCATAGTTGTATATACAATGTGGTAATCAACTCGACTCGATGGGGAGTTGAGCACCGACCGAGCTATCCAAAAAATTGCTCGAGATCGAATACATACTCATAAGGCATATCTTGTGAGTTCAAACTCGCAGAAGCCATGTGGTGGGTTGAGGGCCCATCACATCGGTGATAATAAAATAGTCCTCAAGGTGGCGGTGGTCCCCCTCGACGATACAAAAGTATATCCCACCGGATATGGTATCCATAGTCGCTACACAGTATCCATAGCTGGAATTTTTACTATGACCATCGAATATCAAAGGTTTTTAAACAACATAAACCCCATTTTTCACCTTTTTCAATTTTCCACATCAACGCGCTATTTACTTTTTGTTGACCCTTGTTAACCAGCTCTCAACTGGACTTTGTCGACCACAAATTGAGTGTATGAGCTTTTTTTCTACATTCAACCTAATGTCAAAATATCTCGAAACACTCTTCAACTTGGTCATGGTTTAGAGAAATTTAGGGAAATACCAAACATCCAAAATGTCCTCCAGATCACACCTCCCCAATGGGAAAGGATTTTGTTCCACCAAAAGCTTACTAGAACTTTTATCACCCTCTCCTAAATCGAATACGTTGTTCTCACATTGAAAGTACAACTACAAGTGGACTCACCGGTATTTTGTACCGCATTTGTCTCACTTTGATAACTTGGTCTCGATCCTAGCTCTATGGGTTATGGTCTCACCATGCTTCTTCCATTTTCTTGATTACCACATCTGCCCTCTAGGGGTATTACACTTCGACAATTCATGGACGCCTACTACTTTACCACATTTTCTGCAAAGGTCTTAATCTTTGAAACATAGGTAGAATATATTGCTACATCTTCACTGGGGGTCTTACACTTTAGTAATATATAATCTACATGGAAATAGATATTGCCACATCGTCCACTAGGGGTCTTACACTTTAACAACACCCAAAAACATGTATTGTCTATGACGATCAACTACCATTATGTTGTTTGGTTACAATGCCTCTACATAGAATGATGATCCAAGCTGATCTCTCACGAGCTCAATAATGATGACTTCCACCCCGCTACACAACTTCTACCTCTAAGTGGTACAAAGTATCCTATTGACGATGACTACTGTGTACCATCATACCGCACAACCATAATGGGCCTCTACACAAAACAAAGATCTGACTCCGATGTCAGATGTCAACGGTGATCAACTACCACTCTATTGTATGGCTATAAGGCCTCTACATAGAATGAAAATCTGAGTTAACACCAAAGTGAACACAACTATCTCGCCAAATGAATGACAAATCAACGAGATCTTGAAATATAAATTTACAAAAAAAAAAACATTAAACCATGTCCACTGAATCTACATACTGTTGTTAGAAATATCCCAAGCTGAAAATGAGTTACACCCCACAAACTCAAAATCTAATTAGGAGACATGATTGGAATATTAACCAAAATGTAAATGCAAGAAAATAATTGAGTATGATGATCTTGTCCCTTAGTCTATCCCAAAAATTTGGAATCCATCACTATTGCATCTAAAAGCTATGAAAAATAAAGTTGAAAAATTGTTTACCAACCCATGCTATCGGACTTTTATCTACAGGTATTACTTGGTCAGGGTTGAACTTTCAACTAGTGGTGGCTTAGGAACTTCCTTTACCTTTACAAAAAGTTTGTATTCCATCTTTGGTTTACCATTATATTGATGCTGACATGGATAAAGTTTCCAAAAATTGTCCACCCGATGCCCATTCTTCGGAAATGAGAAAAAAATCTTCTCAATCTCCTTCTTCGGGAATGAGGAAACACCACTACCATTTCTCACTTCTGCACGAAGAGATTTATATTTTCCATTTATCATGTTATTAATGATCAGAAACAACTTCTTCATCAAAATCCTTATCTTCTAACATTTGGTTACACAAGGGTTATGCATCCCAAAAAAAACATACAAGGATAGGCATCCATCATTTTCTGAATATCAAAGATAAACTTCTTAAGATGAAAAAGTGGATTAGAATTTTACAATGTTCACGGTGCTTATGATTATTGTAAGAAAATGGAGGTGGAATCTCAATACCTCTTCGTTGAACCTTCTTACCATCTCCATTCTCTGACAAATAAGCACCTGATTCCTGCACTAAATCTGTATGCAAGACTAGTGGGGTATTATCTTGGCTTTTGAAAGCTTGTCTTCCATCGGTGTGCTTGGAGCATTCTCCAATATCCTTTCCCACACTAGTAAAACCCAAACCTGTATAATGTGGATGATCCTCAACCTATATAAGGTTAGTAATTCCTTGGCTATCTTTTCCAAGACCTCTTCCATCAAATCCCATCCTATACATCAAATTTGATCCATTGCCTCTAGTATGCTTTTCAAATGAACCAAAGACATCATTACCTAAATCCAAAACTAGAATGGGAGGAAGAACAAGATTCCCATGGTGAAAAAATTACAATGCACTCTGTCATGGTCTGCATCTAAAGTAGAAGGTTTTTCCTTCTCCTGATCACCACACTACAAACTGATCAAGAGCTCATATTTTGATTTTAGATCCTTTTGTAACCGATCAACTTGTTCTTCGAGGGAATAGAGCTTGCATCTCATGAATGCATTTTCCTCCTAGATTTTCATGTTAATGCTCTCGTATTATTCCAATATTTCCCTTTTTAATGTTTTCCTGTGGCTACCTACAAACCAAATCTTCCAAAGCTACTTATTTTTGAACAATAGATGAGAGGTGGGCTCGATATTCTCTTGTAGTGAGACATGGATGCTTGTGTGGGAACTCTATCTCGCGTTCATCATCTACTTCATAACATTCTTTGAGCTTCATACTTACTTTCTTTACTTGACACCGTATGTTTAACTAGAACCACTCCAAGTAGTCCTTGACACACAAGCTCATCAAATTACATATTTTCAAAGTGTTTTTGAGAGCGTCGTTCAAGGTAAAGTATAGACTGAAGCTATCTTCTGAGCTTGTTTCCAGGGACTTCTCTCATTATGAGACATAGACTTATTCAAAGAAAAGAAAATGAGATGATGGCCTTAGATAAATGCTCTGATACCAACTAATTTGAAAATGGGGGTTATAATTTTCTAAATCCACTGTTCACAAGGATTAAGGAACCAAACATCAATTTTACGGGCTGCAATATCTCCCAAAACTGATTAGTCCCTTTAATATATGCACTGCAGTATAATTTTCAACTACTACACTGAAATGTGCACATACCCATTTTTTTGTGGATTATGGATACTGAAAGGAAATCCTAAGTCCATTATACTTGATGAATACTTAATCAAATCTATATCTGATTTAATCTTGTCAAAAGATTCATCAACAGAAATAAAAGCATCCAAAACACAAAAAAGATAACAGAGTTCACCCAACTAGAGCTATGTCTCCGGATTCTCAAAAGAGAATCAATCTATTTAACATCTAATGAAGTAAAATAACACTTCAATAATGAAAAACAAATCACAAAACTTACAAATGGTTTGATTCCAGACCTCATAGAACTCTGTAATCTGGCCGAACACATTCCCAAGTCAATTTATGGCCCCTACAGTGTCTTCGTAATGTGATCCTCCTGCAAATGTCCTCGAAAATAACCTAGAAATGGATCATCCTAATAATTTCATTAATAAAAATTACATATTTGGAATCCTTATAGAATTTTGAGCAACTTCCATTTTTACACCATAGACAAATTCTGCCTCTAGTTCCTCCAAAATTGGGGTTGAAAGCAAATTGCTCATGTTGCCTTAACACACAAACTTGCAGACTTGTGTGTTTTTAAATACAATGAGCTCCTTTTTATAGATCACCAAGATAGCATGGCTCGATGGTGAGGTATTTTCACTTTTTGAATGGTGGCCAGGGTTTGATCCTTTTCTTACCTTCCTTTTGACAAAGCGGGATTTGAATTTGATAGGTCTTTTTTTGTTTGCCACCATGTGGCTTTACTTCATTACTACTCTTGAATAGACCGCTCCATTATACCCACTCGCCCCTACTTTTGATGTAGTTTTATCCCTCCATTTGGCTTACCTTCTACACCGCCCCTAATATTCTTGGGCTCAAGTTTTGGTGGAGAGGCGTGTTTGCTTATCCCACATGCGTGGGTCGAGGAAATGAATAGGCCTTTTTAAAAGGAAATTTCAACAGACTACCCCGTGGCTTGGCCATGTTTTGGCATTTTGTTGGGCCACACTTTTTTTTCCAAGCCATCAGGATTATTAGCTGAGATGCAGAGGTGTATGGCTGACTAATTCGGGTTTCATGTGCAATGTGGAATGGCCACGGTTTGGACCGAGTTGTTTGGTGACTATGTGTTTATTGAAGTCCCACCGAGTCATGTGGGTTTGAGATACCACCGAGGTGGTTGTGCACTAAATGAACCAAATGGATTTTCATTAGAAATACCATGTATTGTGGTTCCACCAAGCTATCCTTCGAGGTCTATATGGGATTCAACGATTAACTCAACTCGGTCATCATGATTGTGCATAAACAATGTGCCCAAATAATGAACTTGAGCAATGTGGTAATCAACACTACTCGATGGGGATTTGAGCAGCCCACCGAGCTATCTAAATAGCTTGCTCAAGATCTAAACATACTCCTAATTAATATCACGTGAGTTCAAACTTGGTGGCAATCCATGTGGTTGCTTGAGGGCCCACCACGTTGGTGATAATAAAAATAGTCCTCACGGCGGCAGGGTCCCCATCGATACAAAAGTAGATCCCATCGGCTACAGTCTTCATAGCATGCCTTTTTACTACAACCCTTGAAGACTAGAGGTTGTCAAATAACACGAACCCCATTTTTCACCTTTTCCAATTTGTCATGTCAATACGTTACTCGTCTGTTGACCCTTGTTGACCAGCTCCCAACTTGGACTTTGTCTGACCACAACTTGAGTGTATGAGCTCTATTTTCCTCATTCCACCTATCGTCGGAAAGATCTAGAAACACTCTTCCATTTGGTCATGGTTTAGGAGATTTGGGGAAATCCTAGAATCTGAAAATGTCCTCCGGATCACACCTCCTTAATGGGAAAGGCTTTTGTTCAACCAAAAGCTTACTGAAACTTTTATCACCCTATCCTGGATCTGAATACTTTGTTGTCACATCAAAAGTACTTTGCAGTAGATTCACTGTCTATTGATCGCATTCTTCTCACTTTGATAAATTGGTCCCAATCCGGATCTATGGGTTATGGTCTTACCATGCTTCTTATGTTGTCTTGATTGCCACATCTCGCCCTCTAGGGTCTTACACTTCGACAATTCATAATGCTTCAGATACTACCACATTTTCCTACAAAGGTCTTACTCTTGCAACACATGAAGAATATACTACTACATCTACCCTCCTGGGGTCTTACACTTCAATAACATATAGTCTGCATGGAAGTAGATATTGCCACATATGCCCTATAGGGGTTTTACACTTTGACAACACCCAAAAACATGTATTATCCATGACGATCAACTACCCTTCTGTTGTATGGTCATAATGCGTTTACATAGAATGATGATCTGAGTTGATCTCTCACGAGCTCAATAATGATGACTTACACCCAGTTGCATGAACTCTTCCTCTAAACGGTAAAATTCTCTTATTGACGATGACTACTGTGTACCATCCTGTTGCACGAACATAGTGGGCCTCTACAGAGAACAAATATTTTACCTAATGCTAGATGCCACGTTGATCAGCCTAACACTGCTGTTGCACGGCTACAAGGCCTCTACATAGAATGAAAATCTGAGATGACACTAGCAAACATAACTGTCTTCCAAATGGTTGAAAAATCCACAGATACTAAAATGTAAATTTCAAAAAAATAGACATTAAACCATGTCCATTGAATACGCACTTTGTTGTTAGAAATCTCCCAAGCGAGAAAATGTGTTGTACCCACAAAATCAAAATATAATTAGTATACATGATTGGAGTATTAACCAAAATGTAAATGTGAGAAAATTATTGAGTATGATGATCCTTTCCCTAAGTCTATCGAAAATTTGGACTTCATCGGCTATTGCATGCTATAATCAATCAAAATCTATGCAAAATAAAGTTGAATTTTTTTACCAACCCATGCTATTGGAATTTCATCTAGGTATTAACTAGTCCGGGTTTGAACTTTCAACTGGTGGTGGCTTAGGAACTTCCTTTATCTTTACAACAGCTTGTATTCCATCTTTGGCTTATCATTATATTGATGGTGAGATGGATGAAGTTTCTAGCAATTATCCACCCAATGCCCACTCTTCTTCGAAGACAAAAAACTTTCTTCTCAATATCCTTATTTGGGAATGAGGAAACACTAATGCCATTTCTCACTTTTACATGATGAGATAGGTATTTTCCATTTGCCTCATTTTTAATGAATGATGACAATATTTCATCAAAATCCTTCTCTTACAAAGATCCGGCTACACAAGGGTTATGCATCCCACAAAACATACAAGGATATGCATACATCATTTTATGAATATCAAATCCAAACTTCTTAAGTTGAAAAAGTGGATAAAAATTTTTACAATGTTCATGGTGCTTATGATTATGGTAAGAACATGGAGCTGGAATATAAGTACCTCTTCGTTGAACCTTCTTACCATCTCCATTCTCTAATGAAGAGGCACTGATTCCTACACTAAATATGTTTGCAAAACTAGTGGGGTATTCTCTTGGCTTTCGGAAGCTTGTCTTTTGTTGGCGTGTTTGGAGCATTCTCCAATATCCTTTCTGCATTAGTAAAACCCAAACATGTATAATGAGGATGATCCTCAACCTATATTTGGTTAGTAATGTCTAGGCTATCTTTGCAAGACCTCTTCCATCAAATCCCATCATATACATCAATTTTGTTCTAATGCCTCTAGTGTGCTTTTCAAATGAACCAAAGGCACCATTACCTAAATCTAAAACTAAATGGGAGGAAGAACAAGATTCCCATGCTGAAAAAATTACAGATGCACTCCATCATGGTCTCTCGTGCATCTCAAGTAAAAATTTTGCCTTTTCCGATCACCACACTATAAAATGATCAAGAGCTCATCTTTCGATTCTAACTCCTTTGTGAATCGATCAACTTGCTCTTCTAGGGAATAGAGCTTGCATCTTAGGAATGAATTTTCCTCCTATATTTTCCTGTTGATACTCTCGTGCTCTTCCAATATTTCCCTCTCAATGCTTTCCCTATGGCTACTTGTAAATAAAATCTTTCAAAGATACTTACTTTGTTGAATAGTAGATCGGAGGTGGGCTCGATATTCTCTTGGAATGAGATGTAGATGCTTATGTGGGAATTCTATCTCACATTCATCATCTACTTCATAGAATTCTTCGATCTTTTCTCATACTTTCTTTGCTTGACACCGTATGTCAAACTAGAACCACTCCAGTAGTCCTTGGTGCACAAGCTCATCAAATTATAGATTTTCAGTGTTTTTGACAACGTCGAACAAGGAAAAGTATAAACCGGTGTTATCTTCTAAGATTATTTCCAGTGATTGATCCCTTTGACTACTCTTGGTATGAGACATAGACTTCTTGAGTGTAAAGAAACCGAATCGATGGCCTTTGACTAGCTCCCAACCTGGACTTGGTGACCGACCACAACTTAAGCGTATGAGCTCCGTTTTCGCATTCCACATGTCATCAAAAATATCTTGAAACACTCTTCCACTTTTTCATAGTTTATGGAGATTTAGGGAACTCTCGGACATCCAAAAAAATTCCAGATCATTCTACCTTGAATAATTCTTTTCTAGATTTCTAGGTGAAAAATCTGTCACTCCACTCCATCAAGGGATTATTCTCTTATTAATAAAATTTGTCTCCCTGTTAAATGTTGGTAGTTCTAGTGATGATCTGGAGGATTTTTTTCCCTATCTAAAAGATTTAAGTTTTTAAAGAAGAAGAATACGAGGATCAAGGATTTCAAAGTGGCTTCATCTCTTCAAAGCTTGGTAGGAGGGTCTGGTTTGAGTGTATATATGGAGCACAATATGAATAATAATCTTTCTAGTTTTGTCTCTTAAAGATTGAATTCTTTGGAAAGTATTGTGGCCTCTCTGAAAGTGGTTAATAATAACCTTATCATAATGGTTAAGAGGTTGAAGGTTGAGATGACTGTGCACGGACAGAGACTTGATGTTCTTCAGGATAAAAGGGTTATATGATGTTGTCAAGGGTAAAAAGATGAGGCTTGTTCTTAGTAGTTCATATGAAGAGGATGAGACTCTCCTTCAACATAAAGCTACTAAGGACCAAGCTCAAGAACCATGTTGAAGAATCTTTAGTTTCTCTTTTGCTAACTTTTGTGTTGTCTATTCTGTTTTGTCCTTGTTTTTGTCTAGGTTTTCTCTCGAATCTATTTCCAAAGTTTTTCTCCTTTGTATGATGGTGCCTTGAGTTAATTCTTTTTGACTCTTTTTGGATGGTGAATTTTTTTCCTTCGATGATATTCAAAGGATATCTTATGTAATGGCCATTGGAGCCTATCCAATTAACAATAAAAAAGCATCCATATATTATATTGTATTGAGTTTTCTCAAAGTAAATTGTTCCCTTAAAGTTGCATACAATATTGTAATGTGATTTCAAAAATTTATGTAATAAAGTTTTTTTCTTTTCACAATATTTTATTCTCAATTACATTTTTTTTGGCTTTATTTGTTACAAGAAGAATTTTTGCACATCGGTATCATATCTCTTTTTAGGGATCATTTTGGTCCTATTTTTGGAATAAAATCCTTTCTATTTGGAAAACTTCATTCAAGTCATAGACTCATGAAACTTCAAGAAAAATGCTCACAGAAGGTGGTTGTAGTGTTCTGTGGAAATCAAGAACTTAGTGTTTCACATGTTTACCTAAGCCACATAAAAAAGTCTAAGGTCAATGATTTCTTCTCCCGGTTGTGCTAGCACTACCCAAATTTTTGTCCCTGAGGCATCCACATGAACATGGAATGAAATATTCCATGAAGGGAAATGAAGGATAGACACAATAGTTAACCTTTCTTTTAATGCTTTAAAAGCATGTTGTTGTGCATCCCTCCAATAAAATTTTCCTCTTGCCTTCAATGGTTCTTCTAGTTGTGCAACTATCTTGGTATAGTCCTTGATGAATTTCCTGTAATATCCTATATGCCCAATAAATCCACACACTTTGACTTTGGTTAGTTGGCTCTTCCAACCCCAATATAACTGCTATCTTTGCCAAATCAACTAGAAGACCCTCTTTACATATTATATGCCCCAACAATGTGTCGAATGACATCAAAAAGATGCACTTTTTATGTTTAGAGATATACTAATATGCATGCATCTCTCAAATATTGGTCTTAAGTAGTCATAGTGGTCCTTTACGAACCCATTTATTGTTCAATCATCAAGATAAATTTGGAGAAAGTTATGGATGAAGTCATGAAAAGACTATACAAAAATAAACAAAAATATTATTGGAACCTTCTTTAGACTAAAAGGCATGAATGTATATGCAAAGCAACCCCATTATGT
This sequence comes from Taxus wallichiana var. yunnanensis, assembly GCA_018340775.1. Classification (NCBI taxonomy): domain Eukaryota; kingdom Viridiplantae; phylum Streptophyta; class Pinopsida; order Cupressales; family Taxaceae; genus Taxus; species Taxus wallichiana. Next base: position 851,029,700 of record CM031234.1, read on the forward strand.
GGAAAACATGGTTTTAGATTGGTCCTCACGCATAATTCAAACTTGATGATATATGGAGAAAACATCTGTGAAAGAATATATCTCGCACTTGCTACAACATCGAGAATTTCTTTAATGAAAAATGTACATAATGGATCAATTACACAAGAGGCATTTAACATTCTCAGTAATCCATACATATCCTTCCATATTTATTTATACTTATGACCATGGGGTTGATCCATTCGATTCTTCAATTGGCTCAATGATACTTACTATTCAAAATAAATAAATAAATCTTATTATATATATATATATATATAAGTAAATAAATATAAAAATAAAAATCATTACTATAATCTACTAACCCAACAACCCACATTCTCAACTTCTCTCGTGAGCACTCACCTCACCCACCAACTCGACCACTTCCTCACCAAGCTCTCTCCACTCAGCTCACCCATCTACCACACGACATACCTCTCTAGCCACTTTGTTGAGCTACACCCTACCCATCTACCCGCCAACTACTTACACCACTCGTGACTCAACTTCCCTTTCCCCGAGCCACTTCCTTCCTCTTGACATATCCCACTTATTTCCCTTTTCCCGAGCCCATCCACTCAAACTCACCTCCCCTTCCCCGAGCTCTTACCCATCTCCTAATCACTAGAAGAATTCACACGACTCAACTCCCCTTTCCTTCATCCTTACCACCCACACTCCTCAATCCTGCCCCATCTCCCTTCTAACCAACTCCACTCCCTACCTTCTACTCAACTCAACTCCTCCTCTCCACACAAGCACTCCCACCAACACGGTGCTCCCACAACCAAGTCACTCGGCTCCGCACATCACCTTTTCTATGCGTCTCTTTCAACTCTCGATTCACCTCAAAGCCCCTCATGTATAATGCAGATCCTTAACCCATCAACTATCTCCTCCCATAATCCACATCTCTCCTTCTCCAACTCACATACCTTCTCTCATCGCTCGACCATATTCTCGAACACTTCCATATTCCATACATACGCAACTCCTAGCCCAAGTCAATTCCCATGGACATTACCATTTATGACTCTCGTGATCTCGAGTCCTGGTGTGTCACTAACCCTAAGAGCCCCTCACCATGATCCCGAGTTCCTCGGTTTGCTTCCATTCCTCGAGATAACACCCACACAACTTATCTTGGGACTTGAACCCACAATCAACCGCCACACAATGATGCACATATAAATCTAGGAAGTCTACATTGTGCCCTTTTCAAAAATATCAAATAATTTTTTTGGATATTTTTCTCTTTGTTTTAATTTTTTTCCTCTCACCATCTTGAAGATGACATAACATCACACCACATCATTATCAAAATTGTGTTGGTATAATTAGGGATATAAATTCAATCTTGGGGTTATATAGAACATTTGGTTTTTGTAATCATTATCGTCACATCTTCTGAGTATACAACGATCAATTTCTCTACTCGCTTTATCTCTCACCACTAATTCACACCCCCCCATACATTCACTTTACATAGAGTGGAATTTGAAATAATCCGCATTGATTTGATCCACTTTACCATTGATAAATCTCTACTTAATGGCACTTGTGTTGGTGGAGGTTTAGTTAGTTTGTCCCACATGTATGGGCGATCATAATGGAGAATTTTTTTAAAAGGCATAACCGACCTATTGACCTGTGGCTTTGGCCGTGTGTGTCCTTTTTGTCAAAGTGTGCCACCTATGTTGATTTGTCTTTTTCATCTCCGAGCTATGAGGAGAAAAACTATGCAATGTTGGTTATCAGTCTTAGTCACAAATGAGATGTTGATTAAACTCCACTCAAGACAAAATCCTTTCTCATTGGGAGCATTTTTTTAATTACTCTAATTCTCCTTCATAAGCTTAAATTCAACTCAATACATTAAATCAATTAAGAAGGGAAAAAAAATGAGCTCTATCATTGTCTACTCCTTAATAGATTCTATTAAATCATCATTGATTGATATTTAGGTCATTTTGACTTTGTTTCATTTAGATAAGCTTCATCTTTCCTTTACTCGTTAATCCTAAAGTATAATGATATCCTTATTTAAGTTTTACATTATCATATTCGATTACTTATTTTTCTATCCATTTGCTTATACGTATCATACAATTATTTTACGATCTTTCCATTTTCCTCGACACCATTTTGGACTAAGTGGCTAATTACATTTATTTTCTTTTACATGTGAAATCTACAAACTCCGCAAACTCGTGACCATCTAATAACGATGTTAAAGACAATTATTGAAACATAAACATGTCAACAAATCCTTTTCACTAACCCATCCGTGATTGTGAATTTTGTAATTTAGGGTGCCCAGACATTTCTCGCCACCGATCGAAATTTCAAAATACGTCACTATCCGTTAATCAAATATTTTGGGAAAACGTTCTCTAGATTTTCCTTGTTTTTCCCTATTTTCTCCTTTCTACATTACAATTTATCCTTCTTGTGTGTGTCCTCATAAAAGTTCACACTTCATTTTGGCTTAAAAAGAACCTTTCTTTTTTTATCCTAGGTTCGATCACGTAGCTTAGATAGAGGTTTAACCTTATGTATCTCACATTAGCACACACTCCTTGAAACCTCACAAATTAATCAACACATTTAAACATTTCTCTCACAAGGTCAGTGATTAGGATTTGAGCACCCAAAAGGAATCATTTCGAGACATTGCCTAGCCAAAACTACCGAGAAACCATCCTTAATGTCATTCCTTGCACCTTATTATCCACTTTTCTTTTCACATCCTCTAAATTAATCATGATGATAAAAAACTTATTGCTTGATTTTTTTGTTACCAAATTTCATAAACAAATGTTTATCTATTTCATGCATGTGGTCACTCTTTCTTAAGATGAAACAGAACAACAATATGATCCATCCAATGAAATCACTTCCCTAATGATCTCTCCCAACAAGATTCTACATTTGAGACCACACCTTTGGTTATCCAACCCCTTGTCTCCATGGTCTCGGTTCATGAGGACCATGTCATCCAAAACTATCCCCATCCCGAATCCCATTCTCATATCTCTCACCAATCCAATATTCCTAAACCAACCACACCACCATCTCCCACTCCTTTAAAAACTCTTGGACCTCCTTCTAACCCCATTTATGACTTATTACCTCATAAATATCCATTAATTTCTCCATCCAATCAGTCTACTCATTTGGTAAATCGTATTCCACCCATGTCAATTCATGTCAAATGATGAGGGTTGTCAATCTCCGCCATTAATAATGTCAATTTGGGTTGGTGTCTGAAGGCTGTATGCATTAAGAGAAGAATATATTGGAAAGCAACTCCTTTAAACACAATCTTAACTTGCATAAATTGAAAACACACATGCGGAAATTTAAAGGCACACTTATAGAAATAAAGTTTTCATGAAATAAATCACACTTGCATGAATTTAAACACACTTGCATAAATTGAAATTGTTGCATTAAAAATAAACATAATTGAAAGAAACACCTGTAGGTTCACAACAAACTGAATTTTCACAATACAAAGATAAAAACAATACAACAGAATAAATTGTAGACAAATGAATAAACATAAACATAAATACACAAATCCATCTTCCTTGAAATGAGTGGCCAGCTCATTCCTTGGAAGAGGATTTAAATCATACTTCTGAAATCTTAAAACTACAGAATATTTGAGAGGAAAGAACATATCTTTATTTTTTGGGAGAAAACATTACATATCTAAGTGTGGAAGGTTGAATTTATAATTTATGCATCCAACCAACTCCTTATTTTAGGAAATACAATCTAATCTTATCTTTATTCCAATCCTAACAACTAAGATCTCCATCTCCACAAAATATGGAGAGAGAGATATTATTGAAGTCAAATCTTATCTCACTTATTTTAGGAAGATTTGCTCCCAAATCTTCTCCTTGCTTTTCGGTAACAAGAATCATAATGATTTTATTCCTATACATTATTGGAAGGAGGATTTTCCTCAAAATATGATTTTGACCAAATACCTTTCTCAGATTTTCCATTTGACTTTGTTGTTTTTTATTGTGGAACTTTTGACACTTGTCAAATACATTTTTTCCTGACTCGTTATTCACTAAAAGTTAGATTTATCTTGATTGGTAAAACTTGTAGAAAATATGAATGATTTTTTTTTAAACACGTTCTTTGCTATGAAATTTTACCTCTCTCATATTTTCCATTTTAATTTTTTGTTTCTGTTTATGGAACTTTTAGTGCTTGTCTAATACACGTTTCATCATACTACAGCTCACTAAAAGTTATATCTCTCTTCATTAGTAAAACCTGTAACAAATCTGAATAAGGTTTTTGTTAAAAACATTTCTATGAACAAAAACCTCTCTTAGATTTTCCATTTGAATTTTCTATTTCTATTTATGGAAATTTTAGTTCTTGTATGATACACTTTTCCTCGGACTACAACTCACTAAAAGTTAGATCTCTCTTCATTGGTAAAATCAGCAAATAAATAAATGAGATTTTTGTTAAAAATATTTCTTTGAACAAAAATATTTCTCAAATTTCCCATTGAAATCTCCGATTTTTCACAATCCCTCGAAAACTGTCATTCCATTTATGCAAGTTTTGGAACTAAAGTTTTCATTCCTTTTATGCAAGTTCTGGAATTAAATCAGCAAGTTCCGGAATTAAATCTAATTTTTCCATGAATTGAAAGTTTTAGAACTAACTGTCATTCAATTGATACAAGTTTTGAACTAAATTTGTGAGTTCCCCATTGCCCCATTGCATTTGATGCCTTTTATTGTGGATGTGGTTCCTTGGAGTATAGTTGTATTGTCATCTGGTTGCTTGGCTGGTGGTATCTTGTGGGGACATGAGTATTGATTGGAAAACCTTATTTGGTTATTATGGGAGTAAAATTTACCATCCTAAACCACAAATTTTTTTGTTAAACCTTAATAGATTCGTAAAAGTAAGATTATACCTCTTTAATGAGCCTTTCTTGAAAATTTCTTATGAAACTTGTGGAGACCCACTAAGAATTTTTAATGATGCTTGAAATTATTTGGTGAATTTTTGAAATCTTGGTGTGATTCATGTTGGTTCATTGTTTCCTAGTTCTTACAAAAAAATTAATAATGTGTTTTCTATGTTGAATGTCTCTTGTTCCTTTAGAATCAAAATGTGGTGTGTTGATTTGTATCTCCTTCCCATAAAAGTAATTTTGTGATGTGTTTGAACCATCATTCTCATCAAAATTTGATTGATAAGATGACTCAACCAAAACACCATAAAACTATAATTAAGGAGATTTGACCTTGGAACTTAACTGGAGCATAGAAAAAGGGAAGTGATCCTTGTTATACCCTTGGTAGATTAATAGAAGAAATTAAAAAAACATGTAGAAGAATAGAAGGGAAATCTTGTCCATCCACCTTCCTTGCAAGTAAACTAAATGCTCTCTGCCTATACAAAATGGTGAGACATCATGCCCACCTTAGTGGTGCTCTTTATAATGTAAACTGATGATGTCATAATAGAAGGAAGTTTGTAACTAAGGAAGCATGAAAGGAATGTTCTTATCAAGCAAAGCTATAACTTTTGACTTAATAAGTTGATTTATAAAATGGGTAAAATTTATGTGTATTGAGTGCAATATATAGTTGAACTTGTAGTTTTGTCGCCTACCTGAAATTGTGAAACACCCGGTGGATAGTAATGTGTTCTAGTTTCTTATTACTTCTTGTCCATAGATGTATGTGCCTTTTTGTGGGAGTTTTGGGTCATCACACCCTTATCATCCCATACCTCGATGGATGTGAGTTGTGGTCCTTTTGGATTGAGACTTATCTATTTTTTGAGAAGCAACCTCTGTGCGTGTTGTCTTGTCCTTGGAAACCTAAGTTGTTGTAATTTTAAGGCAACATATGTTAAGGATATAAGATAATTTGGGAAGTCTTATTTTCTTCATATTTTCTTGGGTCACCTTGTTGTTGTAGCCCTTTTTCCCATTAGGATGGAAAGTGCAAGATGATGTTATTCACCCTTGGACTTGATTGGACCCCGTGTTACTTGCTCTTCTCCCTAGCAACCTTGAATGGTCCTTGGTATTCCTTGTGCTCTCTTTATGGCTATTCCGAGCTTGAGTAGGAAATAAGATAGATAATCCCTTTGTGCTTTAATGTATGGTGCTTGAATTGATATGTTAGTCACTAGGAGATATATATATATATATATATATATATATATATATATATATATGTATGTATGTATGTATGTGTGTCTATATATATATATATATATATATATATATATATATATATATATATGTATGTGTATACACATACATACATATATATATATATGTATGTGTGTATATATATATGTGTATATATATATATATATATATGTATGTGTATATATATATATATATATATATATATATACACATATACATATATATATATATATATATATACACATATATATATATACACACATACATATATATATATATATATATATATGTATGTGTATACACATACATATATATATATATATATATGTATGTGTGTATATATATATATGTATATATATATATATATATATATATGTATGTATATATATATATATATATATATATATATATATATATATGGTTGACTTCTTTAGATTTGGTTGGTATGGTGTGTTCGATTCTTAAAACAAAAGTGTAAAAATCAGACTATAGGAAAACCTTGTGGTCTTGACTTCGCTTGCATTACCATGAAAAGTTAATTGTGCCCTCTTGAGTTATAGAAGTGCTTTCCTTGAATAGTTCCTTGATTGTAAATGTTTTGCTGATTTAGGTGTCCTTGTTGATTAACCTCATCTTGTGTGATCTCAATTTGTGGGACCTTGTGTAGACTTGTTTCTCATGCAAAATTGGTCATAGTTGATTTTTCTAGCCTTGTATGGACAACGAACCTTGAAATCATGGCTTAAACATGTAGAAACCTTAACTTTTATTAATGTGGTATGTGTATCAGTGGGAAACTATGTGGTCATCTCAAGTTTATGGAAATTTTCCCTATAATTCCCTTCCTTGGTGGTTACTCTTGATGATCTTTTGGGAACTCTTGTTGTTATATTGTTATGTGTTGTATCTTGTTTGATAGCATAAAGTTACTCCTTAGATTCTTATGTTCATAGCCTTGCATGCTGAAAGTTTAGAACTCATCCCTTACAATCTCCCTTCTTCTTGCTGAATTATATTGGACCAAACTGGAGTTCTATAGACCCACACTTGTTGAAGCAAAGCAATTCCAAAAAGGGCATGATCCTTTCTCTATTGCATTGTTTCCACATTAGTTCTTGTGACTTCCAGGAGGAAGTCGAGTCTAAGGGGAGGGGGATGTAGTGCCCACTTTCCTTCAACACTTTTATTCTGATCATGATACTGTAGACTCTATGATGGACATCCTTATAGTTTGGATTTAGTATGGTGTTAGATGTCAGATCCTGGATTATTGTTGAATCTGATTATATATGATGCATGGTGATTATTAGAGACACTCATATGTGGATGATGATATACTATTGACATGGATGTTTAATGGAAGTTATTCGGACATGTGATTTTGGATATTATGAGTAGATCTAGAAAATGAATATTTTATGATGCTGATATAGTTGTGGATTAAAAATGCAAATGATGTAGTTGTTGCTTCGATGTTGTTATGATTCATTTATATAGTTGGTTTTGTGATTTATTTTATATCACGTTGGATGTTCTGATATGGCCACGAGGCCGAAGGAGGTATTTGTGTTTTGCAGGTTTAAAATATCACAACAAACATCGGGGGATTGGAGACCAACCACAATAGAATTCTAGGTGAATTCAACAAGGTCACCATGGCAACTTGTTTTATTGTGTTGTGTGTTGTATTTAATTAGGGGATCCCATGGGGGGGATTTCCTTATATGTGACCATGGGTTTGTGTATTTTATTAATGTGTTTCTTTTATTTATTGTTGTATGTATTTTATTTGTAATGTGTTCTCTTCTTTTAATAAATTAATTGTGGTAGATTAATGTGGAAATCATATGATCAAAAATTAAATGAATCAAATGGGGATATGGGAAAATAATAATGGAAGTTGTTGGTTTGTGTAAGAGTATGTTTAAGGCTTTTTGGAGTATGAAACACTCCACCTCAATGACAAATTCGAATTTTTCCTTGGGAGTTGTTTTTGGAGGCTTGTGGGACAAGAAAGACTTGTCACATACCTCTAAATTTAATATACCAACCATACTTATGGATGGAGATGTGATTTGTGACTTTTAAAATGCATTTTTTCCATCATGTTGCTTCTTTTGGATTGCACTCTCTTACATTTCATTTAATTTGTTGTCCCTTGAGGTGTGGGCTCTTTTGAGTGTGCAAGTAACTTGTCATTTTTCACCCACCTCTTTATTGAGCCTTGGAGTTTGGAGTTTTCTTTGGTGTTTGAATGTGAGGATGTATGATGTGGCATCCTACATGGATCCACATCATCCTCTTCTTTCCCTCTTCTATATATTTCAAACTCTCTTCTTGTTTTGGGTTGTTGAACCTTTTTGCATTCTTCCTTGGGGGCGCATTTTCTTGTGGGAGCTCTGGTTTTGAAGAAATTTTTGGAGATAGCTTTGCATGCTTGGGAGCTTGTTGTTTTGGGCTGTGTTTGGCATTTGAAGCTTACTGTTTGGAGACCAAATAACCATGGAAAGGTAGGAATTTAACTCTCTTTTATTTATGTTATTTTCTTGCTGTGTTGTGTGGAAAATGCATGTTTGTTTTATTTGTTAGCTGGTTAGGTAGATCGCCTTAGCATTCAACCCCTTATATCCTAACAATGTAACTCAAGCTACATGAGAAACATATGGCCGAAAATTGAATTATGCTACCTTGTATTTTTCCTATACTTTGCTGCCCTTTGCTAATGATTTTCTTACAAAGTACCTCAAGCTCATGAGAAGCATATGGCTGAAAATTGTACTATGCTACCTTGTATTTTTCTTGCACTCACTGCTACTTTTGTTAGTCCTTTCCCCATTCAAACTTCATGCTTATTTTCCCCTACTTGGATTTGATCATTATGTGGAAACCTATTCCATCCCTTGCCTTTGCTCCCCTACTCACATGCCTATTCCAAGTAAGGTTCATGCTCCTCTATTTTGGGAGACAAACTCCTTAGTCCTCAGAACAAGCTTGGAAGGTGTAAAATCAATATTGAGAGATTAGCCACTGTGTGTATTCCAACAATGTGGCAACCTTGCTTCATTGTTGACAGAGTGATTCCTTGCAACTATTAACTTGCAGTTGTGAAGCTCGTGTTTCTTTTTGCAGTTTGTCGAGAATTTTGCTTCTTGCATCTTTTCCTATTGCCTCATATTCATTTTCCCCAGTATTCTTGGCTCTCACATCCATCTCTTATTGTTCCTTTTTGTTCTTGGGGTGAAGCTCTAGATGTAGTTTCCAACACTTCATATCTTAATGTTCATCAATATTGCAATGGCTACAATGATTTTTTGAAGAGTTCTCCTTCCTTTCCTTGCTTCTCTTGCATTTCTCTTTAAGATGTTTTGAATGGCGGCCCTTGGAGTTTTCCCTTCATTTGGAGAACTTCAACTCTGTAATGTCATGTTTTTTTCAACACATGTTTGCTCTTCCTACATAGTGGGCATGGAAGAAAGTTCCAAAAATATTAAACTCATGGTTCCTTAATGTCATGGTTCTTTGAACACATGGTTCCACAATGGTTACTCTTCCTACATAGTGGGCATGGGTGAAGGTTCCAACAATAGTAAATAACACAACCTCTTCTTTTAGGATGGAAACAGATAATGGAAGACGAATTTTTGTTTGGTATACCTCGTGGTTTGGCCCTTATGCATTTTGCTCCCTTATGTGTGCCCACAAGTTATTGGACATATGGATTTTTGTATGTGAATCCTCCTTTTCCTCTCATCTTTGCGATTGCACATGGTTTATGGAGTGGTGATGTGTTATCCCCTCCTTTAAAAGCGGAAGGCTGCCATCTCTTTGGAGTTGTTTCACTTGGTTTCTCAGTTATAAGGAGTGTTGTGGTATTGCCTCTTCAATTTTAATGTTGACTCTCTCTGGACTTGTTTTACATTCTTTATCCTCCACTTGGTTGGTGATATCATGCAAGAGTAGTTGATTCTCCCGCTTATTGGAAGACGATCTTACTTTGATTGTGCTTGAGCATTCCCTGATTTCCATAATTGGTCCCAGTTATCAAGAACCTATATATCGAGGCCTTTTATGTACTACAATGGGTTTCTAATTCCCGACCATTATAACCCATCTTTTTCTATTACTTGAGCCAATTCCTTTTGCTTTAAATTTAAAATTACATAACAATGTTTCCAATTTGAATTATTTGATAGTGACTTTTAAAGGAAATATGATGAGTAGCTTAACATGCTTTCCCCGCCATTGTTTGGGCATCTTGTAGAGAGGTAAGGCTTCTTATGGATGGAATACTCTTCTTTCCTCTTTACTTCACAATTCTCTTGGACTTTGGTCAACCCTTTTCTACAATTAGCTCTTGTTGCAATCTTTTCATAACCATCCAACTCAACTGGTCTCTTGTTGCTCCAATCTTTTGAACATAGCGGCACCCACACATATGAATCAGCCTTTGTTTCACCTCTTCCATGATGCCAAACAGGGAACTCTTTGACGATCCAACTCATCTTGCAACCTTCTGCTTCTTTCCAATTTTTGAATTTTTCCGCAGCTTTTGGTTCTTCTCTTGGAGAATAAATCTTCAAGCTACTCTCTCTTGGAACTTTGCCTTCTTATCATCTCTACCTACGGCGGGTTTGTTGCAGCCCTCCTCCACAAGACATGGATGGAAAACATCCTTGATACCAAAATGACTCATGATCGCTTGATCAAGCTAAGACAGCTTCTTCAACACACAAATTTATAATGTTTATGTTTTAATATCAATGCACATCCTACTTAAACTCAACATCATATGAGAAAATTGATGCTTGCTACATTCACACACAACCACCTACATCCTTATGACCGAATCCAATGGGTTCATGTCCTAAAAATACATCTATGCTACTCAAAATCAGTTTTTATTGCTTAATGATGTTGCACATGTTGAAGTTAAGAAATACATGTACCTACACCTGAAATCAACTATGTATATGGTGAAAATATATATGGCTATGCTAGAACAAGATTCCATACCACTAAGGATAATTATTTAGAGCCATCATATGTTATGAAACATTTTGTAATTATTATGATAGTAAAGATAGTGTACTACAAATCGGTTTGGACCATTAGGATTTTTTTATGTGTATTTTATGCGGTCCATTTGTGCGATTTTGTGGTTAAATTTGGGACCAGTTGTAATCATGCATTATAAACTCTTTTGTTATATTTTTTTGTTGATCCGAGAAGAAGCGCAGTTGTGTGCATCCTTTTGTGTTTAAGTTCATCGATGTACATTTTAGAAAACTAATAATCCCGCACACAATAACATAAATTATCTAGTGTGGGAAATTAGTTATAAATTAGAGGAAATGTTTTTGGAAAAGAAGCATTTATGCATAGGTCGATGGTTGTGTTGGGCTAAGACAGTGACTATATTGTTCTCGATTCAACCCAAGTTGGCATCCACACCTTAATAGGAAAGTTCACTTCTTTTTTATGTATTTTTGTCTTTAGTAATATCATAAGCCCATTTTCTTTCCAATTCTTGAAAAAGAGTTAATTTCGAGTTTTTAGCACCGAAAGATTTGAGTTTTCCAGAGTTAAAGATTTCTTTTGCATGTAAGTTTCAGATTTAGTTTCTAGCAATTGCAGATTTTTAGTAGTATTTGTTCTCTATTTCTATTCGATTTTCGGTTATAATCCGGTCTTCTTCCACTTTGCTTCATAGCACTATCAATTTATTTTTGGTAGTTTGTATGATTAGATTTGGCATCACAACAATGGTATCAAATTCTTCACCTCCCGTGTGAAGCCCCGAAATGGCACATTTTATTTAAGTAAACTGTTTGTTGGTCCTCACCGATGAATATCCAGGCTTACAGGAATTTTATATTTGAAGAATCTCCCATTGAAAGTTTTTGAAAATTCTTGGAACTCGAGGATTCTTCAAAGGAGGCTTTTGCCACTGATAAAGTACGTTTTAAGATAGAAATTTATGCTCTCCAAGTCTTTGAAATTAATGACCCAAGATTAGTGCAAATATTGGGTCAAACCACAGGATACTTTAAACTTTGAAGCCAAGCTACAGAAGGTACATTTGAATCCCAGTCAACCTCTTTCATCTTCTACCCTTTCCACTTCCTCTAACCCTCCCAACTCATCCTAAAAGATTGGGAAATTCTTCACAAGTTAGCTCCACTAAATTTTCAATCCCTTCATTGGCAATGGGAATAGGAAGTATCATGCTTGATGCAAGCTTACTAGGAATTTCATGGAAGAATTTCATATCGCATAATCAAGGAATGCAAAGAGCCTTCTAGCCGAGTAAATATCACGCCTTAAAGAATCAAATATTCAAGTATCCAATCCTCTGGTCATCCTCATAATCAATGGTTATTCTTCCAACAATACAAAAGCGTTGTTCACTCATTCTTGACAATGGCTATTACAAGAACTTGATTTCATCAAGTAGTGGAAAATATGGAGTTGCCAACTAGTACACATCCACATATATACCACTTGGAAAGGGTCAATCGGTGGGGCATTCCACCCTACTCTCCAAGTTTTTGACACAATTGTTGTTTGCCAATCCAAGGTAGCTTATTCTTTTTAGTGATGTCACTCCATGTGATTTTTCCAAAGGTGATACGTAGAGCCTCATATCATTACAATCGCAAGACTATCTTTGATGGATTTCATAAGGTCTCTTAATGCATAAGGATGCTATAGTGTATAAATTCACTTATTCTAGTAGTCCTTTGCTCTCTGGGTAAGCCGACACTTGAACAAGTTAATTTGCATAAATTTGACTCTTGATGTCATTTGACAATCTTAGGTAGACAATGCTCACATGATCTCACTTGCAGCAATCCAATGTCATATTGGAGCTCCGCTCTACTACAAAGTGCTTTCTTGCCTTCACTTACCACAACCACTCATGCTTTAGATTGATGTTTCCTAATTCTTCGTAGAGCTAGTGGCTTATCATGCAAAGGCCTTTGGTTTCTTATGAGATTCTAAAGTGCCTCTTCCATCTCTATATATGTCCCAAAGAATGAGAGTAGGAGATAGCTTCTTCCTTTGTAGATAATTTGTTTTAATTTCATGATGAAATCCAAACATTCTCCAACATACTTAGGCCAAACTCAAGGCACTCCATGATGTTGACAAGTACTCCATTATTTTTGAGTTGGTGATCAATTTTGGTTTCATCATCACAATCTAACCCATCGATATGGACCTTACACTATTCTCCACGTAATCAACCATAATGCTTGTTACTTAGGTATTCCAACACAAAGATCGCATCCATGATGTTCTCAATATAAGCCCTTAAGCTATAGAACCAAGGTTCTCTATTGACATAGGCCAAGGGGCTCTCGGACATCTAATGTAAAAGGCGGGATAAATTCCAATCAGGGAGGAAGCTATGAATTTCATTCTTATACGCTTCTATAATTAACTTACATATTTTTTATATTTCATCTTTTTAACTTTTAGCATATTGTACATCTATGATTTCTGTAGTAATGAAAAGTGTAAAGTAGCAGTTTTGGTTGCACTCTCTGAATTCTTATATTTTGTTTCGTAGGTGATTCCTAATTTCTTCTATAAGTTCTCGAGAGCCATATCAACCTAGGTTTAAAATATTGGTGTCCAAGATCTTAGTCCAGCTTAACTCATGCAAATTACGCATTGCAAGAGTATAAGGGAATGAAGTAGAGGGTCCACAGATAGTGAGTTACCATTAGTTAGTAGTTAATAGTTTTTGTTTGTCTCTTACAAGTATCTTTTGTGGAAGTGTGTGGGGAAGGTGTTTCCCATCCAAACAACCTCATTATATTAGAGATGATTATGATGTATTTATGGTTTCTATTGGAAGATTTCATAGAATTTTTAGATATTTTTCAGCATCAAAAGACATGCTGAAGGAACCGAATGTTGCCATTCTAATCACCAAAATCATGAAAAAGTTATACATGTTTGAATGGTTTTTCCTTGTATGTTTTTGTTTTGTTAATATTTTCCCATCAAGTCCTTCCTTGCCCAATAACAAAGAGAAAGTTACAGATTTCCTTTACAATTAGTGTCTCAATGGTGCATTAATACATTATGCAATCTAAAGCACTTTGCATCGTTTCACTTCTAATTGTGTTTAGTTCCTAGGACAACCACTTAAATGTGTTAATACGAAATGAGCCATTCAGAACACAAGGAGACACAATACCTTTACAACTAATACACCTCCACACTCACAAAGACCCTCCTATAGGTTCATGGGGAAGAATCGTGCTCACATTAACAATACCACTAGAATCTCAAAGACTACAAGACAATGTTTGCTTGACCCTCTTTCCATCTCATCTTGTTTGTTGGACTTTTTAAATGTTAATATCGGATGGGTTTTACATATGGGTAAGGTAAATCTCTTATTGATTCATTTTAAAAGAATCCATTAACTTGGGGATGATCAAGCTAGACTTTAAATCATTATTGTGGGAATTTATATTGTTAAGCTTCCATTACATTTGTAATAGAGTTGGAAAAAGGTAATATGGCTGGTAAATTATATGATGAACACTACACATCATTTAGATTTCAAGTAAGATGTTGAAGGTAAAAATTATTGGTTTTTGCTAAAATGATTATTACTGTCTTCAACCATCCATATATACCCATTTGGTTTTCAACCATATCTATGGTCTTAGAGCAACTTTTTAGTTTAAATGATTTGATTGGTCAATCGACCATGCACAACCTTGGATACATTTTGATGATTGTTTGTATAAATAATTATAAAGTGGTCAGCCCATGCACCGTTTAATGGATAAAACTTTGCTAACCTGATTTGGCAAGGAGAAATAAATGGAGGTGGGTAATGCATTTATTAAAAACTCCCTGATGACTTCAGGAATGGAGAAGCTTCTAGCTGAAGTTATTGCATGTTTCATTGGGGTTTCATTTTGATTGATTGTTTTGAGCTTCGTTGGCGAACTGTGCATGCCAAGTTCTAAGAAAAGTTCGGTCAATCTATTTTGGATCATTTTTGTTATTTGTAATGTCATTATTTTATAGGCCATGAGATTCTATAAATTTGGGCATAGCAGGGAAAGTTTGGGGTTCTAATTTTCAATACCAGAAGTGGCATAAAAGTGATTCGTGTGGGAATGCTAGTGATTTTGTTGGTTAATCGGTTGAATAAGTCTACCAATTCAAAGGCATGGGTTATACCTCTTCCTCTAGTTACTTCATTCCTAAACAATAAAATATTTTTGTGTGGTTTATGATAGATTAGTTTTTAATGATAAGTTTTTGCATGGTTTGCAAGATGTTGCAAGCTTATTGATTTATGATTTGGGTTTTGTTTTATTTTTCTGGTGTTTGAATGCTTGCATAAAAGAAGTTATTAACCCCTCCTGCAGACACATGATTTATTTACCTAGTTCTTGTGGTGCCCTATCTGCAAGATATGATTTCATTTGTAGTCATGGAGCCCTTCTTCCTTGGTTGAGGCCATGAGTTAAGGGTTTGGGACTGTAGTTATTTTGATCAACTCATTTAATGAGTTATTGGGTGTGGAATTTAGTACTACCAATCGGCGGAGTGGGCTATTCCTACAAGACCATCATAAGCCTCCCATTCTAAAATTTTTGTTACCCTTTCTATGAGAGAAACCGTTGAGTCTAACCTAATGTCAATGTATTTGGTTTCGATGGGCAATTATGTCTGTAATAGTTTTGCTTTTGATGATGAAGCCGTGGGTTCTTTTCCTTCATTTCCCCTGCCATTTTTAAGAAGGGAAAAACAATATTGGTTTATTCATTCGAGTTATCAATAGTAGCTTAGGTGTTGAAACGTATTTGATCCCGAATATATGGGTCTTGGTTTAACATTAATGGGATTGGGTTAAGGGACCTCCAAGGGGAAACATAGTCGTAGTTTGAACTATGAAGTCTCTGTTATAATAGATGATCTTGTATCTATTTGAATGTTGTTTATTTAGGATTGAATTAAAATTGTTATAAATATATGTATTGCCAATAAACAAAAGAAGGGTGTAGAGTGATTTTCATAATCTTAATAAACTAGAGGACAAATTGAGTATTGTAATTTTATTAACTATGATTCGGTGTGCTTAAGTTTCCGAGAGAAATATTAATCTAGTGAGGTGATAGTGTTTCCTTTTTTATTTTAAAAGAACACTTAAGCTGAAGTCGTGAATGTAATTTTGGGTGTAAAAATTTCTTGTTTGATTTGCTTGATGAGAAGGAAGTTTATTATAACTATTGTAACTTAAGTTTTAATAGAAATTACTATGATGGTGATCTAAACTAATGTGATGATGAAATTTGTTGATGTAAGCAATGGCATATTTTTTTAGATTATGTTATTATTATATACATGCAATGATAAGAGGAAACTTTATCTACTATCACTAAATCAGCCAGTAGATGTTTGATTATTTTGTAATGTAGTAACTAGGATAAGAGTTGTAACCCATGCCAATTAATTTGAGCTGACCATGTATAATTTTATCATTTCAGCATATAGGTTTCAAATTTTACGAAATAAGAAAAGGGACAAGATATCAAGATGTGCTTGATTATTTTGTGACTATTATGTATGTAATGATTGTACTTGATTAAAATCGAAAGGTTCTATTTTGTAATTTGTACAAGGTCACCGAACCTAATGTATAATAACTCTCTTGATAGTCTTATTTTTGAATATGTAATAAGTATAAATTATTAAATGATAAAAAGGGTCATTGTGAATGTGTTCATGACTTTATTCTGTTGTTATTCAATTTAATATGGAAGTAAAAATATTATTGAGTAGGAAGTCTTATGATCCTAAAAATGAATAAACAAAACAACAAAGATATAAAGTAACCAGGGTTGTATGAAGACAAGAATGTACATTAGTTTTGATGGTTCCTCAATTACAACCTATGAAGTATATAAATCATAATTGGGAATCCTTGTTGTAGACCTTGATATCAACAAATCAGCTTATGGACGATTGGATATAATTAACATAATGTTAAGTCCACAAACCCTACTAGGGGGTGCGACAATTGTATTAACTTAGATTAAGCATGAACCATATTATGACCTCTTGAGCTATAACCAAAAATAAGAAGGCATACTTGAAGGAGATGGGAATAAATGAAGTACTTGTGTGTGTGTAATGAAATCAGGAACATATTACGGAGCATTTAAGAAATAATGTTAAATGATGTATCTATCTTTATTGATAAGTACGTGATACAAATTATTTTATAAAAAAAGAATCAACTAGGTTTTAATCAGTTGCACATTGAGGGCAACAACTTGCACTTGGAAGAATCAAATTGTAACATCGTATAAATAAACCTGATTCAATTGAAAAAGATGTAATGACATTTAAGAAAGTACAAAGGTACTTGCAAACACTTGAATCATTCAGATGTACACATCTACCATAAATAAACTACACAAATGTAGTACCTGATAAAGATCGATAGCAAGTGGTTTTATTTGACGTTATGAATGATTTAAGTCTTGTACTAGCCAAAATATAACTTTATATCATAAACTGATATAGTTAATTATCATGATAAATTTGGTGCACACATTATGCATTGTCTCAAAGAGAACAATGCATTCCTCTGTCATGATAAATTAAGAATAGTAATAATGAATCTAATTACTTAGTCAAATGATATGAATCCCAATGTTTATGACTAGAATGATTGTGAGGTGAAGGGAAGATAGGTTTCAAGTGGCTTATGTGTAGCCATGAAACCAGGCTAGCTAGCATGATGCCAAAAACTATGGTCATGGTAGTACGTGTAACTGGATGCATTGTGTATTCACCTAGTCTTCTTGTTATGGTGTCAAGATTCAGATGATAGGTACAACAGTGACTTTCTGGAGGACCCTTAGAAGACATCACAAGTTCTCTTACCCTATATTAGGGCTTAACCAAATGATATACTGGGTATATTGGCTCATAATGAGTGTATGAGGGGGATCGGGTAGGATATGTAAACCATTGTTGTTGCACATGGTTATCATAGTTTGTCTAGTTGGATTCTACATATTAAATAATGCTAGAATAATTCAGCGATTGTTGTAAATGATGTTACTTTTACAACGAAAGATAACTTAAGGGATTTATAACTCTTGTATGCTAGATTATTTCTACTAGGTGCTGATAATCATCGGAGGCATCAAGTAAATTAAATGAGTTAGTAAAAAAAATCCCTAATTCTGATGAAGTAAAAAGAGGTCTTACACCATGAAACGACACATTCATTCAGGCAATTTTGTCAAATAGTTCACATTCCATGAAAGGAAATCCCCTTTTTGGGCACAATCTGCAGTCAACGTAGACCTAAGAGGCTACATTTTTAATAAGGCATTTGTCAAACAATTTGTAGAATTGCACAGGGGCCAAAGTAATGTTCTTCTCTGGTATCTCAAACTTAGCCAACAATCCACACACTAGAAATAATAACATTTGGCTGTTCAGCACAATTTTAAAGCTCCTAAAAGGCATAAGCATGGGGCACTTAGCAGAAGGGTGAGGTGTATGGGTTTACACCTATCAATTGCATTTTATTTGAAGTTTCTAAATCTACTTTAACAAAACCAACACAATCCAAGTGGCCACAATTTGGAGACATTTTTAATAACAATTCATGTGGGTTGTATTGGCCTTCAAAATTGCATACACATATGCTTGCAATAAAATAGATAAAGAGTATTTGGGTCAAGAGAGTTGGCTCCCCCCTGGCCAAGCATTTTTCAATAACCCCTCCATGCACATTTGCAATACCCACTTTTTCCAAAAGAAAACATTAAATACAAAAGTCCTCTAAAATAAGATTACAACATCCATACATGCTTTAAAGCTCTCATACAAGGGAAGACATAGAGAATACATAAACTTGAGGAGGAATTCAACTTAAACACCTACCAAAAGAAAATCCTGAGAGCCTCTAAATCCTTGAAATTGGACACAACTAAGAAAAACAAGAACTACAACCTACCCTCACCAAGAAATTCCAAACAAAAAAATAATAATTTTCCAAAATACATCCTCTGACAATAATCTTTCTTCCTTCCTCCACACACAGACCAACAATTCTCTCACGGATGAGATCTCGCATTAACCAAAACAAATTTATTAATTCTTTCTTGGTAAAAGGTTGACACATGCTCCAACATTTGAAGGATTTAAAAATATTAGATAATTTTATTATATTCATTTTTTAAAAATTTCTTTGCTTTGTTGATTAAATCCTAAATTTTAAATGATTTATTATTCTATTATTTAAATTTGGTTTTAACCAAAGACACAACTCCCCCCAAGAATTACTTTGTTACGAAATTATATTTATTTGATAATTAAGTGAAATCCTTTTATTGATATCGTAATGAAAGTTAGTTAGATCAATGCTTAACGTTATACACGAATATACTTCTATAGGTTTCAAACTTCAGGATTCACAAATTCTCTCATGTTGAAAAGACCATAAGAATAACGACGTCACCACACGGATCAACGACATGAAGATACATTTAGTCTATGAAGGACAACTTTGACGTTACCCTTATTATTTTATTAACACAATACTTTAATTTATTTTAATTCTATTTTTATTTTACGATCACTCCAAATGCGATCTGATGACCACCCGACCCGAGCATTTTTCAATAATCCATGTAAACCATCAAGGATGGAGCAAGGGGAAATTTCTACAATCTGTAGGGGCATTACATCTTCCCCCTCATAAAAGCATCATCCACGATGCAACACACTCGCTCACCGATAGGGATGAGCAAGCATGAGAAGCCAACAATGACAATTTCGACTAGCGAGTAAAGGTTATGTTGCTTAAAATGTAACCACAACATGTTTTAGCATAATTTTAGAATTTCCTCAATTTCTTAAGGTTTTTTGAAGATTAGCATTACTCATTATGTTATTACTCAAATTATCTTTTACTTAATAAATTTTCTTTATTTCAAAGATCATAAGTCCTCTTTATTTAATAATACAAATCCATAGTGGATTCGATCCAAATTTTGATAGTCGTTTCGGAACACATTCGCATATGTTTTCTCATAAGGGTATTTGTCATTTATTAGATGTACGGATTGCATTATTTACTTGTTCAATGTCCATAATGTAATCACTTGTTAAGGATTTTAACTTTCAAGGTTCTAAGAGGTTTCCCAAACAATTGACCTCACAATGTCACACAAGGTACAAAACACATTACGAATGGACCATATAGCACATTTTTAGCACATTTCGAGGACTTAATCATATCACAAGGCCTCTAACTCCACCATGGAAAGAAAACAAGTATTCCACAAACATAAAATTTCCCACAATTATGCCCCAGGCATAGATCCAACAAACACATGTCTAACAAACAATGAAGCATCACGCTAATACATATGCAACCGATATCACATGACTCAAAACCATGTTTGTACCTATTGTCTCAAATAACTCCCCAAGTTATTTGGACAACTTATATTTTATTTTGAATCTGATGATCTTAAATGCAGGTTGCTTGCACTCTAGTAGTTCGTTGGCACAATTTGCTTGGTTACAGGTCTTCCGTGTGAACTCGTGCTTCCTTCCTACTTCTACCTTTGCATCCTCTCTTCTCTACTTCCTCTCACGCGTGCTTCACGTGATTCCCCTTCCCTCTACATTCTTTTATCTTCTTCCATCCCCTTTTTACCTTCTCGCTACACAATCCTTACGCGCGCATCCCTTGACTTGCCTTCCAATTTGGCTAAGTCCTCGCATTCCTTCGTGCTTGTGCGTGCTACACTTACTCCATTCATCACTACCACACATTTCCTTATAAATGCTCACACCCTACTTGCATAATTATCTATTTTATGTATGCATCCATTTCTTACGCATGCATCACCTTTGCGTGCCTATCTTCTACACGCCTTGTGTCTCTTCCTTTTGTGCCTTGCACCTTTTTTTGCACCACTCTCGTGACACATCATCAATAGTCATACTTTAGTGTGCTACATGCAACCAATCAAAGCACACCAAAAAGGCACAAAATCTTGACAACAAACCAATGTGTGACACGTGGCAAAAATGACAAAACAAATGAACAATTGGCTAAATATTTCAGTCAATTAGCACACGCCATGTGTCTTACGTGTTTATTTTACACTCGTAGATATCTGATAGCTATAAATTTTGTTGCTCTTTTGGAAGCTACTGACGTGGGCTACATGTTGGAATTTTCAAAATCAGATTTTCATGGGATTTGGTAAGCGTAAAATAGGGAAATGTCTCCCAAATCATCAATGCACACATCTAATTGATCCAACCACCCAAACTTCTACAGATTTGGTCTCCTTCCTTCTTCTACATGCCAAATAGACATGGGGAGGTGTATTTGATGTCCTTATAGGCATTCAATGCTTTCTATTGGTGGTTATGATTTTGAACCCAAGTTTCCCTCTCTTTACCTTCCTCTTTTCTCCTTCTATAAATTATAGAGCTCGCTCATTAAAACGGATCCCTCTTTGTCAGTAACGACACCATGCCAAAATAGTGGTTGACTTCCCACGGGTTTTAGACCTTGAACTTGGTCTTTGTAATGTATTCTCACCTCCTTCCATGAATGTAATCGAATGTGTGTCCCTTGAGCAATAAAATCAGTTTTTTGGCACTTTTGTTTGTCCTTCCATTTTATTGTATCTCGCCTTCCTATTTGCATTTTAACATGTTGTGCATATTTCCGCTTGTAGTCCCCATCTTCATGTGTTTTTGTGCATTGGAATTCGAGTCTACGTAGTTGTCTATGGTGCACACTGTCTACCTCTCTCTCGCACTTTCTCCCTTTCCTACCCTCGTGGAAAGTGATCAACCCTTTGTCTCGATGCTAGCATTGCCCCTCATAGTTTATTTTTCCCTTTCTACATTTCCTTCTATCCCTAGTCCCTTGACATGTTTATCTCAAGATTTTCTTTCAGCATTAGGAGTGGTGTTAGCGTTTGAAATAGGTATAGGAACCGACCTTCTCCAAGGGTTTGTCTCAAGCGTGCAAGGTCCCACCGAGAATTCCATTGCTTCACCCTCTTCCCTTCCATCCCACCTTCATTTCTATGCCATCATTCCTTCCACGTGCACTTCCACTCCTCTTGCTCATGTGCCTCAACACCCATCCCCCGCCTTCTTCCAGTCCCCTATGCCTAATCTGTCCCATAAACAAATAACCCCTTACCCATGCACCATCCCCAACAAATGTCATCATGTTCGATGACTGCAGTAACAATTCAAGAATGGTATGATTCATATGATTCTAATTGGGAAGATGAGATCATCAGTGGTGCCTATTTCAAAAGAAGAGCAGTTAGTCTCGAAATATCCCTTGTGGGATACCACTTAAAAATGCACAAAAATACTAAAACTTGCAGCCAAATAAAATACTGATTTTTCCATATTTTTATAGTTGGGACAATGAACTAAAGAAACTTAATATTTTCCAAAATGTCCACCTGAAATACTTGAAAATTTAAATAGAGCTTGATATTATTATAAAGGACATAAGGAAACTCGTTATTAGACTTTTACAGAGATTAAACTACTCGAAAAAAAAGCACACTCGTGCCCTAAATAGCAGAAGACTACAGAGGATCATAACTCTCCAAATACCGTAGCAGAAATTAAGGGTCTTTGGAAATAACAATGACAGATATAAGAAATAGTATTTCCACCTTCGAGATATGGGAAATGGCCGATCTGGAAGAACCTCTAAATAAAGGCTGCACCTTCAGATCTAGAAACGACCGTCTGGAAAACCCCCAAATAAAGGTTGTAAGTCACCTCGCTTGGAAGAGGGGTCAAGTAAATGATGGAGGCACCTTTAACAAGCTGCCACACCCTACCCAAATGGCTGTTATGACTCTAATCCAAAATCCCATTGATTATCTTCGTCAAATGCCTTGAAAACCCTCGAGGTCCTTCCTTTGGAACCACTTGTTAATGTTTCTACCGCATAACTCGAAAACAACTCCAAAATGATAGAATAGGGTAGATCTCTCACCACCAAAGAATTCCCTGCTATCTAGGGATGAGTCTCTCATCTCCAAAGCTAGGGTCCCCTGTCAGATTTGACTCCACAAGCTGTAGAAACGTGAAACAATAAAGCCGCATGAGAATGGATCAATAAAATGTATATGCAAAAATGCCTTTTCTTCCCCCCTTCTCCTTATATATTTTACCTTGGCAAACAAGCCCCACATTTCATTCCATGGAGGGGCCAAATAAAATAGAGTAACTAAAGTTACTTTTCTCCTTTTTGAGTCGTCATGTCCAAAAGTGACCCTTAACGCAAAATTAGATCATTGGAACCACATGGCCCCTTCCCATTAGCTCTCAACATCCACAACCCTTGGTTCGACCACAGCCTTAGACTTGACTTGACCATCGAAGCTTTTGGTGCAGAAAATGGAAAATTACAGCCTCCTCCTTCCGAGAAATGCTTGACCCCAATCATTAACTCGTCTCCATCAGAAGAATCGAATACCGCATTGTAAGTTTCTCCACCTCACCCTGCCATCCACCAAGGATCTGTGTAATCCGAGGTAACCATGAAACCATGAAATATAATGATACCCAAACCATCTCTCCACTGGTGCCCACACCAAAATTTCCAATCATTCTAATCCTTGTAAATGTAGGGTTGTCATCACAGATCACTCACGACCTCTCCAACCAACTCCTGGGTATGAAAGTCCACTCTAAATCCTGTAGAATCCCTCGTATCAGCCTGTGAAACAACCCATTTACACACAAATAGTGCTAACTCTCCTACCTGACCTGCACTCATGTGAGATCCAGGCTCCTCATATTGTATCTCGATGTGTCCCATAGAGGAAACATCCCAAGACTCCAGCAGACAGTCAACCGACAATATCAGCTCCATCTAGTCCACCTTCTGTGCTGAATGTGAACCTACTGAATAACCATGGGTCACTTTCATCTCTCCACTGATTAACATGTGGGTGAGGTGCACACCGGGCATAGAAGTAGCAAAAAGCATAGGAGTGTTGTCCCATGTCATTTCAAAAAAACATGGTCCCATAAGCTCATACTTGTCATAGTGACAAACCGTATATGCCTATATAAAGTTGAGGAGATCCTCCCTCAACCTCTTCCATATGAACCTCTCAAACATGAGCCTGTAGGTCTCATCAAAGCTCAAGCACCCATTCACAAAATAACAATGCACATGTCATAATATCTCCATCCTCCACCATGAATCTGACACAAGGCTCCATCTTCCACGAAAGAAGATCATCTCATCCTCCAATCCGCAGTTGACATCATGTATGTGGTCATCCAGAATCTCACAAAAGTGTCGGTTCTTGGAGTACTCAACAAGAAAATGAGATCTCTAGTCTATCGAAACTTCAG
This sequence comes from Taxus wallichiana var. yunnanensis, assembly GCA_018340775.1. NCBI lineage: Eukaryota > Viridiplantae > Streptophyta > Pinopsida > Cupressales > Taxaceae > Taxus > Taxus wallichiana. The sequence continues at coordinate 851,054,376 of CM031234.1, forward strand.
ATGACCCACATAATGATAAACTTAGATGATCTGAACATGTAGTCCCAATCTCTATAACTTTCTCATGTGCAACATTTCTAGTCACACCCACATCCATCATTCTCCACATCGATCCACAATAATCAAACTCCTCACTAAGCCTGAACATCCTCTCCATCCCCTCAACGGTAACCTACTTAGGTGCTCCTGTAGGTAATCCCCTCAAAATCACATTTGTGCCCTCAGATTTAAACTTCAACTCCATCATCTGAAAGTTAGTTTGAAACTCACCAAGGGAGTGAAGCCATTGTACTCTCAGCACTATGTTGGTCTCTCCCATACCAACGATGTGGAGATCATCGAATCGTATAGTTACCCATCATGATGCTCACTTGGGGAACCCGTTGTGTGCCCCTCATAGACTCTCCATTGGCTATAACCCCGTTGAGGTCCTCAAAATCCTTTGTTTGTACTCCTCACCTCTCAACCAATGAGGCATCAATACAGTTGTGGGTTGCCTCACTCTCAATGAGTACCCCAACTTGCTGACCCTACATAACTCCTCTAATCCTAAATGCCTTGTACATCAGAGTACTAGACAATGTGGCTATAATTTCCCAAGGAAAATCCTCCTCCTCCTGCCCCACATCAGCACCCTCCAATGCAACCCCATCTCCATCATCCATCTCGTGAGTCTCTATCTCCTCACCTCTGTCACCCTTGCTCTCCTCATAAGTCATCATGGTGTGCTCTGTGTCTGCAGAAAACAACCCATCGGAATAGGAGTCATCAAATATCCCACTTGTCTCACACCTTGTGATGTCACCATGACCCACAAGAGGCTACATTCCTTCACAATTCAACCATTGCAATGACATGCTTCTTTCTTCACCAATCACATCTTTTGCGATCTGCCCTTGTATACCCTAAAATCTGATTTCTTTGTTTTCCTTGAATTTTTTTTTGTTTATCCACATGAGGGATGAATGCAAATTTCCCAAAAGATGGAAGCCAATATGTCTAATGAATGATTCCAACTTCAAGTAACCCAAATGTACAAACACATTCAAGTACTTCACATCTCTTAATGACAATAAATAAATGAGTTACCTTCTTTGTGCAAGACATATCTTTCCATGGACATAACTCATCAATTCCCTGTATGTTGGGAATACACATAGCTGCTCCCTCATCATACTTTATTCTCTTTCCCCATATTTTCATTTCACTGTAAATGCAAGAGAACGGGAAATCAATATTAGAACTCATGCATCCATAAAATTTATCATAAGTAACTTCATTCCCTTTGTTGTACCCATGGATTCTCATCATGAGAGAAGACAACACATTTGAAATAGCATAATTGGGGCTGCTCATCATACCTTTTCAGCTTAGAATTTTCGATATAGGATCAACATCATCTTTCTCCTATGATTTTTCAACCCATGCATCATCGTTTTCCTTAACATCATGCAGTCATTGCATCCCAAAAACAACCTTACCTCTAGAAAATTCAACCACAATAAATGCACCACATACCTCATGTCCTTTCAATATCATGGGCCCCTGCATTATTTTCTTTGCCAACATATGTTTATTGGCTGAATCAAGAGCAATGTGAATGGAAGATGTGTTTATTCCATCTAGCATACCTTGAAACGTGATTATGAAATAGTCTTCCTCAATCATCCAAGCATGTAAATGTTGTCCCAAATAATAGAAACATGATAACAACATAGGAGAACTCAAGATGCGAGGAAGATGGTAACCATTCTCATACCTTAGGATCATAAATTCATGAATGCACCTTGAATTCAACTCTTATTTTTTAACAACAAAGTGCACCTTGATTCTTTGAGAACTTTGAGGACCAAATGCCCCCACTAACCCTTCCAAGGGTTCCACCATGTAGCTGGTATAAAAATCAGTCATGGGCTCTATTAATAAAACATTTTCTCCTCTCTTTATGACTACCGATATACACAGTAAAAGAGGGCTAAAGATGACTAAAAATATTCTCTTACCCTTTTTAGAAATCAGAAAACCAACGCTAGTACCTTGAGAGTTACTCTCCCTTCTTGAACTGGAGTCCTCAATGAAGGAATCATGCTTTCCAACACAAGACACATTTGAATTATTTCTTTGGCTTATGAAATCAGTCACAAGTTTTTCAACATCATAATTGTTAGTTTTGGATAATTGCCACATATTACCAGTATCCCATAGCTTATAATGCCCCCGAGCCCTTGTATCATGTAAGGTCTGCCATCTTTGCTTCTTTTGTATCTCCTCATAAAGAAGATTATCAAAAGTTTCACCTTCTATCGCTACTTTAGAAACATTCAAAACAACACCATCCCTATTGTGATTCATGATTTTAGGTTGAGAATAATTGGAACAAGAATCAACACCTTTCACAATTTTATGCTCATTATTGCTTGGTAAATCCATCCCATATGATAATGACTTATTATTTAGAGGATTGATAGGTACCTTTTGGATTGAAATATCTTTTTCAGTTTTTCAACCAACCAACCCTATTTGTTCATGCCTTTCAAGGCCATCAATGTTCTCTGTGTGTTCAAGATAGACATATGTTGAGCTTCCCCCAACATTGTTGCCTAAGTTCCTGTTGAAAGTATCTAAAAGCTGATCAAAAGTTGTTGGTTTGGAAATTACAAGAGAGTTACAATTTTACACCAAAGTGTCCATGTGAGGCTCCTCCTCATGTGCCAATTGCTCCATAGAGTCTTTCCAAACTGCCATAGTGAACCAAGACAGCAGGAGGAACAACTCGATACCACTGAAATATCCCTTGTGGGATACCACTTAAAAATGCACAAAAATATTTAAACTTGCAGTGAATTAAAATACTAATTTTTCCATATTTTTACAGTTAGGAAAACGAACTAATTAAACTTAATATTTACTAAAATTTTCACCGAAATACTTGAAAATTTAAATAGAGCTTGATATTATTATAAAGGACATAAGGAAACTGTTTCTGGACTTTTACAGAGATTAAACTACTGCCAGAAAAAGCACAGCGTGCCCTACATAAAGGAAAACTACAGAGGCTCGTAACTCTCCAAATACCGGAGCAGTAAATTAAGGGTCTTTGGAAATAACAATGACAGATATAGGAAATAGTATTTCCACCTTCAGATTTGGGAATGGCCGACTGGAAAACCCTCCAAATAAAGGCTGCACCTTCAGATCTGGAAACGGCCATCTGGAAAACCCCCAAATAAAGGTTACAAGTCGCCTCACTTGGAAGAGGGGTCGGTAAATGATGGAGGTGCCTTCAATAATCTGCCATGCCCCGCTCAAATGGTTGATGTGACTTTGATCGAGAAGACCACCGATTATCTTCATCAAATGCCCCCAAAACCCTCGAGGTCCTTCCTTTGGAACCACTATTAATGTCTCGCCGCACGACCACCGAAAACGTCCAACATGATAGACTAGGGTAGATCTCTCACCACCAAAGAATGCCTTGCTAGCTAGGGATGAGCATCTCACCTCTGAAGCTAGGGTCCCTATGGGATTTGACTCCACAAGCTATAGAAACGTAACAACAACAACTGCACTAGAAGGGGTCAATAAAATGTATATGCAAAAAGTGCCTTTTCTTCCTCCCCCGACTCCTTATATATTTTACCTTGGAAAATGAGCCCCATAACCCTAGGTGCATTTCATTCCATGGAGGGGCCAAATAAAATAGAGTAACTAAAGTTACTTTTCTCCTTTTTGAGTCGCCATATCCAAAAGTGACCCTCAATGCAAAATTAGATCATTAGAACCATGTGGCCCCTTCCCATTAGCTCTCAGTGTCCACAGCCCTTGGGTCTGACAACGGTTTGGACTTGGCTCGACCCTCAGGATTTTGGCATAGTAAAAAGGGACAGTACAGTCTCAGATGGCGCAATTCTGGAGGAGAAAAAACTATTTCTAGAGGTAGAACCACACGTGACCCAACCTGCAACCATTCCCCTTCAGGAGTAAATTCTGCACGAGGATCCCATCTGTGGGATTGAGCTTCAAAGTAATGGGTAAACCATAAGGATCAGGCCATGCCCGATCAAATATATGTATATTCTAGAGCCAAAAATAGATTTACCACCGGTTTTGCTCATTTCAGAGCATGAGGTTGAACTTCAACACACCAAAGGTCAGCAACAGTGCCTCTCAAATGCAAGAACAAACCAACTTCAGGAGGTGTATATTTTTTTTGTTGATACTTTGAGAAGAGTGAGATACCATATGTAATTCATCTTCTCACTCTTGTTACAGACCATGTTCAGCCAAATCAGTCCCATGGTCACAATTTCGAGGAAAGACATCTACTTTTCCCTTCCCATTACAAATTTCACTGAGTGCCCCTTTACCTTTGGTTAGTGTAGGTTAGTTTAGGTTTGTTTTCAGAAAAAAAAGTGCTCACGCACAATCTGCATGTTTCATCTTGGAATATGTGTGATTTTTATCTTTTTACATAATGGTGTGCTTCTATTTCGGTTCCAATGGCTCGCACGTAACGTAACTTTTCACTCTCGGTTATTCAATCGTAACATCTTCATCTCGCACACAATTTGTCAAAGAGTTTAGATAGTGTTTCAAGTGACTTCAAGGTGTCCTTCGGGTTGTAAATCAGACCTTCAAGTTTAGCACTAGACTCCATTCCCAATGGATGCTTATAAGGTTACTTGAACAACTTATAATTTATTCGACTTTGATGATCTTAAATGTAGGTTGTGTGCACTTTGTGAGATCCTTGGCACAATTTACTTAGTTGTAGTTCTTCCACGTGACCTCACACATCCTCCTTCTTCTCCCTTTACATCCTCACTTCTCTGCTTCCTCCCATGCTTTCTTCGCAAACTTCCCCTTCCTCTCGCATTCTTTTATCTTCTTCCATCCCCTTTGTACCTTCATTTCACGCACTCACTTTCATTCCTAGTTTTCCGCATACTCCTTGCCCACGCATCCCTTGAATTGCCTTGTAATTTGACTAAGTCCCTCATATGCCTTCGTGTTTATGTGTGTTTCACTTCTTCCCTTCCTCACTACCGTGCATTACCTTATAAATGTTCATTCCCTGCTTGCATACTTATCTCTTGTAATTATGCATCCATTTCTTCCACGCGTCACCTTTGTGCGTCCGCCTTATGCATCCTTGTGCCTCTTCCTTTCACACTTGGAACCTTCTTCCATGCTAGTCTTTATGCCACATCATCAATTATCAAACTTGAGTGTGCTACATGTAACCAATCGAAGCGTGCCAATAGGGCGCCAAATCGACAACAAACCAATGTGTGACATGTGGTAAAAATAACAAAAAAATGAACAATTGGCCGGATCTTTCAGTCAATCAATGCGCACCACATGTCTTGTGTGTTTAGTTTCCATTGTAGATCTCGATAGCCATAACTTGCTATAGTTCTCAGATTCCTATGTGCCTAGGATCTTTTGGAAGTTTTTGACTTGGGCTACATGTTGGAGTTTTCGAAATTAGATTTTGCTAAGATTTGGTTGGTGGAAAACAAGGAAACGTCTCTTAGATCATCAATGCACACATCTAATCAATCCAACCACCTAGATTTATCTGATTTGATCTCCTTTCTTCTTTTACATGCCAAATAGACATGGGGAGGCACATTTGATGTCCTTGTAGGTGGATTTACAGAATTTAAGGCTTGTTGTTGGTGGTTACGATTTTGAATCCAAGTTTCCCTCTCTTTCTCCTCCTCTTCTATCCTTCTTCTTCTATAAATTGTAGAGCTCTTCTCATTGAAATGGATCCCTCTTTATTGTAACGACACCATGCCAAAATGGTGGTTGACTTCCCATGAGTTTTAGACCTCGAATCTGGTCTCGTAATGTATTCTCACCTCCTACCATGAATAAAACTAAATGTGCATCCCTTAAGCAATAAAATTGAGTTTTTTGGTACTTCTATATGTCCTTCCATTTTATTGTATTTCACCTCTCTATTCACATTTTAGCATGATGTGCATATTTTCGCTTGCATAGTCCCCATCTTCAAAAAATTTTCGTGCATTGGAAGCCAAGTTTACGTGGGTGTCTATGGCGTGTGCCTATCTACCCTCTCTCCCAAACTTTTTCCCTTTCTTGCCCCTCGTGGAGAGTGACCGACCCTTTCTATGGTGCTATCACCGCCCCTCATAGTTTAGTTTTCCCTTTTTGCATATCCTTTTATCCCTGGTCCCTTGGCATGTTTAGCTTAGGATTTGCTTTAAGCATTAGGAGTAGTGTTAGCGTTAGAAATAGGTAGAGGAAATGACCTTCTCCAGAGGTTTGTCTAAAGCATGCAAGGTCCCACAACTTGGAGACGGTCCCATTGTTGACTCAAACGACTCAGTTCTTCTAGATCCAAAACACAGGTGCAAGTTTGAATGACCAACAATACCCACACAAGGCTAAGATAAGATCTAATAGTATATACCAATAAAGAGGAGCATCAAACATCAAGCCTCAGCCTAACCATACATAACAAGACTTATATAAATAACTCACGAATCATATATACCAGCTCCATATTCCTCCTAAAATAACTCCATATGCCTCCCAATAGAGAAAGAATTATAATACCAAAACCAAGTCAGGTCACTCACCATAGAGCCTCGTCACTTTATTTCTCCATGTTGGGTCACTCACCATAGAGCCCCATCTCCTTATTTCTCCATATTAGGTCACTCACCAAGAGTCCCATCACCTTATCTCTCCATTTAATGAGGTCAGGTCACCCTATGGCCCTAGGCACATAGAGCCCCGTCACCTCCACCCAAGTGGCATAAGTAACCTATAGCTCAATACTACACGACCCCGTGACCCCCTTGGGGTGAACCCTCATACAACAAAGGGGGTCCATAGGTCTAACCACTCCATGGTGAGTCTCGTGACCCTAATCTAACACACCACAACACTAGAACCAACATAACAATCATATTCAAATGCCAAGCGAAACAAATCCCAAGCCATTGGCTAGGCTAGAAAATGTTTAAACTCTAAGAGAAAGTTTCAAACTAAGAAAAATAAGTGGCTAAACAATGCAGTAATGCAAAAGCCTCTTGTTAGCTCAAAATCAAGTTAAATGGCCAAAATTTAGGAACACATCAATCAAGAAAATTGGTTGTTCTTAACATAAATGACCATTTTATGTTGCCATTTTATGGCCACCAAAGGGGTACTCATCGAGTTGCTCGCACTCGGATATCGAGCTTCACCTCGTAAAATACATATAACTAGAATAAGTATATCTTCATTTATCTCCAAATCACACATATGAGGATCTATATAGTCAATATCACATAGGATTGTTCGATGGACAACCCAAATAGGAGAGAGAAGAGACACTAGTTCACATAAACATGAGCCTAAGGTGGTGTACATCCATAATATATTGAGCAAGCTCGAGGTATACCAAATGGATAGAAGTGGATTTTCAATCTACATGAGACTCCACTTTCAAACTCGTACTTGGCTCAAGGTTATGGTCACCTGGTCTACAAATTCTCTCTCCACACATACACTTCTAGATGTTACCCGTAGGGATCAGTAGTGTAGGGTACACAACATAATGTAAACAATGTTATGATCACATTTATGACTTATGCATAAAAATCATAACATTTTACACATGGAAACATTATGGGGATAAAACATACCAATATTCCATGTCTTACAACATTTTCACATAGCGCACCTACACTATGTGAGTACAATATATAAGGGTTCTGAAATCACTATATGTCCCTAATTCATGATCTAGGTTTATCACATAAAGTAAGAATACATATATACAACAACCATAGAGATTTAACATCACAACATACATTCCGATACAATGCAACATGGTGAAATAACACCTTAAGACGATGAATATTATCATGATGTGACATATTTCACTACAAAGCACTTTTTCTTACAACATGTTGTCCCATAAATACAATATCACTAGAACATGAAACATCACAACACTTTCGTAGCTCACAAAACATTTCCTTCACGCATAATGTGGTAATACATGTGAATTTCACATTGAATTCACAATAAAAAGGAAATTACTCACATCGATAAGTATATCGATATCATAACAAGACTACACCAAGTGGTAAGCACAATAGGTGCATTCACATAACCACAATTACCACGTTGGTCACATCACAACATAATACAAATTACTACTCCATCATTCATAATCCATCCCAACACCAAAATGTCCTAGAGGTTCGAGAGTATGAACCTTTGCTCTGATACCAACTATAGCACCCACCCAATGTGGGACCCAAACACAAGACCAAATATATCAAGATATAGTTTTTTACTACCATTTACTAAAACAACTATGCAACACCACTTAGGTTCATAAGAGATTGCTTCACATCACATAAGATGACTATATCAACATGAAGAACATACAAATGATATGTCAACACCGGATGCAGATCAAACCACACTATTACAAATGAACAAGTACAAAATCACAACCCCATTAGCAACTTTTCATGGTTACAATTATTATCATACTCACATTTCATTATTTAACCTAAACAATTTAAACAAGATTACTTAACATGAAATCTCACATTTCCCCCCCTTTTTTCTAGACCACATTTCTTTTTGTTCGTTTAATACTTAATGAATAGTGGTTCCATCTAATTTAGTTCATTTATCTTATTGCAAATAAATTGTATAACTTGATTGTTAATTAGGAGTAACTTAACATTACACATTATAAAACTAGAATTCCAAATTATATAAAGTATGTTTCCTTCATTACAAGTTTTCACGTGGATCAATTCATATCCACTTTCACAACATAAGAATGATCTAATAAAGTTATGAATAATCTCCACAGTACTTAAAATTCTTAGATCAATAACACAAGAGTATATTCTCAATAACAAAGAGAAAGTTACAAATTTCCTTTACAATTAGTGTCTTAATGGTGCATTAATACATAACCCAATAATCTTTGTGGTCCAAAGAACTTTGCATCATTTCAATTCTAATGGTGTTTAGTTCCTAGGACAACCACTTAAATGTGTTGTTATGAAAACGGGTCATTCGAACACAAGGAGACACAACACCTTTGTAGCCAATACAACTAATACACCTCCACATGCTTGAAGACCCTCCGCTAGGTTTATGGGGAAGAATCATGCTCACATTAAAAATAACACTAGAATCTCAAAGACTACAAGAGAATATTTTCTTGGTCCTCTTTCCATGTTACAAACTTATATTTCCCCAAATTCCCTAAGAATCAAATACATTCATTGATTGTTTTCCTTGATTCTCAGCCTCGAGACAACTTTACAATTCCATAGCTTAGACCTTACATCCCACAAGTCTCAAAAATGACTCTAAGCCTTAAACTAAAGCATCCCACACAAATTTAACATGCATGAAAATAATTCCTAATAGGAACCCTTTTTCTCTAAACAATATTTAACCATTACCATTCCTATAGGGTGGTTTCGTGACAAGGATGACAAACTATCATGACTCAACAGAAACCTGAAATTGTTGCTCTTATTACCTCTAAACTAGGAGGTGCCAAAGAGTGTTAAGGAAACTAGGCTCGCCCTTTAATTTTCAATTATCTAACTAATGTGCTCACACACAAGGGGGTATCAAAAATGATCTTACTCCCAAGGTTGTCCCTTATATCTCTATTTTTTTCTATGAATTCCAAAGAAAAATAAAAAACAAGGATCTCATTCATGAATAACACACAAAATTACGTTATGATAGATTGTCTCATTTTCAAAGTGAAAAGAACATGTAAAACATTATCAAGATAAAAACCTATAATTAAATCACACCTAGAGAAGAATGCCCCTTTTCCAAAAGATGCCAATATAATACAATTTCTTACTCATCCCAAAAAAATCATTCAATAAAATTTACATTCATAACAATAATGATGATACATCTACTTGATATTACATGTATATTTCAATGATATTTCATATTACAAAAATACTAACAATGCTAGCATTTCCTTCTTGTCCCACATACCGTAACCACCGCATGGTCGCAGTAACTATTGGCATGACATCAAACTATAACCAAGCACGAAATATGATTTAATAGTTTTCTAAAAGTAATGAAACTTTTTAACATACTTCAAAGGAGAGTAACAATTGTAATGACATTACATTTTGTTTCCAAAGCTAAGGAGAGAGGAGGGAGAAAACACCATTTTCTACATTCGATTTCTTTTCAAGAAAGTGTCAACAGATGGTTACCTACAAGTCGTGTATTCACGTTTACAAGTTTTTTCTATCGATGTTTTTCTTGTATAAGTTCATATTATAATTTTTGCCAAATAGTAACAAGTTTCTCAAAAAAATGTTTGAAAACCATCTTCAAGATTCCATCAACCACTTTAACAAATTCTTTACTATTCCCCTATATACAGGGAAACACTCAGAGTTGATGGAACCCCAAACTAGAAAACACAATTCAAATGGCACTCGTCTTTCTAGAGCTAGTGATCGTAAATGCATTTAAGTAGCCTTGTTGCCCAATGACCGGAGGCCTATAAAACCTATCAGAAAACTCACCGCATGATTTTTTTATCCAAACTAAGGGTTTTTAGCAATTGTATCATAGAAATATTAGAGGTATGCAGAAGCCAAAATCCATTTTGACACCTGGGCCAAAAGAACAGTGAAAACAAAACTATATTTTTCACTTTCAAAGCACTGCTTAAAGTTGTTAACTATCCCTCTGGGCTCCTAAATGCATTACAACGCAAGGTTAAATGGACATTCAAGGAACAACTTAGGATTTGGTTGGACACTTCTCATGACAAGGTACATAACTAAAGCTTGTTTTTCACAAAATGATATTTATAAGAATATTTTGCGCCCCAAGATAAATTGTTTTTAATAACATTGCACAAACTCACCTAGAAGTAGTTTTCACTAATTTTGTTTTTTATCACACCAAATTCTTATTTTCTAAGACCAAAAAGTAGTATAGAGTTTTCCAAATATCTCACGAGGTAGATTAGGAGTACAATTTACATTCCTAATTTACTATTCTAGATGCGTACAAAATAAATGTAAATTTACTATAAGCCACCACATCTCATTTATATCACTGATAATTTAATCGAATTTAATTTTAATCCTCTACCACATTAAAATAAGAAACCATAATCATTAAAATCGTGCAAGAAGGGAAACATGAGCATGCACAATAATCGAATTGGTGAAGTGTAAGGATCACACAAAGCTCAATATGCACCGTCCGAACGCCTGGATTTTATTAATAGCTCATGTGTCATACTATAAGCAGTTCATAATGCCAATGGAATTGAAATAGAATTTTATTCAAGAACCGATCTCAAATCAATCTAGATAAAATGACTTTATAACATTTCTGGAAAAACAATTTGTGAATTAAGAGATCAAAACAAAGGCCTCTTTTAGTTTTCACATAAGACCGAAAATTGATGTGATGAATTCAAAATTTGTATTGTGTTATTCTCCTCACATGCTTATTCGTTCCAAGAAATTTTTAAGTATATATCACAAAAATTCAACCTCTAAATTGATTCCCAAAGAGAATCCATTAGTAACCAAATCGAGAGGCATTAATTATGGAAAATAACATAAATTATTGTGAATGTGACCATATTTATTTTAGACATTTAAACAAAAAAATCATATCCCTTGTGCGGGGCCATGTAATTCTCTAAGGCATCCCACTTTATTCTAAAATCTTAGTGACCATATCTTCGAGGCATTCGACAATCAATTCATGTTCCCTGAGAATGCTTCCATACTTTTTTTTATTATATCCTTTTTTAAAAAACCATTACAAAACTGGGAGGCTACTGGCAACGATTGAAATAACACGCTTTACACCTAACAATTTCAATTGATTGAATTAATACAAGTCTTTTTAGCCAATATTTTTGCCACATGTACACCTCAACATTTCCACATGGCTGAAACATCATATTGAGCCCTCCACACAGTAGTCCTAGTGCATGCTAGCTCACTAAAAACACACTACCCATAAAAAATAATGACCCCAAAGCTTTTTAAATGCCTCAATTTTTGTGCATACCCTACCATGCACTTCATGAGATGACATATGGATGAGGAATTTCTTAGAAAATCCTTAAAACATTCCCAAGAAGACCATTTTTTTGTGTATATCCTACAATCATTGTTGTCCATGAAAACACATGTACATTCAAGCAATTTTTTCAAACAATTCACATTCCATGAAAGTAAATCCCCTTTTTGGGCACAAGTTGTAGACAATGAAGACCTAAGAGGCTGACTTTTTAATAAGGCATTTGTAGACTTTTTATTACTCAATATGGCTATGCGTGTTGACACCTCATCCATCCAAGGCTAGAAGCTCACCCGAAGCGGGCACATCCACCAGGTCCCTCTCTTGGTTGGTTATCAAGATGTTAGCATGCTTAACCATATTTATAACCATAATCATAAAAGTCACAACATCCACCCATGTAAAATATTTATCATAGCATAAACAATTGGCAACACATATAATAAGGAAATTCACTCAACATAACGTATGATTAACAAGACCTAAATTACCATAACTCCATACCCATATCTAGTCACTTTAGTAACCCATATAGAATTATTCATGGAAAAACACTAATTCATTGCATAATAAACCTTTTGATTACATCATATGTTTCTTACAGTCACCAATTGTCCATGCATGCATACAAATCTTAGCTACGTACTCCAAAATATTATTCAATACTACTAGCACTCGAACCCTAAAATCACAACTCTCAACTCGGACTCGAACCATTTACAACATGGACGTATACCTTTATATTTATATGGTGGGGCCTTTCCCTTCATTGACTTCATGCACCTTTCTTATAATATGTGTTCTTACAAACAGACTACATGCTTTTTAGAACTCAAGCTAACATTAGATTAGGCTATAAATAGATTATATCCTTACATGTTTTAATCCTATTATTAGCTTGATCCATGCATGTACGTTATCCTTTTCTCTACATGTGTTTTTCCTTATTATACCTCCTTTATGTGTGCCCTAAGTTACCCTACTTTTATCTAATTTTTTATTTTTTCCTGGACACCACTCAATCTCTGTTTTTCTATTTTTAGCCATGTTCTGGAAATTCAGCTAAGTCTCAAATCCCATATGCTCATGTGCTAACCTTCGCGCGTTGACATTCAATGCATGTGCACATACCCTCGTTTATTCCTTGCGTGTGGTTTCTATCCTTCACACATGGCTAGTACTTAGCCTTTTTCACCACTTAACATCACCCCACACTAAAGTGATTTTCGTCCTCAACAATGTGTCATCCAACAAACCTCCCCAACAAAGAATAAAGAATATGGGTGAAAACTCCATGAATTAAAGAATAAGTATTCACCAATTTGCACATGGGTAATCTCAAGATTTAGGCAAGCTGGAGGAGCTTTGGGAAATATTTTCTCAATACATTTTCTATCTCATCCCACTTCATGAGTTCCTTTGTAGCCTTCCCTGGTGTGACTTCAACAATACGATATTTGATGTTTACCACTAGAGATCTACTAAAATAATCATGCACACAATGGCATCTCATGGATAATGGCCTTCGGCTATTCCTCCATGTGATTACTCTATGATGGATTCACTCTCATGTTCCAGATTACATCTTCATAAGACCTCATCATTCCCTATTTTATATAGGTCTCCTCCAATGAGATGATATGGTACAACATGAATAGCAAGCTACTTCTTTTCCAAGGTCTTCATTCCTTCGGCGTAAGCCCAATGCACAAAAATAATGCTATGTATCCCAAATAAAATGGCGCATAGTTCATTCTCGCAAAGTTATGCATCTAACATGGCGTCCTCAATACTCTACACATCCTCCCCAAAGTTAATCCTCAACAAATGGTCAAGTCTCAAATTGCTCTTGCATGGATTTACTACAAATGTAAATTCAAATTCTTGGAAAAGTAGTATCCATTGGCAGATGTGCCCTTTTAAAATAGGTTTTTTTGAGTAAGTACTTCAATTTCATATGATTTGTATAAGAGTTAAATGTTGTGCCCAATAAGTAGTATCAAAACTTTTCAAGTGCGTAGATCATGGATAATGCCTCGTGCTCCATCATTGTATAATTTTTCTCTTTTAGTGTCAACTTCCGACTTACAAAGCATATAGGGTGACCAAAATTTCCTTCCCTTGGTTACACTAAGATTGCACTAATGGTCATGCTAGAGGAATCTACATGTAAATGGAAAGGTTTATTTCATGAAGGGAAGTGTAAGATAGGTGCAATGGTAAGCTTCAACTTTAAGGTCTCAAATGCATGTTGCTACGCGTCACCCAATAAAAATTTTCTTTAGCCTTGAGTATTTATTCTGAGGGTGTTGTAATATTTGCATAACCCTTAATGAATTTTCTATAGTAACTAGTGTGCCCCAAGAAACCGTGCACTTCACTCTAGTTAGTAGGTTCTTCCAGCCCTAAAATGACTACAATCTTAGAGAGGTTTACCAAAAATCCTTATTTAAAAATGATGTTCCCAAGTAATGTACAAAAAGGGGTGGAAAATACGTACTTCTTAATGTTTAGAGAGATGCTCAGTTTCCTGCATCTCTCAAATATCAATCTCATATTATCACAAGGATCCTTTACTATCCCATAGACAATCCAATCATCCAGATAAACCTACAAAAACTTATGAATGGAGTCATGGAATTCATAAACAACGATGCTCGATAACACTCTCGACACATTCTTAAATCCAAAATACATCACAAGATATCCAAAACTTCCCCATTCAATTACGAAGGTGATATTATCTTCATCCTTGCGTGTAATGTGTACTTAATGGTACCCTAAGAACCCATCGTAAAAGGAATAGATCTCACATCCTCAGTACGACCTCCAATATTTCTTTAGTGAATGGAGTATGAAAATGATCTATGAAACATGAAGCATTGAGTACCTTGTCGTCAACAAAAATCTTGATCTGTCCATCCTTCTTGATGTTGACCACCATGGGGCTGACCCACTTAAATTCCTCAATAGGTTTAATGATCCCTGACTTAAGAATCTTATCAATCTCCTATTTCACCTTCTCGTGCAGGTTTTGGTTCATCTCATAGGGCCTCTTCCAAACCGGATGCGTACCTTCCTTCTAATTAATCTTCATTTCTCCTAATAAGGGATGAACACATTTCAGCTCATGATACCCCCTTGGGAGAAAGTCTTGGAAGTTACACAAAAACTCAATGATCTTCATAACCTCTAGTTATGACCAATAATCTCCAATAGTTACCTCCTTAGGCACATCCTCAGTTCTAATATTCACCTTTTTAGTTTTCATAAGCACATGGTATGTGTGCACTTGCTCTTTTGTAGTGTTCATAACTTTAGGCACACCCTCTGTATTCTTGATATCCAAATCTTCAACTTTCTCATCATCAATGAGGCATACCATCTTACCTTTTTCCTTCTCTCTCCACACGTGCCCTTTCTAGATCTCATTTATTTCCACTACATCCTTGTGTGCCTCATGCTCAGGATCTCCTAGAACTTGAACCATAAGTTCCTCTACCTTTGCTGATCAGGTTTCTCTTCTCTAGTATACCTTAGAAACTGATTTTTTCCCAAATGCCTAATCATACGGGGCCTAATCATCCTGGAAACTCTTCCCTGGACCTCACGAATTACCATCTCATAGGTTTCATGGGCCTAATCATCACAAGTAATGATAGTAGTATCATTGATAGATTTTGCATCCTCCCGATGTAGGATGCCCTCCTTTAATGGATCTACGTTCTCCGGATCACGCATTGTATGTGCGTAGATTCAATTAAGATCTTCCTCGCTAAAATGCTCAATAAATGGAGTAACCTTTGTCTCATCTTATGGTATGACCACACACTCATTGTTGTTCTCAAATATGATATATATATTTTTGAAGCACAAATCAACATTGTTCGCATATCACCATGGATGACCTAAAAGTGTTAGTAAGTTGTCTACCTTTACAAGTTCTAGTACCTCAAAATCACCTCTTAATTTTAAACCTTGAATAGTGATGGAGGCATATTTTAATACACTAATGGGCATGGACCTTGTCTTATTTTCCATGTACAAAACGTTTGAAGATGGCTGCAATTATGGCCTTCCCATTTGGTTCCATACATCCAAAGTCATAACATTGACTTTTGCGCTTGTGTTAATAAGAATGTTATGCACCAACCAACCATTAATCACCTCATCCAATTTTATCTCCTTATCAAACTCATGGTCATGTGGTGGTAAATTCACATGAAGGATATGGCACTCTCGTTTAATCCTTGTGCATGGTAATTTCTGGCATAACCATTCTCCTAAAGCAAGGGAATGATGTTTTTCTAGCACAAAATCATGCATACTTCTTTTAAATCATCAATATATTTCTATGGAAGTTTGTTTCCCTTCTTGCGCGCTCCCTCTCGTGTGCTTATTACTTCAAATGTTGGATCTCCCTTGTAGTTATATGACAACACCCATATTTTCTTGATATATCTCCTTCTAATGAGCAACGCCCAAGTATTTAACATGTATGACCTCTTCTCTCTTGATTATAGGTTTTACCTTTATATGCTTATGTGCGCACATCGCTTCGTGTGAGTAGTAACAAGGATAAGTTGGAGCTTGGGATCATCCATCTTCTTAGGTGCCAACTACTTAGGCTTCACATGCTCCACTTTGATCACCCCAACACCTTTTCCTTATTTTTTTCTCTTACACGTCTACTCATAGAGGTCTAGGAATTCCTCGACCTTGTGTTCCTTTCCAAACTATGTGCATACATGGTTTTTAGGACACTCGCGTTGATAATGATCTAGTGATCCAAGAATATAATATGTCCCATGCACAAATTGTCCTCTACCATCATGGCCTTGGGTTCAATATCCACCTTGAAATCCACCATTTCCATTGTTGTGTGTTTCATTGGTTTATCCTTCTTGCTCCGAGAGATGTTATCCACACCGGCTTGGTGCAACTCGATCTCATATGCTTCATGAATTTGGTTAATCAAATAACAATCAATTGTATCATGGGTATGTGCATTGCAAATCTTGTAGTACATAGAGATGTTCTTTTGTGGTGCACACTGCAAGAGGGGGTAGTTCTGGGCATCATGATTTTTGTGGAAAATCTCAGGAAGATTCTAATAAGGAACACACATTCCTACATGGAAAACTATCCTTTGTATTCCCTTCCATGTTGCAATCGGTACACCATAACCCACTGTGTGTCTCATGCGCTGAATTGGTAGACAACTTCTCCAACTGTCTAGCCATAGTTGTAATTTACACCTCGAGAAAAGCACTTACTCCATTGTTTACACTCCCAACTGTTTTAGCACATCGATCTTCTTCCAATGCCTCGTTTGGATCAATAAATGTTTTATGTGATAAATCCATTTGAAAATGATTAAGCAAGCCTCTAACAAACCATTGAGCATGTTGGCTCTGATGAATATTATTGGATAACTTAGAAAATAAAGTCTTAAATCGTGCATCATAATCCCTCACACTTTTAGACAGACCCTACTTGATATCCTTAAGCATGCTAATACTTTGTTACTCAAACTTAGGGATGTGAAATTCAACTAAAAAAGAAATGTGTAGCACATCATAATCCACCACAGTCTGATGTGGTTCATACTTCCTATACCAATTGTGTGTTCCCCTTGAATTGTGGTGGAAAAATTACTTGCATTCCTATCAAAAGTTGTTATCCCTTTATCCCTCCATAATAACTCACACTTATGCATATGCTCAACTACATATTCCACACATCTATATTCTAGAAATTGAAGTGACATCTCAAAGAAGAATTGAGGTGTTTTTTATTATTTTTATTGAAGGTTGCAATGGTCGTTGGGGTTGTTGTTATGGCTGTTGTGACCCTTATCCTAGAATGGGGCTAAATCATGAACCTAAACCTCCACCAGGTTCCTTTGGGTGGTGGTTTACCCGAGCCTCCCATCGTGACTGTAGTCTTGTAGATTAACTTCCTTGCATTCCAAAGAGTCGTATTAAATTAGACAAAGAACCGCCTCGTGCTATAACATCACCTATAGGATTGCTTTAAATGGTTTTTGCATGCCAACGCCTTTCGTCCTAATGATGTGCCTATGAAGATACCCTCAAATTACTCTTTCCAAACACTGGAACCTATTGTTTTAACATGTGCACATCTTTAATTTAGTGTGCTTCCGATCCGATACTAGAATATGCCTACCGTATCTCCTTCACAACATGGGTATCTTCCTTTCTTTCCGTCACTATGATTTTCTTCTACAAATACCTCTAGATTTTGAACACCTTTCCCAAGGCCCATGTAGCCAAGATGGGTCATATGCATATTTTTGGTTCTCACTCTCTCCTCAAACTCACTCTCATCATATGCTAATAGGGTCTCCCATTGTGCTTTCCCAATGTCGAGAGGACATGATCCTATGGTCCCTCGCCTTCTACAAAGATTTCATCACCTCCGCCAATCATCATTTTTCTCGATCTTAATGCCTCATAAACCACCCTCCGTCGCACATCATTATACCTTATTCCTCTTTCCTCTCTTTGTCTTTATTCGCTAGGGCTGCCACCATCCTTCCTAAACTTGCTTCCTACCCCTACAAATGGTGGGGTTTCATCCGCCATAGGTAATTTTTCCATTTAATTCAACCATCAAGATCTTGATAGCTAAAGGTTTCGAGCATAGATAAGATCCCCTTGGCTGGCATAAAAACTAGAACTCTACTTCCTCTCGGAAAGAATATGTCAAAATATCATACTCTTAGGTATAACTATGTAGCACACCTTCCCACTAATTATTTATACCTCTAGTCCATGACTTGTCCAAATCAAAGAGTTCTGGTAGTCTTTCTGTCTCAACACTTACTTTCTACTAATCAATGCCCCTCTTTTGTGCGTATGATGTCACCCACTCGTACAATTATACGAAGAAGAAGATGAAAATGTCTCATACAAGTATTCATAGAGATTATCTTCCAACCATTTGCACACATTAAAATCAGGTCTAGTGTTATACTTTTGAGCAAGCATATCTTGACCATCATATACCCAGTTCTTGATATTCTCCAAAGATAATCAAAACGCCATGTGCATACAAAATTCTGGTAGACAAATGAAAAGAGGCCCCATAAATGAAACCAAAATGTAGTCTTTTTATTACTCAATATGGCTATGTGCATTGGCACCTCATCTAGCCGATCCTAGAAGCTCACTCAAGCACGCGCACCCACCAGTCCCTCCTTTTGTTGTTTATCAAGATGTTAACATACATAACCATATTTATAACCATAATCATGCTAGTCACAATACACACTATTGAAAAATATTTATAATAACATAAACAATTTGTAACACATATAATAAGGAAATTCACTCAACATAGTGTATGATTAACAATACCTTTCCCATAACTTCATACCCAAATATAGTCACCGTAGCAATCCATACACAATTATCCATGGAAAAACACTAATTCATTGCATAATAAACCTATAGTCTACATCATATGTTGATTACAATTACCATTTATCCATGCATATGTACAAATCTTAGCTACACACTAAGATTACTCAATACTACTAGCACTTGAACCCTCAACTTAGAAATCTCAACTCTAGACTCAAAACCCTTTAGAAAAAGGACGCATAACTTATATTTGTATGGTGGGGCCTTACCATTCACCACCTTCATGTATTTTCTTAATAATAGGTGTGCTTACAAACAAAATGCATGCTTTTACAACTCAAGCTAACATTAGATCAAAGCTAAAATAGATCGATCCTTACATGTATTAATCCTATAATTAGCTTGATCCATGCATGTACTTTATCCTTTATATGTATGTAATTTTATTTATTATAGATCCTTTGTGTACATCCCAAGTTACCCTGATTTTATCTATTTTTGGATCATTCTTGGAGGCCACTCCATATTTGTTTTGTTGTTTTTAGTCGTGTTATGAAAAATTGGCTAAATCCCAAATCTTATATGCTCACATGCGAACCTTCGTGCACTGACCTTTCTTGTATGTATGTTTCCCCTCACACATACCTTGCGTGTGGTGTTTATCCTTTGCAAATGGCCACTACTTAGCCATTTTCACTTCTCAACAACATTTGTCAAATAATTTGCAGGCTTGTAAAGGGCCAAGGTAATGCTCTTCTTTGGCATCTCAAACTTATTCAACACTCCACGCTCTAGAAAAAAATACATTGGGATGTCCAACACCATTTTAAAGCTCCCAAAAGGCATAAGAATGGGATGCTTAGCAGAAGGGTGATGTGTGTGGGTTTAGACCTATCAATTGCATTTTCTTTGAAGTTTCCAAAGCCACTTCAACATAACCAATACAGTCCTCGCGACCACCATTTGGAGGAATTTTTAATAACAATTCACGTCGGTTGTGTTGGCCTCCAAAATCGCATAAACATATGCATGTAATAAAACAGATAATGAGTATTTGGATCAAGATAGTTGGTTGCCCCCCTGGCCAAGCATTTTTCAACACCTCTCCATGCGCATTTGTAATACCCACTTTTGCTAAAATAAAATAATTAAATACAAGAGTACTCTAATTTCATATTACAACGTCCATACATGCTTCAAAGATCTCATACATGGGCAGACATGGAGAATAAAAAAATTGGGAGGAATTCAGATTACACATGCTAAAAGAGAAGCATGGGAGCCTCTAAATCCTTCAAACCTGGACACAACCGAGAAAAACAAGAACTACAACGTGGCCTCACCATGAAATTCCAAACAAAACCAAATAATTTTCTAAAATGCATCTTTTGAATGGAATCCTTCTTCCTTCCTCCACACACAGACCTAAAATTCTCTCACAAATGAGATCTCACATTAACCAAATTTGTTTTATTAATTCTTTCTTGGTAAAATTTTGGCACATGCTCCACAATTTGATGGATTTAAGAATATTAGATAATTTTATTATATTCATTTTTTAAATTTCTTTTCTTTGTTGATTAAATCATAAATTGTAAATGATTTATATTATTCTATTTTTTAAATTTATTTTTAACCAAAGACATAACAACCCCACAAGGCATTACTTTGTTATGGAATTATCTTTATTTGATGATTATGCGAAATCTTTTTATTGATGTCGTAATGAAATTTAGTTAGATCGACACTTAATGTTAAACACAAATATACTTATATATGTTTCAAATTTCAAGATTCACTAATTTTATCCGGTTGAAAAGATCATAAGAATAATGATGTCACCACATAGATCGATAACATGAAGATATGTTGATGTAAAATCACAAAGCACCCGACGCCGATCGATTTTTAGGTTGATCACTCTAGCATCCAGTGTGATTGCACAACATGGAATCCTTTCTCCAAGCATGGGACTTGTAAAAATGAGAGAGGATTCTCCCAGAGAAGGCTGGTTCCTATTCCTCCATGCTCGATGCACACAAAAACATAGAGGGTTTACTCAAAACCTAATCTAACTTGCCAAGGAGACAAGGTAAGAAGATGCATAAAAATAAACCTAATCTAACAGAGGTGATGCACTGAGGAATGAAGAACACCTATCTTTCCAATAAACACAAACCATTCAAATGTGATGCAAGATCATGCATGATAACAAAATTTGTAGTGAAAGATTAGGAGGATGCAAATGAACACAGAGAGGGTTGACAATCGTCCACGTGACATGCATTACTTGCTCCAAAGGTCGATACAATACACTAAAAATTCCAAGAGGTACGATCTGCATTACAGTTTTAAATGGGAGGTTTGAACTCCACAAATTCACCTGATAAGGAGAAGAAGGGAGGGGCAAAACAAGAAAGTTCAACCTTTAGAAAGAAGCCCCTCCTTACAATATATAGGAAGAATGAGAGAGGGAAGAGAGAGGAAATCCAGATCTACCCCAACCACTTCTAGGTTGCATTTAACTCATCTCATTATGGCAGAAGTGGTGAATCCTGGCAAAATGGTGGACTGTCTAGCAGAAACGGTGAACTGTCTGTTGCATTAAAGTTGGTTGTTGAAACATCACTTCTGTCTATTATTACGTGCCAGAGGAATTTCTCAATTTTCTCTCTCCAAACTGAACCAAAATTCAAGATTGACCCTAGAATCATGTAGAGAATTTTTCCATCTTTCCATTGATATAAAGAACGTGAAAATCGAGCTCTGGATCGAAAGATATGGCGATCTGAAGATTTAGGGCAAAAACAGCAAAAAACGGGTTTTGAATTTTTTTCCGCTCGCCACTGGATTACACGTGTCGGTGCTGATTGGATGAGAAATTCTCTCTCCTCCACCTTTCCGTGGGTTTCCCTTTGAAATTTTGACATTTTTATAATCTTGAAAAAATTTCCATTTTCCCCGCGCCCGCCACTTGGGACACGTGGCATGATCTCGATTGGAGGACGGGCGCGGGGTCATCCTTTTCTTTTAATTTTTGGCCCAAGACTTTTCCTAAGTCTTTCCTCGGCTCCGAACTCCCCACCTTAGGACATGTGGCACGCTCGATTCGTCCTCGGCTTCCTTAGATTTTTCGCGTCCTCCACGTACTTTTCCCCAATCTGCCCCAAATGCACTGGGACAAATTCTTCCGAATCGCCCTCGCCGAAATGGGCTGACTGTTTGCTCTCGGCCGCTTCACCTTTTCGCGTCCTTCGTGTCCTCATGGCCCAGATGTCCCAGACTACCTGCACAACAGTTAGTCAATTTTTTCACCTTCGGCCGGTTCGCCCTTTCGCGTCCCCACGGCCCGGATGTCCCTTTGCTGCGCGGACCGTCTGGCGGTTTTTCGGCCGATTCGGGCCCCGACGTCCCAACTGTCCCTAGTGTTGCCTTAGTCGATTTTCTCTGTATTTCAGCCTCAAGCCTGGCTCTTTGCAACTTTTTCACATACTTTTAAAACGTTGGGTTTTCTTCTTGGACAGGAGGGTTAGAGAGAAACCGAGGGGACCCCCAAAACATGATTTCAGGCCTTGAATCATTCTACTTGCTCGGGACTGACAATCTGATGCATGTTATCAAAATTACCTTGGGGGAAATTTTGGACAACAGTTTTGGTGACTCAACAGGTCACCTGCTTGCTAGGTAGAAGATTAGTGGCCTTTTAACAATCCATTGGGCATGGAGTAATAACCTGAAGCCAACTTGATCTCTGATCCCGATCCTGATACCGCAACTCATTCCTCGAGAGCACTCTGAACTGTAGAAATTCAACCTGAGAGTGACAAAACTCAAGCAAAGAACTTAGGAAAAAGAAACCTAACTACAACAAGACAATGTGCATACGCACTTAGAGGAACTGAAATCTAGGCTAATATTTACAAGGGTAAACCTTTTCCTTTTTAGTAAAGAATGTTTAAGATAGATTCCGTTAATCGGAATCGAGATTTCTTCTCCATCCAATGCAGACAATTGGAAGGCATTACCACTTTTACATCTCGTGACCATGTAGGGGCCACTCTAAATGGCATCAAACTTGGAATGCCTTCCAAGTTTCACCCGATCTGCATCCCATTTCAGAACTAGGTCCCCCTCCTGGAAGGTCCTTGCTCCTGCCTTCTTGTCAAACCATCTTTTTACTAAGGTCTGATCCTTTTCAATCATCAGAACTGCATGTTCTCTTATTTCTTCCAATTCCATCAACTCTGCGTACCTGGCCTCCATTGGTTTGAACTCAGACAACTCCAACTGCTTCATGAGCTCCAATGCTGGAAATTCTAATGATATAGGCAATACTGCCTCTTTCCCATAGACCAATTTGTAGGGAGAACTACCTGTAGACCTCTTTGGTGTTATCCTGTCAGCCCATAATGCTGATTTTAGCTTGGTATGCCATGTCCTTTGGTTTTCATCCAGAGTTCTTCTGATGATCCTTAGCAACTTTTTGTTCATGGACTCTGCCTGTCCATTACCCTGTGGGTAATAATTTGAAGAGGTGCTTAAATAGATTCCATTCTTGATAGCCCATTCTGTAATCTTGGAACCTATGAATGCTAATGCATTATCTGATATGATAGTGGCCGGCACACCGAACCTGGTCACTATTTCTTCATAAAAGTCTAGTATGTTAGACTCACTTGCCTCTTTGAGCGCTACTGCTTCGGTCCACTTGGTGAAATAGTCCGTCGCCGTGAGAATCCACTTGTGGCCTTGGCTTGAGTTTGGGTTGATGACCCCAACGAAGTCCAATCCCCATTGCATAAATGGTTGGTCAACCAAAATTGGGTGTAATGGAAGCATTGCTAGTCTTTCTTTTCCCGTGAAGAGTGCACATTTCTTGCACTTTCTTATCCATGTATAACAGTCACTGAACACTGTGGGCCAATAATACCCTGCCTTCATTATCTTGAGAGTTGTTACTCGTGGGGCGAAATGTCCTGGAATCTCCATCATGAAAATATCGTAACACCCTCTCAATTTGACCTGTCCCAATGCACCTCAGTAGAACTCCATTGATGTCTTTCTTAAACAAAACACCATCAACAAACACATATGGAATGGCTTGTAATCTAAAGTATCTCCTCTTCGCTTTGCTCATTTCTGGAGGGCATAGGCCTGTTTGTAGGAAGTGTATCATATTTTGAGTCCAACAGGGAGTGGGCACATCATCATTTTCCTGTTCTTGACCATCCTGTAGTACCAAGACAGCCTCTTTTCCATTACCTACTTCAACTTGCTGACTCAAGGCTAGTTGTTCACATAGTCCCTTCCCACGTACTAGTTTGGTGACCTTAATCTCGATGTCATATTCCATGACACGGGTTATCCATCCTGCACGTTTCTCATTCAGATCCTTGTTTAGAAGGAAGTCCTTGACTCCCGCATGGGAGACCAATAATTGGATCTTGTTGTTTGAGACTAGGTGCTTGAATTTCTTTAAACTCCTGATCACTGCAAGTACATGCTTTTCAATGAAAGAGTACCTAGTTTCGTATTCCTCCAAGCCTTAATCAAGAAAGCAATCTGGTTGTTCTAATCCTTTTTGTTTTGTTTTGCCAGATTGCAGAAATTGTGTCTCCACCACCAAAGGCGTATAGCATGAAACCCTTGGAGAAGTCTGGATTGACGAGAGTGGGAGCTTGAGATATAGCCTCTTTTATTGCCTCAAAACTTGCCTTGCCTTCAGATGTCCACTTAAATGCCATGCTCTTTTTTAACATCAGTGTTATTGGCTTTACGAGAGCTGCAAAGTTTGGAACAAACCTGCAGACAAAATTGATCCTTCCCAAGAAGCTTTGAAGAGCCTTCTTGTGACTTGGCAATGGCAACGCTCGAATTGCTTCAACTCTTTCTGGGTCAATCGTCAATCCCTCCTTTGAAACAATATGGCCTAGAAGTTTCCCCTCATGAGCCAGGAATATGCATTTTTTGGGATTCAATGATACCCCAAATCTTCTACACCTCTGAAATACCTGCCTCAGATGAAAGAGGTGATCCACTGCATTTTTGGAGAATACAGTGATGTCATCAAGATATATCAGAACTATTTTATTGATCAACCCTTTGAATGCCATATCCATTGCCCTTTGGAAAGTGGCTCCAGCATTTGATAGGCCAAATGGCATCTTCTTGTAGGCATATGTGCCCCATTTTGTAGTGAAGGCCGTCTTGAATTGATCTTCTTCCTTCACCATTATCTGATTATAGCCTGAATATCCATCTAGCAATGAAAACCTTTCTGAACCAGCTACAACCTGCAAGATTTTCTCCATGGAAGGGAGTGGGTAATGGTCCTTGAGAGAGGCTCTATTCAAGTCTCTGAAGTCAACACACAATCTGATCTCCCCACTCTTCTTTCTGACTGGAACTAAGTTGGAAACCCAACTAGAATGCTTGATTGGGAATATGATCCTTGACTCAATCAGCTTGTCCAATTCTTTTCTCATGAGAGGCTCCATGTGTGGGTTGACTGGTCTTTGTTTCTGCCTGATAGGCTTAGTATTCGGATCCAATTCAATGGTATGCTGAGCTAAGTTGGGATTGAAACCTTTCAAGTCTTCATAGCTCCAAGCAAACACATCAGGGAACTCTTGTACACAGTTTGTATGAACTCATACCTTTCTTGTTCGGTTGTCATCTTTCCAATTTGCAATGGTTTGTTCTTTTCTACCAAGATGGATATCGAATCCTCTCTCTTGACTCCGAATGTTTGCTTTCTCCTTTTTAATCGATCATTGGGATTAAAAATGGACTCCAAAGTGATAAGTCCCTTGGGCAGCTTGTTAGTTCTCAAACTGTACCACTTGGTTACCATATTGTTGTTCAAAATTTTCTTGATTCTTAGCCGAGAACTCAACTTCTTCTTCGCAAGAAATGGATGATTTTCTGGTCATTTTCAAAAACTTGCCAACTAACATTGTTATCAGAATCAAGGCCTCACAATCACGTGGATGTTTGGCTATACCTTGTCTTGTTGAATACTTTCCACAATGTCAAAGGCTGCCCCTCTACTACCGCAAGCCCGTCAAGCCACTCGATCTCTCTTTCCTAGGAATGGATTTGATGCCAAACCCTCAAAATCTTCCATGAGGTCCCACACCCTGTTCTTGTAGCATTTGAGTAGATCATTCTTGGTAGTATGCTGTCCCTTGACCTGATTTACAATCAATTCACTGTCCCCAAAGACTTGCAAGTTCTTTATTTTCTTCTTGATTTCCCAATGCATCCCTTGCACCAAGGCTTCATATTCAGCAGTGTTATTGGAGCATGTAAATTGAAATCTAAAAGCTGAATAATACTTTACTCCTCGAGGTGAAACAAGCACGGCTCCACCTCCCCGCACCTTGTCTACTCCTTGATCCATCAAAAATAGTTGTCATACCTCATTTTCATCCTTGTGGTTTGGCTTGGTGATGCTAGGAATAGGTTGATTTTATTCATGTATACAATAGACCCCTAGCTCAGATTCTTCTACTTCTTCATAAGGATCAAAAGCATGTATCTTGTTTGCCCATTCATCAAGAGTTAGATCCGGGATGCTTCCAACCTTAGTGTCAACTTCATCAGAGCTTGGGTGATCTTCTTGATCAAATGCTGAGAAATTGGCATTAATCTGACTTGGAGTGTAAGGCTCAATATGGAAGCTTGCAATAGGTTCTGACCTGATTGTGGCTTTGTTCCCATACCTCATTCTCGAACAAGCATGTGTGACCAATCAGCGCAGACAAATATCCCCCAATCTGGTCGTGAAGTCCTTGACAAGCAAAGGGCAAAGAGTGGTGGAAGGTCTATGACTGATACATCTTGTAAAACAACAACATTTGGACAGGCATGCAAGGTAAGACTCAAGTTTCTAATCACCCCAACTATTGTTAATGTTGTCCCATCTAGCTTGCACTACCCCTTTGGATGTTGTTTCATCTGGAGCCCTAGCCGATCAGCCTATTTATTTAGGCATTACCGAGCTACTTGCCCCAAGTCTTTCATGCAATTGTGTACTAGCTGATTTCCAATAATTAATGAAACATAGAAAGGAGGGGGCTTCAACATTTTACCTTCTTCTGTCCTCCATGATTTCCCTCAGTGGGCAGCATTTGTGAGCACTTTGTCTTGCATCTCGAACTTGTTGATTCGAAGTTGGCCATCCTTCATGGCAGTTGCAGCAGCAGATCTCTTTGGCCGGGATGGATAGGGATTCCCACATTGATATATTGATGTTTGTCTTCTTCATCCGATCAATGATACTCGAATGGTGATGAAGGATATCTTTATTGTCCCTTGGGCTGCACATTCACTCCTTGCACGGGCAAGCAGCAACAACTAGTATTTGAGTTGGTCTAGAGCTGTTCTTGGCTGCCCTTGTGCATTTGAAATTGGATTTTGCTTGCCAATCATTTGTGGAGCCATGGAAGATTGTGGATTGGTTGGGGCTAATGGTTGTTCTTCACACAAATTCCTCCTTTTTGACCTTTTGTTGGCTGCAACACCTTGAGAAATTGCTCGGTTCATGCCACAAAATCCTCTCGCTTGCCAATTTACCAATGTGTGGTGTCATTTGGGGCTGATTGTTGTTGGAATGTTTCTTGTTGTTGGCTATTTTCTTGACTCGCCCTCACCCTCCACACCAAAAGAGTTGTCACCATTCATGCTTGATTCAAATCACCATTGAAGCACATGGATTGGTTATGAGGCTCATTGCATGGAAACACCAATCATACTCGGGCAATGTTGTTTTGTGTTGGCACCAATGCCTTAGAGGCGATGTGGCATTTGGATTACAGGCTGAAATGGTCTATTGGCAGGAGGCCTGGTTTGATTTATATTTGCAGATGGATTAGGAGGCCTTTGTGGTTGGTATGGCTACCTGTTAGGCTGAGCTTGGGGCTGATAAGAAGGTCTAAAACCTTGGGCTTGTTGCCTCTTGAGAGTAACCAGCTCATTGCCTAGGTTTTGCAATTGCTTCATGACTTCTTGAAGCTCATTTGGGGCACTTGGAGATGAAGTGGAAGCTTCATTTGAACTCTGATTTCTAGGAGTGGGAGAAGGAGCCAAATTAGGTGCTTGATTGGGGTTTGGACTCTCTAAACTTGGAAACAGTGGCATGGGAGGTCTAGGGGAAAGTTTTCCAGCTTGGATCAAGCAATTTTCAGCCCTAATGGAAATGCTATAAGCCATTGGGATAGTTATGCCTCCCATGGATTGAATCAACGTAGAAATATCAGAATTTAGAGCTTTGAGATAGTAGAGAAAAGCACCTTCTGCTGTTGGCCTAACTACCACTAGAATTCTCTCCCAAGTCTTTTGAAATCTGAAGTTGAAATCGGTCAGTTGCTCATTGGGAGCTCTCTTGATGGTTGTCAGCTGCTCCAAAAGAGACAAGTTGTCTCCCTTTTCTCCAAATTGCTTATGAAGTGCTATACACAAACTGATTCCAATTTGTGATAGAACCACTCCAAGGCTTCTAAACCATTGCAATGCTTTCCCCTTGAATGACGATGCCAAAGAACTTGATACCACTTACATCTCATTGATTTCATGGATTGCACAAAGGTTAGCAATATCTTTAAAATGATCACCTGGAGTAGTCTGATTTTCTCCAGTGAAGTAGGGAATGTTCTTCAAGGATGCAATAGGAATTGGATGTTGTGCATTGAGGGCAAGTGGGCTGTTGCCTGTGAAGTTGACATAGGGGTTGTTTTGTGCCATTCTAATTGGTCTTAAAACCCTTGTTGACTAAATGAAAGGCCTACCAGGTGGAGGAGTTGAGAGAGTTCTGTTTGGTGGAGATGGAGACCTTTGAATCCTTCTTCCTCTTTGCCTTCTTCTTGGAGATAATTGTAGGTATTCAAACAAGCACTTCTTCTTCTCCAACTCTTGACCTTGTGGTGACTCTTCTCATGAGTTTTTAGGCCTGCACTGCTGAAACCAGTTGATTCTTCCCCTTGGAGTTGCCAGATATGAAAATAATAGCTCTTTTCAAGCAAGAAAATTGCAGCAGATGCACATCAACTTTGCTGCAATAAAAATGAGACCTCTGGTCCCACCGGGCGTGCCAAAACTGTTGATGCAAAATCACAGCACCCCTGGATGTTGATCAGATTTCTAGGTTGATCACTCTAGCATCTAGTGTGATTGCACAACATGGAATCCTTTCTCCAAGCGTGGGACTTGTAAAAATGAGAAAGGATTCTCCAGAGAAGGCTGGTTCTTATTCCTCTGTTTAGATGCACACAAAAATGCAGAGGGTTTACTCAAAACCTAATCTAACTTGCCAAGGAGACAGGGTAAGAAGATGCATAAAAATAAACCTAAGCTAACAGAGGTGATGCACCGAGGAATGAAGAACACCTATCTTGCCAATAAACACAAACCATTCAAATGTGATGCAAGATCATGCACAGATAACAAAATTTGCAGTGAAAGATCAAGAGGATGCAAATGAACACAGAGAGGGTTGAGAATCATCCACAGACATACATTACTTGCTCCAAAGGTCGATACAATACACTACAAAATGCCAAGAGGTACGATTGCATTATAGTTTTAAATGAGAGGTTTGAACTCCACAAATTTGCCTGATAAGGAGAAGAAGGGAGGGGCAAAACAGGAAAGTTTGACCTTTAGAAAGAAGCCCCTCCTTACAATATATAGGAAGAATGAGAGAGGGAAGAGAGAGGAAATCCAAATCTACCCCAACCACTTCTAGGTTGCATTTAACTCATCTCATTATGGCAGAAACGGTGAATCCTGGCAAAACAGTGGACTGTCTAGCAGAAACGGTGAATTGTGTTACATTAAAGCTAGTTGTTGTCAAACGCCGCTCGCTTCATTCATTACGTGCAGAGGTGTTTCTCAATTTTTTCTCTCCAAACTGAACCAAAATTCAATATTGACCCTAGAATCATGTAGATAATTTTGCCAGCTTTCCATTGATATAAAGAACGTGAAAATCGAGCTCTGGATCGAAAGATATGGCGATCTGAAGATTTAGGGCAAAAAAGTAAAAACGGGTTTTGAATTTTTTCCCACGCTCTGCCACCTGGATGACACGTGTCAGGTGCTGATTGGATGAGAAATTCTCTCTCCTCCACCTTTCCGTGGGTTTCCCTTTGAAATTTTGACATTTTTATAATCTTGGAAAATTTTCCATTTTCCCCCTCGCGCCCCGCCACTTGGGACACGTGGCGTGATCCGGTGGAGGGACGGGGCACGGGGTCATCCTTGTCTTTTAATTTTTAGCCCAAGACTTTTCCTAAGTCTTTCCCTAGCTCCGAACTCCCCACCTTAGGACACGTGGCACGCCCGATTCATCCTCGACTTTTTCGCGTCCTCCACGTACTTTTGTCCCAACTATCCCAAACTGCCTGGGACAAATTCTTCCGAACCGCCCTAAATGGGTTGACTGTTTGCTCTCGGCCGCTTCACCTTTTCACGTCCTTCGCGTCCTCACGCCCGGATGTCCTGCATCGCCGCACTGTGAGCTTAGTCAATTTTTTCACCTTCGGCCGGTTCACCCTTTCGCATCTGCGCGGCGTCCCACGGCAGATGTCCCAGATGTCCCTTTGCTGCGCGGACCATCTGGCGGTTTTTCGGCCGATTCAGGCCCCGACGTCCCAACTATCCCTAGTGTTGCCTTAGTCGATTTTCTCTATATTTCGGCCTCAAGCCTGGCTCTTTGCAACTTTTTCACATACTTTTAAAACGTTGGGTTTTCTTCTTGGATAGGAGGGTTAGAGAGAAACCGAGGGGACCCCCAAAACATGATTTCAGGCCTTGAATCATTCTACTTGCTCGGGACTGACAATCTGATGCATGTTATCAAAATTACCTTGGGGGAAATTTTGGACAACAGATACACTTAGTCCGTAAAGGACAACTTCAACGTTACCCTTATTATTTTATTAACACAATAGTTTAATTTATTTTAATGTTATTTTTATTTTACGATCACTCCAAGCGTGATCCAATGACTACATGACTGAGCATTTTTCAATAATCTACGCAAACCATCAAGGCTAGGGCAAGGGAAATTTCTACAAACCGAAGGGAATTACATGAATGCGCAATTGAATTCAATTTATTTGAATTAAAAGAATTTATGAATATTTTATTTAAATAATTTTATTTTATTTTTCTTTCATTTCAATGTTAGTCAAATCAATCTGAAAAACAAAAAGCATTAAAACTCAGCTATTAGAAATCCACGCTACTGAATTTATCCTTTATTTCTCTTAGTTCTATGTGTTCATTACTTACTCATGATTTATGGCCTACACATGACCAATTTTATTCCAAATCCAACCCTATAGAAGGATTTTTAACCCATCTTCAATCCCCTTGGCATTAAGCGATACCAAGGTGGCATAGAATTATGATTACGTATATTGGTCTTTCACTCTACCCGCTTACCCACACTAATCATTATCCAACTAGAGGAACTCAAAAATCATCTTAACATTTCCAATTATTATTTGTTTGGTCAAAAGCATCCACCAAGAGGTGGAAATCAGTAATCCATTTCACCCATTTTCATCTATGTAGTTGTATGACCCTCTTTGGAGAAGATCACCTTAAAAGAAGCAGGCATTTTCCAATATTTTTACAACTTGGAATTGTTTTATTTCGTATACTTCATAGATTGAGATATCCATGTTTCCATCATCCTTGATCTCAAGTATCTCTCAAGATCGGTTGGATAGGATATTTTTCCTAGATGATAAAGTTGCACATTTAAAAGTCTATCAAGAGAGGATTCATCATTTATTTTATCACAACCTTTAGTCATCTACACCCTACATGATTGACCATTACTCATCATTTCCATCACCAAATCTCGACTACCACTTCACATCATCCTTCCACTTTTCATTTTTCTCGCCCAACCTTGAGAAGTTTATGCACAAGTTAACAATGTCATTTTCATGTGTACAATTTCCCATTACGATTATCGAAATCATTGCAATATACATATTGCAAAAATACATTATGTGGGTAAATATGATGTTTTATTTCCTCTTGAGAATTTCTCTATGTACGCATGGCAGGACCACTTAACTCAATTAAGCTAACACATTTTCGTGTCCCCAAGAAATGAAGAAGAAGAAAAAGAAGCCATAATCTGTTGCACAACTAAGATTATAAAATTTAAACCATCGAAGGAAAGGATACATATATAGAGGAACACAACGCTAAAGGCAAATTTTGGTCACAATGAGCAGAGGATAAAATCATCCATCCCGAGATAAGTCATAAAGATGAATTTTTCTCAAGCAAGTAGATTTATCTCGCACTCAATTTCACATCTCCATATTTTTAGGACACTTGACAATGCTAAACACATCCTTCCTATACACTCTCATATCATTATCATCATGTATCCTCTCTAACCATAACTTTTACTTTCATTTATTATCTCACCTATGTTATAACAATTTACCATTTTAAAATAGACTTTATTTAAGATCAATATGCTCATTTTTCATTTACCCTAATATGATCATATTTAATATTTACAAAAAAATTAATGTTAATTAAATAAACCCTAAATTTTAGACTTACACTTTTACAAACCCGCTTACTTTAGTTACACAAAATCATTTGTGTATTATATTTGTTGATTGTTGTATTTCATTTTCTAAATTGATTTCTCCATCCACTTATGTGTGGTATTCCTTAATATATGACATTAATTAACTTAATTTCTATGTGCTATTGTGTGATTCTTGTATGAAATTTCTTGAATTACTTTCTTTGTTTACTTGTGTGATTACTATATGATATTTTCTACCTTTCTTGTTGTAGACACTTATTTAAGTTGTGGTACTATCTTTTATGACTACTTCTGCATAATTATATGCTATATTTTATGTGTTTTCTTTCCTTTCTATTGAATATTTGTTGTCTTTCTACAATGTGTGTGTCATATGTTGTGTTTTTTTTGGTACACTTATATGTTCTATATTTATTTGATCATATACATGGATTTTTATGTGTGATTTATATTTATTTTTCTTTTTATGGTCATTTCACCTCTGGGGGTATACTAATCCTCTTTCTTTCAAAATACATAATAGAACAAAATCTTATGACATGTTACTACATTTTTGATAGGGTTGAACAACATATGACATATTAATTTCTTACGTTATTTTTTCATACTAATATTATGATATACATATAATTTATACACACGTATATTTTACACATTGATTGACACATGGATTATGGAAACACTTGTTTGATGCACATTACTCGATTTCTCTATAATTGATTTACACTATTATTACTACTTGTTGAAATTTATTCTCAACAATTGTATCTTTACATCTTGACTTATAGATCACTAGTTATTACACATTGATCATGGAACTTTATATGGCTACATACTATAATTTAGATCATTTTTTTGTACATTTCTTTATTCACATATTTTTATATTTCATGATTATGACATTTCTTATTACACATTTTTCCATGCTCATTGACCAACTATATTTCACGATTATAAAATAACTTACATTTCTCCATGCATATTGACTATTATACTTCATGATAAGATCATTTATTATCACACATTTCTCTATGCACATTAGTTTCTTCTTTCACTACTTATTACACACATCATTAGTTTTTGCATGCATGTTCTTGCACACATGAACTAACATCTAATACTACTAATAGTGGTCAATTGTATCACATATAAGTTGTCAATCATGTTTTATAATGGGCCTTTCACGTCATGTTACATCATATTGTGTTGTCACTATGGATCCATGAAGAATCAAAACATGTGTTGTTATCATTCTACTCATCTTATCATTATTATGTTATCTTGTTGAATCTTGCTAGAACTGTTTCATGATATGTTTCATTATGTTGATGCTACATACACATTACTAATCTTACACTATTGTTTTCTTACAACATTTACATATTTTTTGTGCTTAAATTTTAACTTTATCATGAACACTATCACATAACTTAAGTAACCGATTAGTTTGATCAATCAGTTCCTAAATCATGAATTAAATCAGTTAGTTCCTTGTTAAGTTGTAACACATAATCAAATGTTGGAGTTGAGTCATCTCTTAGTTCTCATGTTGGAATTGTATTTTCTTCTTCCCTTACGCGTGCGCAGACTTAAGTGTAACATCCACTTTCCATAAGATTATTAGGAGCACATTTTATTCATGTGTGTGACCTTCTTTGGCTATGGATGCTTTAGTGCAAACAAGTCCTTTGGTTACATGCAAGTTGCTGCAGATGATGCCTTCACTGTAGATGATTCCTTTTGGATGCATGTGAGTTGTTGCATATAAAATTTTCTTACAACAAGAGGCATCACATGCATCATCAATCAAACATATTATTGTAATCAAGAGAATAAATGTGTACTCACAATACCACAAAATAAAGCTAATTAGTGATAACTATATTAATAAGTATTCATGCCATAATGTTTAGGTTATAATGAAATGTCTTAGCAGTATCATAAGGAAATAAAAGTGTAAGGCTACAAATGGCTCAACAAAATATAGAGGATGAGTTGTTTAGAAAGAGAATTAAACAACTCATCACACCCCCAGACTTAACTCCTTGAATGTCCTCATTCAAGCTTTTGTAGGTTCCTTACCGGCTTAGGGTCCTCCCGTATGCTATTATATAAGTGTATGAAATCTATTGAGCATGTCTATATCTGTTGGCTCGGTGGAGAAGTGGGCATCGTTCAATATCTACTTGTCTCAAACCATGTCTTGAATTGTTTCATCCAATGGTATATCACTAGACCAATGTGGTATAGGAAATCGGAAGATTGGTGGGTGATAACCAATTGGGAACCAAGTCAAGGAAAATTTTAAGGGTCCCTATGAAAAAATCCTTAGAAAATATTTGGCAAATATTGGTAAAACCAATTTCGCATATATGGTGAATTGCGGGAAAAGTAGTTTCGTGCGTCAAGTGCAATTTTTTAACATGATTGTGGGAATGGTAGGGCCTTATCCATTAGCCTTATGATGCGACATAAATAAGATATGACATAGGAAGGGAGCACTATAAATGCTATCGACCTATAGCATTCTATATGCTATCCTATATCTCCATGGTAGCGGAGGATCCAGCATAAAGAATTCTACCGAACGACAACCTGCGAGAATGCCCTCACCGGTGATTGCACAAAATGTTACCGATGGGTAACATTTGCATGCATGTTATGGGCAGTAGCATTTCGCATGCTTTCGACCAGTGGCATTTTGTATACTATCGATCGATAGCAATCTACATGTTGTCAGACGATAACATGCAGAATGCTACCGGCCGGTAGCATGCAAAATGCTACCTACCGGTGGTGTGTAGAATGTTGTTGATTGGTAGCATACAACATGCTACCGTTTGGTAGCATTTTGCACATTGTTGGTCGGTATCATTTGTATGCTACTGGATGGTAGAATTCTCCATGTTGTTGGCTGGTAGCACATTTATTACTGATGGTTGATGGCATAAAGGTTGTTGTCGGTCACCTTTGCTAGTTATAAATACACGAAGGCAATCATTTTCACTCCACACAATAGAGAGAAGCATATGAGGAAAAATCATAAAGATGAAACTTGAACGCCAAAGGACATATAAAAAGGAAGAATCTAGATTCCAGAATGCCAAAAGACATACAAAAAGGAAGAATACAAATTCCAGAACACCAAAGCATAACTACAACCAGGATTTTTTAAAATAATTTGAAAAAATGCCAAGAAGAAAGAACACTTCAGAGAGATCCGAAGAGCCCAGTTGCGTCAACAACAAATATGAATAAGTTTTCATACAAGAGCTTGATATTTCCTCAACTATACAAATTTCTATAGAGGATCATAATACGTTTTCCCAATGGATCGAAGCAACCATTTTCACAAGGCTACTATATATGCCCCAATTTAAGATAGACCACAGATCACTTAACAATCTTCTACTCAACTACGACACTTCCACTTTCACATTTCATTATACACTCCCATCTCATGTAGAGTCATTTGGAATGTCACCTGATGACATTGAGTGTCTCACAGGACTACCACACAAAGATGTGGATCTATCATGGAAAAATTTTTGTTTTATCGGATGAAGAATGCAAGTATTTGGAGTCTAATTTTCAATTTTCTATTGATGCAATTGCAACTGCTACTACTTGTAAGTTTATTTTCTATTTTACAACATTACATTTTCATTATTTTCAATTTAACAAAGTTTTTTTGTTTAAAATTTACTAACAAAATGTTTCTCTTTGTTGTATTGACAATTACAACTTCCCAAAACCCTTCAAAAAGAGGGATTCAACTCAAGGATTTCAATCACCCATTTCTGCAAGCCATTGTGTAGTTCTTCAGGCCAAAATTATTTTACAAGGTCGATATACAAATATTCCTTGGTGGGCTTTAGCGTATATTGTTCGTACCTTATGTGGGCAGAAATTTGATTGGTGTAGCTACTTATCCTCAGGATAAGAGCTGATTTGGAAAATATTCATTTGAATGAGAATGTTACCATCATCTCAACAAATTTTATTCTTGGTTTATATTATGAGTCTCTATATAATTTAATCAACACTTCTCCTCCAACAACAATACATTCAAACCTACAGGATTTGAATATAACACTAAAAATTGAAGAGAAAGAGGTGAGTCCCAATTTGTTATTAGATGGTTTTTAATTATTATTTTTCATATTTTAATATTTATCTTTTAAAATTAATATTTTAAATGAATTAATAGTTTATTATTAAATTATAACAAAAGGTGGCAGTTGTGGCTGCATCATGAAGGGATGTTGCTATCAAAGGTCACTTACTACTAGGTTTAGGAGATTCTGTTACTATTTCTGACGATCAACAAATAGAGGAGGACACCCCTCCACATGCTAAAAATATGAGGAGTTCCATAAACCCTCAAACCCAATCATCCAAAATACCACAGGCATTAATCATAGGTATTTTAATTTATGATGTATATATGTTTCAAATTTTTTGAAAATAAATGTAATTAATTATATAAAACTTGTATGTGTTTCAAAATTTCTTACAATTTATATTGCTTTGCTACAGAAACTACCAAAAAACAAGATTGTATCATTGTCCTCAAACATAGGACGTAGAAATATCTTCAATACCTCAGTTTGTTGCCCAGGTTTGAATCTCTTGTTTTTTATATTTTTGTTGATAATTGATGATATAAAATTCAACACTCTAATAGATCTTTAATTCTTAATTATATTTTAGATCACACCTACCAGTCTTTCCAGTCTACTCCTCCATAACCACTACATCAACAAAATCAGGCTTCATTTGCACCTCAACAACATTCCTCTCAAAAAGTAATTTTAATTTTTAATAATCTTATATGAATTTATTTATTTTTCATTTCTATTATGTTTGAATTTTGAATTTCGTCATATTATTTACAAAATTACAATTCAATGTCTTAGGGCCTCCAATTCAGCATCCACTACAAATGCAGATGCCACCTCCACCACCCCCACCAAGAAATATGAGGACAATGTTCACTGGCAAGAATATTTCATTCGCTCGGCCAACTGCAAGTAGGGGCACACTTAATTTTGCCTTTGATTTTCCAATGTTGTCATTGGGAAATTTTCCTAGTGGACATGGTGTTTCAGTGTTGAACAATATTGATTTAGATGAGGAGTATCTTGGGATTGAAAGCAAACTTCAAGAGCATGGAACATTCAATCCCCAAGATATGATTCATGCATGTAAGGAAACCTTCTCCAAGAAGACATGATAGATCAAGAACACCATCTCCAGTATGGACTTGCATTGTCTTAACTGATGACCGGAAAAATACTTTTCCACTTGGTGTTCTTTTGGATGATAACATGAAAGGTAATATTGATATTATTTCAAAGGAGGTTGAAGAATAATTTTTGTGGGAGTTTAGGGATAAAGTTATGATTAAAGAAATAAATTCATGATATAAAAATCACTACCAAAAACATATATTGTATTCTTCACATCGAACGAGCGAAGGAAATATCGATATGAGTCTAGTTCTGTATCATTTGATAATAATTATGATGATGAAGTGTTGAACATTATGTTGAATAGAGTTGAGAATTTAAATGCAGAAGCACAAGCCTACCACAATATGTGGTGAGAGACAAGGGCCTTGTAGTTATAGCAAATGTGGAACGAGATAAGGCATTGGTAAGTCTTACTAAATTTTCAAGTATTATTTTCATTTTTTGAAATTTTACTAATAGTTTTTCTCTTGTGAAATGTAGTCAAAGTACAAAAATTTGAAAAATGAGGCTAGTGTGCTTGATTTGCATTTACAAAGTGCAAGGAAAAGTGTAAATGCAACAATTGAATTGAAAGAGAAGCTTGTTATCCTAAACAAGTAAAATAATACCTTGAGAAGAATTATAAAGGCAAATGCAATGGATCTAGAGATACTATTGAAGAAGCAAGTTGAAGAGGATCAAACATTACTATCTTTGGTGAAGTGGAAAATCAAGAAAAAGTGATTCTTTCGAATATTGAAGCTGCTGCAAAGGATTTGGTTCAGTCTAGTGTTGTCAAAGAAAGTTCTTTAGTGCAAGAGAAAGAATCACATAGAGAAGAATCTTCTCAAAGTTGAATATGCAAAAGACATTATGAAATTATAATTTTTGTTGTTGAATCTTTATAAAATTGTTTCAGATTATATGACAATATTGAAAGTTTCAAACTTTAATCAATGTGGATTGTGGCATTTTACTTTTACTTTTGTTATATTGTGATTGTTTTGCTATTCAAATTGATTTTGAATGTGACTGTTATTCTCGATTATATTTGTTATATTTATTACATGGTAAATTTCTTATTATTATCATTTTAAAATACTTTTTTGATAGAACAAAGTGAACTACAAGTAGCATTTATATTTCAAAGAACAAAAATAGAAATTATCTAAAAAGAGTGAAAATTCTCTAATAATGTAATTATATTTTTTTCATTTTAAAGACAAAGAACAATAAGTATGACACATTTAAAAATCTAAACAGTAAACACATTGCAACATTGAAAATAATATTAAAAAATGTACAAGTGTATAGAAAAATAACAATATATATAATTATAATCGAAATCTTGATATGAAAATTTCTTTCCAGAATAAAAATGCACAGTTGGTCTTCTTTATTCAATATCAGCTAGATCAAATGCAAAGTTATCCTGAAAAGTTTGTTGCCCAACACTTTTATCTAATCTTTCGCTGTGATTTTTAGTCAATGTTTCATTGTTATCTATAGTCCTTGTATTAGTATTACTGATCCCTCTCCTCTCTGCAAGATAATTCCATATAGTCATTACCCATTCATAAGGAAAGGTATCCACATCATATCTTGAAACATACAATCTCAAACAGGTCTCAAGATTTTTATCAAGCCTATTTTGATATTTTGATTTTATAAATGTTAATGCGTTGAAAAATCTTTCATCTTCAATTGATCCCAATATCATTGTCTAACATAGTTCATACAATCATAAATACTCACTTATGCTTTCACGAAGGATGGAACTAGGATACAACCTTTTCCATATAAGTGTTATTTCTCCCTTCTCTGTTGGATATTTTAGTTCTTCAAATTTTTCCTTCATTACCTGTCTGAAATCATTTGATTGCAATGCAAGAGTTTCCTTTTGAAGAATACCATTCATTTGAAATCTACTACATTCAACTGATTGTGAAAAATGTTTAATTATAGTACCCATGTGTTGTTTAAATGTATTAGCAGAAGATCTTCACAGGATTCCAAAAGTTAGGATTGAAAATTCCCATGGCCTCAAGAAGCTCTCCTTTTTTGAAATGATCTCTGATCTCATTTGATAAGCATTGTGAGATTTTCTAAAATTTTTTCCTTGTTTTAGATATAATAGCATCATATAAATTATGTGTAATAGGTAGTTCTTCAAGCTCTACTCCAAAAATATCAACTCATTTTTTGAATGTGTGCATTTTAATATCTTTCTCGTTAACAAAGATACAGAGATGACCAAATAAATTGAATCTGAAGTAGCTGTTGGAATCTTTTAAATCTTTCAGAGCTTGCCAGTGATTGAAAACATGTCCTTTAAAGTAGTCATCAAAGTTATATAACATATATAGAGTCTGACACACCCTTTTTCTGAAGTTAATGAAGTCAACTGTATATAAGGATCTTTCTTGTGCAAGTTTTGCTATGCAATTCATCTCATGCAACATTGGAAGAATCCCACAAAGTGTTAACAATATTTCAAAGTTTGTAAGTCAGTAAAGAAAATATTTTTCCCTATTAACTTGCCTACTATTCTTATACATGAAACCATAAAAATGGATATTCCTCAAAAACTATGTGTGTAGGCTCATACATAGAAATCCATCTAGTATCAATATCTTTAATAAGTTTCTTACCATCTGTGACCCCAAGTGAAAACTTATGAAACTCTAGATATCTTTTCAGACTGTTTGACATATAGGCATGCACTTCACAGATAATCTCTTCAATTTTCTCAACACATCTGAATGTGCTTACTATCCTATATGTAAGATTCATCTTGTGATCCATACAATGAATAGGAATCATGTAAGGAGAAACAAATGTTTGGAGACACACATATAGACCATTTATGTGACCTGCATCACTGATGCACCATCAACACCAACACAAATAAGCTTTGTGGCTATAGAATAATTATCCATTCCTGTTATGTCCTTCAAATTAGATATCACCAATTTGGAAAGATTTTCAGCATTGCATTTTTCTTGCATTTTATGAATTGATAGCAGATGAGGTGTTCTGGTGTGGTTCTGGAATGTATATATGCATGCATGTAAACCAAGAAGTGTTGTCAAAAATTGTAATCTCATCAATTGAAATGGAGATGAAACTTGCATTATTTACATTTTATTTTAGATCTTCTTATTTAATCATCGCAAGACATCTTGCCATTTCCCACGCATTGCTCTCTGACCAATGTGAATTTGGAAGGTTTGGAAACCCATTGAACTTGAACATTTTTTTATATTGTGATTTTTTTTTAAATTGGTCTGCCCATTTTTAAAATAAAGAATATGGTTGAAAGCTGCAAGGTTTTTGCCTTCATATTTTTATTTGTAGCTTTTCCAAAATTTTCATTTATGGTACCTCCTTGCTCTAAATTTTTGAGTGTGTTTCATCTTATTGTCATACTCCTCCTTATATCTTACATGCATGCACTCTTTTACAATTTTCCATCTATGAGTCCCTTTTTTCCATCATTGTCAAGGACTATGTAATATACTATTGCACAATGTTTCTCTATAGTGTCCAATTTAAGTTGCATTATATGTTCTTTACCTAATTTCCAAGTAAAAATAGTGCATCTACATTCTTTGGGAGTATCCCTATCATTATTTGGCTATACAGGCTCAATAAATGGGTATTTAGCTTCCCAATCTACTTGGAACAACCTTCTAATTGTCCAAGATGTTTTCTTCTTTCTCCTAGACTTATTTTTTTGAAGGTTTATGTCATTATCATCTTCTATTGGAATATTTTCATTTGAACATTCATCATTAAAGGAATTTAACATTCGAGAATATCTTCAAGATTTGGCATGTCTGGGTCAATATAATATTCATCTATTGAAATACATGTTTCCTTTGGGTTTATGTTTTGGTTTATTGTTTCATTCATAATAAAATTAACATAAGGGGTTTCTATTTTCAAAAACGATTTTTTTTTTACCATAACAAAATTATTAAAAAAATTAAAATGTACTGATGAAAAACTTAAAAGAGGAAAATGTCAAATGTTTATGATAGTTTGTTACAAATTACCATTAGGAATATCTTCAAGCTCTGACATGTCTGGGTCAATATAATCTTCATCTATTGAAATAATTATTTATGTAGGGTTTATGTTTTGATTTATCGTTTCATTCTAAATGAAATTAACAGAAGGGTTTTCTATTTTCATAAATGAAAAAAGTTTTGACCGTTACAAAATTATTAAAAAAATTAAACTGTATTAATGAAAAAATTAAAAGAGGAAAATTCCAAATGGTTATGATAGTTTGTTACAACTTACCAGTACCCTTTTTCATGTTTCAATGGTAGCAACTTGGGTCTTCATTTTTTTGTGGGGCTGAAAAAAATTGCTATGCTACTTTTTTTTTTTGTGCTTCTGCATTTTGTTGATTGTTCAAAGAATCCATTTTACCTATCCATGAAAATATTTAAATTAGATAAATGTAATCAACATCTAAATAGTTCTAAAAATGTAAATGTAATCAAAATAACATTCGATGCTACCGACCAGTAATAATCCATGATATCGTAAGGTGGCATGTAGTGCGCTCCCAACCGGTATTAGAATACTACCAACTGGTAGCATGTGCACATACTATCATTTGGTAGCATTCTACATTTCACACGCCCGATAGCATGCAACATGCTACCATTTGACATCATGCAATATGCTATTGACCTTTAGCATCCTTCATGCTTTTGGTTGACATCATGTAGATGCCAGACAATATGCTACATACATGCTATAAAACAAACCAAAGTACCTTGAAAGTAGAAAGAAAATATCTTCCTCTTATCACCAGTCCTCCAATTTCGAAATCAGAAATCCTTAATGAAATATTTGGTAATCATGAATTTATGGAGGTTCCAAATTTCGATGTTTAGAACTATGAATAATAAACTATAAATACTTAAATAAATATATATATGAGGTGAATTTGACATATTTTAATTTCGCTATAAGGGTGATTTTAATGATAATAGTTGGTTATCAATGGAAACTCCTAGGAAAACCGACCCCTAA
The DNA here is from genome assembly GCA_018340775.1 of Taxus wallichiana var. yunnanensis. NCBI lineage: Eukaryota > Viridiplantae > Streptophyta > Pinopsida > Cupressales > Taxaceae > Taxus > Taxus wallichiana. Next base: position 851,097,737 of record CM031234.1, read on the forward strand.
CATTAACTTGTACCCCAAAATTTTGGTGACCTAGTCCCTATTCATACCCCAAAAATTCTTCAATTTCAAATTTTAAAATCGGAATATTCATGAATTAACGACTATTCGCCACTAAAATTTTCCCTGAACCAAGTGTTTGCATATTTAATAGAGAATTCAATGTAAACATTTACCCTTCTTAGAGTTGGTATTATATTAGGATAGGAATGCATCTCCTTCCTTTGCATTTAGGGGTCATTTCATTCCAATGCATATGACATGCCTTCACTATTTCCCTTCCATTGTGGGTAATCATGTTCCTTACTAGCTCATGTGCATCTTTTCTCATCTTCCATGTCCACTTTATGATCTCCTTGTGTTATATATACTTGTTATACTCTTCTAGGATGACATGTGGGTTAGAAGCCTCTTCCCTGACCATTAATGGATGAACTTTTCTAGGTGCATGTATTCTTCCATCTGTTTCTCTCTGTCAATTTCATTCATGAAGTAAGAAATAAGTGCTTTGACGGGAAATCTCAAGATAGAGGATTGGAATCCAATCCCTATCATATTCAAAGGCATAATTATACATATATAACTCACATAATAGGAACTAAATTTCTTGGGGACTGTTCAAATATAATGTAAAGAAATTCCTAGATCCACTAATGTCAAATTTCATGTCAGAGTTAATACATGTAAGCTTTAGCTACAACATCTTCTCCTTAAAAAAAAAAGCATAGAAATTTGAAGGAGGCATGTGTCTCGATTATTTCATAGGCCACTTTAAGTGTCTCATTCTACTTGTTTATCAACATTTCAATCTCCTTATCCTTGGCCTTAAGTTCCTTTTATTTTTCCTTCATGTCTTGTTGGTGTTGGAAGAGAAGTTATTCCTTTTCCCTCTCCCATTTTCCTTGTAACTTATTAACATAGGTTTCAAACTAATGGACATAGTAATCTAGTAGCATTTTTTGTGTTCATATGCTCCTGCAAATAGCGGTTTGATAGGTTCTTTAACAACTTCTCTAATGAAAATGTATGGCTGTAATGGGGCCATATAAGACTTGTTGCATGGTAACATGTGGCAATAATGGTGGAGTGGGCTCCAGTATTGGCTCAACTATTTCATCAAGAATCTGCAGGAACATTCTCTTGTGTTGTCTCATTTTGTTCGATTCAAATCCATAGACAATGTTTTTAATAATTTCTTCAACATCATGGGGCATACCATCCCCAATTTCCCCTTTATCATGTTGTGTTTTTAAGTACTACGTGGTCAATTTCTTCTACAATCTTCTCCTTATCACCTGTGGTTGCATGAATTATTTCCTCGGTTCCTTGTTCAACTCCTCTTCCTTCACATTCTTCATGGGTTACCCCAACATGAAATACCTCTTCCTATTCTTCCATCATTCAACAAAACTTTCTTGGGCCATTTTCTCACCACTTTCTTCTCCCTTCTTCTCTTCCATACAATCTATGGTCTCTCTAGGACCTTATTTCTCATGAATTTCAACATCAACACTTCCTTGGTCTATGTCCATTGATGTGGCCTCAATAGTATCTTTTGCATCCTCTTTATCACTATCAAGTGATATGGTTTGGGGATTTGTGAGCTTTGATGTTTTTGGCATTTTAATTTATAGTCAACAAGAATTCCTAGGTGGTGTAGGAGTGGATTTGGATGATGTAGGAGTAGACTTGGAAGATTTAGGAGTGAGCCTATAATATTTTATCTTACCCTTTGAGGTGGATGATTTAGGATTTGAAAATCCAAGTAGGGTTTTAGCAATGAGAATCCTCTCAGGGGATACATGAATGAGGTTAACTTTAGAGACGGTGTATTTTTAAAAACAAGGATTTTTGTGGGTAAGGAAGTGGAAGCTATGTGATCGGGATGAGAAGTGGAAGATGTGGGTTCAACTGTATGAGTGGAAGAAATATCGAAACTTCTTCTTCTTTTCTTTTTATGCCTTAATAATTCATCAATATGTTTTGCCCTTGAAAAATCCTCCCATTTCAATTCAAGATGTTCTCTCTCCAATGTGTGTTTGATAACCAGGGTAACAAGGTAGTGGTGTGAAAGTTCTAACCTCCCTCTCTGTGATTCTTTACTCATCTTTTTCAAGCTCTCATTTAAGAAATTAGGTACATTAACATGCCTATCATTCTTCAGATGATTAAGAAATTTGAAATGGATTGTATTGAGTCTAGAATATCTACCCTCACAAGTAAAATACTTGATAATATAGTTGGAAATTTCAGCCCAAAGTGGTTTGAGAGAGGTTCTAAATGTACCTTGGTGGTCATTTATGAAGTCATCAACTTCATCAATAAAGTCTCATCGAGATGCTTATGGATTGTCTTTCTCAAGGAAAAGTTTGCCCTCTGCAAGAAGACTAGTAACTATTGCCAAAATATAATCATTCACATTCACTATTAAACCCTTGACCATAGCTTATCCATCCTTAAATGTAGTAGTAAATTCTTTGACCATAGATTCATTAAAACCCTGGAATTTGTTGATGTAGTCCATCCATCCATTGTTTTGAAAATATTGAAATATTTGTGGGTGGTTGCAGATTTGAGAATGTTTAGTTGGCTCATGGAAAATTAAATCTCCACCCATTTTGAATTCTTTAGATTACTTCATCTCTAATATGGAAATCACATAGTTTGGAAGAATGATACAAGAATTCGATTATAGGAGACTATTTGAGTGCTCTATTTTTAACTTCAAGAATGACTCACATGCAACATAAAAGGAAATGAATTTAATTGATTTGATTACAACAAAGCATGTGAGGTAAAGTGGTGTGACGGAGTGGGATAACATGGAGTGATAACTCATAGGTTAAAGGTGAAAATGTATAATTGTAATTAAATACATTATGGTGTGGCATAAATACTAATTAAAAATAATTATACTAATGATAATTTAATAAAGTGGTATGAGTGCACTTATCTCGAGGAATATTTAGGATGATGATTGCACATGCATTGTGGTAATTGCCCTTGTTGCATGTTGATCTACTATATGATGTTACGAGATCTTGTTGTTGTAAGAAAATGTGACATTTGTACTATAGGCTCCTTATTTAAATCAAATAATTCTTGGAGAGGGAATGTTGACCTATTCGGTACTAATTATTCTCGATCACCACTCACACGTGTAGATTGTTCCTTTTTTTCTTCGTGCAATTATGAGTTTTCCAAACTTGAAAACAAAACAAATCTTTGCTGCATGTTGTTGTAAGTGGAACATCCAGTCTTTGTATTATCTCCCTATGTCATATATTATGCACTCTTGTAACATATACATCAAATCATGTAAAACAGAAATGTTTAGAAAATAAAATGTTAGCCGAGTGTTTCGATCACTAGAAGAGTTTTATCATAAGACTTTTATTCACCCTTGGAGTATTCAACAAGCTAAATATACCAAGGCCACTAAAATATCTCAATCCTCTAAAATATCAGAAGATGAACTAGCAAGCTCAACTTCTGATCTTAACTCTGATGTCCTCATTTTCATCCTATTTTGAATTCCTACATGAAAGTTATTTTGTCGGTTGGATTTTTGTACAACCTTAACCTATGACCATTTAACAATATCTTGATCCTTAGATCTATGGTGGTGAGTTTTACAGCTCCATTGGGAAATATTTTCTCAATCTCATATGGACCTAACCACCTTGTCTTGAGTTTTCCCATGTGGTCTTTGTACTTTGAGTCAAACAAGAGGGCCCAATCACCTTATTCAAATTGCCTTGTCTTGATAAACCTATCATGCCATTTGATTCTTTACTTCTACACTACCTCTATATTATACACAACATGTCTCCTCATTTCATCCAACTCATTGAGTTGGAGAATCCTCTTCCTTTGAGATTTAAACAAATATATGCCTAGTTCAAGTGTAGTCCTTAGTGTCTTGTGCTCAAATTAAATAGGGAGAACAATGGTATTACCATATAAATTTTTGATTGGTGTCAAACCAGTTGTTGTCTTCCAATTTTTGTTGAATTCCCATACTACGCCTCTATAATCCTATCTTCCCAATCTCTCTTATGGAGTGCAATAGTTTTTATCAAGATAACTTCTATTTCTCTATTTGTTACCTCAACTTGGCCATTTGATTGGGGATGATACGGTGTAGAATTCCTATGTATGATTTCATATTCTTTAGCTAGATCATAAATAACTTCACCAATAAATTGTGTACTTTGATATGTAACAATCTCTCTTGGTACTCCATACCTGGTAACGATATGGTCATATAAAAATTTGGCAACTTTCTCACTCTTCTGACTTGGAAATGCTTTCACTTATATCCACTTAGTGAGGTAATTTGTGCACACTAAGATGTATTCCTTCTATTGAGATTTAGGATCTATAAGACCAATGGAGTCTAATCCCACTTGTCAAATGGATGCAAGACTAGATGAGGCTACAATGACATATCATCTAATTTGGTAGGCTTACCCATTATTTGACATATATCACACCTCCTCGTATATAGTGTTGCATCCTTATGTAGTGTTGGCCAATAATAACATGTTGTCAACACCTTTCGCATTGTTCTTTTTGTAGCAAAGTGTCCTCCACATGGTTCACTATGGAAGGCTTTGAGGACATCATATATTTCCTCATAATCAATGCATATTCTCATGACATTATCTTGCCATGTGTGAAATAGAAATCCAACTATCCAAGAAAAATGCACACTTTTCTCAATTATGTATTTCTTTTTAGAATAGAGCTAGAGTGGAGGTTTCTTACCTGAGACTAGATAATTGGCTATATGAGCATACCAAGGTGTTTTGGTAGTAATGGAAAATAGGTTCTCATCTGGGAAATATTCATCAACCACATTTTCTTCATCATTAATCTCCATTCTTGAATGGAAATATGTTACAACGTTGTCCTTACCAGGCTTATCCACAATAGTGACATCAAACTCTTGTAAGAATAACAACCATCTAATTATTTTTCTGCTCACAACTAGTTTATTGATCAAATATTTAATTAATGAATGATTAGTATGAATGAATACTAGATAACCTGTGATGTAGTTCATGAATTTATTGATAGCATAAAAAACTACTAAGAACTCCTTCTCTGCTACTGTGTAGTTGAGTTCAACATGCTACAAGTTCTTGCTAACATGATAAATTGCTTAGTTGAGAACTCCATCCTTTTTCCTAAGACAGCTAGCTCTAATGACATGGTCTAAAGCATTAGTATGAATTTTGAATGGCATATTCCAATCAGGTCCTCTCAATACAAATGTTGTGGTTAGAATTTTCTTTAAGGTTTGAAATGCAGTCTCACATTTTTCAATCTAGTCAAATGCAACATCCTTTCCCAATAATGCAAACAATGGAGTTGTCACCTTGCTGAAATCTTGTATGAATCTTCTATAATAACCAACATGGACAAGAAATCTCTTAACATCATTTTGATTCTTTGGTTTTGATAGGTTGATGATAAAAAATACCTTTGTTGGATCAAATTTTATCCCTTAAGAAGAATGGTAATGTCCCAACAGTATTCCTTCATACATCATCACATAGAATGTTTCATTTCTTGGGGACAAGTTATCTACTTTGCATCTCTTCAAGACTTCATCTAGATTTTGCATGGCCTCATCAAAGGTGCTTCCATGTAGTTTGAAATCATCCATGTATACCTCCATGAAATCATTTTCATATACTGAGAAAATGGTTAAAACTACCCTTTGGAATGTAACAGGTGCATTACATAATCCAAAAGGAAGAACTGAATAAGCATAAGTTCCCCATGGACATGTGAAGGTAGTTTTTCCTGATCCTTTGGTGTAATTTGAATCTAGTTATAACCACTATATCCATCAAGAAAAGATAAATATTTCTTAGCAACTAGAGTGTCAAGAACTTGATCAATGAAGGGAAGAGGAAAATGACATTTCTTTGTTGTTTTGTTCAAATTTCTATAATCCATGCATATCCTCCATTTTTCATTCTTCTTTGGCATAATGACAAGGGCTAACACCCATTAACTATTTGAAATTGGATATATGAATCCATCATCCAATTTTATTTTTTTAAATTCTCCTTTTACAATCTCCCTCACTATTGGGTTCATTCTTCTTTTTGGCTACTTGATTGGCTTGAAACTTTCCATGATATAAATATTATGTGTGCAAAGATTAGGATTAATTCCATGTATGTCTCCATATTCACACACATGTTATTTTTTTCTTTTGAAGAAGATTTATCAACAATTTCTCTTGTTGCGTATTGAGCATCTTGTTCACATTCAATAGTTTTCTGAGGTTATCTCCACTTGCTTGGAGAGATCGATCATGGAACATACATTGTTGCTCAGAGAATTCAAGTATGCAATCATGGGGAAAGAGTTTATGAAGGATTAAATTATTACCTGGAATGTCCATAGTGAGTTGATGTGGTAGAACTTGATTAGAGAGACAACTTAAACACATTAGTCTGTTATCCACTTCCTTATTTCTTCTATAGTTGTTTTGTAGTATGTTGGAAAGAACATATTCTTCTTATCCTTCAATTTTACATGACTTTTCTAGCATCTTGAGTTGTTGTACATAAATGTAGTCCTCTTCTGGTTCCTCAACCCAAATGGTTTGATCTTCTTCATTCAATGATTTTGCAAGAGGATAAAACATAAAGTTTTTAGTGTCACTTCCATTAGAAATAATCATATTAGCAAACCTGCATCCTATTAATGCATCAGGAGTGGTCAACCATGGCATTCCTAGGATGATAGGACATCCTCCTAAGCTTGATTTTGGTTGAAAAACAATAAATTTAGCAAGGTACTCCCAAGAGTCTACTATTACCACTATGTCCTCAGGACTCCTTAAGGTATCATTATTGATCTATTTGCAAGTTGTAAGACTGTAGTTGTTGGCCTTAGCCTTCCAACTTCAAATCATCCATGATCTACTTGGTAATGACATTTATGGTTTCCCCAAATTCAATCAAAGTGTTCTTTATCGATGTGCCATTGGATTGAAACATTTACCAATAGACTACCTTGATCTATATATTTGGGCAAGATTGAATTTCCAAGCAAAATATCAGCTAATTGTCCAATAACTTGTATAGTAGATGGATCCTTTATCTTCCTACATGGCTTCTTTATGCATAGGTCCTTAATCAACTTGTTATAAATTGGCACATCCTTAATGGCTTGAATCAATGGAATTTTGACACAAATATCCTTCAATTTGTTGACAAAATCAGAATTAGATTCTGATTTGAGGTCATTCTTCTTTTCTTGTAGTCTTTCACAAAATGGTGGCTCATTAGCTTGTGTTTTATCCTTGTTATAATTCTCCTCAAGTTAATGCAGATCATCTTGCAACATCTTCTGGATTTACTGTAGATTGGTCTCAGTAACATGTTTTTTCTTTGTTGTGAATCATTCTATAGTGTCTATGGTTCATCTGTAATATCTGTAATAGTAGGTCTACTTGGTGGAGGAAGTTGCTCTTCCTGAGCGTAGATGGGTATTGTCAACATCAACTAAATAGGTAGGGTATTGAGTTGGTTTAGTGGTGTAGGTTTCCTGAGTAACTTTATTTTGGGGTTAGGAATTGGTTGATTTGGTAGTTGAGTGGTCTTTGGTGAGAGTTTTCTTGGGGGTTTTTCAATAGAGCTTATTTTCGAGGGTGAGGAGGTTGATTATAGGATTGTTGGTAATTAGGAAGTGGACTATTCCACAACTACTCTCCTCTCGAGGATGTTGCAATGATTAAGGGGGTTGTTTCCATTGTTGTTGGCCTTGAAACTGAGGTTCCCACTATTGTTGAGATTGGTTACGATATGGAGCCCAACCTTGAGGATTAGCCCAAGGTGGGGGTTGTATATATGGATTATTAGACCAATTTTGAAATGACAAAATAGGGTCTTGTGACATACCTCATTTCCTTGGCAGCCATGGATTTATTTGAGAAACATTAAACACTTGTCCATCCTCTTTTTCTATCATCCTTAATTCAGTTGAATCCTCCTTTTATTTTGTAATCCTGGCTAATCCTCAGCATCTGTAGTCAGATTTCTTTCTTCTACATTCATGGAAAAACTCTATGAGTGATGCTTCAGCATCTTCCTTTTTATTTTTGGCATGTAAAGCATCTAATTGATTAGTCATGTCATTTCCAATCTCCTACTTCATGCTCTTGAACATGTTGACAATCTCTGACTTGGATATGTCTCTAATTATTTTGGTAGATGATCCACCTCTTGATCTTAAATTTCTTATCCTCTTCAAAGTAGCTCTTGAGTAATTCCTGTAGGCTTCACAAATTTTTGTAAAGATAGATTTTTAAAAGTATCCTACTCCAATCAGATCCAGAGCATCCATATCCTCCTCATTGATTCCCTTAAAGAAGAGTAATTTGAGATATTTGGGAGGTATTATTGTGTGCCTTGTCTTTTGAACTTAGAACAAGAATATTTCTATATAGTCTTTAAATGGTTCATCCTCCTTCTGTGCCATTTTATAGATTTCATCACCTCCTTGGCTACTCATCTGCACTAGTCCTAATACTTATTGAGTAAATTATCCTTCATTTGTGCTCAAGTAGTTACTGCATTTCTTCCCAAACCTATGAACCATCTCAAGGTTGCATCCTTGAGTGCATAAGAAATATATTCAATTTATGTGCATCAATAGTATAATCATAACTCCTGCATAAAACATCAAACTCAAACGAAAAGTGTCTAGGTCTTCAATTATGGATCCATGAAAGTTAGGCAAGGTGAGGGAGAAATATTATTCATAGCAACAACTTCATCATTATCGGTAATGGGAAACTCAAAAGTAGTTGCCCCATTTTGAGCATTTTGGTCTAACTCTTTAATTATGATTAGCTTATCAGAACAACTTTAGAACTTTCACTTGGAGGATGTTCTTCTACTATCAAACCTTGTATAGAGGAAGATATACTTTCTTCAGAATCTGATATGGAAACATGTGCTACTTGTGGATTGGGTAAAAATCTACCATGAGAATCTCTCGGGTGGTGCATGCATCAACTACTCAACTCAATATACATAAATTAGTAAGGGGTATGGAGGGAATTTCCTAAAACCTAAATTACTTCTAAGAAATAAAAAACCTCTCAAAAACCTTATAACTTGGTAGTATCCCCAAAATGGTGCCAAAAATGGTGGTACAAATTAACTTGCCAAGCAGTTAGTATGTTGTTCATTAATCTACAATCATTTAATCATCAAACCAAGGGACGCATAATTTCAATAATGTCATATTGTATGCATAGTTACATATATTCAAGAGGTAGGCAGGAAAATTGTTGTCACTACAATTCTAGAAATAACAATGCTTGGAAACAAACTAAATTCATACTAGAAGTAAATACTAAGTCTAAGAAAAAGCATGCAAAAATAAAATATAGATAAAGGAATGGATTTATGATAATCTACTCATTCAATAAATAAAATTAACAAACAAAGGAGAGAGTTAGCAAACTACAAGTGGGCCCTACCTTGGGTGCTAATCCCTCCTAAGGCTTGTGACTTACAACAAATAGACAGAACTCAAACTTTTATTTCATTAGCATGAAGATTATAGTTGGAAAATACAGTAAATCCTCTATCTACTAATCAATCCATCCATCTATATCACCCCACAACATTAATATTTCCTTTTTATATCTCATTATAGAGGAAGCGTGAAGAAAACAGAGCTCCACTAGTAGTTTGAATTAGATCAAGTAAAATATCTTAACCAAACAATCCAGGAGACTAGATGCATGCAACGAAATTAATCAACATGTGTTTACATATTAATCACATAACTTGTGTATGTATGTATGTATGTATGTATGTATGCTAACTACTACCATTAAATGTACAATGTTAGTTATTATATCGACCATTTCATACATTAGGATTCTCATTGTACTCACATACTAAAATTTATCCATGTCATATAGCTCATCTTATTTCTTTGGACTTTGTGCAATTAATATTTTTAACCAATATGAAATATGTGATTTTATGTTTTCTTTCATGCACCGTCTCAACATATTTCTTTTAGATTAGCCATTTTTTCTATTTACACAATATCATTTGATTTCCACATACAAAATGAACTTTTTAAAACCAATATCTTTCATGTAAAACTGTGTAGATAGCTAATACTTAACTTTCATGATCATTATCTTTTGATTTTCAATCAATATCATGTCATCTACATAGATAATTATGATGAAAATTTTATTTTCTTGTTCTTTGAAGTGTACACAAGGATCTTCTATGTTACATACAAGGCCAAGTTCTAGAACATATTTATCAAAGTTTTGATTCCACATCCTTAGTGATTGTTTCAATCTAAGTCCTCTTTCTAATTAACTATTAAAATTATACATTTATTCATGTATATTTCTTATTCAAGTTTCACATGTATAAATATTATTTTGTATCCATTTTATCTATCTTTGGTTCATATGTAGTGGCATAAACTAAAAGAAATTTGATTGAATTCAAGTTTCTAAATGAGATAATGACATAACTAAGTCAAATCCCTTGACCTAAGATACCCCCTCACAACCATGTGATCCTTATACTTCTCTATTTACATTACAAATCTCTTTTACTATTGAAAACCAATTACAACCCACATGATTTATTTAAATAGGTAACTTTACTAGATCCTAAGTCCCATTCGTATCTAGGTACTTAATATCCTTCATGGTATTTTTCCAAAATAATTGTCTTTTTGTATAATATATTTTCACAACATATTAAGATTATCACCATAGATACTGAAAGTACAAAATTAGAATAAATTTCTTTGATATACTATACATTTATGGTAATCTCTATACCCATTATGATCTTATCTTTACAAGGGTTTCACGTTATTTTCCTACTTTATTGTCTCTTATTTATCAACAAATGTTTAGTCAAATATAGGATCTAAAAACTCTAATTCAACTCACACATTCTTAGATTCTAATTTTGGTTTCTCCTTTAGATGCTTTAGCTAAGATTCACCACTATACATGTCCATTTTCACAAGAATATTCTTCATTTATTTCAAGACCATAATTTAGATATAACCCACCTTCTATGTTTTAGGATTCCATAGTTTATACCATTTGAATATGCTCCCATGTTAAATGAATATATACTTATTGAAATTTTATTTAATATTTTTCCTCTTCTCCTTGGAATATAAACATAAGAATTGTAGCAAAAACTTCACTTGTTTTTTATGGATGGTTTATTACTAGTTGAAAGCTTCTTATAGAATCTTATCATCTAACACTAATGAATTTGAGTGATTCACCAAGTTACAAGTAGTGATCACTACTTAAGCCTAAAAACAATTCCCCAAATGTGCACCATTTACCATACTCAAGGATTTATCCATGAACATCATGTTCATCCCATTTTGTTAATGTGTGTAATGATTTGTTATTTTTATTTCAATTTTGTACTACTTGTAAAAATTCTCAAATTCCTTTGAGATGAACGTTTCCCCATTATTCATGTTTGATAGTTTGATTTTCTTCTCCTTCTAGTTTTCTACAATGGCTTTCAATTTATTGAAATTTTATATTTCTACCAAAGAAGATATATCCTAGTATTCCTACAAAATTGTCTATGAAAGATACATATTACATGGATTTCCCAAGTTATAGGACCTTCACCAATCTAAACACATCACTCTATACTACCTACATGATCCATTTTGAATGTGTGGTGGGAAACTTGACTTTTCTATGCCTTACATACACATAGTTATCACAAAAGTCAAATTCTAAGGGACCATCAATGGTCCATTTCACCATTTTTGGATTGAAATGATTTTTACCCTCATCATTCCTTTTGATTGAAATTAGTTTTACTCTTTATCTCTAATATGATATATCCTTTCATGTCAAATCATATCCTTAATTACGGAAGCATGTTAGTTTTCTCAAGTACTTTATTAGCCTCGGAAGTAATAGTGTCATTATAAGCACTAGTAATTATACTCACATATAGTATGGAAAATGTTTCATTATACACTCCTCTTGACAATACCATCACACCTTGAACCATTTTGCATCCATCCTTTGCGAAAAACACTTGTATTTCAACATCACACATCTTGCTAAGAAAAGTTATATTTCTTGCAAGACCTAGAATGTGCACAACTCTTGGGAGCGTCTTGATCCTCCCATCTTATAACCTTAGCTTTAGTTTACCTCAACTCATAATCTAATGAGTGGAGTCATTTACTATGAATACATTACCACAATAATATTCCTCCCATATATCCCTCTCGGGACATCATATAATAGAATGATTCAAAGTTGACCAACAATGATTTATTGTATGTATGCACACAAAAGTTTTAAAAAAGTATCTTTATTTTTATCAATGGTATATTTTATATCTAAAGATGAATCATTTATCGGTTTACTCTTATTCACCTTCACTCTAGAGTTCTTCTTAAAATGCCATATTTTTCCACAATTCTAGCATTTCTTCAAATAAGGTCTCTCATAAGTCTTATATATTCCTATAGACTTCATCACTTCTCCCTTGATATTTGATTTCATCTTTCCTATGTTGTCCCATACATAAGCAATTCTTCACCTTAGTGATCTTCATCATACTTTCACCTTACTTATTCTCATAATTAGTTTACAATAATCTCATTTGTAATTAGTTTAGATTATCCCAAGAGTATAGAAAAGAGCATAAAAGTGTCACACATATCTTTATTATCCACCTTTATGTCCATGGAAAGGACAATAGTTGACTAACAAAAGATTTGAAGGAATTTAGGTTCTTAGTAACTAATTCACCATCATTCATTATTAATGATTATAAATTTCTTCATAAGAATAGTTTTTGAATAAATATGTTTCCTATTACAATGTTCCTAACTTATCCTATAAACCCTTTTTTGTATTTTCATAAAATACATTTTATAAAATTGAATCTGATAGAAAAGTTATAATAGATCTTCTATATTTTATATATCTCATCCCACTCTTCTTATTTTAACCCTATGGACCTTATTTTTATCACAAACATCAATTTATCTCTTTCTATTAAGAGATATTCCATCTTCAATTTCCAAAACTCAAATTTATTACCACTAGACTTTTTAAACTTTATTCCATGCTTCATGACATATATTTATGCACAATATTTCAATAATATATGAAATCTCTCTCTCTCTCTCAACCAAACACTTATTATATACCCAACCAAATAATCCTAAAAAACTTCAAACTAAGATATGTTACCATATGTTGGGAATTAATCAAATCTACTTATAATAAGAAAGAGAGGAGCTACCAAACCATGAATTTGAATAGTTTATAAAGATATCAGATGATAATAGACACATGATTACCATTTCAAGTAATTATTTTTACATTAATTTTAATCCATCTTACAAATAAAATAATAGTATCATCAAGGCACTATAAATGGTGTTTAATAGTATATGCACTTCTAGAGTACAACCATAATACTCAAAATGCATTCACAAGGATATAATTACATCCCTATGTTTGATTTATATATATAACATATTAATAATTGATTGACTTAACAAATCCAACAACCACAATAATTATTATAATTATTGCTTCCTTGTTCTACACGATTTGACGAGTCTACATGCTTTTAAAAATTTGCATACTTTAAAACATCTTATGAATTTATAAGAAGAGAATACTAACATTATATCTAATTCTTGTTTATTCATTAATACAAGATTTTTTATATGGTGGGCTAAGAAAGTATCTCAATAACTTGCTCTCCTAAGTCTTCTATTCTACAAGGGTATTGAGGCAAGGAGTAAGAGACACACATGAACCGACACACGGTGGGTAGATTTAAAGGGGCTATAACGAGCATTAGGGTTGTATATCTATAGGTCAGTAATCCCTACACCAACTCAACCTAGGGTTTTGAAGAATTGTAGTCAATATAGAGGAGAGTACACAACTAAGATATCAGTAGATGGATGAGAAGAGGTATAGATCAATGATAGATAGTGAAAGCATGCACAATATGGCTAAAATATAGATAAAGAGAAGTTAATAAGCTGATCATGAATAAGAGCATTATACTAACTAGTATCAAAGTGCATGTAACACTAAGCTAACATAGAGAAATTGGGAAGGGAAATGAAATAATCTAAGAAAAATGAAAAATATGGTTAGAGCACTCACATGTACCTTTAGGGTGGTCACTAATTCATCTATCTCTTCGGATAAGTAGCACATCGAGAGATAATCAATATTAAGTGGAGAAGTGGAATAGGTTTCCTTTCTTAAACTCACTATAGATGACCCAATCGTGCAAAAAATCCAACCAAGAAGAAAAGTGTATAGTCCAATCCAATCCTCCAAATGCAAGATGAACCAAGAGCTAAGTGATAAAATGTGAATTTGGAACAAAAGAGTAGAGCATATGGAAGTTCCTAAGATTTGGGATTCCTTCTTTATGGAATTTAAAGATGTAGTAGGTATATATACAATGCCATTGGCCAGGGAAAACCTTACATCAACTCCATCTCCCATAGATGATGGTGTTAGATAAGGATGGTAATGTCTCATGCAAGTGAAAATAGGTTTCGTGGATCAAGAAAGTGGATGAAAAAGGTGCTATGTGGTGAAATACAAGCAAGATGTCAAGAGTGAAATGTGTATGATACATAAAGGGAAAAGGATAACTAGTGCGAGGAAAATAAGGTTGGTACCAAATAGTAATACTCTCTCTGTGTACTACCTCTAACCCATAATTATTATGTGAATAATCATTCCCAGTTCCCAGCAATCCCCATAAGGCACCCACTCAATAAATAGATACATTGGTGACCCTTATCTGCACAAGGAATTTTTAGTAACATGTATAAAAGATGAAAAGTGAAAAATTAGGTGTATACATATTCTTCCACCAAGCATGTCAAAATATTCTACAAATTTTATTTTATACATTAATCGATAGATCTGTTCAGTTAAGTGTTAACAATGTATCGTTGTTATACTCCAGTGTTGTGTAAAGTTGTTACACATCATAATACAAATCCCAAATTACACATATAAATGTGCATAGTCCTATACACAAAAAAATGTTTTACACAACAATTTAAAACCACATTGTGCAAGTCCCATGTAATTTCCATGTGTTAAAATATTTGCACACACACCTCTACCTAAAATTTCCTTACAAAACAATGTTATGAAAGTTTGCACAACATTAACCACTATATAATAAAACTTGACTCATGAAAAGTTTAAAATAGTTCCAAAAAATAGGCACGAAAGGAATCTTTTTAGGTCTAGTCAATCTAGAAGAAACTTCATTCCTATTCTACCCATAAGTGGGAACTTTTTTGTAATCCTTTGGGAGTGGTATCTTAAGTATAATCTTATGTGGGCACTTAAGTATCATACATTGTTTGAATAATATTGGTATTTATCTAAATATACCTCTTCATTTTTAAATGGTGTTAGACATTAAGTTTGACTTGGTGTTTTATGGTAGGTTGAGAACTTTCTTTCACAACACAAAAATAAATTTTCTCACAATATTCCATTTCAATCTCACTATTAGGATTTTGTGGTTGTGAAGAACTTTGTTCATCATTCTTCTTTTGATGGGGTTGGTAGAGTAAATATCTCACCAATAATACTCGATATCAATATATTGGAAAATCATTGGATCGTGAATATTAAAAAACACTAGTACTTTTCTTCAATTAATTATATTTCATTGGGACTAATGCTCTTGAATATTATTACCTTAAGAAGAGATAATCACGTACATAATGGTATCATAAATATATATATCATAAATATGCTATGAGAATATTTATTCCACCCACTTCTTGTATCATGGTTTTATTTGAGGATAAAATTACATTATACCTAACTAATATACACAACTTCAAGGGTATTATTTCCTACACAAATATTTTTTACTTCATGTATACGATCTACATAAGTGTTAGGGCCATCCCTAGTGTAATATGTTAGCACCTTCAATGTTATCTAAGGAATACGATTCCACATTAATACATTTAAATAAACTCTTGTAGTGTAATATGTTAACACCTTCTTTGTTGTCTAAAGAATATCATTCCACTCTAATACATTTAAAGAACTTATGGAATCTCAAGAAGCATAAAATGGCCCAAGTTGCAGATTTTCCATCTTATTCCTCCTCTAAGATGTAACATAAATGTATTTGAATTCTTCAAAAGGAGGAAAATATCATGTTCTTGGTGTAGTTTTGGATTTTTAATCATAATTATATATTTCATTCTTTAAGATAGTTGGAAGAAAATAATAAGACCTCATCCTTGGTGATTTCTAGTCACATACCTCATATAGATCATTCTCATATACTACTAATTATTATATTCATTTTGATTTATCCATTGAAAAATATATGCTCTCTAAATTTGATGTCCAGGAAAATTTTAAGGAACCCCCTGAAAAAACTTATAGAAATCGTGGTGAATATACCTATAACCAGTTTCGTGGTTTTGGCGAATATCCCTATAACTGTTTCATTGTTTTGATAAAAATGGTATAAATATAACAAAATAGTTGGAAATCAATTGGTGAATCTCCTGTAACTAGTTTGGTGAATACCCTCTGTCAAATTTGATTGTAATAAGGCCCAAAATTTTCATTTCTTTTGCATGTCTTACCTTTACACTCAAGTGCCTAGAATGTGTGACACTTGGCCACTCGAAGGAACATGAAAATGACACGTGGTATCTTCTGATTGCTCATTGCCACTTTTCCTTACCTCACCGACACCGTGGACCCGAAACTTTATTGAATCGGTTCATTCCACAGGGCTTGGATTCTGGGGAATGCCTTTGCCTTGGGGAGGCCCGGAATCCTGCCATGTGTCTATCTAATGGGCAGGGAAGGACTGATAAATTTAATAATAAGGCAAAAATAACTTATATTTAATAATAACATACATTATAACATATTACAAGTTATTAAATTCTTAAATAATTGAATACTTTTTACTATTGGAACTACCCTTTATATTAAATAATTGAATCATTTTTGAAATATATAACATCTAAAAATAATTTCATAATTTAATAACTTAATAACTTATAACATATATTTCAAAATTATAAGTTATTAAATTATTTTTAGATGTTATTAATTTTTACATTTATTAATTATCTATCCATTTATTATATATTTTTCAGTTCTTACTTAAGTTGTTTTAATTGATAGAAAACATGAGTATGGAGGAAACATTGAGGAATATCTAATTTAAATATTATTGTTCTCAAACTAGATTGTACCTTCCTAAGGCAAAAAATAGAACATTTGCGTACAATTCAGACATACCTCTCATATATTTGTTGAAACCTATAATTCAAGAAGTATAAGGTTATTGAAAAGATTTTTTATAAATATAATAGAACACTATACATTTTGTGGAATATGGTATAGTGGGGTTTTTAAAGGACCTCATCCTTTTACAAAAATCCCATCCGACTATATATAAAATAAATTTACATATCATAACACAAGCATACCAAAAATCTATAACTAGATATAACATAAATATTACATATCATAATAGATTTTTCAGTTCTTGTACCACTTTCCTAGTTGCATCAATATCGATATTCTCCCCCAGTGTCAGCCAAGGTTAGTATATCGACACATTATTTATCAATGATAGCTCGTGGTTGTCTGTATAGTCTTTCTAGGTTTTAAGCACTTAAGCACTTCAAAAGATCGAAGAATGCAGATTTACAAGGATGGAAGACGCTATTTCAAATTGAATGTCCATCCGAAGGGTCACCATCGAGGGTTAATTGCCATCAATTTTATTATCCACATCGTTTGTAGCATCATGTGAAGAATCCCGAGGTTCAGGTTAGAGGATTCTAGATAAAGAATAGAGAGTTCTAGTAATGCTTTGGGAATTAGTTAGAATAATTGCTATTGGTGAGAGGGGAATGTGTATGGTTAGAGCTGTAGGAGAAGTTCCAAGAGAATGAAGGGGAACATGACAAGAAGTTGATTCTTTGGATGGATAGGAGAGGGGGAAGATGGAATCACCATCATAATAAGAGAGAGGGTGAAGGATTTCCCAACAATAATCATGTTTGAGTCCGTATAAGAAGAAACCTTGATGTCCTCCATGTATTCATCACTTAATACTAGTTTGATGCGCTTAATTTGGCCCCCATGATTTTGAAAAATACATTAAGTGTCGTAAAAAAGCGACCACGGGCCTTAATTATAATTTCGAGTGAGTTCTTCAATTGGACCTTTACACGTGTCCTCGAATGAGGGTATGACAATTAATATTAAATGTAAATCTTGTCGAAAATTTGCTTTTAAATTTTTAAACCGTGTCACTATCGCATGTGCCTCCGCCTTTTAAATATCCTTTTATCATGATTAATATGATATCATTAAGGATAGAATGTTATACATTGAATCAATAATAATTTCTTAATAAACATATCGAGTAATATATTAAATGGGAGAGGAGTCAATCGTATCTATTCATGGATTCTTTGTGTAACATGGACCAATAATGGTATTGGTGAGGGTAAATGTAAATTTAGGGACTAGTACTTACCAATTTATCACTTAAAATTTGATACAAAAGTAGTAAATAAAATGTGTCACATCAAATCACATCAAGAAATCACCCAATCAAATGCTACCCTCAAATGCTTGTGAGGAATTATTCAACAATATTCTCATAACTTTAGTCTTTAAAGTGATGCATTTATTATTTAGATTTTTATATTTCATCACATATATTAAGGAGACATGTTTGGAAAAAAAAGAAACTAACTACATATATAAAATATAAGAAATGAGATTTTAGAAAATTTGAAGTGACATATTTCAGTTGTCATGTATATTCATAAATTTCAAAAGTTACTAAGCTTTATGAAAGTGGGACTTACCTACAAAATATATTGAAACGACCATCATTGCATTCAGTGATCAAATTTGAAGGGCTCCCCATACTTTAATTTGGTGGCTAGGTTAAGTTTTACCCTTCGTAAATGAGATATTAGAAAACACATTACCCTTCAATAGAAAAAATGAAAATGTTAATTTTCTTTCAATATATATCTGATTAATTTGAATAAAATAAATATGAAAAATGTCAAAATTATGAAATATATAACATCTAAAAATAATTTTGAAATTTATTTAAATTAAATAATCAAGATTCAAAAAAGTAATTACACAAGTTATAAGTTTGACAAATCATTATAACAAATTTATAAATTAGCAATATATTATCACATGTGAAATATTATAGAGACAAGAAGCAATAATAAGTTACTGTTGAGAAATTGAGAAATAAAAAATGGCATAATTATGATTGACGTGTAAAATAGACATGTATTTACGAAAATTAAACATTGCGTAGAATGTTGCTCCAAAATTAAAAAATACATTCGATATTTTTATCAAATAATATCTTGGCCAACACATTTATATTGTTGGCAAAATATGGTGCCAAATATAACTAGTAAGGGAAAGACACAATCATAAACACAAATAAAACACACACAAAACTATTATAGTCAATTTAACCAAAAACATTTACAATCACATGAGAGCTTTTGCTCTATTTTTCTTTTTGTTTCTCTTCTTGTGTCCAAATCTCTATTTATTTTTCTTACAAAAAAATTCCTCTATGTTGTTGCACAAGTCTATTTGTAAAAATCCCTCTTTCATGTATTTTTCTTCTTCTTTGTATTCTCCTTTGCTTTTATGTGTTGTTGCACATCTATTTCTTCTTCTTCTTCTATATTCCCCCTTAATCTCTCTCTATATTTTTGAGTTACTGCTCTTCACTCTTCTTTATATATTTTATGCTGAGAGTAGTTTTCTATATGCTGCTACATATATTTATATTCCCCCTTTTACAAAAAAAATAGCATTCCAATATATTAAAAAATATACTTCCTTTGCTGCAAAAATAAACCCAAAAAAATGGACCCGAAACAAAAAATAAATTGCACACACACACACACATATAATATGTTTGGGTCCATCATATATTCCATGACCAACAATGAACAAATAAACCCGGACCTGAAATTTTAATTCATCCTGCCTAAATCCGAGAGGTTCACATCTGTGGGGGAAAGGAAAAATGAAATCCACAAAATTCTTCCCCATGACATGGGCACAAACGAGGGTTTAAAATGTTATCAACGGCCCATAAAAAATTCAACAACCAAATCATTAAATTCCCACACCACAAACCTGAAACCTTATTGAATCGGTTCATTCTGTGGGTTTGGAGTACATGGAATGCCTTTCCCTTCAAGAGGACCAAAATCCTACCACTTGGTCATATGATAAATAATGTGAATCATTTGATATATTAAGATCAACAACGTAGGATCTATTATGGGACGAAGGCTTGACACACTCACATTTCGAATGGAAGTGCCCATAATAGGCCTAGCTAAGTAAGAATTGTCATCCACTGAATGAAATTTGAAAAGAGACTAAATTTGACGTCTAAAAAGTAGAGTGAAAGACGTAATCGTTTATAGTGATGTGGTATTGATAGTGCTTACAAGTTTTGAGGTGATATTAAACGTCTATTAAAAATTTAAATTCTTTTACATTTCTAGAAGGCATACTACAATAGAAGGCAAAATAGATTCATAGAAGTTACTGAACCGTGTAAGACTCAACATTTGCATATTTCTGAGTTAGTGTCATCCTAAATTTGAATCTTGATTCTTTAAATATTATCTTTTTATAAGTAACATTGTATAAGCCTTTGCTTTGAAATATTTCAATATAAGGGTTAACAAATCAGGGTTAAGGGTTTCCAGAATCTAAAATTCCAAGCATGTCTACTTCCATAGGACCCCAAAGTAAAAGTAAAACTCAAATAGCATACACCAAAATACTTAAAACCCCTGGTTTTACTGATGAATATCATGATATTTATGATCCTATAATTGACACAATAAATTCACAACTTAGATTCTCATATGAGAATAAAGCAATTGAATGTAAAAATTTGGACCCTTCAAGTAGACTAAGACATAAAGGTTGGATAATGTGGGGAGTTGGATTGGGATGCATAATGTTCCATGAGGTTTTACCACCTTACGAATTTGTCATTCTATGTTCCCAAAATTACGATGGGACAAAAAAATTAATTGTTGCAAATGGAAACATAGAAGAATTTTTTCCCATTACGGAGATAAATCTTGGCCATGCGTTGGGGTTTGAAAGCAAAGATTCAGAACCGTCAACATAAACCTAGAAAAAAGTTCTAGTGATTATCTTGCCACCACTCAAAAATGATAGAGATGAGTTTTTATGAAAATTAACAGTTGATTTGAATAGTACAAAAGGTAAGCCTCCACATGTAATTAAGATGTTTAAACCGTGGGTCAGGGATACCATTTCTATGCTATTATTTTTCCTTTTCTTCGATAGCAATGGGAAAGTGGATGAAACCCTCCTGGAAATGGTATACAATATCCATTTCATCTCTCCACATTGTGCATATAGATTTGTTGGGCACATTATAGAATCTATGCAAAAATAATTCTTAACAATCAAAGAAGGCTTTGACACTAAGACCTTTAGGTTCACTACCTACTTGTGTTATTTAATTCTATGGCGGTTTGCTAAATGGTTTGGCAAAAACAAACTTGTAATTCAGCCCTATAATGTTGAGGTCCAGCCAAAAGTGATGCATCCATTAATTGAGTGCACCCCCAAGATAAGGATGCTTGATAATATAAGGAATTACAATCAATTTGTGGATTATTTTGGGCTCCAATTTATCAAGCAATTTTAAAAATTAAATTTCCTAGATTGCCTATGAAATGTAGAGATTGCATTCAACTGGGATCAAAAATACAGTTAGCAGGCTAGTACTTAATGGAGGAATATATTGTGATAAGGTTTTATGGATTAGGAGTACAACCTTTTAAATTTCCAATACATGTGTGAGAGAGATTTTTGACTTGGAACATATACGGACGAGATGGAAAGCATAGATAAATTTTGTTAGTCAACAAAAGAGGAGCATATTTTATTCCTTATTGTTTTCATGTGGAGGGTTCACATTTGAAAGAAAATCATTTAATGTGGCACATGAAATCTTACAAATTTTTAACTTTGATGTTGACTCTCACTTGGTGTATGACCCATGTGAGGTGATTAAAGTAAGGGACGTGGAAAACAAGAACTCTGCTACTAAAATTCAACATGTAAGAAAACCTTTGATAGAAAAATTGAAAAACAAGAACTCTTAGGATGAAGTAAAAGAAGCAATGGATAAAATTGTTGTTGAGAAAGGATTTAGTTTTCAAGATTTGTCAACACAAATTTTGGGATTTCCTGAGCCTCCATAAAAAAGGTAGAGGATTTTCAATCTACAAAATTTGACAAAAAATCCTCTAAAAGCATGCCAAAGCATATAGATCATGAATTGCGAGATAGAAATTAGACAAGGTAAAAAATGAATGCATTTTGGTCTATGAGGAAGGACCTAGGCCATCCAAAATTTGTTTCAAAGTATGGTTCTATTCTAGAAGATGCAGATTTCAGCAAATTGTGGAATGAAGTGCATCATGCAGATAGAAGTAGTGTTGATGACACCGACTCTGAGGAATTACACACTCCCCCTGGCACATATAAATCAAGTCTCGATGAAATCTTGAAACAAAAATATTCTTCATGAGAAGTTATTACTGAAAATATGGGTTTTAGTGGTGGTGGTTTGCATTCAACAAGAAAAGGCATTTGGCTTCCACCAGAGGCACAAACTATAAGAGTTTCTTATAGGTCAGCTCTTGGAGCTTTGCCTTCGAAGAAAGGACCACTGCATACTAAAACATCTACAAGTGGTAATCCAATGCAATTTTCTTCAAATTCAAATCCTCAAGAAATAGTTCAGCCACACGTTGAAAATCCTAGAGGAGAATTTGGCCATGAATTTGTGAATATTTCTAATGTTGGTGGTTCTAGTGATGATGGTAGTAGTGGTTAGAAAGTACCATAGGAACATATTATTGTAAAGAGGCCAATACATACAGTTGAAGTTCCTATTGTCCAACAAGGAACCAAGAAGAGGCAAAAAACAGAGGCAGACATAGATATAGTTACTCTTTCCTCAAGGTAACTAATTACAAAACTAGAAGGCGGTGCCACTGCCACCCCTCTACAAATTATCATTCCACAGGAAATTCTCCCCAAACTTCAATTACTCCTTATCTATTCAAGGTGAAATATTTCATTCCTATAAACACCTTAGGTTTTGATTACAGAGCTGAGTTTTCTAATAAATCAGAAAGAGAAAAAAACAAGAAGTAAATTCTACAAGCTACCGTAAGTTCAAATGTTGCCACAATGAAGGTATTGCCAACATATAACCCTTGACCACAAATACAATGGAATACATGTATGTTAAGCCCAAAGTTGTGAAACCTGAGAATCAAATGGTTTCTAGTGACTATGATGTAACCTCCCTTTAAATGGATTTTAAGGGAATGAAACCTTCGAAAGAATAAATGTCTCAAAAAGGAACAATGATGTGGTGTACACAACATTTCTAAAGGTCGAGAGGGAGAACAATAAGTTGAACAATAAGATTCAATAGTTAGAGGCGAACCTGGAAAATGAGAAAGCAAAAGGAAAAGCGACACTTAATAAGATAGGTGAGTTGGAGAGGAAGATAAAATAATCCACCTTTATGATTGTAGTTGTTGCCAATGAACTAGAACATGTAGAACTAGAAGAAGCAAAGAACAAGTTACAGGAAACAACGAGTAAGAATAATAGATTAAAAGAAACATTGGGGGAATTGAAAGAGGTTCTGAAGGTAGAGAAAGACAATGCCAAAAATGGGAATAGAGCCTAGATGAAGAGAGAAAAATTAGGGAAAGAATGCAGAAGGAAGAGAAAAAACAAAATAAAATATTACAACAGGATTTGGTGAAAGCAAAAAAGGATATAAAGTCTTCCAACATCAAACTTTTTGAATTTTATAAAAAACATTCATTAATATGAAAGATAATGTTTGGGGGAAAATAAACCAAAAAATTGATGATTTTATTAGATTGTTTGAATTCATGGCTGATCTACAGAGAATATATGATAAGCTCTGAATACATAATTGGTAGCATAAAAGTGATGGCTTTAAGAGAGGATACATCAAGGAAAAGTTTGGAAGCTATCTCCAAATTTAGTGACATGGAATGACATCCGAGAGGAATTCATAACTAGTTTGATGCCTCAATAAAGGTATCATATGTCATTCGAAAGTGTGCGATGTTAGGTGAAGCATATGAATTGTTGAATACGTGTAAGAGAATATTACATGAGCTACATGGAAAGGTACAGGAGTTCACAAAGCTTGGTTTTCCAATTCCTTTTGACAAAACATAGAAATTCATTAAGGATGCATTCAGGAAGAACATGAAAAAAATGATGCAAGAGAAGAACAAAATTCCCGAGAATCTAGATGAGACAAACGTTTTTGGCTTTGTTAAACCATTGATAACCTTATCGGTAAGTTTGCATACAACAATAAAGAAAATCTCCACTCTCGATTATGAATTGCTAACAATTTTACATGTCGATCACTCGATTTACAACAAATTGTAATTCCAAAGATGAAGAGTGAAGCATGTTACAAAAGATGATATAACTAAGAGTAATTTAATTTTGAAAATTATTCCATTTGTTGCAATCTTCAATTTTTTTATACAAGACATGTCTCAAGAAAGTTGAATGAGGAATAGTGTTATTTTTAAATTGAAATTTCACTATTTTTGTTTCATTTTTTATTTTTACTCGTGAATCATGGCTCTTCACATTCTAGTTCAAGCTTCATAATGAGAAAACAAGTTCAAGTAATTGTCTGATATTCTTGGGCTTCTTTGTGGACTAAAGAAAAGAGAAAACTTAATTATGACCAAGTGTTGGGTCTTTATGAGACCAACTTCCAGTCTTTTCAATCAAATTACAACCTTGGGCTTTATCCATTAGATCTTGGCAGTCATGCAAATAGGTACAATGATGAACATACACAACAGTATCCTAGGTTTTGAGATAATTACAAATTTGATGATCTTGAATAGTTTTAAGCTTGAAGGATTAAGACCAAGTGTTGGGTTTTGTGAGACTAACTTCCAACTGTTTCAATCAAATTTCAACCTTGGACTTTCTCCATTAGCTCCCAATAGTGATGCAAGTAGTTACAGTGATGAACATACACAAAAAAATCCTAGCTTTTGAGATAGTTACAAACTTGATGATCTTAAATAGTCATTTCAATTGATATAAAGGTCAACCATGAATACAAATCCATAGAAAATAGTACTAAATAGGTTTTTATAGGTCAAGGGTCAAGTCTACCATCCTTATTTATACATTCATATTGGGCCCCTAAAATATTGGCTAAGTACAAAGGCGCATGGGCGCGCAATGCCTAGGTTGAAGGATGGGTGCGCAAGAAGAAGGCGTGCAAGGTAGGGTTCTAAGAGGGTTTTAGAAGGGTAGTGTTGCGCCTTGGAGGACAAGGTCTCAAGACTTAGCAATATTTGGCATATTGGGCAGGACACGGAAATGAAATATTACAACAAGATTTGGTGAAAGCAAAAATGGATATACTGTCTTCCAACATCAAAATATTTGAATTTTATAAAAAAGCATTGATTAATATGACAATATTAATGTTTGGGGAAAAATAAACCAAAAAATTGATGATTTTATTATATTGTTTGAATTCATGGATGATCTACAGAGAATCTATGATTAGCTCCACAAATACATAACTGGTAGCATAAAAGTGATGGCTTTAAGAGAGGATACATCAAGGAAAATTTTGGAAGCTATCTACAAATTCAGTGACACGGAACTGACATCCAGAGGAATTCAGAACCGATTTGATGCCTCAATAAAGGTTTCATCTATCATTCGGAAGTGTGTGATGTTAGGAAAAACATATGAATTGTTGAATAAGTGTAAAAGAATATTACATGAGCTATATGGAAAGGTACATGAGTTCACAAAGCTTGGTTTTCCAATGCCTTTTGACAAAACAAAGAAATTCATTAAGGATGCATTCCAGAAGAACATGAAAAAATGATGCAAAAGAAGAACCAAATTCCTGAGAAGCTAGATGAGACAAATTTTTTTGGCTTTGTTAAACCATTGATAACCTTATCAAGTAAGTTTGCATACAACAATAAAGGAAATATCCACTCTCGTTATGAATTGCTAACAAATTTACATGTTAGTCACTCTAATTTACAACAAATTATAATTCCAACAAATGAAGAGTGGAGCATGTTACAAAAGATGATATAATTAAGAGTAATTTAATTTTGAAAATTATTCCATTTGTTGCAATATTCAATTTTTTCATACAAGACATGTCTCAAGAAAGTTGAATGAGGAATAGTGTTATTTTTATATTGAAATTTCACTATTTGTGTTTCATGTTTTCTTTTTACTTGTGCATCATGGCTCTTCACATTCTAGTTCAAGCTTCATAAGGAGAAAACAAGTTCAAGTAATTGTCTGAGATTCTTGGGCTTCTTTGTGGACTAGAGAAAAGAGGAAACTTAATTATGACCAAGTGTTAGGTCTTTATGAGACCAACTTCTAGTTGTTTCAATCAAATTATAGCCTTGGGCTTTCTCCATTAGCTCCCGGTAGTCATGCAAATAGGTACAGTGATGAGCATACACAACAATATCCTAGGTTTTGAGATAATTACAAATTTGATGATCTTGAATAGTCTTAAGCTTGAAGGATTAAGACCAAGTGTTGGGTCTTTGTGAGACTAACTTCCAATTGTTTCAATCAAATTTCAACCTTGGACTTTCTCCATTAGCTCCTAGCAGTCATGCAAGTAGTTACAGTGATGAACATACACAACAGAATCCTAGGTTTTGAGATAGTTACAAACTTGATGATCTTAAATAGTCATTTCAATTGATATGAAGGTTAACCATGACTACAAATCCATAGAAAATAGTACTAAAGAGGTTTTTATAGGTCAAGGATCAAATATACCATCCTTATTTATATGTTTATGTTTGGGCCCCTAAAATATTGGCTAAGTACACAAAGGCGCATGGGCATGCAAGGCCTAGGTTGAAGGATGGGCACGTAAGAAGAAGGCGCACAAGGTAGGGTTCTAGGAGGGTTTTAGAATGGCCGTGTTGCACGCCGGAGGACAAGGTCTTAGGACTTAGCCATATTTGGCGTATCGGGTAGGACACAAGAAAAGTGTGACCTGACTATGCATGTGGAGTGGATAAGGTGCTAGCTGGTGATAGGTTGGCCTAGGAAGGAATATGCCCTGCGATGGAAGCTTCTAGAAGACCATCATGAAAAAAGTGGAGAGCTCAGGCTTGGAGGACCACATTCGGACACTTCAGTGCTGGATCCGAGGCCACGAAGGATGAGTTGGCACTTCAGGTGCTATAAATACAAGCACCCACGAGAAGAACAAAGAGATGGATGATCATAAAATTGCAGATAGGAGGAATAGATGTAAAGAGAGAGATCAATAGAGAGCGGAGCTCTACAGAAATGCTGCAAGGAGTCATATTGGGTTGGGTAGATGAAATATAGGAGAAGGATGTATCAAGGGCTTGGGGTTATAAAATTTCTTTTTGAGAGCTAAATGATATGGATCTAGTTATGATGCATGACTTCAGTCTGCCATAATGTGGTGTTTTTGTAGTAAGTCTAATGAATGTAATGAGGTTACCAAGTTAATTGAATATGATCCTTCTTAGTTCAGATTCATACATGATTCTTCATAGTTCCTTTTCATGTATGTTTATAAGATGAATATGAATTCCTATGCATTTTCCTTTCTGTCTTGATTCATTACGTAAGTCTATTAAATTATCTCTATTTATAATGATCTGTAATGATCTAGAGCCGTTTCGAGCTCTATGATGTTCACATGTTTCATTCCCATTCATTCCTTTTACAGTTTGGATCATAGATGATGTTTTCCCACTCAACTCACACAAAAGAGAGACTCGGCGCCCGCACGTGCCTCGGGTGAGTGCCCAGCACTACCGGGTGATAGGCCGATGTGCATGGGATTACCTTGTTATTTAGTGGGTGTAAAAATGACTACATCTTGGTTTTGTTGTCGGGACCTCTTTTCGAAGTTGTAGTGGGAAATGGCATACATCATGATCTATGCAATGCATAATGACAGAGCATTTAACTTTGGAAAGTGTTGAATCATGGTTCAAAAGCATAAAGGAAGAATTTTCTCAAAGATTTAACACTGGACCTGGTTTTGATACACGTAGATGGGTAGAAGAGAACCTCTACCATGATTTGTATGAAACATTTTTCTATTGCTTCCTAGTAGAACTATATGAATGGCTCTCGACATATGTGTCTAGATCAAGTTGGTATTATAGATCACACACATGGACCCAAGAAGAATACTAGAGGTCTGCAAGATACGAGATCTATGTGGAATCGTGTTGTGGATCATTGGTGGAAATGTATGTTGGCTAGCTACACTGGAGTATGCTATTTCTACATATTCTTGTTCGGAATTTGCTGAGTTTGAGTTTCTACGAGAGACAAGAGGATCATTTCTATGTGTTGTTCCTCTGGCCATGAAGATCTTGATGGTTACCTTGAGTTTAGAGGCATTTCTAATGGCCGGCTAAACCATTCCAAGCATTAGGTAAGGAAGCTAGGGTGGTGGAAGATGGGACATTGTGATAGAGAAAGAAAGGGAGGAGAGATGACTCAAGTATAGTGAAGCGCGTGAAAGGGAGATTGCTAGACAACGTGAGGTTGCAAGTGTGATGGATGTATGGAGGTAGACGTTATGGGAAGGATTTGAGGTTCACATAGAGGACATGGAACCTGAGCAATCTATGCTACCCCATCTTGGCAAGTGCGTAAGAGAGACCCCTTCAGCTTCTGATGAGAGTTCGTCGCGTGGAGAAAGAAGAGTCATTGGTGCACATCTGAACCCACCTAGTGACCAAACCTTGGCACTTGGTTTTCCAGATCAAAGGGATAATATTGCTAACCCAGCTGGTATCAGTGGAAGTGATTGATCCGCATCCGGAGATATAATTTCTCGTTTGGGACTTCTATGGCTGCACATACCATCCCAATGTTAGGAGGAATTTTCAGGCATAGTGTCGATACACAAGCCTTCAATCTCGCACCTGGGAATGGCGTGGGGTACACTATTGGTAGTGGGGAGTTATCTCGGGCCGCGCAAGGCGTGGGATTCGGTGGAACTTTGGGACCCTTAGCATGACCACTATAGGACTTGGTGGACCTGGTGGATCTGGTGGATTTAGTGGGTCAGGAGGAACAAGACCTGGTGGATCTAGTGGGTTTGGTGGGTCAGGAGGCATAGGACCTAGTGGATCTGGTGGATCCGGCAGTGGGGGAAACACCGGAGGAAACCAAGGCTCTGGCTCAGGAGGACAAGGGCCCCAGCCACCTCCTCAAGTCTTCTTTGAGATGTCTTTACATTTTCCAGATTACAGAGGTATTGAAGATGCTACAGAACATGTTCACAAGTGTGAGTTGCTATGGTGCACAAAAGGGATCACTAGCCCAGAGTGGAAGGCAAGTCAGTTTACAACGACATTGCAAGGGCGTGCACATAGCTGGTATAGGAAATATGACCCTCATCAAATGGTGGTGGATTATGTTGCTTTAAAGAATGCCTTTTTTGTAGAATTCCACATTCCTAATTTTTAACATAAGAGCATCAACACCTTGAAGGAGATTCAACAGGGAATGGCAAAGAGTGTGCGGGAGTATGATGCACGGTTCAAAACCCTCCTATCAAAATTTTCATATGTTATTCACCCTTCACAACATGCTCAATGGTTTGTTGGGGGTTGATAACTCCAT
This sequence comes from Taxus wallichiana var. yunnanensis, assembly GCA_018340775.1. Lineage (NCBI taxonomy): Eukaryota > Viridiplantae > Streptophyta > Pinopsida > Cupressales > Taxaceae > Taxus > Taxus wallichiana. The sequence continues at coordinate 851,127,672 of CM031234.1, forward strand.
TTAGAAGAGCTTTATCTCATAAAACTTTCACAGACCCACGCGAGGCGTTAGAGGTTGTTCACGTGCGAAGCTATTGGAAGTGTTGACACTGGTGTTAGCCTGTTTCTGGAAGCTCAAATCATTGTTATGGCTAAGCAGTTGGAAAATTTATCTATGAACTCAACCCATGAGACTCGTAGTGGTATATGGTGTACATATTGTGAAGTAGAGGGGCATGTCAAGGATAGTTTCCCCTAGAAGACAAAGACGCGCCGTAGTAGTAGACTATGAGATTTGTCATGGGGACCATGATGCGAGTAGATGTCCCTTGTTACAACGTGTAATTCGGAAGAATGTGTCTTGCTATTGTAAGATATGCACCTCTACAACCCATGACACTAAGGATTGTAGGCTTATTGACCAAATCCATGAGGCCATTGATCTTGGTGTGTGCCAAACTAGCATTGCAAGTAGTTCTAAGGGTGATGATCACCGGTATGAGGAGCGCGCAAATGGATGCGCTCGCGGAAGGGGATTTCGTGAAGGATTTCGTGGTCATGGTAACCGAGGAGGAGGAAGGATTGAGTTCCCATGTGGAACCTATTTTAATTGTGGGTCTATAGACCACTACAAATGAGAGTGCCTAGATTTATTGCAGTGCTCATGGTACGGGAAGAAGCACAAGTATGAGGAGTGCCCTAAGTTGTTTGAGCATATGAATTAGCAGCACCAGAAAGACAAGGCGCTGCAATGGTAAGCATTAAGAAGGATGACACACAATGGATGCCATGGGTGACACGTGATGCAGCTTGGAACTGTTATGGTAACAACAAGAGTAGAGGCCACGCGCGTAAAGGAAATACCAAGGCAAAAGAACCTAGTTTCAAGGGAAGAAGTGGTACATGGGAAGTACCCAGACCCTGCGCATCAGAAGGAGGTATATCAAGAAACCATGGATGTCATTCAGAGTTTACAAGGATAAATCCAATGTCTAAAGGAGCAATCCAGGAGGGAGGAACAAAGAAGAAAGGTCGAGGTGCCAAAGGATGACCTAGATGAGGTCAAGGAAGTGTGTAAAATGCTAAGGCAAGAGAATATTATTCCCTTGCTAGGGGCATGGTTGAGAGAGAAGGTACCACACGCCGGAGAAGAGTGCGAGAGGCAGGTCTTGCATCCAAACCTTCCCCTTACAACCTTGACTATGATAGGAGATCACATTAAATGCGGTCGTGGATGGATGGCTCCTTAGTAATATCCTCATTGACACAAACACGGAAGTTAATGTTCTCACCTTGGATGCATGGCATCAGATGGGAAGACTTACATTACAACCATCTTTGAATGTGTTGTATATGGCAAAAAAATGAAGGCAATGCCCATCGGTGTCTTAAAGGATGTAGTCATCACCATTCAAGGGGCAAAGTTTATCTGTGGACTTCAAAGTCTTGGTCCTCACCGAAAGGCAGACAATTTCCCAACATTACTTGGGCGCCCATGGTGTTATAAGAACAATGTGGATCTTTGGTTCAACAAGGGATACATAAGCTTTGAAAATGAGGAGGAACGGGTCATCATACCCCTAGCTGATGGAAAATCAACACCCTATACTTGAAACTTTGGGAGAAGAGGTCCTAGATAGAATATATGTGCATTTAATTAGGGATCCAGAGACAATTCATCCCACAAAAGGAGTTATCCAGTTTGAGGATGCTTAGTAATTAAGTGACACCACCAGTATAGCGTGCGATAATTGGGTGCATGGGACCTATGAGTTAATCAGATGAAATTTAAGAGGATCGGTGACAAAGGTGACAAAGGCATGTATGGTCCGGCACCTAGGAGGAAAGGAGCTACCTAAGTACTCAGGAGGAGCCTTCCCTGAGGTCTTTTTGCAGGAGATGGAAGCTCAATGGAAGGAGGAAAATGAATGAAGAGGGATGCTAAGTTACGTCATACTCGGAACTAATGCGTGTTGGTGGGCAACACATTGGGATAATCTCTTGGAATGACGTGAGGTGAGAATTGCATTCTTTGTAAGGTTTTGCAGGAGCAATGCGCCCATGGCTATAAAAGAGTACCATGGTAAAGAGACCGCTTCCTTCTATATCCAAGCATGTGAGACAACCTAGATGGGAAGCGCAGAAGCATTGTCACCTTCATTATGGGTTCACAAGTTGTATTTTACATTGTAAGGTTGTGTGTGTGCATAGTACATTCACTCTGAGACATGCCGCCAGACAAGGAATTGGAAAGAGTTAGCGGCTGATCTTGTTCAAACATTTGAGTATTGGAGTACAAAACCCTTGGTGGATAAGGCGTTGCAGGTTGTCAAGTGCCTTACCATTGGGGATAGTGCCATGGCAGAAGATAGGCTACTGGAGTTGCTAGGTGAACCTATCCTGGAGGTGTGCTTTGAAGAAGAAGAAACATAAGAGATGTAGTTAAAGCACGCATGTATGGAAAAAGAAAAGGGAAGATGGTGTATGTTATTGATGGGGAAGAAGCGAAAAATTAGATGTTGACCATTCTGTAGGGATGCGCAAGGTGTTAGACAGTTCTGATGAACGGGAACGCGCCTATCATGAACCTTTAAAGACAAAGAAGGTTAACATCGGCTCAGATGAAGAGCCTAAGGAGGCTATCAATGGAGACTATTGGTCAGAGAAGGAAGTCTCTAAGATCATTGATCTTGACGTAAGTTTGAGGATTTATTCCCATGCGGGTATCATGAACTCAAAGGTGTCCACCATTCCTTGGGGGAAATGAGAATTAAGTTGAAGGAAGGTGCACGCCCGGTCCGAAAGAGACCATACCGAATGAATCCTAACCTGCGTGTGAAGGTCAAGGAAGAAATAGATAAGATGATAGCATCGAGCATTATTGAAGTTGTTGAAGAGACGTAATGGATAAGTCTAATGGTGATTAGCACCAAGAAGGACGAAAGGATAAGGATCTGTGTTGATTATAGGGACCTGAATGTAGTGTGTATCATTGATCCTTTCCCAACCCCTTTTACTGAAGAAATATTAGGAGTGGCAGGGCGTGAGGTCTATTCTTTCACAGATGGATTCTTGGGCTATCACCAGGTAAGAATTACAAAAGAGGACCAAAGGAAGATGACTTTCGCCACTAAGTGGGGAAGTTTTTCCTATATAGTCATGCCTTTTGGGTTGAAGAATGCACTTGTTGTGTTCTCGCGCATTATGGTACAAGCTTTCCAGGACTTCATCCATAAATTCCTTCAAGTCTACCTCGAATGATTGGACAAAGTATATGGGTTAGTAAAGGACCATTGTGACAACTTAAGGCTGATGTTTGAAAGATGTCAGCAATTGAGGATATCCCTCAACATTAAGAAATGTGTCTTTCCTACCCCGTTTGGAACATTATTGGGGCACATCATATGTAAGGAGGGCCTATTGGTAGATCCCGCAAAATTTACAGTAATTATGGGATTGAGGGAGCCTACCTGTCAAAGCGCAAGTGCGGATTTCTTGGGCATATAGGGTACGATAGGAAGTTCATCAAGGGTATGTCAAGATCACCGCGCCTTTAGAAGAGTGACATAAAGTGCCTTTCATTGGGGAGAGGCGCAGCAGAAGGCATTTGACACTTTGAAGGTTAGGCTTGTCACCGCACCCATCCTACGATTCCCTTCTTAGGATAATCCTTTCCATGTTCATGTGGATGCCTCAAGAACCACCATTGGAGCAAGACTTGCCTTGCACAACTTGGTGAAGGGATTGTTGATCACCCTTTGTGCTTTACAAGTAGGAATTTGACACTAGCAGAGCAGAATTACACTACAACAAAGCATGAGGCATTGTCAATGATCTACGCACTTCATAAATTCAGGTAGTTTTTGTTGGACCCCTTTTATATTTTACACTGACCATATGACATTGAAATACTTGGTGAACAAGCCCATTCTACAAGGGCGCATATGTCGGTGGGTACTATTGTTCTAAGAATTCGAGTTCACGGTAGTTGTCAAATAAGGAAAAAGTAATTCCGGACCTGATCATTTGTCTAGGATTGATTCAGGGGAGGACGCATAGAGCATTGAAGAGACTATGCAGATGCGCAACTGTTTAGGTTGCGGTGCACACCCTCAGATTTGGAGGACATTACAGTATTTCTCAAAACGGGTGTGGTGCCATTTGGAATGAAGGCCTTGGAGAAGAATAAGTTGGCCATACGCGTTGTGCCCTACATGCTAAATAGTGGAGATCTGTACAAAATGGGTCGTGATGAGGTTCTATGTCGTTACGTACTAGAACATGAGTGCATTACAATTATGGAAGAAGTACATGGTGGTATTGCAGGAGGACACTATGCGGGAAATGCAAGTGCGTGGAAGATTCTACTTGCAGGGATTTGGTGTGAAACCATTTATCAAGATTGCATTTAGTTTTGCAAGGCCTGTGACCATTGCCAGTGCCTTGGCAAACTTGGAAAAAGGGATGAAATGTCCTTACAACCAATAGCCAACACATAACCATTTGAGAAGTGGGCTATCAACTTTGTCGGACCAATCTCACCAGTGATACGAAGGACTGGTTCACGATATATCCTCACTTGCACTGATTATTTGACAAGGTGGGAAGAGGCAACACCTACAGAGGATTGCACAGCAACTACCACTGCTAGATTTTTATGGGAAAACATAATCAGTAGGTATGGATGCCCATTGAGTTTGACAAGTGATAGAGGTACGCACTTCCTCAATGAGACAGTCATGATTCTATTGTCAGAATTCATGGTGGCCCATCACAAAACTACTCCATATCACCTTCAGGAAAATGGAACTATTGAGGCATTCAACAAAATACTTAGTCACAGATTGACTAAGATCTATGATGTTGGTAGACAAGATTGGGATGACAAAGTAGCATCGTTCTTTGGGCGTATAGGAAAACCTACAAGAGGTTGAATAAGGCCACACCATTTCAATTGGTGTTTGGCGCGGGAGGCTGTCCTTCTAATTGAATTCATGTTACCTTCTCTATGTATAGCGCGCAAAGAGGATTAGATGATGAACAAGCGCTGGAGGAAAGAATAGACAAGTTAATGTAATTGGACAAAAGACGATCACTCACCAGGTGGAGCCAAAAGACAGAAAAAGAAAAACATAAGGCATAGCATGATCATCACATTAAGAACAAGAAGTTTGAGGTTAGGCGGTTGGTCTTACTATATGATTCTAAGTTTTGCGCCATCCTGGGAAGTTGAAGGTGCATTAGTGGGTCCTTACATCATCTCGTACATCCTTGATTCGAGCGTGTGCAGCGCAAGCTTGGATATGACGAAATTGCCAGGACACTTCAATGGGAGTAGGTGAAGCCCTACTATAAATAAGTCTTCTAAGTGTTTGTAAATAAGGCAAGTGTTGTTGCCGTTATTTTAGGATTTCATTTAATGCATGTTCCTTTTCTTATGTTTCCCTTTCTCATTGTTGTTTTGTTTTGTGCCTTGGGCACCGATAATCTCATTATTTTTTTAAGGTCAGAATCGCACAGAGGACCACACATCAATTTAGTGTGGGGTGGAGTAAGGTGGAACAAATTGAAGAGTGAAGTGCCGGGAAGGATTGCATTAGAAAGCCCGTGTGACGGCCCCGGGAAAGGAAGTGCATGGGAGGAAAGGTGAAAAAGGATGGTTGGTGTCGGGGTAAGGCTACATTGTAGATCTATGTACAAGAAAGGAGAAAGTGCAAACACAACATGAGGTATCCGAGAGAAAAAATCATGACAGAAGAAGTGCCTTCGGCGCTAAGTTACTGCGAGCGCAAGATTCTCTGTCAAGAGGGATTGGTTGTGTGCGAAGGTTGGGGAATTGTTCGTACGGGGTGGGGCACGTGAGTTAAGGCGCTAAAGACGGGTTTGTTTTTAAAAGCCACATTAAGTGTTAAAGTATGGTGGTAGGTGAAGTGGCATTTAATGCTAAAAGTGGGAAAAACTATAAATAGAAGGTTAGGCACTTCATTATTTACTTTGTGAATACGAAGAGGAAGAGCTTTTACGAACTAGGGTTTCTAGAGTTGATCCGTGTGAAGAAAAATTAGAGGAATTTAATCATGAGTGACTAGTTTGGATCTACAAACCAAGAGGGAAATAGTTCACGGGCGTGGAGAGTTGTGGAGAAGTGTTGTCTTGTGAAGGGGATATTCCAATTAGGGTTTGGCAGCTAGGGCACAGGTTGGAAAGGAGTTTCTTCACAAGTTCGAGATCTAAACTTGGAAAGGGTAGAAGAGCAGAGCTAGGAAGAGAAGTGGAAGTGATAAACCTACAAAATGGCACCCAAGAAACTAACAACAGTAACACCTAAGAAGGGAAAGGGCAAGGGAAAACAACAAGAAACCACCACAGATACCAACGAGGAATGGTATGCAAAAATTTAGTACTATTATACCAATGAGACAAAGGTTACTCCATTTATTGATATAAGGGGTGTATCAAGGTTTCTACCTTTTGACAACAAGTTTCATGTAGTTTCTAATCACCAAATTCAACCAAGAGAGTGCTAGATATCTTCTTACAACAAAAGTGAAGGGCTCAATTTCCTCTTCAAGATTCCATGTCGATCCTCACACACTTGCATGCAGTTGTTTGTATAACTAAAGTCGAGGGCTCAATTTCATTTATTGTATGATTCCATAGGGGAGCATAAAGACAACCAATATATTTGACATAAGTAATTTTATAATAAAGTAAATGAAATTAACAAACATTGTTAGTAGAACAATAGTTTAAGTGAAGTGAAATGCATAGAACGATAGCCAAAGCCTCAACATGAAAGTTGAATTATTAAATATTTGTAGAAATGTGTTTGGACTTATGGATGATCACTTTGCAAAGTAAATTAGAGGCAACCAATAAGCACATCACATCTAAATTTTTGGTGCAGACTATGCGTTTGGTTGTGTAGAGCATTGGCATATCTGCTAAATCAATCTTTGGTGCACTTGATGTAGTGCACAACAAATTGCAATTCAAAAGTTGAGTTTGGCAGTAGAATACACTTTGGTAGTAGAATAGAGCAACAGTAAAAGTTAAGTTCAGGGTATGTAAATAACTCCTATCTGATTCATATGGGAAATACTTAAAAAATGATGAATTTAAAGGGGTCTTATAAAAATCATTGAAAATTACTCAACTTAATTGAGTTGTCTAAAATTTTGGAACCTTCGTGCTCAAAGCTTAACTCTTCAGACTTTAAAACTTTATAAAGAAAGAACCCTTTTGAGGATGTTTAGTAATATGATGAAGTCTATCTAGCTTCAAATAGAGTTGGATCTTATAGGACTTCCTGCCTTTCAGCAATATAGAAAAATGGCTAACAGCTGCATCATGGATTGTACAGTCATTCTCTCTCCAGTTTGTCTTTAGACTGTAAACGCTACCAAAATCTGTGGAAACTGTCAGGCCAGGAATCTGGACTGCAGAATGAATTAGAAAATTGAAAGGTGCAAACCCAAAATTGTATCAACCTAAATGAAATGCAAGGTACATATTTAATAATGAGAAATGACTGTTCAGTTTATCTCCAGGATGACTGTTCAGTTCCTCTTCGGGATGGCTGTTGAGAATCTATAAGAAGACATATTTTACACCTAGGATATGTACATAATGTTACATTACCCCCTTAATCGCAGGGGTTACAGTGAGATCAAACATGCCATTGAATTTTTCAAATTTCTCTCTTCCAAGCACTTTTGTCAAGATATTAGCTGGTTGCTCCGTAATTGGACGATGTATCAATTTGACACTGTCATATTACACATAATGCCAAATCAAAAGGATTTTGGTGTTGCCGTGCTTGGTTCAGTCGTGAAATACTGGATTTCTTGCCATTTGGATTGCAAAAGTGTTATCAACCATGAGTGGTGTTGATGAAACCTATTTTTCTTACAAATCCTCAAGAATCCTTCTGAGCCATAATATTTTCTTGGTTGCCTCTGAAACTGCCATATCTTCTGCTTTTGTTGAAGAAATTGCTGGCACCAACTACTTCTTTGACTTCCAACCATAGTTACCAAAGTCTTGGGGATGGGGTTTCAGGATGACAAAAATTTCCCAAATTTTAGGGATAGCAGGGGGACGACTATTAAAATATATATATATATATATATATATATATATATATATATATATAAAAGTAATATTTGAATATTTTAACTTTTTCAATTAAATTTAGGGATTTAAATTGTATTTAATGTATTTTAGGTACTTTCAAGATTATAATTTAATGTTCTTGGTAATAATAACAACTTTTTAAAAGTAAAAGCATCAGATTTTTTTGAAAGATTTGAAAAAAAAGGGGCATCCTCCAAGTCCCCGAAATGTTCGGGACGTCCAAGACGTCTCCAAAATCTAGGGGATGTGTCCCCATGTAACACTGCTTCCAACTGATGACCCCTGATCGTAAATTCATTGGGAAATTTGAAACAGAGTTCCTATCTTCAATGTCACCCCTATAGTTTGAATTTGAATATCCAACTAGTTTGAAATCTGCTGCATGGGAGTATTTTAACCCAAAAGTTTGAGTTCCCTTTAGATATCAAAGAAGTCTCTTTGCTGCTACATAGTGACTTTCTCTTGGTTGTTGTATTAACCCTTGTGCTGAACCATGAAAGGCTTTTAGGTTTTAGCAAAAGGCCTTTGTGCGCATGTTCTATTGTTAAGGAGAATTGTAATTTTGATACAATTCATAAGTTTAAACATAGGATTTTGGCCCGATAATAATCTTCCTACATTGCTTCATACCACTTAATTTCTTCCCGCGATAAACATATTTATTTGTAATTTTGTTATATAATTTTCATATTCTCATAGAACTTATCAAGAATAACGACTTTTCATACCTCTGTTGTTTAAAGTACAGTTGTAGGCTTTGAACAAAGAACAACTGTTAGTATTGAATCCAAGCATGAAATTGTTGTTATACAGTTTAGTTTCCATATGCTAAACGTCTAATTCCCAACACTATGGTGAGTACTCGGTACAGCAACCATCCTTGTTTATAAGGCTTGAAAGTTTGAAACCAAACAAGTCTAATTATAGCTTGTCTCAGTATAAGTAAACCAATATGTATACGAAAAGAGACAATTTAAATAGTAAGCCAAGAGGGGTGATGATCTGAGTACATGCAATAACGGGTTTATCATCCCAAATCCCTACAGAACTATGTCAGATTCACGAATTATGGACACCAAATCCAAAATCCAAAACAATGAAGTATCATTCAACTGCTTAGTGAAACTCTACTATTCACAACTTAACACATCAAGCTGCCTAGCTTTCTTCCCCAAATTTCCAAATTTTAAGTAGTAAGGAGAGGTGCGAAGTGCCTAATCTGAAGTCTGAAGACTATAGAGAAACACCACGTGCAATGATCCAAATGAAATTCAAGACCTCAATAACAAGCATTGTACAGCCACCTTTAATTTTCTTGCTAGAAGATCCCAAAGACAATGTGTCGACTTTTTCCAGCTTGGAAAACAACCCACCTGTCGTAATTTCCCAGAGAGATTATCTGGGTCTCAACAATAGTAACAAGTGTACTGGATTACGATCGGAATCAAGTACTCTTATCCCTATTAATGTACCCGAGAACATCATATTAGAATTAAATATAATTATCTATCCTTAGAATGATTCATACCCGACTTAAATACTTAAAACAACAAAAGAGTCTCGTAATGTACTGATGCGGATCATAAAACTGTACATGAACCCAAGTTTACACAGCTTATGGCCTCAACTCATATCACAAAAAATTAAAATTCACATACCCAACAGCCAGCAATTTCATTACTTTCCATTTCTATTGTATGCATTAACAGGGCGTCAGAGAGTTCATTAAATGATTTAACAAATTTGTATATACATGTATAATCAATCATGTCTGCAATATCATGGACATGTAATTAAGCCTTACTATTTGCTTTCGGTTCAAACTAGGGTAGTGAATTCATATTCCCATGATTCAACTAGGCCTAACTGTTTCATATCATGGAAACATGGGAACCCCTGATATCTTACAAACTCAATAGTAGTGTTCCATGACTGAAAAATGACACGATTCTGCTTTAATATGGAGTTAATTCCTCATGAGGGTAACAGTCCTTGTTTGTTCTAATAAAACAGTTCATGAAATATTTATCCAATATACAGGAAAGTATGATTTCAACATGCCAGTACATATTCCAAATAGGGCAACAGCAATAGGTTGCCAATACTGCAACACAATAAAGCTCTAAATTCAATACTGGTACAACATCCCAAAAACAATTAATTCGGCAATCACCAAGTAATGACAACTTCATTACACAATCTCATAAATGTTTGCAACTTAATATGCGTAACTCAAGAGTTCATAGTTCACGAAGACATCTATGAAGAGAACAAGGATTGACTGGAGCATATAAGAGCAGCAATAGAACAAGCACATCAGCGATCTAGAGAAGTTGTAGATCCACAACACTTGAAGCCTATACATGGTTTGAGACAATGAGGCTTCCATAGGTGGCCCTATCCACCCCCAGTTATTTGTTGACGACTGAACCAAAAGCAGAACAATTTCTAACCTAATTGGTTGACATGACCAAGGCCCTAGGTTTCATACTAGTTTATAGTTGGGTAATCATGATTAAAATATGTTTTAGTTCTTTAAGAGCTGATCACTAACATGAATCAGGAGTGGAGGCAGGTTTAGCCAACCTCGCCGTGGATGAGCTTTGTATGGTGGGTAAGCCCCTGTTCCTATTTCCAGCAATTGCTTGGACACCAGTGCTCTACTCTCTCTTGTCAACTCATTTATTGGTCGTGAGGCATGAAATCAGAACCGCAACATGGTGTCCCTAGGTTTCACCCGGAAATCTGGGACTACCCTTTTTAAATTTTTCGATCTTTTGAGCGAAGGGTCAGTCATAAAGCCATGTTCGCAAAACTCACTCAATTGCCTTCCGAAACCTAGTCTGGTTTTATAAAAGCTTTTACTTATTTTTATATTAAATAAGTAAAAATTCATTTAAAAATAGATTGAGCTAAAATTAAGGAAATTTAGGTTATATAAAGCACTTTACCCCATCATTATTACCACACCAGTATTACTTTCACCTCAAAGTGGAGCATTCACCAGGGAAGAGTTTTTACAGACTAGCTAATTGGAGAGATTTTTTCGAGCAATTGCCCGCAACTTCTTTTAGGTATTTTGTTTTTATTTATTTCTTTTGTGTTTTGGTTTTGGTCTTTCCGTTTTCCATCTTGGCAAATCCCCATAGCCTTTTCTTTCTTTGTGTCGGATTTTTCCCTGGCCTAGGGTTTTGAAAAAGTCATCCATTGTTTTTAATTGCAAATTGACTTGTTTCATTGTGAGTAATTGTTCTTTAAGGTGATCTAGATCAAACCAAGAGAAAAGCTCAAGATGCTTGCCTTGATAAGGTAATCCAAGGAAATGATTAAGCTATCGTGGATGAAAAGTTTGTTTTCCATTTTTGCAAGCAGTCATAATAAGGAAGAAATCAGCATCTAAAAGAACTTTATTTAAGGAAATCTTTTTTAGTGCAAATCGTGGATGTCTAGAGCCTTGTCTTATTTGTAGAAGCATCCTTCCTAGTTTTTCTTCCACACAAGTCCAAAAGCCTTCAAAAACACAAAAGCAAAATCAGGTTCAAGTCAAATTGTGATTTTTGTCTCAAGTCTTGTGCAAAAAAGCCATCCTTTTGCAAATCCACATCCTCCTTTTTAGTATCCGACATCACTTTTTCGGGATATTTAGGCAATTGTTTGAAAAAAAATTTTCACAAACACTTAAAATGAATTTCATGGATGTGCAACACCTTGTCTTCCAATTAGAAATCATCCTTTCCCCTTCAAATCCACGCATGAGGAATTGAGAATCACTTAAGTGAAATCGTGGTAGTCTATGGCTTTGTCTTATTTTGTGAAATCATCCATCCACTTGAAAATCCACACAAGTCTTTAAAACTCACTTAAGTGAAATCCTTATTTAGTATTGTCAATTTTTAAAGCAATCAAAATCACTTGAAAACCCACATTGTGTCTTTAAAGCTCACTTTGAAATCGTTGAATATTCAAGCAGTCTTGTCTTCCTTTTTGCAAAAATCCCTTCCTCCTCAAAATTCAAAGCTTTTGGAATCAACGCAGCCTTTTAAAGAAAAGCAAAGCCAAATCAAGGAATTGTGTGGATATTTAGGCTATTGTCTTCTATTTGAGACAACTATTTCCCTTCAAAATTCAGACATCACTCATCCTAGCATCATCGAAAGCCCAGGAAACAAACAATATAAATGCATGCCAATTTCCCTATTGTCTTCTAAAAGCCCATGCATGTTGTTCCCAATCTAAAATTCAGCCCAAGTCCACATACTTCTCTTTGCTTACACCCGAAGTAATTCCCAAAATTTAAGGCTGCCCATATCATAAATAAAAGGGCGATGAGTTGAATGTTTAATTCAAAATTGTTTGTCAAGAATATTTCACTTTGCACATACTTTGAGCAAGCAAAAAGCTAAGGCATGTAGGATACATTAAAATATTTTCTAGAAATGCATGAGAAATGAGCCCACTTCTCTTTGCTTGCATCTGGAGTAATCTCCAGCAGGATTCGCAAAAGGCTGCCCATATGCATAAATAAAAGGGTGATGAGTTGAATGTTTGTCTAAATTGTTTACAGGAATATTTCACTTGTGCACATACTTGTGAGAAGAAAGTTGAGGCCAATGTAGGATACATTAAATATATCTTCAGAATCAGGAGAAGCAGTTGTAGTTTCTACACAAAAAGATCTAGCTCTCACAACTGCAAAACTTCGGGTAAAGGTGGAAAAGGGAAATCTCAGGCAAAAGCAAATTTAGGCAGAATGAAGTGTGATTACAAAGGTTATCCAACAGAATCATGCATAGTGTCCAAGCTTGTTGAAGTGAGTGATACAGACATGGGGCACGTGTCTATCAACGAATTAATTGACAGATCAAGGGCAAGAATGAAGTGTTGCAGCTGGAATAACTTCTTTCTTCTTTCTTCTCCTTTTTCTTATTTTCTCAAACAAAAATTGTAAAGATGAAGTAATTGGGTTAAAAGCCATTTCTTCAAGTTGTTTGAAAAGTCCTTTACTTAAGAATAGGTGGCAAACATGCAAAGCGTTGATTTAGTCTTCACTTGAAAATCATGTGTGTCATGTAAAGAGAAATTCTAGGAGAAAGATTCCCAATTGTTTCCTTTTTCATAGCTTCCACATGCGGAAATCATTAAAAGTTTCCTATTTGTATTTTCCCTCTATGCACTATAAATAGAGGAAGAAGCCTACGGGCTAAGGATCAATAATCAAAACTTGTTTAGCAAAGGCTTTTGTAACTGGAGCATTTTTAAGATTTCAGACTTTGTTGGAACCCTTGATGTGATTTCTGTAAAAGTTGGGATTGAATAAAAGGTGGATTTCTGGAGAACTTTGTGTCTACAGTGCTTTGTTGAGTACTTCTATTCAAAGGTTTTAGATAAACTTTGTGTTATCTTAGATCTAGGTTAGAAGTTATTTCTTTCCCTTATTGTTGAATGTTGTGATTTCTCTGTTTATTTACTTTGTGTGGATGAGACAAACTCTGATAACTATTTGTTGATTCAACACATCTTCCTTTCTTCTTTCCCTACTTTCATTTTTTCCCCTTTTGCAAATATTCCCAACACAACTGCTTACTTGCTGCAAAATTACCCAGTTGTGGTTCACGAGCTGAGGAAATTAAAGTAAAACCCCCAAAAAGTAGTTATTAGGATTCACCACTGCAAATAGATAAACATCTTACATGGGAGCTTCACCGTTAAATGAAGGAGATTTATCTCATGATTGCCTAGGTTTTACGTTGTGCATAAAATCTAGCCAACAATTTTTGGCGACTCCATTGGGACAACAAATTTAGCAAACCAAAGCTTTTCTTGCTAGTTCCCATCTATATTAAAACCTCAACTTGACAAAAGAATCCATTCACCCGGTCTAGCAAGGCTCAAGGAAGGACTGATCATTTTATAGATTACAGGAGCAATTTAATTTCAATCATCCTCCTCAAACTAGGAGCCACAGAGCAAGTCTTTCACTAGATAGAAGAGTGCAGACTCTTGATCATTTCCAGCATAATCCAAAGCAGCTGGAATTATTCACCAAGTCTATTCTCGAAGAAGACATGCTCCTTTCATAATGTAGAATCAACCACTTGCCCCTGCAACACTGTTCCATGGGGTGCAACTTTTGGACCTCTGAACCTGACTCCTCCTATGCATGATTTACCTAAAGGGATGAGAAAGAATTTTTCAAAATTCTTTGGAGATGGCAAGCAGAATCCAGATGACCACTTGGCTGCGTTTTTATATCTGTGGAGTGCTTGTAGTCGAACATGAAGATGTATCTGTCAGACTCTTCATAGAGACTCTGCATGACTTGGCTGGAGAATGGTTCTACCGGTTAGCTCCTGGTACCATAACCAACTGGGCTACTATGCGAGATGCATTCCTGAAAAGATTCAAGCCAGTGAAGATTCCAGTACCTTGATAACTCAACTGACTCAACTAAAGAAGGAGCCACATGAGCACATGCGGGATTTTATTGCAAAATTCCAAAGAATACTTTACAAAATTTTATTTTGCTTCTTCTCGAATGATGAGAATCAAAAGGTATTCTTCATCAATGCATTACTTCTGAAGTAGGTTATCAACTGCGAAGAGCACGTCTTACTGACTTGTTAGCAACTCAAAACATGGTGGTTGAAATTGAAGATGACCTTATCATGGCTGGAAAAATAAAGAGTAGTACTTCTAAAGCCGAAAGTTCATCCTCTTCTTTTGCTACTACTTCTGATTCACTATTGCAAAAGTTAGCAAATGATATGTTGCAAATGAAGAAACAGATGGCTCAGGGCAACAACATTGCCCCTGCTCGAAAATTTCAACAACAACAACAACCGAAACCGCATTGTTGGTCCTCAAAGATTAGCAATTGAAGTTGCTCCTAAACAACAATGTTGAGATGAATGAAGAAGATCAGGAAGTTATTATCGATCAATTTGAGAATGATGATTTTGTAGATCCTGCTGGTGACTCCAATATTGGTTACCTAGACTATGAATTTGAAAATGACTATGAGGAACTTCTTGAAGATGATCATGGTCATACTTATGTAGTATTTACAAGATCACAAACTCGCCAAGCTGAGGCATTAGGTGATGAACAAAGAAAAGATTCCAGATCTGATATCACCATTCTTAGAAGGGGCAGCCCTTTACCTTCTTCCTTAGCTCCCAGAGATAAGTATGTGAGTTCTTCATCTCAACCACAAAAAATGGCTCAGGTATCTAAAACTAACATCTATTCCTTCTTTTGACATTATTGATCATGTCAAGAAAACTAGAATTCAAATGTCAGAAGTTGAATACTTGAGAGCTTTTCCTTGACTACTAAATAGGCTAGTCAAATACGTGTAATCACCAGGACCATCTAATGCATCAAAAGGCCTTTTTCCTAAACCCAAAGATACTCCTTCCCAAAACAATGTTGCAGTTGTTAAACCCCATCATCTTCTAAAAGAATAGAACCTTTTTATGTTTCCTTATTACTTAATGGTTTCAAGTTAAGCAACTGCATTTTAGATTCAGGTGCTTCTGACAATGTCATGCCAACTAAAGTTGCAGATGCTCTTGGGCTTACCTTGACAAAGACCATAGGAAGGTGTTACTCCATGGAAAGACAAGTCCCTTTAATTGGACAAGATCAAAGATGCACAAGTTGTTTTGGTAGCTTTTCCTTGACAAAAGATTGAAAATGACAATCTTAGTTGCAGATATTCCTGTCTCCTATGGGATGTTGTTGAGCAGAAACTTCTGCAAAGAACTGGGAGGAGAAGTAAAGATGGATTGGTCTTGTGCTCATATTCCTATCAAAGGAATAAACCAGAAGTTGGAGCCGAAAAGAAGTCTAAATACATGGTTACGAAATCCGAGGATCCTAGATCTCAAATTCTTTTTCAGAATGACCACAACGTCTATTACTTGGAAATGAGTAAAGACGTTCCAGAACTGGAACTTCAACCAGAACCAAAACCAAAAGAAGATGAAAATTTTGGACTCTGGAGTTTGATGGCAGTTGTTGCTCTTTTGGATTAGATTCATGTTCTATTAATATCTCCAGATGATGAGATATACCCATACTCTTACAAGCTAATGTTTGAGAACACCAACAATATGGCGGAGTATGAAGCATTGTTGTTAGGAATGGAGTAGGCTAGAAAGAAAGGAGTAAAGCTCCTCAAAGCCCAAGGAGATGTTGAACTTATAGTAAAACAAGTTGAGGGCAATATCAAGTCAAAAGAGATAAGCTGAGGCACTATCAGAGATAGAGTGCTTTCTGCCACACTCGATTTTGCAACCTTCTCTATCAATTTCATTCCAAGAGATCAGAATTCTAGGGTTGACTCTTTGGCAGTCACATGCACTATTAAATCTAGATAGACCACCATCCATATTCACACAAGGAAACTATAAAGTGGAGATGGTCTACCATCCCAAAGTCCCTGATAATGTTGAATAGTGGCAATTTTCAATGACGACAAACAAATAGTTGCATTTTTAGAGCAACAAGACAACTTTGATGAGTTGTATTTTGAAGGGAGTAACTCACCACCACGACAGACAACCACAAGTGAAACTGATCCAGATCATGATGACAGTAGTGGGATAATCCAACTAAAAGGTAACAAAATCCCCAAGGGTTTAGTTTCCTTAGAAGATATTTTTGACAAGCATGATCAATACCTAAAGAAAAATAAAGAATATGGTGATAGTTCTTCCTCTGAAGTGCAGCCATTAAATCTGGGTATGGAGGATGAACCCAAGATTGTGAATCTTGGGAAGTGCTGCTCTAAACAAGAGCAAGAAGCATTCATGGAGCTTCTTAAAAGTATGTTGATGTCTTTGCATGGTCTTATAAAGACTTAAAGACATATCTTCCAAAAGAGTTGCAACACTACATCCCCTTGCAGCCTAAGCAGAAACCTTACAAGCAAAAGCTCAGGCATCATAATCCAACCATTTCAGGAACCATTTTTTTTGAGGTTCAGAAGCTTTTAGATGTAGTATTATCTATCCCATTCATCACTCTGAATGGTTAGCAAATATTGTACTGTAAGAAAGAAAAATGGTGAAATCCACCTTGTGTGTGGACTTCCACAATTTAAATCAAGCTTCCTTGAAGGAAACTACCCACTTCCCATCATGGACCACATCCTACAAGTAGTAACTGGTTTAGAAATGCTCTCTATGCTAGATGGTTTTTTGGATACAATCAAATCCGAGTGGCAAGAGAAGATCAATACAAACTGCATTCACAACACCATGGGGTATGTTTGCATATCGCAAAATGCCTTTTGGATTGATCAATGTTGGAGCAACCTTCCAAAGAGCAATGGATCTGGTGTTTGCTCACTTAAAGGACAAAAGTATAGTGGTTTACCTTGATGACTTGATAATCTTTTCTAAAAAGAGAGGTAATCACATTACTGATCTAGAAGAAGTCTTTATTCAATGCAGGGAGCATGGGATTTCTCTGAATCCCAAGAAATCAATATTTGTTATTATTGAGGGAAAGCTTCTAGGACACATCGTCTCAGAGCGAGGAACCAAAATTGATCCTGAAAGGGTGCAAGCCATTCAAAACTTACCTCTTCCAACTTCCAAGAAAGGAGTTCACTCATTCTTTGGTAAAGTGAATTTCCTCAGAAGATTTGTCCCCGATTTTGTTGAGTTAACTCGACACATCTCGGACATGATGAAAAAGAAGCAAGACTTTAAATGGAATGAGGAAGGGAAACAAGCCTTTGAAAGAATCAAAGAAGCCTTACAAAATCTCCTAGTGCTGGTGTCACCAGATTTTAGTAAAGAATTTATTCTTTACTGTTATTCTTTTGAGCATACAATGTCAGCCATTCTCATGCAGAAGAATGAAGAAAATATTGAAGCTCCCATAGCATTTATGAGCATGCCTTTGAAGGCATACGAGTTGAAATACACTCCCATGGAGAAACATGCCTACGCAGTTGTCAAGGCATGCAAAGCATTCAGGTACTACATTTTATCCATGCATACAATTGTTTATGTACCTGATACTGTAGTCAAATCCATCCTGACTCAACAAGAATTGGGACTACTGCGAGGCACTTGGGTAACCAAGGTGCAAGAGTATGACCTGGACATAAAGCCTACAAAGCTAGTAAGAGGTAGAGGTCTATGTCAATTGATGACAGAGAGAAGACATGATGATCCACCACAAGAAGAAGTTGATGAGGACTTGCCCACAGTTCTTTTTGTAAATCTGATTGATGAATGGTACAACAAAATTGCTTACTTCATGACATATGGGGAATGCCCAGATCATCTCACTCGCAAGGAGAAGTGCACCATCAAATTGAAAGCAAAAGACTTTGTCCTTTGGGATAATGGCTTGTATAAAAAGGGAATTGATGGTGTATTTCTTCGATGCGTGGATAAAGCCCAACAGGACCAACTATTGAAACAATTTCATGACATGGCCTATGGTGGTCACTTCTCAGCCAGAGTTACTACACATAAGATCCTCCGAGCAAGGTATTATTGGCCCACCCTCTTTCAAGATACTGTAGATTGGGTATCTAAATGCCAAGCATGCCAACAGTTTGTTGGGCGTGTAAAATTACCAAGCATTGCCTTTGAAGCCAGTCATGATTGATGAACCATTTCAGCAATGGGGCATTGATTTCATTGGTATGCTAAATCCTCCTTCCAGTGTTGGTCACCATTACATTCTGATGACAACTGACTATTTCAGTAAGTGGGTGGAGGCCATTCTGTTAAGCAAGGCTTCTTCGAGGAGGTATGCAACTTCATCAAACAAAACATAATTGTGAGATTTGGTGTACCTCACAAAATAGTCACAGACAATGCTGCAAATCTGTCCTCTGAGGAGCTAACTGACTTTTTCTACACTCACGGTGTCAGTTAGTGCATTCTTCCAACTATTACCCTTAGGAAACAGACAAGTGGAATCCAACAACAAGAATTTGATAGCAATCATCCGTAAGCTGGTGGAAGAAAATAAGAGAACTTGGCACAAGAGACTTTTTGATGCACTCTTGGGAAGACAGATTACACCAAAGAAAGCAATAGGTATGTCTCCTTTTCAACTGTTGTATGGGACAAATGCAGAAATACCTATTACTATTGAATTTACCTGCCCTGCAATTATCCAAGGCCATAGAAGATGTTACATACCAAGATTCCTTGGATAAAAGAGTTATGTATCTATTCGAGTTACAAGAAATGTGTACCCAAGTGGTAGATAGGTTGGTTGAGCATCAGTTGAAGGTCAAAAAGGTATTTGACAAGAAGGCCAAGAGACATGAAGTTCGAGATCGGAGACTAGGTACTCTTGTGGGACAAGAGACATGAACCGAAGGGCATGCATGGAAAATTTGATTCACTATGGAAAGGGCCCTTCACGATCAAGAGAATTGTTGGAATGGATAGTTTCATCCTTGCCTACCAGGATGGAATTGAGTTACCATTGCCTTTCAATGGGAAACATTTGAAGCTTTTAAGAACTGAGATACAAGGTAAAACTTGTGTGTACATAAATAAGACTCTCAGTTGTTTTCTTTTCTTTTTTTTTGGTTTTTTTGTTTTTTTTTTTTTGCTTGACCCCGAACCCAATAGACAAGACACGAAACCAGAGATGTTGGGATCTCATCTTCACTTCTTTCATTTTGATAGAAATAAAGATGTCCACAGACGGAGCCAACTAGTGTCCCAGGATTTCACCTGAAATCTGGGACTACCCCTTTTTAAATTTTTCAATCTTTTTGAGTGAAGGGTCATGTTTTTTTTTGATTTTTTTTTTTTTTTTTTTTGGTTCTAGCGTTGCTCAAAGGTATCTCTAGGAAGTCATAAAGCCACGTTCGCCAAATACCCATATGCAAAAGCTCACTCAATTCCTTTCGAAACCTAGTCTTGGTTTTATAAAAGCTTTTACTTATTTTTATATTAAATAAGTAAAAAGTTCTTTTAAAAATAGATTGAGCTAAAATTAGGAAATTTAGGTTATATAAAGCACTTCACCCCATCATTATTACCACACCAGTATTACTTTCACCTCAAAGTGGAGCATTCACCTGGGAAGAGTTTTTACAGACTAGCTAATTGGAGAGATTTTTTTGAGCAATTGCCCGCAACTTCTTTCAAGTATTTTTTTTTTTTTATTTCTTTTGTGTTTTGGTTTTGGTTTTCTCATTTTCCATCTGGCAATCCCCATAGCCTTTTCTTTCTTCCTGTCAAATCTTTTCGGGCCTAGGGTTTTGAAAAGCTATCCAGTGTTTTTAATTGCAAACCAATTTTTTTTCATAGATTTCAAATCAAGAGAAATATATTATTTTTTTTGCATTGTGTTAAAAAAGAAAGCAAATTTCTAAAGAAATCGTGGATTTTCCAAATTCAAAAAAATCCAGCTGGAAGATCATTCCAAAATCACACAATTTAAAAAGGAAAGCTTTTTAGTGCAAATCGTGGAATCTTAGCCTTGTCTTATTTGTGAAGCATCTCATCAAAATCACACTAGTCTTCTAAGGAATCAATGCAAAACCCCTTCAAAAAAAAGCAAAATCACTTCCAAGTGAAATTTGGAATTAAAAAGTCTTTATTCTTTTGGAATCATTCTCCCTTGATATCTTAATTTTCACACAAAGTCTTCAAAAAAAAGCTCACTTAAGTGAAATCGTGAATTTTCATAGTCTTGTCTTCTAATTTGCAAATCTTCCTTTCCACTTGAAAATCCACACAGGTCTTTAAAAGCTCACTTAAGTGAAATCGTGAATTTTCATAGTCTTGTCTTTATTTTTTAAAGCATCCTCTTCATTCCAAAATCCACACAACCATGTCTCTTTTTAGTGAATCAACACACAATTTTTAAAGCAAAAGCAAAATCACTTAAGTGATTGCGTGGATATGCAAGACTTTTTCTTGCCTTTGCAAAGCAGACTTCCCTTCTAAAATTCACACATCCTCCTCTCTTCTTACATTTATTCCAGAAGATTGTCTTTTTTAAAAGATCCTTTGAAGAAAAAAACCGGGGGCATTTAAAAGAATTGTGTGGAAGTTCAAGTTTAAGGCTTTGTCTTCTAAATTCAACGCACTATTTCCTCTCCAAAACACATAAGACATCTTTGCATCCCTCTAAAAGCCCACTTTGTCAACTAATATAAATGCATTCAAAAATCTCCCAAACACGGCCGATTAAGCCTTATAAAGCTCATGCATGTTGTTCCCAATCTATAAATGTTTGAGCTTTGAGCCCAGTTGAGCCTACTTCTCTTTGCTTGCACCCGAAGTAATTCCCAAAATTTAAGGCTGCCCATATATGCATAAATAAAAGGGTGATGAGTTGAATGATTTGTCTGAATTGTTTACAGGAATATTTCACTTGTGCACATACTTGTGAGAAGAAAGCTGAGGCCAATGTCGGATACATTAAATATATCTTCAGAATCAAGAGAAGCAATTGTAGTTTCTACACAAAAAGATCCAGCTCTCACAATTGCAAAAGCTTTGGGTAAAGGTGGAAAAGGGAAATCTCAGGCAAAAGCAAGATTCAGGAAGAATGAAGTGTGATTACAAAGGTTATCCGGCATAATCATGCATAGTGTCCAAGCTTGCTGAAGTGAGTGATACAGACATGGGGCACGTGTCTATCAACGAATTAATTGACAGATCAAGGGCAAGAATGAAGTGTTGTAGCTGGAATAACTTCTTTCTTCTCCTTTTTCTCCTTTTCTTATTTTCTCGAACAAAAATTGTAAAGTTGAAGTAATTGGGTTAAAAGCCATTTTTCAAGTTGTTTGAAAAGTTCCTTTACTTAAGAATAGGTGGCAGACATGCAAAGCGTTGATTTAGTCTTCACTTGAAAATCATGTGTGTCATGTAAAGAGAAATTCTAGGAGAAAGATTCCCAACTGTTTCTTTTTCATAGCTTCCACATGTGGGAAATCATTAAAAGTTTCCTATTTGTATTTTCCCTCTATGCACTATAAATAGAGGAAGAAACCTATGGGCTAAGGATCAATAATCAGAACTTGTTTAGCAAAGGCTTTTGTAACTGGAGCATTTTTAAGATTTTAGACTTTGTGTTGGAACCCTTGATGTGATTTTTGTAAAAGATGGGATTGAATAAAAGGTGGATTTCTAGAGAACTTTGCGTCTATAGTGCTTTGCTGAGTACTTCTATTCAAAGGTTTTAGATAAACTTTGTGTTATCTTAGATCTAGGTTAGAAGTTATTTCTTTCCCTTATTGTTGAATGTTGTGATTTCTCTGTTTATTTACTTTGTGTGGATGAGACAAACTCTGATAACTATTTGTTGATTCAACACATCTTCCTTTCTTCTTTCCCTACTTTTTTTTCCCCTTCTGCAAATATTCTCAACATAGTTGCTTACTTGTTGCAAAATTACCCAGTTGTGGTTCACGAGCTAAGGAAATTAAAGTAAAACCCCCAAAAAGTAGTTATTAGGATTCACCATTGCAAATAGATAAACATCTTACATGGGAGCTTCACCGTTAAATGAAGGAGATTTATCTCATGATTGCTAGGTTTACGTTGTGCATAAAATCTAGCCTAAGCAAATATCCAGATATAATAATCCATGTAGTCTCAAAGTGTAGTATTCAATGGTATCCACTATCAATATGTCAATCCTATTATCCAAACCATGCTCAACTAAAACCAAAAGTGTCTAAAGAAAAATATGCCAAGGGGTCATGACAATGTGCTAGTAGTTCAAATTGAGTAAATGACAGTTATCATATACAAGCCAAGATTGATTGCATTTAATGGTTGAATTCTGTGAAACATTCTAAACATTTGAGAAAAATAAGAAAAATCTTATTTTATTCTCTTTTTGCTCTTAAAGAAAAATAAAAGAATGTTTGGTAATGATAACTCAGTAAAGAACTTTTCTTGTGATGGAAAATCAACACTAAGATCAAGGTGATTCCTCAAATTTTCTTTAGCTTCATAATTTATGGTAGTCGAAAGAGGAAACTTAACTGCTAAATCACTAGCCAGGGAATTAAACAAGTTGCCCTTTTGTTGCAAAATAATTGATTATGTATGCACTTCCAAATTGGAGAGAAAAAATACATTTTGATTTTCAAAAGAAGTGTATTTTATTTTTTTCCCTAAGAAGCAGGGTTTTGCAGGTTTGGGGGATCGGTCCTGGTACGGTACACACCAGGTCTTGGTTTGGTTCAGCCTGGGAATGCCCAACTTGCCAAGATAAGCACAAGCTTGTCAAGGACGTACTTGGGCGTACCCAGGCAGGCTGGGTTGAACCTCAGGCATACCTAAAAGCTTTAATGCTTTTTTAGAATCTCGACTTATTTTTTAGTCTTCGACTTAATAAAAAAAGAAAAAACACCTAAAAAGTAGTGTCTTGATTTCTCAGTGTTTAACTTCATAAAAACCTATTTTGATTTATCGTCACATTTGACATTGATCTATAAATTATGAATTTATAAGTAGTGTTTTGTGGTTATTTTGTTTATTTTATGTGGTTAATTTTACTTATTTTTCTTGAATTATTTATATTTTAAAATTTTATGTACTCTTTGTGTGGTTTGTACTCATGAAATAACATGTTCACAAAGGTAATAGTTTCGGTGTTGAAATAACGGGTTCGCACTATACTAGTTCCTGGGTTATTTCCTACCCAGATATTTAGTGTGTTTTTATTTTTAAGCTTCATAATGGAGCTTAGTTTATTTTATTATTTTTATGCCGAAAGGCGTGTCTACAATGGAGAAAACTTGGGCGGGTCTGACACGGTCAGAATATCGACGGAGGAACAACAAATGTCGACGAAGCACGACTCATGCGGAGCCGTCGATTTGCACTGGAGCCCGTACTTCCTCCCAAGCCACATTCCAGAGCGCAGTAGTCATGCTTTCGTCCTTGTAGCTAACATTTTCTTTATCTTCTGCCAGAAAAAGGGCGTAGGATTAGAAACATCAGAGAAATATGGAAAATAGCGTCCGACGTACAATTGAATAATTTTTTAACCTAATCGCACGGTATCTTTAAATTTGTTACTGACGAATGGCAGTGGCAAGTGGCATGTGATGGTCCATATCTTTTGGTTTCGTTTTTGGAAAATTTAAGTCGAGACATGTGACCGGCATTAAAAAGGATTTGCTCGGGACATCTGCACCGCTCAGATCACATTGTGAACGGATGAGAATCAGGCGTGGACATTAACAGGCTGTGGGCAATTTTTTTGTTGTGATTTTAAGTTTTTAACCGATTATTATGGTAAAAAAATTAGATAGCCCTAGGTACACAACTACAGACCGAAAATTTAAACAATCGTTTAATAATTCTTAGTAAGTATAATATATTTAAATATTAAATTTATTTATATTTATATTTTTTAAAAACCCATAAAAATATGTACTATAGATAATTTTTGATTTAATATGTATTGATTAATTGAAATTCCGTCAGATGAGTTTTTACAGCTGTCCCAACCGTTTTTAAATACCAGTTGAAATGATTTCAAAAAAAATATTTCTTTTGCATGGCTTTGATTAAAGTTTCGTGGAGCCAGTTTAGAACTGCAGAGTTTTAATATTAGCATATTGTTAATGTGGTTTTGGATGGTATTTCAGGTCCATGTGTTGCCGAGAGAAATGCTTGGCAGATTGAAGTTTGGATTGGCAACATGGCTGCTAAAATGGTTGCCTCTATGGGTGGTGGATTTTCTGCTACTTTATTGGCCTAGGTGATGCTGGGCGATACGAGAAGATATGGCCTCAGGAGGCCTGCCATGGGTCCGTTGGAGCTCAAGAATAAGTGCCGTAAAAATTCTTGTGCTCGACGTTCAAACTCTACCGCGAATAACAGAAGGGGAGATCAAGGTATAAATAAATAATGGCCGTCGTAGGTATTGCTTTGATTTTTTGTTTTTACAGAGAAACTATAAAAAGTAGTAAAATGGAATTTAATGGGTGCTATAAATTATCAATAGGTGTTCCTCCCAATAGAAAGGTTTACGTCTAGCGGAGCAAAATTTGTGGACAGGAAAGTGAAAGATTTCGATTCTGTGATTCTTGCAACTGGATACAAAAGCAATGTTCCCTCTTGGCTTAAGGTAAAGAAAAACCCTTGTTGGCGGGATTCGAAATGGTGTTGCTCATTTACTTCTAAATCTGAGCTCTCTGTTTTTTTTAAATTAGTTCGGAATGTGACTTTTCTCAGAAGACGGGTTCCCTTTCCCAACGGATGGAAGAAAAGGTTTGTTGAGCACATCAATGGATGATACAAGGATCGCAGAGGACATTGGTAGGTGCTGGAAAGTAGAAGAAAAGAAATTTGAAGGCCCAGCTCTACTCAAGTGAAAGAAAAAAGGCTCCTGCAAGCTTATTTTTACGATTTCAGAAGCGGGTGGACGGATTCCATGTATACCGCGCATCAAGACGAGCAACAAAGTGGGTTGAAACACAGAAAGAATCGTCATATATTTGTACAATGCTTTTGACACGAAAATAGATAAAAGCCACGTCTAAGCCAAATCCAAAGCCTGCTAATTTTGGAAGCCCATTAAAAAGAGGAGTCAATACTATATAAGCGACAACATGTTTTTACGCCAAAAGGCGTGTTCTCTGGTAGAAACGTGGTGCCCTTCTGACATTTGTATCGACGTGCGCAGATCTGCGCCATCCACTCGCAGGTCGTATCGTCGACCTCGAATTTATCGTGGCCGTCCACGTGTCTGTCAATCTATTACGGGAGAGTGAAGGGTTGCTTCATTAATGTTGTTGCAGGAAAATCAATCGTCTCCTTCTGTCCTCTGCAATGCATTGACGTCTGATTAAATGTGGACCGTTGCATTTACCTGTCTTCTATTAAGGAGTTTTGATATGGCGTGTTTTAAGATTTGACACGAGGTTATGTACTGTTGGACTTGGCGTGGAGTGTAAGTAAAGAAAATGAATGTCAGTTTTTGCAGCTTTCTACGTTAAAAATTCTATTTTTTTCTTGCTTGATGAGAATATTGTTAAGTATTTGTATTGTTAACGGTCATGGAAAGGATTGAATCTAGTGACGGGAAATTGAAGATGCGGATGGAATGACAGTATATAGTTGGGAAAATTCAACCTGGCGTTGGGAACATAGACAGTAGATGATGGCATCATAAGCACTGGCGTCCGCTCTGTTGTGTGGAAAGACCCCTGCCAAATTTCATGTCTGCAGTTGGGTATTCTCACTTTTGACACCCCATTTCTTTATTTTCCTAAACGGACTCCTTTAAATTGCTGACACTTTTGTCCCTGCGTCTGAAGCGGAAATTCAAAATGGAGGATACAAAACACTATAAAAGTAGTTGCTAATGTTGGTAGTCACTTACAGTAGGAACTTCCAAGATAGAATGTAAAGTGAAGAAGTGAAGTTAGTTTTGTTATGCTTTTTTTAACAGACACAGTTGAAGTTATTTGCATATGTATTTTTGAACCAGATTCATCAGAAATCCTTGTTCCTCTAACAACCTTATCCATGAAGGTTCCATTTCCGTCACTAATCCGTATGTCCTCTTGATTTCCAGCATAATAAGTTGCTCCAGATACCTCAGATGCAAAATTTTCGTTTCTCATCTCACACATCTCTGCATTCCACATTCCGATATTGTCTTCGTCAAACCTTTCCATCTTGTGGACTGTCAACTAAATTCACAAATATGATGGTTGGCTGGTGATCAGTGAAACTACTATTTATGTATTCTATTTTGTTGGACCTCAGCCTCAGAAGCCTGAAGCTCATGAGAAAATTCAACAATGGCGGACTCAGAATGTGTGAGGGATTTTAAAATCGATCTATCTTGAAGTATCCCGCTTTCTCCTGAATGTGTTTGCACAAAGTCATTGTTGGATTCACCCTTAGTTTCATCCAATGCTATAATTTCCATATCCACTTGTTTTTTCCATTGACGAACAAGATTTTTTTGCCTTCCTCTGTATGTCAGAATTTATGTGGTTATAAAGATGTTTAACTGATTACTAAATATTGTAAGCCTTTAGAGCTTCCCTATTAATGGGTAAAATTTCAAGTGCATTTATCAATTCAATGATGATCTCTTCTTTGACATTATCACTAGTAACCACTTTTTCTTTGCAGGAATCTTCAAGCCATTCGTCAAGAGAACTTAATCCACCTATACAAATGAAATGCTTCAAACAATCACCTTGCTCTTTAGCAGCTATCACACACGAAATCTTTATCCACTGGCTAATTTATCCTCGGAACTTGGTTGTATATTGCCGCATAAGAAACACATGTTCTTCCACTCTGGGAAGGTTATCCATGCCACCTTTTGTCTCAATTATTCTAGGCACATATTCTGGCTTTGTACTATTTTCATGCGTCTGAGGTTTTGCACTACTATTTTCCAGCTTAGGGGAGGATATCGATGGTTACTAACTTACTAGTGACTACCTGAGTCTTGCTCTGACCATGTCTACTTCTTTCCCTTGCCACAAGATTGATGACTTGACTCAGATGATTGACCACCTGATTGTCTACATGATGACATGTCTTGATACCAATCTTTATTACTTCTGCAAATCATGGAAAAATAGAGTATTTGAATCTAAATTATTCTTCAAGATAAAAAATTTACTATTTACGTGCTTTTCAGTAGCTAGATAATGTGTCTATTTCTCGATTTGTAGCTAATTGAGGCTACTTTATTTTTAAAAAAGGTCAGGCTAATTTTTTTGAGGAATTGTAAGAAACTACAACATAAAATTTCCGATTCAATCCTAGCCGAATGGTCTCTATTCAATGTTATTTTCTATGATTTTATTTTCTTGAAACCCACCAAAATTAAAGGTCTGCCAGTTTCAATTTGTCGAAAGAAAAGGCACCATTGTTATCTACCAAAGTTATGGTATTTGTGAATCTTCAAATTGGTCTCACGAATAATGACATGATCAAAGAACCATATAGAGTCTCATGTGAAGAGTTTCAGGATGACTCATCTTGGGTTTTAGATGACTTTTGACAATTGATGAATGATATTTTTAAGATTTCTAAGAGTGATTGATTGTGTAAAGCTCTTTTTGGAAAATTGTATTCATATTTTGAAAATTTATGTTTCAGATCATTCTTCTTAACTCCTCTTCAAGATGACCTAGCATCATGAGTTTCAAGAAAAAGCCCACCCAATAACTCCTCTTCAAGATCTGTAGATTGTTACAACCTGGACAAGGGTAGATGCCAACTAGTTTCAAGGTTAGGACGGTGCCTCTTGATGGCAACAATGAAGCAATCGAGGAAGTCTTGGATCCGACTTTGAGAGTCAAGCAATTGGTCGTGTTGCTCTGCTGACTCTAGTAAGGATTAATTGGTTTCGATGAAAAATCATTGTAAGATACAAGTGAAACCAAATTCCCGAAAATAAAATTTACTGAGACAAACATAAGAATGTTTCTCATCCTTTTACTTTGTACATGCACATTATTTCCAAAAGAGAACATTTCAAATAGCGCTATGTTGCTTTGATGTGGCTCGATGGATTATCTTATTGAGAGCATATGGAAGAATAAGAGATTTTGCCTGCAAGAAAGGGTAGATGTTCAAACAGGCATTAAATTGATATTAAAGTTGTGCTTAGCCGATGGATTTGATATGTTTCCAACTTTATTAGTAACAGATGGTTCTTGTATGATTGATCAACGAATGGGCATTCATGGACACCCTCTTGAAATTCAGGTACTTATATTAGTGCAAGGTTTCTGAAACTCTATTATTGCGGCACTTTTCTATTCAGTGTTTGGGACTTCATGTTATAGTGATCCTTAAAGTGGAGCAACGTCCTTTCTTTCTGCATGTGCTTTTTAATTTGATGTTATTTACAATAATACTCGAAATATGGAAGAAATTGTTTGTCTATCTCTCTCAACCCTTTTCTCCTTGATGAGAAGTTTCATGGTCATTCCGACTTTTGTATTAAATCATGATTTTTTTAATATGTACCCTTTCCTTTATTTCTTTCACCATGTTTAATATTGGTTTCAATTCCAAGCTTAATATATTTGCTGTTTTAGACACCTTAGTTTAAGGTGAATTTTAGTTTGTCAAAAGTGAGCAGGTCCTATTTTGTTTCCAATATCCAAACCGACATCATTCACTTTTTAATTGACCGTGAGCATGAAGAATATTGTATGGGAGAAATTGTTTGTCACTCTCTCAACCTTTTTCTACTTGATGAGAAATTTCATGGTCATTCTGGACTTTTTGTAAAACCATTTTTTCTAATATGCACCGTTGTGTTTATTTCTTTCACCATGATGTTTATTGGTTTCAATTCCAAGCTTAATATGTTTTTTGTTTTAGACACCTTAGATTCAGGTGAATTTGAGTTTGTCAGAAGTGACTGGTCCTATTTCGTTCCAATGTACAAACTGACATCGTTCACTTTTTTGTTGATCGCGAGCATGGAGAGTATTGCCATTGATTAAGATTTCAATTTTACTTTTTTCCATTAAAGACAATTAAATAGTAATTGAAGCATAGAATTATCATCGCATCACTATTTGGGTTCACTTTTTTGAGTCCCACCGACCTTGTTTGATCAATTCTCGGATATTATTAGAATTTATTTCCTCCTTTCTTCCCTTCATTCGCACTCTGCCTCCCTTTCGGCACACGGCCACCAACCCTCCCTTCACCCCCTCTAGCCCTCCCCATCCCTCTCTGTTCTCCATCCCTCCCCCTCCTCCTTTCCCTCTCTACCTCCGCCACTTCTTCCGTGTTACTTTCTTCGCTCCTCCTTTCTTTCTTACTCTCTCGCAAATAGTATACATAGCAAGAGTTTGAAAGTAAAAGAAGGTCCTTTATTACTTTCTTTCCTAAATGGATAGCGCTATGGAAAACCTCAAGATGGTGCCTTTTCCATATGTAATATATAGCAGAAGCCAAATTGGATTTAAGAGTCATCAAATAAAATTTAATATAGAGCTTGCTCATATTGATCGATGTGGGATCCGAGATAAACAGTTAAATATTACATCATTCACAATTTAACAGTTATATTCATTGAATCTTTTCATTCAAATTCTGCTTGTTATAGGACAACACTATACTATATATTTATGAACCATACTTAAATCGGAGTCTCAAAATACTTGAGTCAAATAGGAGGGATTTACACAATACATACATGCATTATTTCAAGTTTCGATAATCTTATAGCACTGGTATGTTGGCATGTAAGGTCAATAGAAATTATGGTTTTCAGTCCAATTCGTCTGTACACATACATGGACACATGCTTTTTAAATATATATATTACATGATGTCATGCATAATGTTAATACTTACCTACATTTTAATTCATTCATTTCATTCTCAGTCTATTCGTCATAGATAACACTAAATCATATTCATGATCGCTATGTAAATATCGAAACAACAAACCTAAATAGGGGATTTCAGACACCGTATTTAATCAAGTTTCAATAATCAACTGCATTCATTGAACCTACCGGATTGGTGATGCGGTTGATTTGTTCGTGAGCTTACATGGATGAGGGTATGGCTAGGTTGGTTTCTTTTTCTTTAAACCCCACATTCTTCTCCTTTAATGGGGTCATTTATGATCATTCAATAGTAAAGGAAATGGGGTCACCTTTATCACTGGGTGTTGGTTATTCTCTTCACAGAGCATTTTGGGAGCGGGCTCTATACTCCATTCCTTTGAAACCTAAATGGTGCGAGATGTTTGTTGATGACACCAACCTTCATGGGAGCATGGTAGGGACAATCTCAAGGACTTACACTCCCACATTAGTAGTTCGATGGATGGTATCAAATTGATTAAGGAGATTGAGAAGGGAGCTTACTCGCTTTGGAGTCCTATTCTCCCATAACATCAATGGCTTTCTCGGTTTATCAGGCACAAGAAAGATTCCCACACCTCTACTCCACTTGCATGCATACTCTCACCATCAACCATCTCAAAAAGTAGGTGCATTGTTTAAAAAGAATGGCTATAGAGGGAAGCAAGTGGCAAGGGCTATCAAACAAGCTAGAGAGGTGCTCAGGACTTTGTAGAAGGAGATTTAATGGTCTCGGTGTTGATATCGCCATATATCGAAGGTATTTCCAATAAGATTTTATAATCTTGAGATGCAACAGCATAAAAAGCACTTTTATTCTCAAAACCAAATTGAAGAATGATATTAAATCAACTGAATATAACTTGCAACCCAGTGTGAGGATCTTCGTCTAATTTGGCAACTCGAAAATCTATCTTACTCAATAGAGGCATAAAGTAAGAAGACATCAATTATTCGTATTTGTGTAAATGCAGTTATGAGCGATATAAGTCGTTCTTCTTGTTCTGACAATGTCATGCCCAATGAAAATCGATTGTTTTAGTTATATTTGTTCAAGTGACACAAACTGTGGCATTTTTGTTTTGCACTCCTTGATTACAAGATCTACATACCTACTGCACAGATATGACCGATTTAATTAAAGATTTATTTTCCTCTTATACTTTTCCATCTGCTGCAGGTGTTTTCTGTCCACCTCGCCCTGTTGCTGGATCCTGGAGACATGTGGCTTGTTGTCAAAGAAGTAGCTTTACCCTCTGAACTCACAGCAAAAACAAACATTTACTGAACTCCCACAATAGTGCTCCATCATTTGCCTACTGCTTACACGGCAGGTACTACTGCTGCAATGCAGCCCTTGTTTAATCTTGCCCCCCTTTGAAGAAAAATCCCGCTGACATGTTTTGCTTGTGCACCAAACTTCTTGCTGCTTTCTATTTTTGAATGACTAAGAAATCTGGACTATTTTTGAGCATTTAGAGATCAGGGTATTTCCTATAAAACATGGTACATGGTTATATTTGGATGGAATCCCACTTGGGCATCGAAGATAATGCTAGTCAAACTCTATTATGTAATGGCCTCTTGAAACCTGCAGTCATCTGCTTGGAATTTGGTATAATTATTATTAAACTTGTTATAGAAATATGGCCACTATAGCTGGGGCTTCTCGACAAGCATCAATACCTTACAAGGGGTAGCTCATTTCTCTCGTGTGCAAGGTGTGATCCATACGCCTTAATATCCTTCCTCTTATTTGAGACCAATTCAAAGATTGGTAGGACACTTCCTACCCATTAATTGAAATTTAGTTGTTACTCAACTCCATCCGCCCCCGCCGCCCTCTCTCTCTATATATATGAAATAATGTTTCATTCTCGTAGATTTAGAGTACCATGTATATGATAGCCTTAAGTAGTGTCCATTACCGATAGCCTTAATGGTGAAACCCGTGGTAGAGATCAAGACAATGTTCAAGGTCAGATTTACCAATGGTGCATAGGAAACAACACTAGATAAGAGTAGCTCTTATGACCGGCATTTGCCAATAGTAATAGCCTTTACAAATGTATATACATTAAGATTAATTATTTACTCATATTTACTTACACCAAAAGACACTATCACCATCTCATACCCATTATACTTCTTCATATCCTTCTTGTTAATTGAGATTAATTTAAAGACATTAGGACTCGTCCCATATCCCTTATAAATCCCTATATATACTCTACATTCAAAAAAAAATTAGGACCACTCCCGATCGCCATGCTTCTATTCTAAGTTTTAAGAGGGTACTTCACGCTTACCAAATATGATCGATTTTTACAAATTTATCCTATTTTTACAAATGTACACCCGAGTTGGCCTAATGGTGAAGAACATGTGCTCTTTAAATTGAGGTCACAAGTTCAAATCCTGCAGGGGTAGGGTATGTACGCCTCGCTTCAGAAGAAAGTTAGTTGCCTCCCGCATGTGAGTACGAGGTAGTCCCATATGTCAGAAACCGCCAGAGACCCAAAAATAGGTCGCGTCTGACATCGTGGACTCGTAAAACCTATTATTGTTGTTTATCACCGACTGAAATTCCTAAAATTTAGGGTTTTGGTAGATTAAAATTCGAGAAAAGCAAAACCTGGGTCTTGCAGGTTGTAAACAATAATATTTTTACCAAATCTGCTTCCCAAAAGCCAAAAAATGCAAAGCTAGAAATAATAGAAAACCCACCGAATCTATTCAGAATCGATGTTGTTATATTTATAATAGCCGTTGGTATTAATTAAAGGAAAACAAAATGTTGCAATTTATAATTATTGAAATTACTATATTTTTTTATTGAAATTTATTGTATTTTTCCTATGGACCGTTTTTTTCCCATATTTTGTGTCCACGCTTAATACTCTCCGTATGAAAGTTCTACTATGGGGTACTTCAACATCCCATTGATCTGCTTTGGATATGTGTAGACTTAAAACATAATTTCATTCTTTCTAGATATGCACCTATTCTTATTCCTCTTCTTGAAACATCGCCGTATTCGGATACTTACCTAATACAACAAGATAAGAAACATGTTCCTTTCATATAAAGCTTGTTGTTTAAGTAGCTAGCATTTACCATTTACTTTTGTGTCCTTATTTTATGTTTCGTTGACATCTTTTTCTTTCTTTCGCTCCAAATTGCATAACAAAGTTATTTTGCAATAACGATTTCTTTCCTTCTTACGAAATCGAAACCTAGCTAGCAAAAAAAAACATGAAATGCTTTAGTAGATTTGAATATCCATAGCTTGTGTTTGCACTCCAAAATAAATGATTGCTTCGTATTTAAAAAAAAAAAAAAAAAATTGGTTTGCCTACTTCTACTTGTCAAATTTAAAAGAGTATATGAAGTATTGTAGTTTCTTTCTTTTACTTGATCGCTGATTTATTTTTCTCATGCAATCAACCTTTTCTTTATTTGAATCGTGATCAAGTTAGACTGCTTATGAAGTTATTATTTTGTTATGAATGTTTCTTCAAGCATCCTATTCACTTTCAATGTGCTAAGATTGAATTTATAAGGCGTTTTTATGGCTCGGACATGAAATTTTATTTGTTGTTATTTCCATGTGCGAAATGAGGGAAAAAACTCTTAACTCCACTCTTCAAATTGATGGCATATTGATAAGTTTCTATTATGTTCATAAACCAAAGGGTTTTATTGCCATCTTAGCTACAACTATTTGATATTTGATGGCACATTTCAACTCCCAAACAAAATAGTAACAAACTTGTTGCAATTACATCTTTGTGACAAGTTGATAAATCATTTATTTTGTAGTTACACATTTTATCATAGAAAACTTGATGTTTATATGATGCATTCGCCAAGATGAAGTTCATTACATAACCCATTACCTTAAACATTTCAAATTATATTTGTCCCTATTGTTCGTGTGGTATAAGAGCTCTGAAACATTAAAGTTTTGAAGCTTAAATGAAACGAGTGAGTGGGCAAGATGAATGCTTCAACAATGTAGAGTGTCTAATTTCATAAGCAAAGTGTCGACAAATACAAGTACAACTTATTGTTTATTTGTTGTGCCATTTTATATATTCCCCTGAAGTTGTTTTTTGGTACAAAAGTTCATTATATAATGTTGATGATTAGAGATTAATATCTTCCATTATAATAATTCCATTATGAATCCATAATAATTGTTATCTTGTTCTACATCGTTGTAAGTCGTGTGTCGGTTTTTTTGTGCTTGTCCAAATAATTTCTGCCCTATCGTCTCTCACTATATATATACACAACATTTCCATGTCTTGAACACATGTTTCTAAGTGTTGCATACAATCAATTTATTTATCAATAAAAGGAAATAGAGAATCTGTAACATGACGATCAACGGAATCTCCATTGAAGCTAAGATCTTAACCTTGATGCTGGCGCTTGTGACATTCATATACTTGTTATCCAAATGCTTTATGCCGGACAAATCTCATTGTTGCGAAGGAATCCTAGGCCTGATCAAAATATTCCATTTCTCATGCCTGCACAACACTCACTCTTCCCTTTTACCCGACAATGGCATGACCGGTTCATGCATCCAAGAATTCAACCAGCAGCTCATCGTGTGCGGGGTCGTCCCTCGTCCTCTCCCTTTTTTCGCTCCCTTAATTTTCAAATCTGCATCCCATCCTCTTCGGCGTTTTCATCGTACACTCCACGTACGATTGCTAGTTTAATAAACTATGTGCGAGTTGTGTCAACTCACGTACACACTCTAAGGAGCTTGTTGAGAGTTTGTCTCCAGTCCTTAAGATGTAGAGATATCTTATCTCCTAGTTTAGGCTGACCCAACTATTTGTAAGGTCAGGATAACTCTTGTCTAGCTTAATTCAGACTGTTCTCGCATGGGGAACATCATGGTTTGCTGGAATAAATCACTTCTGCTTATTTTTCCTTCTGTTGCTTTGCATTGTTCTGAATATTTTTGGTTGAAGCTTTTTGCTCTGTCCCTGCATAGATCTATGTGGTTGCTTTGATATGATATCAGAGCACTACGATGTTGAAGAAAAACAAGGCTTTAAACCCTCTCAGACGTCTTGTTTATGCAAAATTAGCTGTAGATTCCTTTGTATAGAAGCTTAGTCTGTTATGTTAATGCAGACTTTGTTTTATGGTGTCTCAGCTCTGTTAGATTGCTGTTTTGAATGAACTCAGTCTCAATACGGGTTGTTTTGTGCCCATTTTTTTGTTTGAACGCAGTCCCTGAGCGTACTGCCTCCTTGAATAGCATTGACCTTGTTTTAGTGCGGCTGCGTGACTATTTGGTGAGAGATTAGAGTCAACGGTGCCCACAAATGAAATTTGCATATCTTTTTGTGTAGAATCAAGCATCGTTTTGGCGAGATCTGCTAAATTTTGGTAGAATCAGGCTGTTTTTTAATCCTGCTGCTTTTGTGTGGGCTTGGCCACTGTACATTTTCACTCTCCCTACAACTTTGTCGGACTGATATTTCCTCAACATGAACTCTGCATAAATCTTTAAGCGTGCGAGCGGTGTGGTCAACTTCTGACTTCCTTTGCATGTTTGGGTGAGACAAGCCTCATTTTTGGTGGTGCAAACTTCTTTAAAGATCTGACCTATGACCATTATAGCTTGGTTATATCTTGTGGTTTATCTCTCGACGACAGTTTTGGCAAAATTTACAGCAGAAGAGATACATATTTAACCCTACTCTTGGAACCTTGCATGGCTTTTGGCGCTTAATAAATGGTATATTCACCAACAACTTGCCACATGGAGTGTTGAGAGCTAGCTGGACGTCCACCAAAACTCCAATTATCAACACAGCTGTCCAACTTGCTGTTTGGGCCTTCAATTTGGGCCCGGAAGAATTTTGACGAGTATATACTTCTCTGGCCGTGCAGCGCACTTGGTTGACATGTGCTTGTGAAGACTTTAGTGCTAAAAGGTTACGGGTTCGAAACTTTAATCCTTTTACACAAAGCGTCCAAGTAAGTTAAGATTTAAAAATCAGTTTACTTGGTTGTAGGCTTGAAGCTTTATAACACAATTGGCAATGAAATTTTGGTATAGCACTTTGGTTAGAACAGGTCAAGGGTTCAAACCCCTTGACCTCTCTTTGCAAGTCATTTAAAAACTAAACAAATCCATTGGAGCTAAAAAATAAGGGGAAAAATATTTTGGAATATCGTGTAAAGGGGGTGGGAGATTTTTTTGACTTACAATGTCAAGATCTTCCTCTTCGCTCCTGTGGTGGCAATGGATGCTCACCTTTTTGAACCGCTAAATTCCACAAACTATCACGCTTGGAAACCCAAAATTCAACAACTGATCCAATCTAGGGGATTATGGCGAGTTTTTCAAACATTCGTACCAACGTTCACCATTGAGGACAAATATTTGTATGCTTGCAAGCAAGAGGAGGCACTTGGTTTGATAGCCTTGAATGTCGCAGACAACCTGCAGTTTGATATCACTGACACAAAATCACTGCATGAGGTATGGGAGAAATTTGAGAGTTTGTTTGGTAAAATTGAATTGAAGATGTTGTAGCTGGATTTAGAGTTTACTTCTTGTTCTCCTCAAATTTTCCTTATATTGAAGATTTTTTGACTGAGTTTAAGGAACTTAGAGTCAATTAAAAGCTGGTGGTAAAGATAAGAGGATGAAGAATGCATTTTTTGATTCTGTCAAAACTAAAGGGTCCATTTACAATGTTTGCATCTGCTTTCTTCTCAACTATGGATGCTTTAGATGATCAATTTAAGATGCCATCATTTGAGCTATTATGTGAAAGATTGTCTCGTGAACTGTCCAAATTGATGTCACTTGATGCCATTCCTAGCTCAAATCATGCATTGGTGGCTAATTCTTCTAAGAGCAAATGGAAACCAAAACAGAACCCATGATCTTCAAAAAAGCTTGTAGAATCACCCAAGCCTTTTACTCCCACTACCGAGACTCCTAAGCCTTCTAGTCTGGTAAATCCAAAAATTTTTCAAGAAGAAAGTGTATGATCCTTATCCATACTGTAACAAAACAAATCATCCCGAGTCCAAATGTTTTGTTAGAATTGAAGCATTGGAAAAACATTGAAACAACATAAGATTTTTGTTCCTTCTCCTTCATCTTCTTCGGATATTGGCAAGGGAAAAGCTCTTTCTGCACAGCCTTTTTCTCCTTTGAAAGATAAGTGGATTTTTGATTCTGATGTTTCTCACCATTTAACACTCATGGGATTTGTTGAGTTCAGTTTCTAATTGCAACACTTCATACAGATTTTGCTGGGCAACTCCTCTTTAGTTGAAGTTGTGGTATCTGGCACTGTTGATGTGCCAAATGGGTGCATTCATGATGTACTTTATGTTCCTCGAATTTCTTCCAATTTGTTGTCTTTTTATCAAATCTATAATTCTGGTAGTGGTAAAATTGTGGGATTTTCATCACATAGTGTTGTAATTAAGGAATTGAATGATCCTAATGATATTGTAGCTACAGGTGTCGTGGATCCCGATTCATGTTTGTATCTCTTTGAGAATTTGACAACACCTCTAAGATCTTCTCTTGTTGCTCACTCTGATTATGTGAGTAAATTATGGCATGAACGGTTTGGTCATCTCAATTACAAATATATGCACCAATTGTCTTCTCAGAATATGGTGGTTGGACTTCCAAAGGTTTCGTCAAATGGTGTTTGTCCAAGTTGCATGCTTGGTAAGCAACATCAAGATCCCTTTTCAAAGGGACAAGCCACAAGAGCTAAGGCTCTTCTTGAGTTGGTACATAGTGATTATAATGTCTTTTCCCACAAGATCATTTTTATGGAGCTAAATATGTGCTAACTTTTATTGATGATTTCACAAGGAGGACATGGATGTACTTTTTAGAGTATAAAAGTGATGTGTTTGATAATTCAAGGCCTTTAAAGCCTTTGTTGAAAAGCAATCAGGGCATTCACTTAAAAAGCTCCGCATTGATAATGGGGGAATATGTTAGTAATGCATATTTAGAGATATTTTTGTATTGATCATGGTATTTTGCATCAATATACAATGCCTTACACCCCTCAACAAAATGGTGTGGCTGAGTGTAAAAACAAGACACTCAAGGAGATGGCAAATTGCATGATTTAGTCCAAGAACTTAGCACTTGAGTCCTGGGTCGAAGTTGTGAATTGTGCTAACTATATTATAACAAAATTCCACATAAGGCAGTTCAGGGGTTACTCTTGAAGAAGCATGGTCAGGTAAAAAGCCTGATGTTATGGATTTTTGTGTTTTCGGTAGCAAAGCATGGGCTTTTGTGCCTAATGACAAAAGGAAATCCATGGAGAAGAAAAGCAAAGAGCTCATATTTGTTGGGTATTGTGAGCATGTGAAGGCATATCATCTTCTTTATCCTACTACCCATGAGGTTCTATTTTAGAGAGATGTTTGGTTGATGAGACTGAGACTCCTTCGGATCATGTTGTTGTTGCTTCTCCCTCTTTACCTCCTCCATCTGATATAGAGGATATGCTTCTTGATTCTAATGATGACCTTGTTGTGGATCTTGCTCCGCCGCCTCCTTCTCCACAACCCATGCCTAAATGGGTCCAATCTACTTTGCAAGCAATTGGTGACTTGGCTGGTGATCCTGATGATCCTCAGCAGACTAAAGCTGAAACTTCTAGTAATGTTGATTATTGTCATTCTCAGTCTATGCCTTTTGGGATGAATTTCAATGAGTCAAGTTATTTCTTTCGATCCAGTGACATTTTTGAGGTGGTTGGTAAACTAGAGTGGGATGTTGCAATGCATAATGAATATTCTTCTCTTTTGAAGAATAATACTTGGGAATTGGTGCCTCTTCATAAGGGAAGAAAACTTGTGCGATGTAAGTGGTTCTATAAGACCAACTATGCAGTTGATGGTTCTATAGATAAATACGAGGCACCTATTGTAGCAAAGGGATTTTCAGAAGTCAAAGGAGTGGATTAATTTGAGACATTTTCTCTTGTTGCAAAGATGGATTTTGTGCGCCTTGTTCTCTCCCTTGTTGCATCACACCGATGGCCAATATATAGATGGACGTCAAGAGTGCTTTCTTGCATGGTGATCTCCAAGAGGGGATTTATATGGAGCAACCTAAGGGCTTCGTGTTGGATAGTTCATTAGTTAGTAGACTCCATTGTTCTCTCTATGGTCTCAAACAAGCTCCTCGAGCTTGGTATGAGAAGATGGATGATTTTTTTGTAATTGTTAGATTTCATCCTTGTGAGTCTGACCATAATGTGTATGTTCTGAAAAATGGTGAGGATTTATTGATCTTGGTTTTGTATGTTGATGATATGATCCTTGTTTGGAGTTTAGATTCTATGATTTAGGACATACAACACAAGTTGAAGGGAAAATTTGATATGATAGATTTGGGACAGTTGCACTATTTTCTTGGACTCCAAATTTATCAATCTTTAGAGGGTATTTCCATTCGGCAGCAAAAATATGCCTCAGATTTGCTTAAGAAATTCCACATGGATACTTGTAAGCCAATTCACACTCCTTTTTAGTCAAGTATAATGTTAACTATTAATTGTAAAACTAAATTGGTAGATGCCACTTTGTATAGACAGTTAGTAGGCAGTCTTCTTTATTTGACCGACACTCATCCCGATATTACATTTGTTGTTAACCTTGTCTCTCGGATTTCTCATGTTCTTGGTGAGACTCATTGGTGAGCAAGAAAGTTTATTTTGCGCTATATTGGGGGACATTGAATTTTGGCATTCATTACACACCATAGGGATCTTTTGATATTGAGGGATTCACATGATTCATATTGGGGTGGATGTGTGATACATGATGATCTACTTTTGGTTTTTCTTTCACCTTGGCTCAGGTCTGATTGCATGGGCATGAAAAACAAACTGCAGTTGCTTTGTCATCTATTGAGGCAGAGTATAGAGGTACAATCAAGGCTGAACATGAGGCTCTTTGGCTTCGCCAAATACTTGATGAATTGGATTTCCATAGAAGGCT
Organism: Taxus wallichiana var. yunnanensis; assembly: GCA_018340775.1. Taxonomy (NCBI): domain Eukaryota; kingdom Viridiplantae; phylum Streptophyta; class Pinopsida; order Cupressales; family Taxaceae; genus Taxus; species Taxus wallichiana. The sequence goes on from CM031234.1 coordinate 851,168,160, forward strand.
TCTACTTTGATTTGATGTGATAATCAAAGTGCTATTGAGATTGCACACAACCCTATTGAGCTTCAAAGGACCAAGCACGTTGAAATACACATGCACTTCATTTGGAAGCTGATACAAGATGGAGTTGTTCGCTTGGAATTTGTAGCTACTGGTGAGTAGGTTGCTGACATCTTCACTAAGCCGTTGGCTTCTCCATTGTTACCTTCAGTTGCGAGCATTGCTTGGGGTAAAATAAGTTGTACTTGGGGGATTTTGTATGTTCCTTTCTTTTTTCATGTTTGTATTGGGTACCTTATCAAGCATAGTAATCGGGACCCATTTCTTTCTTTTCCACTCCCTAGCCTTGCTTAAGGGAGGGTGTTGGAATAACGTGTTCACATTGGACTAGTTTTGGATTATTTCCTAACTAGATATTTAGTGTGTTTTCATTTTTAAGCTTCATTAGGGAGCTTAGTTTATTTTATTATTTACCGGTAGGCATCCACCTTTGAAGAAGCCTTGGCTGGAAAGTGTCAAATTCCAGCGGTCTTAATTTTACAGGTTGCTGGATTTTAGATTTTTTTTACAATCCTATCTTAGATATCCACAAATTTTAGATATTTCCTATAATAATATCTAAGATTTGATTGTTCTACTTTAGATTTTTTTTAGTCTACAATGTTTATCTACTTTTTGGATTGTATATAATCTTCAATCCAATTGCCCATTCTTGACTTTGTAATAAGAGAAATCATTTCCTTAGTTGCAGTCTTGCAAATATGCATAGTAAAATTGGCAAATTGCGGTGGTCACTAAGTTGTAATTATGGGTCTATACAATTATGAAATCGGTTCATATTTTCGGTATGAAAAATGTTTGTATTCGTATCCTTGCAATTTATTTTTGCAAAAGGTGGATGGTGGGGAATCAATGAGGAAAATATAATTGAAATTGCGTGTGAATGACGCAGCCATTAATCTTAAAAAGACGACATCTATGGAATAAGTGTCTGTGTTGCAGGTCTCCTAATTCTTGACCCGCCCGCGAATGGATATCTTGTCAACGAAAGAGAAGCCACTTCTTCCTCGTGGGAATCACTGATCAGAAACATGTTTGCTTTACTTCGCATCAAGCGCTTAAAAAGAAAAAGCGTAAATATTCGTTTCTGACTATTTCATCATAACAATGACAGGGCAAGGCAGAGGCGAGGAGCAAAGGCCAAAATTTTGATAAATTTCTTTTCAAATTTTGTTGATTTCTTGTGGAAATTTTAGAAATATTGGAAGAATTCAATCGTGATTTTCTTGTGGTTGGAATAGAAGATGAAGATTTTGTTCTTTTCAAATTTTGTTGATTTCTTGCGGAAAATTTAGAATCTTGATTCTGTATTGGAAGAATTCAATTCAATCGTGATTTTCTAGTACTGGTTGGAATGGAAGATGAAGATTTTGTAGTGAATATCATAAAGGAGGTGAAAGCAGCAGAGGGAGTGCGGGATAGAAAAGCAACATGCAGTCTAAGAGTGTCGATAGCGTAAGTGGGCGAAAGCACAAAGTTTTACCATCCCCAAATGGTGTCCATTGGGCCTTACCACAATCATCGCTTCCTGAGGTATGCAAAGAAACAAAGAGACAATCGCAAGCAGGTGCAAGGCATGGAATCGACAAGCTGGTTGTCGCTCGTAGATTTTGGCACCTTCACCAAAATTCGTGGATACTCAGCTTGCTGAGATGTGCTTTGTGGACGTGGCATTCGTGCTAGAGTTCCTTAATTCTTTCGTAACGGGCGCCAATCCACATGGAGATCACAGTCAGTACACCGTACAGAGGATGGAGTCACGAGGAACATGGAAAGTGCGCGGATCCCATTTTCTACTAGTAGAGCAACAACCCTGTCCTTTTCACCATTCTCATGGACGCGATGAAGTTGGAGAACCAGTTGCCCATGCCTCTTCTCATAGAAGCCATGAAATATGGCGGCGGGGGTAAACACTCTATAAAAGTTTCTGTATATTACAACTTTTGAAAGTTTGGTGTAGGAAACTCTTAAAACGTTATTTTTTCTAAAGCATGGTCTATATTGTCTTTCTTTTATTCAATATTCTCATTTTCAAAGCTCTCTTTTTTCACAGCAGCGATGTAATCATTTTTTAATGCAAGGTGAGTTCATATATGTCAGGAAAGATATTATCATGCATCACGAAGCATCCTTATTAGCAATGAATTTTGTTTGTCTATTTATTGAGAATCAAATGAATGGTAACCGATAATGGTAATTGATTGTTCCGACCAAAACCATCTTGGTTGAAGTACTCTCGGGTGTTTGTAATTGGGAAAGCATTTCTTGCTTTTCTTTTGTTGACTGCACCTAGGTCATCCATGGGGTATAGCTATCTACCCCACGGGCCTATGTTATTGTATTTTTCTTTTGATTCAAAATGTTAACCTTACGACATCTATGGTTACATTGTGCCGATTTTTGGCATTTTTCTCAAATATGAGTTGATGAACTTAAACTAACATGGGTCTCCCAATCATTGCACAAATACTATTGTTATCCTGCCTGCAACCATTTTGTATGAAATTGTTTCTCACTTTGATGTTGTTTACATCTTTCATGGCTTGAGATTATTGTTGAAGTCGACATACAAGCGTGTTTGGATTTTCAAGGTCGCGTTTACAATTTTGGAAAAACTCTACAATATGGAAAATGCCAATCCCTAGCCTTGAACAACACATTTCCCTCATCCAATGGTCGATACTCCCTTTGAGGCCAGTCTTCACCATACGTTGGTAAGGATATTCACAAAATGGGGTTATTGAATACACCTTGGGAACATTTAAATGCCAAAATGGGAGATTTAGTAGATAAAAGCCAAGTGTTCGAATAAATGATGAAATGTGATATATTTTTGGTAAATATCATAATTACAACTTATAGAAAACATGGTCATCTTCAAGAGCCATTGTGATTGTTCTATCAAATGAAACAAACAGATATTCACCATGATCATATCACTTTTGCGAACATACTCGTGGAAATAAGAACTTTGCAACAACGTATGGACATCTGTCAAGGCATAATAGGCAGTGACAACTCGCTACATTGTTCTCTCCTTCCCATCACACAAACATCAAACATTTTAAGATAACATACATTTCATCGCAAATTACAACTCCAACAAACTAAAAATTGTTATACACTCCGGCATAAATTGCAACTCATGTGCAATTGCTAGTTTTTAATAAACTGTTTGTGTGAGTTGTTTCAACTCACGTACACATTCTAAGGAGCTTGTTGAGAGTTTGTCTCCACTCCTTGATATGTGGAGATATCTTATCTCCTAGTTTAGGCTAATCCACCTATTTGTAAGGTGAGGATAACTCTTGTCTAGCCCATACATGCAGTCTGTTCTCACATAGGGAACATCATGGTTTGCTGGAATAAATCATTTCTGCTTATTTCTGATTTCCATTGCTTTGCATTGTTTTGAGTATTTTTGGTTGAAGCTCTTTGTGCTGTCCCTGCATAGATCTATGTGGTTGCTCTAATAGTACCCGTCTCTACAAAACCCGGGGCAAAAGAAAATTGTTGTACCAGAACCAACTTTTTTTCCTTTCTTCGATAGGATGACAGGCCTTCAAAGGGCCATGACATCAGATATGATTGTTTCTCACCTTGTGGATGATTATTTTGAACCTTTATGTTCATCAATTTCCGATCATACACCCCCATTTTGAGAGGCTTTTGGTCTCACTACCTTCTACCTTATCTATGAAGTGTCGGTTTCCTTCTCCATGGAAGTAGATCTGATATGCAATGGATACATATAAGTGATCTTGTTTGAAGTGCTCCACTTGAGTTGTTATCTTTGGAGTGCTTCTGTCTAGGATGTTGTACCCCATATTTTGTTGCTGCTCTTCATCCGTCACTATGGAGTAGAAAGGTGAGTTGTTTCTGACCTGCTGCTCTATATCCATGGATCTTTCTTGATTAGTTTAAGGCTTGCTCTATCCCTGAAACTTCCCCTTGCTCTATCCCTGCAGCTTCCCCTTGCTCAAGTGTAGTCCATACCTTCTGTCCAACATGGGTTTCTCTTCCACTCTTTGGAGACTTGAATTTCATCCCCCATGCTACTTATAGTTGCCTCTTGCTTGACTTGTTGCTTCAAGAAATCCTCTTACACTCTTCGTATCCTCACACCTAAGACTATGATCCTCTTGGTGCTTTTGGAGATATGGCTGTTTAAATCCCACTGCTTGCTGTTGCACTGTTTTTGCTATCCATGTGCTATTGACACGTAGCCAACACATGATTTTTTTTTGTCTCTTGCTTGTAGTCCCTTATTTGTATGTAACCAACTTGTATTGCTTCAGTTGACATTCTAAAGCAACACCTTACTCATGTGAATGTTAAAAACCAAACATCCAACATAAAAAATAATGCCGAACAATAGCAAAAATGTGCAAGGTATAATAGACAGATATTTATTAAAATATATTACTCAACATTTGAAGGAGAAATTCAAAGATAGAGGCAAGACAAATCTTGATGCTAGGATATGCGAGTTGAAGGAAATTCGACAAACAAATCATATCATGTAGTCCCACAAATTGCAAAGAAAATAGGGTTTCACTTTCCTCTTTTTTACAATTCAGTCCAGAACGTTAGGGCACGAAACAGTCCTAGGTAATTTTCTTTTTTTGCAGACAGTTAATTTTTTGCAGACAAAATTCAATTTCAACCAGTTTGTAGTAGTCTGAATCTGGTTGTATCTATTGTACATAATTGTTTGGGGTTCATTTTTTGTAATATTCTTGATTTGCATTTTGCTGTTTACACTGTACATTTTCCCTGTTGCATTGATTTTTGGGCCATAAATCAAATATTGTGGGAAAAATAGCCAATATTTAGAATCTTGTTCTGCCAAAGGTGCAAAAATTGACTGGACAAAATTACAATGACTAGAGTCACCAATTTTTGACAATTGCAGAGTATTGGGACTGATAAAATCATTCTTGGCAGCTGGCGCTAAAGGAAGGCTTGTTCCAGATTTTGCAGATTATGACAAGCGTTGTGAGTCCTTGCTGTTGTTAAAGTTGTCCTTGTCAAATGATTTGATACTTGAGGTCCGAACGCTACTGAGGCAAGTGTGCTATGGACTAGTTTGAAGAACAAGTATCTGGGTTCAGAGAAAAGTTGGGTTTTATATCTGAAGAATTTGTTGTTTTCAGCAAAGACGCATGAGGGTGGGTCCCTATCAGAACACCTTCCTTTCATGGCAGATTTTCAAGACCAACTTGGTGCCATCAACAAAAGTTGGATGATGATGACCTGGATACTCTTGTTCTGAACAATTTAACACCCTCATATGAGTTCTTTGTGAAAGCCTTACATTTAATGGTTGTAAGTTAGATCTTGACTTTTGATTAGGTTAGTTCCTACTTGCTGCAAAAAGAACACGGGGTGAGTCTACTATTGAACAAATAGATGGCGCATTTCTTTCTCAGTCAAAGGGGAATTGGAAACAAATTCTTGGCGAATCATCTTCCAAATGTCACTACTGTCACAAAGTTGGGCAAATAAAGATGATTGTCGGAAGCAACAATATGATCTTTCTCAATGCAACAATAAGCCATTGGATAAAGCAAATGTGGCAACAATTGCAAATGAATGGGATTTTGAGGAAAGTATGCTCTTACAACATTGTGCTCGAACGATAGTGCTACTAGTTACTAGATCATTGATTCTGACGTATCCAAACATTTTGTGTGTCAAAGGGACTGGTATGTATCATTTACTGCAAATCCAAATTGTTCTGATTTAGTTGTATTAGATGATAGGGAGTCACTTATAGTATAAGGGATAAGAGATATTCGTATGGTCCTTAATAATGCTCGAAGAATCTTAGTAAGGAATGTCAAGTATGTTCCTAGCATGCATACAAATCCCTTGTTTGTTTGTTAGTTAACAAATTTCCATGGGTCGAAGTGTATTGTGTTTGATGTGATATGGGGACCAGTAATTGCCCTATTCATTGGGCAAGGTGGTTAGTATAGGTTTGTTAACTTTTCTATAGTCGACTTAATTGCACGTGTGGTGGGAGATTCCACTGTCCAGGATGTGTTGGAGGATGAAATTCCTCAATAGGCTTGTTGATCCTGGTCTGGTCAACTTACATGCATTAGTTGTGAAGGGAATACCTATATAAATAATGTGCTGGTGGATGAAATGCCCCAACTATAGGATGTGTAGGAGGCACATGGTGAGCTTGTAGGAAAAGCTACTCAAAGAATTGTGGAGGGTGACTTCACTATCTAGGATACACGATACACAAGAGGTTCTTGGTGAGATGGCAGAAAAAGCCATTCAAACAAAGGCACTAGCTTGAAGGTTTGTAAAGCATGGTTCTTTCACTCATCTTGTTGGGACAAACCTTTCCCAACATGAGGGAATAAATGAGCAATAGGAGAGAATAGATGAGAAGGAGATGGTTATTTTTTTACAAGTGTGAAGATTCTTATTTCTCCTATTCTAGAGTGGTTTTTACTCTTGTGAATACTACAAAGATGGTCATATTCATGGTATTCCTCTTGCTTCTCTTCAGAGATTTGGACAAGGAGGTCTACATGGTGCTCTTTGATCATGGTCCTAAACATGATCATTTGGGTTGTAGATTGATTAAGTCCCTATACGTCCTTAAGCAAGCTCCATGAGTCTGGTGCATTCTCTTTGATCAACATCTCCAAAATTCTGATTTTAGAACTATGGAGGTCAGGTTGAAGTTATCAACTAATGATGAATTATCATTGATCAATGAATCAGTTTACAAAGAATAAGTGGGCAACTTATTATAATATATTGTATGTCCACATGACCGAATCTTTGTTTTGTTGTTAGCTATCTTTTTCGGTTTTTGTCTACACCGAAGCTCATACATTGGGCAACAACAAAACATCAGAGGACTGTTGCAGATTTCAGAGTTATTTCTAAGGAGCAGCCTGCAGATTTAATGAATAAAATTCTTTATTTTATGGTATTTGTAAAATTTTGGGACAAGCACGTTGTTCCAGTTTATTAATTAAGGTGGGGTATTAAAATTTATTACTTAGCATTTGATGAACTATTAGCTACGTATTAAATAATGTTTGGTTATAAACTTCCCGAACTAGAATATAACTTCTTCTAGCATAATTAAATGCGGGACATGCACATATCTTTGTGTTCCTTCTAGTTTCTCTGCATTCTCCTGTCTCATCTTCTAACAAGAATACCCTTTATACGGGTTACACTATATAATGTTCCACAAGGAAGGAATCACCCTCAAATATCTAAGAGATCCAAACTTGCTACACTATTACACTATAATTTTTACTATTTAGTAGAAATCTATAGTCCATGATAATTTACAATGATAGATGCATCTTTATACAACCTCTCATTTCATAACCCTATTGTTAACATAGTATAACATCAATTATTCTACAATCTACCCATTTGACCCATTGCACATGTTACCCATTGGGCCCACCCTATCTAAACATGACTTGCTAGTACAATAAATCGGTTACTCCATAACCTCATATATGTCATAATACAATGGCTCTAGGTTTTTAGCATTCAACCCCCCTTATATCCTAACAACGTACCTCAAGCTACATGATAAGCATATGGCCGATAATTGAACTATGCTACCTTCTATTTTTCTTGTACTTGCTTGCCCCTTTTGCTAATGCTTTCCTTACAAAGTACCTCAAGCTACATGAGAAGCATATGGCTGAAAATTGTACTATGCTACCTCATATTTTTCTTGCACTCACTGCTACTTTTGTTAGTCCTTTCTCCACTCGAATTCATGCTTATTTTCCCCTACTTGGATTTGATCACTATGTGGAAACCTATTCCATCCCTTGCCTTTGCTCCCCTACTCACATGTCTATTCCAAGTAAGGTTCATCCTCCTCTATTTTGGGAGACAAACTCCTTAGTCCTCAAAACAAGCTTGGAAGGTGTAAAATCAATATTGAGAGATTAGCCACCGCATGCGTATTCCAACAATGTGGCAACCTTGCTTCATTGTTGACAAAGTGATTCCTTCGTAAACTATTAACTTGCAGCTTTTGAAGCTTGTGTTTCTTTTTTCTGTTTGTGGAGAATTTTGCTTCTTGTATCTTTTCGTATTGCCTCATATTCATTTTCCCCACTATTCTTGGCTCTCATATCCATCTCTTATTGTTCCTTGTTGTTCTTGGGGTGAAGCTCTAGATGTAGTTTCCAACACTTCACATCCCAATGTCCATCAATATTGCAATGGCTACAATGATTTTTCGAAGAGTTCTCCTTCCTTTCCTTGCTTCTCTTGCATTGCTCTTTAAGATGGTTTGAATGGCGGCCCTTGGAGTTTTCCCTCCCTTTGGAGAACTTGCACTCTATAATGTCATGTTTTCTTCAACACATGGTTGCTCTTCCTACATAGTGGGCATGGGTGAAAGTTCCAACAATAGATGGTGGTCCTTGGAGTTTTTCTTTCCTTTGGAGAACTTGAACTCCTTAATGTCATGGTTCCTTCAACACATGGTTCCACAATGGTTACTCTTCCTACATAGTGGGCATGGGTGAAGGTTCCAACAATAGTAAATTACACAACCTCTTCTTTTAGGATGGAAAGCAGATAATGGAAGGCAATTTTTGTTTGGTATACCTCCTGGTTTGGCCCTTATGTTTTTTTGTTCCCTTATGTGTGCCCACAAGTTATTGGACATATGGATTTTTGTATGTGAATCCTCCTTCGTCTCTCTTCTTTAAGATTGCACATGGTTTGTGGAGTGGTGATGTGCTACTCCCTCCTTTAACATTGGAAGGCTGCCATCTCTTTGGAGTTGTTTCACTTGGTTTCTTGGTTATAAGGAGTGTTGTGGTATTTCCTCTTCAATTTTAATGTTGTCTTCTCTCTGGACTTGTTTTACATTCTTTCTTCTCCACTTGGCTGGTGATATCATGCAAGAGTAGTTGAGTCTCCTGCTTATTGAAAGATGATCTTACTTTGACTATGCTTGAGCATTCCCAGATTTCCATAATTGGTCCCATTTATGAAGAACCTATATATCGAGGCCTTTTATCTACTACAGTGGGTTTCTAATTCCTTGGCCATTATAACCCATCTTTTCAATTACTTGTAGCCAATTCCTTTTGTTTTAAATTCAAAATTACAAAACAATGTTGCCAATTTGAATTATTTGATAGTGCTTTTTTTTTTGCTTGAGTTACCTAAGGAGAGGGCCCTAGCCCTTTGTGGCATCACCAGCCCACTACATTATCGTGGCACCCCATCACCAAGGTATCCAAACCATTGGTAGTAGGCCGCCTTAACACGGAGCCGAGATTTGAACCTTGGACCTCCCAATTACAAGGAGACCCAAGAACCGTTACACCACTACCCGTTGGATTTTGATAGTGTCTTTTAAAGAACAAATGATGAGTAACTTAAAATGCTTTCCCAGCCATTGTTTGGGCATATTCTAGAGAGGTAAGGCTTCCTATGGATGGAATACTCTTCTTTCCTCTTTACTTCACAATCCTCTTCGACTTTAGCCAACCCTTTTCTACAATCTGCTCTTGTTGCAATCTTTTCATGGCCCGAGAACACTTGGTTTCTTGTTGGTGCAATCTTTTGAAGATAGCATCACCCTCACATATGGATCAGCCTTTGTTTCCACCTCTTCCATGATGCCAAAGAGGGAAACTCTGACCATCCAACTCAACTGGTCTCTTGTTGCTCCAATCTTTTGAACATAGCGGCACCCACACATATGAATCAGCCTTTGTTTCAACCTCTTCCATGACGCCAAACAGGGGAACTCTTTGACAATCCAACTCATCTTGCAGCCTTCTGTTTCTTTCCAATTTTTGAATTTTTTCCGCAGCTTTTGGTTCTTCTCTTGGAGAATAAATCTTCAAGCTACTCTCTCTTGGAACTTTGCCTTCTTATCATCTCTACCTACGGCGGGTTTGTTGCAGCCCTCCACAAGACATGGATGGAAAACATCCTTGATACCAAAATGACTCATGATCGCTTGACTGGCTGAGACAGTTCTTCAACACACAAATTTAGAATGTTTATGTTTTAATATCAATGCACATCCTACTGAAACTCAACATCATATGAGAAAATTGATGCTTGCTACATTCACACACAACCATCTACATCCTTATGACTGACTCCAACGGGTCCATGTCCTGAAAATACATCTATGCTACTCAAAATCAGTTTTGTTATTGCTTAATGTTGTTGCATATGCTGAAGTTAAGAAATACATGTACCTACACCTGAAATCAACTATGTATATGGTGAAAATATATATGGCTATGCTGAAACAATATTCCATATCACTAAGGATAATTATTTAGAGCCATCATATGTTATGAAACATTTTGTAATTATTATTATAGTTAAGATTGTGTACTACAGTCAGTGGGGACCATTAGGATTTTTTAATGTGTATTTTATGGGGTCCATTGGTGCCAACTTTGTGGGTACATTTGGGACCAGTTGTAATCATGCACTATAAATTCTTTTGTTGAATTTGTTTTGTTGATCCGAGGGGAAGCGCAGTCGTGTGCGTCTTTTAGTGTTTAAGTTCATCAGATGTTCATTTTAGAAAACTAATAATCCCACACACAATAAAACAAATTAGCTTGTGTGGGAAATTAGTTATAAATTAGAGGAAATGTTTTTGGAAAAGAAGCTCTTGTGCACAGGTCTGATGGCTATGTTGGGCTAAGACAGTGACCATATTGTTCTGGATTCAACCCAAGTTGGCTTCCACACCTTAATAGGAAAGTTTCCTTCTTTTTTATGTAATTTTTATCTTCAGTAATATCATAGGCCCGTTTTCTTTCCAATTCTTGAAAAAAGAGGTAATTTCTGAGTTTTTAGCACCTACAGATTTGAGTTTTCCAGGAGTTAAAGATTTCTTTTTAACAGAAGTTTCAGATTTAGTTTCTAGCAATTGCAGTTTTTCAGTAGTATCTGTTCTCTATTTCTGTTCAGATTTTCAGTGGTAATCCAGTCTTCCAGAATTTCTGTTCATAGCACTATCAGTTTATTTTTGGTAGTTTCAGAAGTGATTAGATTTGGCATCACAACAGTGGTATCAGAGTCTTCGCCTCCTGTGTGAAGCCCTGAAATGGCACATTTTCTTTAAGTAAACAGTCTGTTGGTCCTCACTGATGAATATCCAGGCTTACAGGAATTTTATATTTGAAGAATCTCCCATTGAAAGTTTTTGGCAGTTCTTGGAACTCGAGGATTCTCCAAAGGAGACTTTTGCCACTGATAAAGTACGTTTTGAGGTAGAAATTTATGTTCTCCAACTCTTTGAAATTAATGACCCAAGATTAGTGCAAATATTGGGTCAAACCACAGGATGCTTTAAATGTTGAAGCCAAATTACAGAAGGTACATTTGAATCCCAGTCAACCTCTTTCATTTTCTACCCTTTCCACTTCCTCTATCCCTCCCAGCTCATCCTAAAAGATTGGGAAATTCTTCACAAATTAGCTCCCACTAACGTTTCGATCCCTTCTGTTGGCAATGGGAACAAGAAATATCGTGCTTGATACAAGCTCAGTAGACATTTCACGGGAGAATTTCATACTGTACAATTAAAGAATGCAAAGAGCCTTCTAGCTGAGTAAATGTCACAGCTTAAAGATTCAAATATTCAAGTATCCAATCCTCTGCTCATCCTCATAGTCAAGGATTATTCTTCCAAAAATGCAAAAGTGGTGTTCACTCATACTTGTCGAGTCAAAGGCAGACTGGTGGAGCTTATTCTTGACAATGGCTATTGGGAGAACTTGATTTCATTGAAGTAGGTCGAAAATCTGGAGTTGCTTGCCAACTAGTACACATCCACATATATACCAATTGGAATGGGTCAATCAGGCGGGCCATTCCACCCGTGTCTCCAAGTGTTTTGCCACAATTGCTGTTGCTCCAATCCAAGGCAGTGTATTCTTTATAGTGATGTCACTCCATGTGATTGTTCTAGTGTGATACTTAGAGCCTCCTATCAGTACAATCATGAGGCTATCTTTGATGGCTTTCATAAGGTCTCCTAATGCACAAGGATGCTATAGTGTATAAATTCACTTATTCTATTAGTCCTTTGCTCTCTGGTAAGCCGATGCTTGAACAAGTCAATTTGCATAAATTTGACTCTTGATGTCATTTGACAAGCTTAGGTAGACAATGCTCACATGATCTCACTCACAGCGATCCAGTGTCATATTGGAGCTCCTTGCTCTACTACAGTGCTTTCTTGCCTTCGCTTACAACAGCCACTTGTGCTTGAGATTGATGCTTCCTAATTTTTCGTAGGCATGGTAGTTAAGTACAGAGGAACCAGTGGCTTATCACGCAGAGGCCTTTGGTTTCTTATGAGATTCTAATGCCTCTTCCATCTCTATATATGTCCCAGCAACAGGAGCAGGAGAAAGCTTCTTCCTTTGTGCATAATTTGTTTAAATTTCATGCTGAAATTCCAAACATTCTCCAACATACCTAGGCCAAACTCAAGGCACTCCACGACTGTTGACAAGTACTCCATTATTTTTGAGTTGGTGATCAGTTTTGGTTTCATCATCACAATCTAACCCATCAGATATGGACCTTACACTATTCTCCAAGCAATCAACCACAATGCTTGTTACTTAGGTATTCCAACACAACATCGCATCCATGATGTTCTCAATGTAAGCCCCTTAAGCTATAGAGCCAAGGTTCTCTACTGACATAGGCCAAGGGGCTCTCAGAGACATCTAATGTAAAAGGCGGGGATAAATTCCAATCAGGGAGGAAGCTGGGAATTTCACTCTTATACGTTTCTGTAATTAGCTTACAGCTTTTTATATTTCGTCTTTTTAACTTTTAGCATACTGTACATCTATGATTTCTGCAGTAATGAAAAGTGTAAAGTAGCTGTTTTGGTGGCACTCTCCGAACTCCATCTGTTGTTTCTGTAGGCGATTCATAATTTCTTCTGTAAGTTTTGAGAGCCATATCAACCTAGGTTTAAAATATTGGTGTCCAGGATCTTAGTCCAGTTAACTCATGCAGTTAGGCATTGCAACAGTACAAGGGAATGAAGTAGAGGGTCCAAAGGTAGTGAGTTACCAGTAGTTACTAGTTAATAGTTGCTGTTTGTCTCTTACAAGTATCTTCTGTGAAAGTGTGTGGGGAAGGTGTTTCCCATCCAAAGAACCTCATAATATTGGAGATGATTATGATGTATTGATGGTTCCCATTGGAAGATTTGCGAGTATCAATAAAATTCAATATTTTTGGCCAGCTAATGCTTAAGAGTGAATTGTTTCAGTCCCTTTTGTTATTTCATGCTATTACATGTTATGCTTGAACAAAGACTTCTATGTTCAGATAATCATTTTTGTATATATTGTAATCTTCCTAATGCTTATGATGTTTTGCTCAGTTTCTTCCCCACGTGAACTTTTATTTTATGTTCCCCCATACATGACATATTAAATGAAGTTCTACAGAGTTACCTAAGGAAGTTAAATTCAACATTATTAATATTTGGAACTGGTGTTTTTACAATTGCAAATTCTTTCATTTAACTTGTGAAACCACTGACATAACTTTCTCTCTTCAAAAGTTGTTAACTTTCCTAACCTGCATGGTTTAACTAAATATTCATGAATTTGCTGCTATGTTGGTTGCAGAAATTTATTTTTAGTGTAAGCATAAGGGAAAGTGCTATGGGTTAAATTCCTTAATGTTTTGTGATCAACGTATTAATGAAGCTGTGGTGTAGTGTGCAAAGGTGTGCAGTGCTTGTAGACACTACTTTTCCCAACAATTCTTTGGAGGAGACCCCTTTTTGGAACTTTTGCAGTCTGTGGATATTGATACAAAAGTGAAATAAGTAAAAACATTGTTTTTGACGATAATTTTTCAATTTCAGGTTTTGCAATTCATTTTGAAATGTATGTATTGGTCTTTTTCTTATGATTTTCCCTTATTTTTTGAGATTAGCATGGTCGGATTCTAATAGTAGTCAAACATTTTTGGCTCCAGAATTTTGTAGGTTATATGTTAACAGTAGTTTTTTGTCTCAAGTAGTGGTTATTGTTTAAACTTTAAGGGCATAGAGATTTAAATGCTGGCTTATTAGATTTATAAGACTAACATGTTGGCCTGTTGTGCTTCAGATTTTGGACATGAATCCCCAATTGTATTTTCATCTACAGCAACAGAGATTAATTGAGCTCATACGGAATGGCAAGCTACAAGAGGCTCTTGAATTTGCACAGGAGGAATTGGCACCAAGAGGTGAAGAAAATGTAAGCGCGTCTTCAACTTGAAATTTCTGGTTAAAACTTGTTTGTACAATATATATCTTATGTGTAGTTTTTTCCATATTGAGATTGAGTTTCATAGTCCAAATTAAAAATAAATGAGACATTTTCTTGGAATAATGATACACCATACTTCAGAAATGTCTATAATCTCTATACGAATCATACTATAGATGGATCAGCATGCACTGGTAATTTAGTTTTTGGCAATTTGATGTAGAAGTTCATGAGGGTGCTAATTAATTTCAGTTTGAAATTTGTCATTCACGCTAACAAAATTCCTTCTCTAATAGAATTATTAAGACTTCGACTATGAAAACTTCAAATTTCGGATGTTTTCATTTAGAATCCTGATATTTTACCTTTTTTGCTATTGTAAATGGAAAACAATTGACTTGTGGGCTTGCTTGCACAAACGGGGTTTCATACACCAAATTGGTGTCTTGCTTGGCTGCAACCTAAAAAACCATCTTTACCTTAGCTTTTAGTATGAGGCTATAAGCAATCCATTACTTTCCTTAATCAGTTGCATTCTGGTCTATGTTTCCATGGATTATTTGGTTTTTTCCATTCTGTATGATACAGTTTGTAGCTAAAATGCCACAAAATTTAGTTCATTTATCAGATATTATCATATTAGATGATTCCTTTATTACATATTTAGCTCTTTTAAAGGTTATATAATCAAGTTTATGTGATTTGCTGATTATGTACTCAGCCTAAGTACTGATATTTTACTATATTATTGCTTGCTGAAAGCATGACTTTCTAGAAGAAGTTGAGCGTACCATCGCATTGCTAGCCTTTGAAGATCCATCTTCATGCCCTGTTGGAGAATTTTTAGATATTTCTCAGCGTCAAAAGACAGCCAGTGAATTGAATGCTGCCATTCTAATCAGCCAAAATCACGAAAAAGGTATGCATGTTTGAATGGTTTTTCATTTTAAGTTTTTGTTTTGTTAATCTTTTCCCATCGAGTCCTTCCTTACCTTCAGCACTTGTATTGATATGTTTGCAACATTCTAGTCTCGACTTTATTCATATTTTCATTTTATTCTGGTAACTTTTGCAGACCCTAAGCTTCCAAGTCTTCTAAAGATGTTAATTTGGGCTCAAACACAGCTTGACGAGAAACTTTGTTACCCCCATATTATTGATATTGTAAATGCAACACTGGAGGACCCTCTTTCTTGACCTGTAGCTTGAGCCGACATTCTGGTTCTTGTCATCATTGCATTTTTCATACATGTACCTGTAAGCGCAAAGCTCACATTTTTTCTTCTCACAATCTGCTTTCTTGAATGTTCTTATAAGTGGACATTTTAAGATTACTTACAGGGAGATCAAGCTGCAGGGATCCATAAAGATGTTCCAACTTTGTAAATGAATTCCAAAGTTATTATTCATTAAATCCAAAATATTATGCACATTGTAATATTTTGCATGTCCTGTCCTTGTTGAAGTCGATTCATATCTATGTTGCCAGGATACGGGTATGGGTTCGGGTACAGGTTCGGTGCGCGGATACTCCGATTTTAAAAAAACCTTGGGTACGATACGTCTTGGATACATCCACACACACACACACACACATAATTATTATACTCATTTTACTCATTTTTTGGTCAATAAGAAATACAAAACTTGAAAAATATCATACGATCAATGTTCAAAACATTCAATATACTTAAGATTTTACATTTTCTATGATATATGAATATTATATTCCTTTGTGTTTCATCCATTTCCTTTGAGATTAATTTTTGTGTTGCAATGGTGGCCATAAAGGACCTATTTAATTAGGTTGACTCTAACCTGCCAATGATAACTAAAGAGGTCAGTCCAATGGTTGGTCCTTGCATTCATATTATCCAAAATCACCTTCTAATCATTTTCATCTGCACCATGCATGCAACCTAGGGATTATCCCAGAAAATCATAGCTTTGAGGGTATGCAACCTGGTAACTGTGGTTTTAGGTTTCCTTTTTCCCCCTTTTTAAACTGTTTATAATTATTATTATAGGCTCGACGGATACAGCTCGGGATGACTGGGTAGCCATATCTAGGTGTATCAGATACACACCAGGTAAGGGCTCGTATATGGATATCCAGCTGCTTTGTTAATAACATGAGTCATAGTTAAAAACTGACTGAATCGCATATGCATGGGAAATACTAAGGAAATGAAAAGAAGTGATCAAATATTCCCGAGGGTTAGATTATAGAGTATTAAATTGTAGATCCTCTCATTGAAACAAGAGAGTTGCACCAAGCCAACTCAATAAAGGTTCATACTGCAACCTAACCTTGGGGCACGTAATGATTTTCGCATTTCATTGCTCAAAGAATGTGCAGAAAAGATCTACAATATAAACCTATCCAAATCTTAACCAAGAATCATGATGTCCAATAGAAATATTATGGACCCCAACGAAGCAACAACATAGAAACCAAGTTAATTTGTTTAAAAATAACTTTTTTAACCCTTTTGCCATCCAAACCTGCGGGTTCGCCATGGATACGTCCCAGGTACGTCGAAACGCACCTGAGACGTACCAGGATGTATCCCCAGTGAATCCGTACCTATACCCGCACGTATCTGTACCAGATACGTATCAGGCAGGGTACAGGGGAGAGGGGACAAACCCTGGTAACATAGATTCATATATTTAAAGGTTTCATGTTGAATAGATAAATCCTGTCTTTCATGCATCGCTGCCACGTGTGGATGCATGTGTATGTATGTGCATACCTACACACACACGTTACACAGACCTTTCTCTAATGTGAAATCCTTTTTGTGCATAGATCTGTTCTAAAATGGATGACATGCTTTCAATTCAATTGGTTTAGTTGAAAGCATTTCATGTATTGTCTAATGTCAGAGATCACTGAAATTGCTGTCCAGGGCTAAATAACAAAGTTTTGTTACCACTTTGATTTGTAATAAGTTCACCAGTTCTCATTAAAGGCTGGTGTTTTGAAATGCAGATTTCTTTCTTGCTGTATTTATGTTTCAATGGCATCCATTATAACGGTTTATCCAATCTTAGTTCTCAATTTCCTTTGTTGTTTCCAAGACCAAATCAAGAATGCTATTAGAAACCTCCTGATTTTTGACGAGTGGGTGCATCATTTTAAGATCAGGGACGGTACGTTGGAATGCCTTTGCCAGGAAACAAAAGTTGGATGTTGCTAGGCACGTGGTTAATTCACCGTGATAATATACATTTCAATTTTGTTCATACGATGTTTTGATAAATTCTAATCTTGGATGCCGTTTTATAAATCATGGACATAGGAAAACCAGAAATCATTTACAAACATAATATCATTACCAAATCCTAAAAGACCTAAATGCCTTTCTTTTGTTCTTTTTCTCAGGCCAAGTTTAAGTTGCAACCTCTGTTTTTTTAAAATTAATTTACGCTAAGAAAGCTTCGAATTGTATGTACTACAAGTATACTGTTCTTAATAAGAAGAGAACTATAGTTTATAAAATTATATGTTTCACAACGAGGTAATTTTGATAGCGTACCAAAGTCAAGTATCGATGCACTATTGCCTCATTTAGAGGCAATTATTTGCTTTCATAGGCGTTCACATGCATTCAAATGGAATTGCAACCCTGTGAATGTTGCCATTTATGAAAATAAATTTAAAATTCTTCCACGTACACCCTGTGACACTAAAATGTCACATATGACGGAGTTGGCATTCTCAAACAACTGTTGTTTTTGTCTAAATTGCAACTGCATTTTATGCTTCATATCGAAATATGTTGATGGTAAGATCCAAGCTGTCCTTTGGAGGTGATTGTAGAGGGACATTAGTTGGTGGCTATGCTGATGGTGATGAGAAGCAAATTATAAACATCTATCTTTGATGCTTTGGGCTTTTCGAGGATTTATAGGTATGACTGATTTTTTTTCTTAATAGTTCAACCAAATGCAAGATCAAGAACCTCAAAATGGTAGTTTCAAACACATCTACCTAGGGGCTCCTTTGGTCACAATACAACAAATTCTTATGCTATGCTCGCTCTTATATGATATAGTTAGACTATAAACCATAGTTACCTAAGTCTCGGGGATGGGGGATGGGGATACAGAGGGACGGGGTTTTTGGGACGGCAAAATATTTCCCAAAATTCGGGGACGGCAGGGGGACGACTTTTAAAATAATACATAAATATTAATATTTCAATATTTTAACTTTTATCAATGACATTTAGAGATTTAAACTGTATTTAATGTATTTTAGGTACTTTCAAGATTATAATTTGACGTTCTTGGTAAAAATAGCATCTTTTTAAAAGTTAAAACATCAGAAAACATTTTAAAGATTTTATAAAAATCGGGATGTCCCCTCCAAGTCCCCAAGTCCCCGAAACGTTCAGGATGTCACCAAAATTTAGGGGACGCGTCCCCACGTAACATTGCTATAAACCTTCACGAGTGGTTAGATTATCTTCACGGCTTGAAGGTACACTTTATTCTCTGGCTTTCCTCTAATTGTTTGCAATTGGGAGATGAGCAATTTTTCATTTAAACTCATTGGCATGGTTACACAATTCCTCATCTTCCCTTGGCTCTTCACAAGTAGTATCCATTAATAATTGTGCTTGGACATACAAAAATAACGAGGTTGTGAATCCATAGTGTGTCACATATTGGCAACATATTTCACAACCCTCACTACAATCGACAATTTCATGGCAACCTCACTTCTCAATTGCGGAGCATGGAATGTTATATATACTTATACTTCCCATGATGAGAAGTGACACAATGCTTTGAATGCCTTCACAAGGGTATTCATACACATCAATTCCAATCCACTTTCCCGCCTATGTGCGATCAACATTGTCATTATAGACTTGATTATTGAGGATATTTATCATGCTTATACTAAGCTTTATTCATTTATCGATACTCACTGTGGATGTCAACTTTGTTGAGCAAAGTTGTTCACTAGGTTTCACTCCATTCATTTAGAATTGATAGTAGAATTTGACATTCTTGATTCAATTGCATGATTGAATACATGGAAACACATTTTGTTAACAAAAATATTGATTTTATCTTTGATTAAATGCAATGCAAGCCACTCTATGTGTGAGGGCTACATCATGGTGCCGTGTTGAAGACACTTCAATCACTTGGGCTAAAGTGGTTTGATTGGGCACACCTTGATGCAATTGGCATTGGCAACATTGGGCATCATATGGCGACGTGTTTGAACTCACTATGCTCACCATTTTAGTAGAGCAATGAAAAAAGACGTGCACTTTTTGGCTAGTGATATGAGAGAAGATAGTCTCCTTAAGGATGTATTACACATCTTTAGGCTTCCTGAAGCAAGAACATACGAGTTCACATGTAATCTTGCATCATCCAGTAATGTTGTAGTTTTGCTTGCGCCGATTTGTGTTTGTTTTGCATAGGTGTTGGGTAAGAGTCTTGTTTGTATGTTTTATGCAAGTCTTGTTTTGTGCAAGTGTCTTTTGTAATGTTTCATTGCCGCATGTGTGCATGCTAAGGTAGTAATGATTTATGCTTTGTGTTTTGCACATAGTTTGTATTGCACAAGAGTAGTTGCAATACAATGCATTCAAAGCATTGTGTCACTTCTCATCATGGGAAGTATATATACCTCCCATGATGAGAAGTGACACAATGCTTTGAATGCCTTCACAAGGGTATTCATACACATCAAATCCAATCCGCTTTCCTTGCCTATGTGTGATCAACATTGTCATTATAGACTTGATTATTGAGGATATTTATCATGCTTATACTAAGCTTTATTCATTTATCGATACTCACTCTGTGGATGTCAACTTTGTTGAGCAGGTTGTTCGCTAGGTTTCACTCTATTCATTTAGAATTTGATAGTAGAATTTGACATTCTTGATTCAATTGCATGATTGAATACATGGAAACACATTTTGTTAACAAAAATATTGATTTTATCTTTGATTAAATGCAATGCAAGCCACTCTATGTGTGAGGGCTACATCATGGTGCCATGTTGAAGACACTTCAATCACTTGGGCTAAAGTGGTTTGATTGGGCACACCTTGATGCAATTGGCATTGACAACATTGGGCATCATATGGCGACGTGTCTCGAACTCACTATGCTCACCATTTTAGTAGAGCAATGGAAAAAGACGTGCACTTTTGGCTAGTGATATGAGAGAAGATAGTCTCCTTAAGGATGTATTACACATCTTTAGGCTTCCTGAAGCAAGAACATACGAGTTCACATGTAATCTTGCATCATCCAGTAATGTTGTAGTTTTGCTTGCGCGATTTGTGTTTGTTTTGCATAGGTGTTGGGTAAGAGTCTTGTTTGTATGTTTTATGCAAGTCTTGTTTTGTGCAAGTGTCTTTTGTAATGTTTCATTGCCGCATGTGTGCATGCTAAGGTAGTAATGATCTATCTTGTGTTTTGCACATAGTTTGTATTGCACAAGAGTAGTTGCAGTGTTCCGTATTATCAGACTAGGTATTTGCACATAGTTTGTATTGCACATGCATGTATTATTAGACTAGTTAGAGTGGTTGCAAAATTTCTAGAAGACATCATCAAGGATCACAATATCTTCTAGAGCTCATTACCAATTCCACATATCAAAAGGATCTTTGAATTGATAGTGCAAGGTTTCATCACTTGGCGTAAAGGAAGGTGATGCCAGTCTAGTGCACAACAATGTCACATATTTTGTATGTGATAACACATCAAACTTATTAGAGAGCTTGCATTGATGGCATATGTTCTATTTGATGGCGTGCATATGCTTTGAAGTTTACGTCATTGGAGCCATATTGAGAAAAGGAAGTAGTTCAAAGCATAGTCTTATGTGCAATGGCACTTAACTTGTGGAGTTTTAAATATGGCATTTTTAATGAATCAACATGGATTTTACCTAATCCAATCGTTGCAACTTTTGATCCGACTCAAATTGCATTGAGTTGTGTTTGGGCCCTATCTTGCTAGGACGAACAATAGCATCATATGGGTCACTTTTAGGTTCAAGGTGATATTATAAGTAGGTGGATCTTGCATTATATCTTGTGTTAGGAGGACACCCACACGATTGATAAAATAGTCTGGATCAATAAGTTCAACATGTTTTTGTAGTGTTATACTTGCAAAGACTGCAAGTTAGTGAATAAAGATCTTAGGATCTAGAGTTTGTTGAACATCTTGCTTGTGAGAGAACAACATATTGTTGCCATGCATTACTATCTGTGATTGAATAAAGATAGGTCAGTTTAGAGTTCTACATTTTGTGTTGATATGTGTGTGTTGTGCATTTTATGCATAGTTTTCCGTAGAGTATTCCAAGGGCTGCATGATCTAAGGCACCTCATAACAGGGAATTGCAACCCATGAAAATATATTTATGAAGGCTATTGCAAAAATTGATAAGTTGGATATTCCTAGTTATTATGGCTGATTGAATCCTGAGGAGCTTACTGACTGGATCATTGAACTTGAAAAGTACTTTGAGCATGAAGACTTTCTTGACAAATTCATTGGAGTGAAATTGAGAGGACACACATCTTTATGGTAGGGACATGTACAAGACGAGAGATTGCGTAAAGGTACAAATTATATTCAAACTTGGAATAGATTCATGGTGAAGTTAAAAGTGGAGTTTGTTCCACAAGACTATCATATGAATATGTTTAAGAAGTTATAATATTTGCGATAGAGAAATATGAGTGCAAATGATTTCACAAAGGAGTTTTACATGATGACTATTAGAGGTGGTGAATGGGTTGTGCTTCGGGATGATTAGGATACACTTTGTTGAGGAAGCTTATAAGTGTGCACTAAAGGAAGAGGAAAAATTGATACGGATAACAAAGGCACATTGAAAGGAAAAGATAAATTCACACGAGTTTGAGGATAAGGTAGCTGCAGAGGAATACTTGCACAAGAATGAGAGTCAAGCATATCACATCGTGATGACGGTGCACATGGAGGCCGAGGAAAATCTAGAGGTAATGAATCTTATGGTCGAGGACATGGATGTGGATTCAATGACACCTGTTTCAAATGTGGAGAAATGAGACAAAAGTGTTTGTGTGTCCTCATGCACATTCAAATTGTGGTAGAAATGCAAGTACACAAATGAAACAATTATATGAGGAGAGTATTACGCTAATACATCATACTAATGAGCCCAAAATAGGGGAAACACTTATGATGAAGAGGGTGTGGCCAAGGCTAGTGAAAGAAGAGGATGGTCTAGCACATTGCAAGAAATGGTTCAAAATAATTTACAAATAAGGAGGTAAGTGTTGTAAGTTAGTCACTAACACTGACAACATCGACAACATTGTTTCACAAGAGATAGTAAATAAGCTTGATTTTAAGAGGATAACATACTAGAATCCATAAAAGGTTTCTTGGTTGTTGAATGTCACTAGATATTGGTGAATGAGAAATATTTGGTGAATTTCCAAATTAGAGAATACAAGGATGAAATTGTGTGACATCATGCCCATGGACACTTGTCATATTTTACTTGGGATGCCTTGACAATTTGACCGTAAGGCACGCCATGACGGTTATGCGAACTCATGTACATGGATGGAATGATGCAAATTATAATTTTCAAGGATAGGTGTGAAATAATGGAGACTGATCCAAAAATAATGTTGATGACAGGTAAACAATACTTGAATGAGATGAACAAATACAAACATTTTGCACTTATGGCAAGGTCCAAATATAAATTGGGCACAAAACCAAAGATAAGGAAGTAGTACTTCCACAAGAAGTTGATGCTTTACTTAGTGAGTATTTGGAGATTGTTTCTGACGATCTACCTAAAGGTTTACAACCAAAGAGAAATTTTAGTCATAAATGGATTTGATTCGAGGATCAAGTCTACCAAACAAAGCGACATAATGATTGCCACCAAAGGGGAGTGCATAGGTGCAAAACTAAGTCTAAGAACTGTTAGATACATGATGGATGAAGTCATTGAGTCCTTGTGCAGTATCAACAATATTGGAACAAAATAAGAATGGAAAATGGAGAATGTGCACATACAATTGAGAAATAAACAAGATGACAATCAAGTACATGTTTCCGCTACTTCATATGGATAATTGGAGTGGTAGAAAGTATTTCTCTAAGATTAATTTGAGATATCATCAAATTTTTATAAGATGAGGAGGTGAGTGGAAGAATTAGTTCAAAACTCAAGAGGAACTATATGAATGGTTGATTATGCCATTTGGGTTGATGAACACATTGAGTAATTTCATGAGATTGATAACCATATGAATGTAAGTTTGTGATTATTTACTTAGATGATATATTAATTTTCAGCAGAAAAGAGAAGAACACGTGCAACATTTGCATAAGTGTAGTTTCATGAAATATGAGTTGGTATACTTAGGATTTGTGATTTATCAAGAAGATTTAAAAATGGATCTGGAAAAGGTACACACAATAATAGATTGGCCATCACCTACAATCACTTTTGAGGCACAAAGTTGTCATGGTCTAACAAGTTTCTACATGAAGTTTATAAGAAATTTGAGTGGAATTTTTGCAACAATCATAGATGTTTTATTAAAGGATAAGAAGGAATTTGTATGGATGATGGAAGTAACAAGTAGTTTCTAGCATTTGAAACACAAAGTAATTGAACACCCATTATCGGGGCTACCAGATTTAGTAAGGTTTTTCAAGTGGATTGTGATGCAAGTGGAAATGTAATAGGAGTTGTGTTGAGTCAAGAAGGAAGACCCATAACATTTTTCAATAAAAAAATTGATAATTCAAAGAGGAAGTATTATTTATATGATCAAGAGTTGACACACAATATTATAATTTTTTGAGAAATGGAGGCATTACTTACTAAGGAGCTTGTTTTGTATACAAATCACTAGGTGTCACAGTCATCAATAGTTAGGGTAAACTGAACCAAAGACACATGAATTGTGAGTTTTTACAAATTTATTCATTTGTATTGAAACACATAAGCAGTAAGTCCAACATAGTTATTGATGCTTTGAGTAGAAAGATTTTAATTTTGAATGAATTTAGAGATGGAAGTTTTAGGATTTGATTCAATGCAGACACAATATGATGAAGATAAAGATTTCAGTGATGCATGAAAGGGATATGAAGAACCGTTGGGTGGAGATAGAACACCATATTTAGAATTTCATGTTTAAGAAGGATTATTATTAGAAGAGTACAATTTTGTATACCAATAGGTTCAATGTGTGAATACCTAGTAAAGGAAAAACATAGTGAACAAGTAGCAAGACATTATGGCTATGACAAAACATATGTACAATTGAGGGAAAGACACTTCTGGCTATGGATGAGTTCAAATGTATGCAAGTATGTCTAGGAATGTAGAGTATGTCGTTGGCTAAGGGAAAAAGTTTAAATCGAGGATTATATATGTTGGAATCTAGTTGTCCTCTTACCTTATGCGCGTGTCATTACTGGGTCAGTCGTGCACAAGTTTTCCCCATCTTCGCTGACATAACATGCTTAGAAAAACTAAGGCATGTTCATATGAAGTGCAAAGAGTTTCCATGTCCCATCATAGTTTAGCAAGAGTGAAGTGAATTGAGTGAATTGTTAATTTAGCAATTAGACTTGTATTCCTAGTGTATTAACAATACAACATAACCATGCATAAACCAAACATAATGCTCATATATTAATTGTTGCATAGTTACAAGTTCTAGCCATCTAGTAGCCCAAAATCCAAGTACAAGTCATTCACACTTTAATCTTCTAGCTCTCTATGCACATAATTGCATACACACTCACATACATACCTACTGACACTCTCACATACCTTACACATCTATACTAGACCCCTTCATAGGTATTTATACTAGTGGGAACTTTTCCTTCACTAGTCTTACAAGAGCTAATAATAGCCCTTGAGTTTACAACTCCAATTAACTGATACATCCAATCAGTAGCCAAAATTAGCATTTCACCTCCCTAAACCCACGTTGCATGTTGATCCTTCACATAAGACACTGCTTATTCTTGGCCTTGTGAAATCCCTCCATTAGCTTCATGCAGATGTCAAGAATTGAAGTTCAAGTCCACTTTCAGCTCATGTTTATCCTTATCTTTTGCTGCTCTGCATGTCCTTTTCTTGATCTTATCCTATACTACATGACCTTCTTTGTGATTTCTCTTACGCGCCTCTAGTGTCCTTCTTGTGCAGATACTTCCTTTCCCTTTTCCTTGCGTGGTTATCTCTTGTGCACTCCCTTACTTATACCCTGCACATGCCTTTGTGAAATTCCCGCACATACCTCTAAAGGATGGTGAATCACGAATAAAGAATATCAAGTCCTTCAGGACTTAAAGAATAAACAATATGATAAATCATGGGCCCAACATCACCCCATACTAATATGATTGTCCGTCCTTGTGCAACATTATTGAAATCCTCAAATAATTCAGGGGACCTCAACTGCGCAACAAGTCTTCATGCGCTTTCCCTTTATTTATTGTTGCATCAATTTGCTAGGTTAATTTATCCAACTGCATAATTAGTTGGTTAAACTCCGAAACACCTAATTCCTATAGTCACTATTATATGTAGTTGGTCGACTTACTTTTGTAAATCCTGACACGTGATTCCAACCTCTATCTTTGATGTATCAATGAACTCTCTTGACTCCGTTAAGTCGCTTTATTTGCTCTTTCCTTGTCATGACCTCTTCACTAACTGCTTCAGATTTATCCATTATTTTACTATGGTTAGCTTTATCTAGTGAGTCATCATCTAGTTGGGCTTCAAATGCCACTAGTTTATCTGCCAACTCTTTTGTTCATGCGTTGATTATTTGGGGTTGCTTATACAACCCTTTAAGAAGTTTTTCAACTTTTTCTTCTTTGGCCTCCAATATTCTGGCGCTATCTTCACATTCTACGAGATTCTTGTTGCAAACGACGTAGATAGTTTTAATGTCTCCCCTTTTTACTCTCTCCCTCACCTTATCCATTTCCTTGAACAAGAAATTCATTATTTTCTTGAGCTCATCAATTTGTTCGCCGGGTATAAGTGAGTTATCCCTTAGAAGCCTTGGCTCATTGCGCATCACCTTCTCCTTGAGGGTCTCGATCTTTGACTCGATGCACGAGTATTTGTCCCAAAGACCTTTGTTTTCGACAACTATTGTTTTGTCTCTCTCAACTTCTAGGGCTTTCTTCGCATGAGCTCTATATACTCTTTCCTCATTGTTGTTATGTAAATTATGTTGCAATACTTCTCTAACAATCTTCAGTAATGCCTCCTCGACTTGAGTCTCAGACATGTTATAGGTGGTTGCAAGGAGAATTGGATCTCCATCCTTGGATGGGATGGTGTGAATGCTATCACCTGGGAAATTCAATTAGTGGTTCCTTAATGCACACATCCAACAAAAAGGACAAATCCTTTTTGGAGCACTTAGTTGCCATGGTGTTCTTAATGTTGTTCCATTGGAGCAATTCATAATAATTCTTCCCCTGTTAATATGTTGCACAAGTTGACCTTTTTTGGGGTTGGGATAGAGTTGTATGTCCTATTCTTCCTCCTATATGTCTGGTTCTTGCTCCTTTATTTTCCTCTTGCCCTTACTAGTGCGGGATAGCTCTATCTCGGCTTATCCTTTGTGGTCACTTCCTCCCACATGACCTTCTCTGGAGGTCTCGGTTCACACGATCTCCTCTAAATTTTCTTCGACTTCCACCACCTTTTTGGTGACTTGAGAGTATAGGTTGTTTGTTTGCTAGGGTTCACGCACTCCATATGTTCATTCGACCCTTCCCTATGCTTACCTCGGATTGGTGAGTTCTATATTGGGACCTCAAAATTGGTCTCTTTTTGATGTTGAGCATGTACCTGCGCCACTAGGTTGTTTTACTTGTTTTTTCCTCCTTCCTTCCTCCCGCTCTAGACTTGGCCCTTACTTTGGATTCAAACGTCTTCTCTTTGTAGGTTGATTTGTTTGCATACACACTTTACTTTATTTTTCTTGCTGTATTTTTTGCGCACGGTCTACTTTTTCTTGTGCTCCTTTCTATGCTCCTTTAGGGATAACAATTTCTTCATTGGGTTTTTCATCTTTGTGTCGTCCTTGTTAGCCTTTTTCTTTGGTCGTAGATAAAAAAATCTTTTGTGCTTCATTCCTCACCACAATAGTTTCCCACCGGTGAGGTGACATATATCTTTGACCTAAGTTCCTTCATGCATGCCTCGATTGGGGTGCTTGTATGTTTTGTGCAGTGTATGGACCAAGTTACCCTATGCCTTCACAAAGTGGACTATTATCATACACATCATTACCTTGGCTGTCCTTTTGTCCTATTGTGTGCACCATTTCTTTCTCAATAATTCCATCAAGCCCATGTGCAAGATGATTGTAGTTTGATATCTTGGTCGAAGTTACATGATTGGTTCAATTCCCAATTCTTTCAACTTCCTTTGGGTATTGCATTTCAATATTAATGGCTAGGGCGATGGAGCTTTGATCCTTATTAGATTTCCTTCTTGTGACCATGGTGATATTCTCCTTCTATAGCATGGAAGTGCTTGTTTCTACCTCTGATGGTGTCTCCTTTATGAAAGTAACTTATTCTTTGGTGATCTTGTCCTCCTTAATTACTGCGGCCTTTGAGTCACTTGAAGATACTGAACCTAACATACTCATCGAAATCATGGGAATTTTCTTGTTGCCTTTGATGATTACGGTCCGATATCTTGGTCGAGACTGGTTGTTTCTATGATAGGCTAGTCTATTTCTCCTCCTCTGTCTATTATTGAAAAATATTAAGGTGGTGTTTAATGGTGATTGGATTTTTCGGAAGGATTGGGCATTGAATCGTCTTTGTAAATTATTTCACCATTTTCACCAAAGCTTATGTTTTCACTGCAAGGTAATTGAAATGAATTACCCCATTCTTATTTATACCCTCCTTAGAAGCAATAAATGCTTGTTCCATCGCATGCGTGAGCTGTTAATCCCCCATAGTTGCCATTAATGCCCAATTGTTTACTACTGTCCTTTACTTGCTTTTTCTTTCTTTCTTCCAAGTGACCATTAAGTGTGCGACATGGGCCTCTTACTCGTAGCTTTCTCCATCGTGCCCTCATTTGTGTTCAACAATATTTTGTTTTCGTGCCATGTCTCCCTTGTTTATTTCTTATGTGCCTCCTTCCCATAGCTCCACATTAAGCTAACATCCTCCTGGAAGATTCCTCATCTCTCTATTCGCCACACTTCATCCTTATTCCATTTCCTTGTCATATATTTTCTGCTTGCGCATGTGAGTTTTAATACATCTCTCTTTGATTGCGCCCCTTTTTATCTAACAACATCTCTATATCATTTCAACAACCTTTGTTGTTGAAATTCTTCCACATTCCTTCACGATTGTACTCCAATTATTCCTCCCATTTTAAAGTTCTACGCAAGTCCTCTGTGCAAGATGATTTTTAGCTTGTTTTGCAAGGTCAATTTAAACAACAAATGGCACAATTATCCAACACTTATTCCAAAGCATAAATAAACCTAACCTAAAGAAATGAAATAATAACTAATCTAATGACACATGCCTTATTCATTAGATGCCAATGTGGCTATAAGTACGAATTCAACCTGCTCCATCAAGTAGCCTAGAAGAAAATCAGTAACTAAGATCCATCAGTTTGCATGCCCCGATTGGCAATATATCAACTATCTCATATGGTCCTAGCCAATGAGTTTTGAGCTTTCCTAGATGTTGTGAAAATTTAGAGTCAAACACCAAAACCTTGGCGCCTTGCTTAAATTTTTTTTTTTTTAGGTTTCAATCATACCATGCTTTTTGACGTGCTTTCTCAATATTCTAATACCATCTCACTTGTAATTGTGTTTTTTTCTACCAGTAACAACCTTGTTAACCTTTCTTGTATTGAGTAAACAACTTCTAGATTTGCAACGCGCATAATTCTCATTGATGGCTCTAAAAATTCGATTGGTAGCATGCCTTTTCCCCATGAAAAAGTTAAAAGGGAGTTGCTTATATTTAAGTGCTTGTATGTTGTCTGATACGCCCAAAGTAATGCTCATACTTTATCATCCTAGTCCTTCCTTCCAATGTTGCAAATATTTTTCAATGTGTGACTTAATATTTTTTTGAAGGCTTCCATAGTCTCATTAGCCCTGGGTGATAAGGGGTCGTTTTATGATGCACAACCATAAATTCTTGCAATAGAATGTGAATTGTGTCATTCAAGAAATGTGTTCCTCTATCGCTTGTTAGGCTCAATGGGCAACCAAATCTACTTATAATGTTTTCCCAAATGAATCTTGCCGCTATGGATGCCATGCAATCTTTAGATGGTGTGAATTCTGCCCATCATGTAAGATAATTAGTTGTGATTATATATCTGAAATCATTCCTCATTGTACATTGATTGGTCTGACAAAGTCAATTACCCATTTTTTAAATGGTTCTTAGGTGGTTATTGGGATTTGTTAGCATATGGATTTGCACGCATGCAAATGACATGCAACAATGTGGGAACGAAGTCCCTCCTCAATGAAGGTGAGGCTGCCTTTATTGAAAACCAAAACTGTATTTACATCTGTACATTCAAAATTGTATGTGGGGGGTGTTTTGGAACATCAATGGAAGAAAAGTGAATGAAGGAGATAGAATGAAATGAAAGAAAGGAGTGGAATGGAATGAACAGAAAGAACATGCAAGAGTTAGGTAAAAACAAAGCCTAATATTGCATGAAGAGGAAAGATGAATAACCAATACAAATAAAACGGAGTTTGAGTTAGCCAAACAAGAACATGCAAAAGGGAACACACATGAGCAAGTAGATAGTCAGAGCTTGATCACTGTGAACTAGAACAACTGATTAATAATGTTGACAATAAGATCAAAGATAATATTTGCATGCAAGATTAAAACACCTAACATCTAATGAACATAAGAACACCAAATGTTACAAGAGACAATGAATGAGACACAAAGTTCTTATTCTATTAACTCCAAAATGTTTTTCACAAAGAACACAAAGTTTCTTCTGAAACAAAGCTTGCACAAAAGTATCCTCTTCTCCTCTCTCAAAGTCCCCCCTTACAAATGAGCCCCTGACTTCCTTTTATAACCCAAAAGTTGGTTACAAAGTAGTTAGGGTTTTATATGATCATTAAATAAGGCACTTAAGTGACCTTTGACTTTTTCTAACCAACTTTATTAAATACAACCCAAAAATAGAAATTACTTAAAATATCCAATGTTTCCCAAATAACAACACCTTTTAAAATATACAATAATAACCAGTGCCTTATCCATTGAAACGGGGTCCGCCTATCTCAAACGTATGAGAAATGGACTCTCCCAATTCGCTAGATATCAAGAAAATCAACTCCCTACACCGCCGGTGAAATTAGGATCTGCTGCTTTTGATAATTGAAAGGATCTAAACCTTCCCAAAGTTTCAAACATCTTTTCTTCTTCTGGAGGTTCACTTGGCCGAAGAATAGCCTCACAAAATACCTGCAATTCAAGAATTCTACTTGGCATATCATTTAAATTAACAATTTTAGACTGAGCATTCTCAAACAAGTTCTTCAATTTGATACACCGTTCCATGGAAACCGACGAGAAATTGTTGGCAGGAGTGTACATGTCTTTGAACAATCGTGAAAATTGTTCTTCCACCTGCTCCGATGAACACCTTTGATTATGCTCATTTACTAGGTTCGAGGAATCTCATTTATATGAAATCTGGATCAAGGAAAGTGAAGCGAAAACTTCATTGCACATGTTGTCATAATGGATCATAGAATCCACAAGAAGCGTCTTTCTCGATTTGAGATGTAGACACCAAAGAAAACGTGTCCCTCGATGTTCAAATTCGAGAATCCCTTCAATAGCCAACACTGAAGATTCCATACTTGTCATCTCCTGCAGACTGGGCAATATCTCATCCAAATTTGATATAGTAGAAACAAAAGTTTCTTTGAAAGAAAGAATTGGATCCAGATATACACTGATATCTTCATGAAGCTTAACTGCAGTCTTGATCGCTCCCTGGCCCAAAACGAGAATCTCCGAAAGCCAAGTTTTAGTGACATGGCCCAACGTGTTTATTTCCTTTGACAAATTAAGAGTCTCTTCATCTGGGGCAGCCACTGCATCAGGTACTGGGAAGGTGGATGATATGGGATTTATCAAATGTTGAACATACTCCACCAATTGACTCTTTTCAGCCTTGAGCCGAGAATTTTGGGACTTGTATTTCTCCAATCTTTTTAGCACGATATCAATTGAATCTCGAGCCATCGCCATGTCACTTTCTAACGTGGATCTCCCAAGTCCTAGTCTGGAAACTTCATAGTCGGCTGGCGTCATAGCATTACGCTCTTTATCCACTCGTGGAATGGCAAGGTCTGCAAACTTGTTTCCATCATTATCCACCATTATTCGAGAAAGTACCTTAGGCTTCTTAGGAATGGCGTCATTCGATAGTTTGAAAAGGGCATCAAAATCAATGTCGATTGGCTTGACAACTCTCTTCCTTTTCTTCACTTCAGAATCAACCCAAGAAGGAGTTTCATTTACTATCTCAGCATATAGAATCCTGGAGCTCGAATCAATATCCTCATTATCCCTGACATCATGAGATCCTTCATGAATCCTATCAACGGCCTCGATTTGAGGAGACACAACCTCAATGTCCACTTCCTGATCATTCGGGAGATTTTGGGAAATCCTTCATGAACTACGTGCTCTGAAGTATTTGATATTTGAATTACTTGCACTTGAGTGGGTGTTTGTTCGAAGCATGGCTGAGGATCATTTGCTACCAGCGTATGAGTGCTATTAATGATGTGAGTGGAAGAATCTCTACTCGAGGTAGAAAATCCAGACACACACTCCTTTCCTTCTTCAGGGTTTGGATCTTTGGATCTCTCTCCTCGTGACACGTTGCTCGGCGAAGTGGATTTTGGCAACCATTCTTTTCTTGTATGTTGTGTATGATTGGATGGTAACGAAGTTGATCGAGAAGAAACCTTGGTCGAATGAAGGTGTCCTGATATAGGCAATTTTTGTGATTCTAAAACGTGATCCGGAATTAATTGAAATTTGGCAAGCTCCATATCATACAAAGATATGCTTCTTTCGATAATTGGTTGGTTCTTGCCATCGAGAGAAAATTCATCTCTTTTGGTCCAGTCGATTCGAGGCAACGGTGTGAAGGAAATGGCATCATACGAGGGATCGACGACATCCTCATCATCGGTTATGAATGAATCGGGAGGACTCCGGATGTGGAAGGCCTTGATCTGAGCAAGTGTTAGGCGAGAGTACTCCCGTCTCCTTACCTCATGTTCATCCGAGCAAGCGGCCCAGAAATCCTCCATGGTAGGATTATGTTGATACTTCGCTCCCATAATCGTTTGCATATAACCATTGATATCGAACTGGGCTCTCTTCACATATGGATGGATGGTTATGAGAGCAAACTCCTTTTCCATTAGTTGTGCACTGAATAAATTTGGGCATTGGTATTCCCCGATTTGGATCGGGAAATGAATTCCTGAACGGTGCTTGTCACTAAGTAAGCAGTGAACTTGGAACAATTGTCGCGCCAGCTCCATTAACGCCCACTTATCACTGACGTACTTGGGAAGTTTCCACGGGGTCCCAGCAAAGCCACTCACGCGAATGTAGGAAAAAGATGAAAATTGTATAAACCAGGTTCCCCATTGGGAAATGACACTCATGGCTTCTTTGGAAAACCTTTCCTCGGTATTTCGATTCAAGTTCCGGATCACGCGGAAGGTGAATGCATCGTTGACTCTTCTAAAATGGTGAGAACTATTTTTGAAGCTGAGCTGAGGGTAATAGTGAAAAACGTTGTTTGATGACCCTAGGACTCCTCTCGTTTCAAGTCCCGAAAATAGCTTTCTTCGTGCTACTGCATAGGTCAGATATGAGGTCATGTAGAAGCATCCAGTCATTTTGACTTCTATCAATTGCTTGTGAATGGTGTTGCTGATGATGGTGGCCCAGTCCACAAACTCCTTCTTGGCTAGGATGATACAGATAAACTGGTACATCCATGGGTGGAAGACCCTTGCAGAAGGTAAACCAAAAACTCGACTTAGGAGAGTGATCATGTCTCCAATCTCTTCCACAAACTCAACGCGGTACAGTTCTTTGGGGAGCCTATCAATCCGAGGTCTCTTGGTTACCAGCCAATTGTTGTTAACCATTTTGCTCCATCTTAGGGGTTCTTCGTCCCAGAAATCTTGCGCAGACTGGCGAGTGATATCTGCATTCTCAGGAAAGTCAGGTATCCCGAGCAACTCCTCAATGTGTTCAGGTGTGATTAAGAGGAAAGGCTCGTGGTTGTCTTTATAAATTCCTCGTCTCTCAGGATCGTAATGCTCTGCACAAGCAATCACCAATTCCGGACACTGCACCGAGACAGGGAATGCTGCTGCTTGAGGTAGGCCACTGTGGTAAAGCCTATCAGAGAAAATGGTTTTGCCTTCAGTTTTCACTCGCTCGCAAAACTGTTGCACGTTGATGTGACCCAGATTTGTATCGGTGATGTTGTCATACGCCGACTTAATGGAGCTGGGAGGAATAATTCCTTGGAATTCATATTTCAGGGCAGATTTATTAGATTTTTCCACTGGCTTCCTCGATCTCCCTGCAGATTTGGATCTTTCGGCCATTATGAATTTAATCAAAAGGTGACTCAGGCACGCCAAACAATGCAAATGGGGCTGGGTCTCAGTCTCCAACACCCCGTCGATGTAAGAAAAATATTCCCGTTATATATTATTATTATTATTATTTTAAAAATGATAATAATAATTGTCTCGAATTACAACTTTTAGTATGTTAATAAAAACAAATCGAGACCAAGCTCGAATTCTAACTCTGACAATAACAATTAAAATCCCGATCTTAATATTTACGTGAATGGAGTTTCCTTTCTTCGGCGTTTCTTCTGGCTTTAGGCAAATAAAACAAATTTATTCTCTTGTTGTCTATTGCTGTTGTCTTCCTTGGCTGGGCGTCTCCTCCAAAAGAATGCGTGGTTTTCTTGTCTTGTGTGGGCTTTGGCTTGATGTATTTTACCTCTGGCTGTGTGGAACTAAAACTTTGGACCAGCGTGGGATGCTATTCTTTTTACCTGGCAGTCCTCTTTCTTCACGCGTGGAAATGAATTCTTTCTTTTGTCTTCTTTTGGACTGTATCTTTTTTCCTTCACCCAATACGCAGCTTGCTATGAATCAGAGTTCAGAATAAAGAAGAGCCTACAGCTGCATGACGTTTGCTATTTGTGACCTTCATTTGTTGCAGCTTTAGCAATTAATCTGTACGTTTTCTCAGATTGATCCGTATGCATCACGCATTCTTCCTGAAGGCCGATGAAAATGCAGAATATAACAAGTCACAAAAACAATTCAGTTTTTCAAACATACTTGCCCATCGCCATGTCGGTTCGCTTCTTTTTATTTATTTATTTTTTAAAAGCTACAGGCAATCCTATAATAATGCAAACAGTATTGACAGTATTGGCGCAGGATCAATCGATGATGTTCTTCAGAGTATGGATCGCGCACTGTTCCGTATGCTTCCTAAACTTCACCCAAAATCACGAATGCTTGTTTGCGCTCCATCAAATGCTGCAACAGATGAATGGCAAGCGTATATTTTTGTTTCTTGCTGGTGCGTAGGTTAAAACAAATGCGTGGGTGTCTTCAATGCTGGGCGGCTGAAAACAAAGCTCCTTTTTATTAAAAACTGTCCACATATATCAGGCGCCCCCTCAAAAACGTTTGGACTGTATTTATTTTCTGTGTTTTAAAAACTGTTCCTTTCTCATTGCCAGGCGTGGCCTTTTAAAACTGTTCTTTATCTCTTCCATGGCCAATGCGTGGCTTTTGGTATGATTGTTCTCCAAATGCGTATGGACTGTTCTCCAAATGCGTATGGACTGTTCTCCTTCCTGTCTTTTCCTTCAACCAATGCGCATGTATTTGCCTTTAGTCTTTTTGCTGTGATTAATTTCTTTTTGTTGTCCTCCTTTTCACTTTGTTATTTTCTTCGCTCACAATGGCGTGGGTTTCTCTTGCATAATGTTAACAAAATATTATGTCTTCCTGAAGAAAAAGAAGCTTCTGAATTTTTCCACCGGGTTTGATGGAGGAAGTTACGAGGATTAATTCAACTTCCTCTCATCCCGGGTAGTGGCTTAAGTGCCAGGGGGAAATGGGAAAAGTAACGGGCAATTGCCAACGGGAATGGCAAAATGGGTTGGCAATCCCCGTCCAATTTCCCCATGTGGGAAATTGGGGAATTTTATGCCCGTTTGCCAATCCATGATTTGGCAATTGGCAGAGGAAAACCCACGTGCGGGAAATTTGAAGGAAATTGCCAGGAAAGTGGAAATCGGGTTCGGGAAGCCAACCCGGCAGTTGGAAACAAAAGCTTACTTCCCCGGCACTAAAACTTGTCGAATGAACTTTAATTTATATTTATTTAATTAAATACTCCTTAAGTGATTTTTTAAAAATTAATTTAATCAAACAAGGAGCAATTAATTAATTAAATATTAATTAATTATTTTAATGTATTTTAATGCGTTTTATAGCCCAAGGGAAGAGTTCTTGCCGAAAATCACGAAAAAAAACCGAAACGATCACAAAAATAAGACGATCGCAAGGAGTCCAATGAACCACGCAAAGTAATACTTTTCAAAATTTTCTAATTTTTAATTATTTAATTGTTTTTTGACAATTTTAAGATCAAAATTGGTTGACAATGAGATTAAGGGAATACTATCACATTTTCCTAGATTTTTGACTCTTTGTCACTTTGGTTACATGCCTTGACATATTCTTTCACGTCCTTAAATAAACTCTGCTTGCGCTAGAGTCCCACGTTTATGATCTTCCAGCGGTACCATCGCATTCATAGTGACCACTTGCAATTCCTTTTCCCTATTCACTTAGGATATCTTGCCTTTCATGCGGCAGAACACATCACGTAAAATCTCTTCGTGCCCCATTTTATAGAGTTGATTGGTAATTAGCTAATATGGCACCGCTTTGATGACTAATTGCTTGTGCCTTTGATTGACTTTATAATATTTAGGTGTCATCCCAGTTTGTAGGAAGAAAAGCACATCCTCCAGTTCACCTAACTCACTCTGGATGCTAAGTAATTGTGCATCTTGCATATCATCCTCTATAGGTTGCGCCACTTTCTCAGTATATATTCATGACAAATGATCAAGTCCAACATTATTTTTATTACCACCACTGAGAACTGGAACTCTTGGAACAATACTATCCACTTGTAGATCCTCCCATGTAATACTGCTTCGTTGATTAAGTGTTTAAGGGCCATATGATCGGAAACGAAGAAAATGATGTGGCCAAGAGACAATGTCAATCTTTTTGAAGTATGTAAACCATGGATAGTCCTTCACGCTATGTGGTAGTATAATTTCTTTCCATGCACGCGTCAATTTTCAGCTTGCAAAGTAGATTGGATGGTCGAGAGTTCCTTTCCCTGGATGTGCTAAGATTGCTCTAACAACAATTTTTCGAAGCGTCTACGTGTACATGAAATGGCATGTTCAAATTTGGAAATTATAAAATAGGCATTTGGGTTAATTTTTCTTTGAGTTGTTCAAAAGCATGTTGCTGATCAAAACCCCACTTAAATTATTATGTCTTGCGTATCTTCTCCAATGGCGCCTGCAATGCGTGTAAAGTCTTTTATGAACTTGCGATAATATCCACAATGTCCCAAAAAGGATCAAACCTCTCTTTGTGTTCGCGGCTATGTGAGATTTACGATTATTACAATTTTTTTGGGTCCACCAATAATCCATCCTTACAAATAATGTGCCCTAACAAGTAACCAAATGGAGTGGTGAACACACACTTCTTCCAATTCAAGGAAATTTGTAACCGATGGCAATGCACAAACATTCAACACAAGTTATCACAATGATCTTTTACCAATCCATAAACTGTTTAATTGTCTAGATAGACTTGAAGAAATTTGAGTATAAATCCTCGAAGGCAATGACAATAATGCACGAAAAGACAATGATGCATTCTTCAGTCCAAATGACATGATTGTGTATGCATATACTCCTATTCGGTCGCAAAAGTTGTCTTATGCAATTCTAACTTAGTGATAAGTAGAGAATCCATCTGTGAAATTATATATCTCTCTACATGCTACGCCTTCTAAAATTTCTTTTGTAAAAGGATTAGGGAATGAATCTATTATACACACAAAGTTCAAAGTGTGGTAATTGACTCAAATTTTGATACACCCATCCTTCTTAATGCTAATGACCATAGGGATTACCCATTCAGATTTGTCCTTTGGTATACTAACTCCTACGTCCAACATGTTGTCAAGTTCTTGTTTGAATTTCATTTGTAAATTTGGATTCATCATACGGATTCTTTCTAAATAGATTAGCCCCTTTTATTAACTTGATTGGCATCGTTCCCAATGATGTGTGTGGTCCTTTCATTTCATGGTAGCCTCTAGGGAATATGTATTCATACTCATGTAACAACTCAATAACCTTTGCATTTTTTATTCACTCCAGTAGTTACCTATGGTTACCATTTTTGGTCCAGTTTTTCTACCAATGTTTTTTTATTAATGGCAAATAGTTTTGGAGGGACTATACCCAGTTACAAGAAAGGCTCAACAACCAGATCAAACATGAAAAAACATCAAAAGAGGATCAGAATCCGGATAATATATAAATTCCAACAGTAACCCAAACAAATAGCTACTAGGAAAAAGCAAAACAAGGAAAAAACTGCAATTAAGCAGCCAAAAAACAACATATTCGTTTCAAACAGAGCAACAACTAAAACAGAACCAGCTAGACCAAGGGGAATTATTTCTTGGAGGCCCTATCAATCCTAGATTTTATAGTGTGCAAAGAAGTGAAAAGCGCCAGAGTGGTAGTGTGCGTTGGATCATTCACGTTCAACTTTGAAATAACCTGATTTCTTTCTTTTCAGTCCCCCAAATGGCTTCAGGGATCCCGCTCAACATTGAAATGCTTCTAACCTGTTGCTCTAGGAACTCACTAATGGCATTGAAAATGGCCATATTATGATCATGTCTATCTTTGGCCCTCCCCAATCTATTGTCCAACGAGTTCAACTTTTTGTAAATATCCTCAGTCTGATCAATTTCAATATCTCGCATCATCATTCAGTTTTCTCTTCCCCTTCTGCTTGGTTAATTGATGCAACTCCTTAATATTCACAACCTCATTTTCTAATAAGTCCAGTATGAGAAGAGTATTATCCCTCTCATCCTGTGAGGCATGATCCTGACTAACATTGCTAATGTGTAAAATATTTTGAACAACTTCCATTTCTTTGTTGCTCTTGAGAACACAGGCAGAGGGAGGAGAGGCCACTTTATTGAGTTTGGGGTTCTTAGTTTTTTAAGCCTTGGAAGAGGTGGCCAAGTTATTTGAAGGAACAGTTAGAATGGGAGAGGGTGGGTCGCTGGGGTAGATAGGAATGGCAAGGAATTTGGAGAGGTAGAGTTTATGCAGGAGGAAGAGGAGCCCCTGGTGGAGGGGGATGGCCCTGATGTGCTTCTGGAAATCGAGAATGGAGCGTTCAAGTGAATTCAAGAGCTAATACAGAAACAAACTACAAATTATCTCCTAAAATGGTTGAGAAAGACCAAGTGCTTGGTAGGAACAGTGAAAAAGTGCCCTTCAAGGGAGATGAATCGAACCATCATTTTAGTAATCTCATCGTAGGGTTTTGAATGGAACTTACCTTGACACCCGCCGCAACAAAGACGAGCTCCTCCCCTTCTTTAGAAAACTTCTTTACTTCTGCAATTTTTTCGACCCTTTTGCTAAAAAACCGGAAGCCATCCAAATCGAGCCCAGTCGCCTCAGCAATCAGCTCCTCATTCATCAACACATGATGACCCCCATATTTTACCTTCTGTCCTTCCAATCCAAGGAAAAATTATGCCCTTGGATTTTTTCGATGAAGTTGGAAACACCCCCTTTTTAAGAAGATTCCAAAGCTCCCCATTGTCCTTCCAGGTGGGATCGCAACTAGGTTCCAATTGGCACGAGCACCCCCATCTTTTTCCTTCTGTAATTTCTACACTTTCCTGCTTGAAACCACCCTTAGAAGCGTTGTTTTTGATATGACTAAACC
Source organism: Taxus wallichiana var. yunnanensis (assembly GCA_018340775.1). Lineage (NCBI taxonomy): Eukaryota > Viridiplantae > Streptophyta > Pinopsida > Cupressales > Taxaceae > Taxus > Taxus wallichiana. The sequence continues at coordinate 851,207,785 of CM031234.1, forward strand.
GGTTTTTTAAAATCCAACCCCAAATTCTAGAATCATGCGAACTTTTATGGCCGTAATTTGAATTACTACTCTCACTTGTGTGACCTATCTTGTACTTTAAAGCCCACACAATCTCATTATAGATCCTACATAATGTGTGAGTGTCCATATTTATCCTTATTAATACCATTTTGCACCTCCTTGGGGGTGTATTTCTCATTATCCCAAAAGGTGAGATTGTTGTTAGTGCCATAATTTGCCAAGATATCGCCACCTTGTTACCCTCCCTATAAGTATGACCAATTTTGATATCTTTGAAAGTGCGACAGATACTAATGGATTCCTCAATGAAATCTTTAATGGTCCAACTAGGGGGATAAATCTGATTAAGGTGATTGATAATATTTAAGGAGTCCCCTTCCACAATGATGTTTTGGATGTTATGTTCCTTAGCAAGCCTCAGCCCCCAAAGAGTTGCTAAGGCTTCCGCATAGTGATTAGTCTGATTACCCATTCTACCAGCATAAGTAGCAACTAAGTAGCCTTTATGATCCCGAATTACACCTCCACCAACAGCTGCCCTTGGGTTGCCCTTAGAGGCTCCATCAAAGTTAAGTTTGTACCATGAAGTTGGGGGAGGGATCTAATGAATTGATGACCTATCAATGTTTGGAGTTCTATGTTTTTACACATTTGCAACACCAATCTTCCAGTTGGAAAGAATAAATTCTTCATCTTTAGGATACTTCTTATTCTTGGGAGGTTTGAATCTCTCTATATTGTCTTTTATAGCATTAACAATCTTAACAAAGCTATTCGTGCACTGTTGTCTGTTGTTTCTAAATATAATGTCATTTCTATCTTTCCAGATCCTCTAGATAATATGAGGCATAGCCAATTTCCAAAGTCTTCTAACAACACAATTCTTAAAAGGAGGATCCCACTGGATCCAAAGTTAGAGAAAATCCTTTGGCACTATCCAATAAACATTAAACTTTGAGAAAGCATAACTCCAGATCATTGAAGCATACTCACAATGAACTAAGAGATGCTTGATGTCCTCAACCTCTTTTTTTCATAGGAAACACATGTTTGGCATTATAAAACCTCTCTTAATCAGGTTTTCATTTGTGAGTATTCTACCTCTGAGAACAAGCCAAAAAAAAAATTAATTTTAGGGGTTAATTCAGTCATCCAAATCCTGCTCCATTTGAAATCACTATGAGTGTTTTCAAAATAAGAATTATAACCAGATTTGATAGTGTATTCTCCATCACTTGAGTTATTCCAGACAAGTTCATCCTTAGCTTCAGTTTGATTCAGGGGTATGATGTCCAACTATCCTGTAGGGAGGAGATTATGGGATTTAGATCAGTCCTTTCCACCGTAAGTTGTTTCCATCTCTTCCTATTATCCTCCATTTCAATGTAATCTTTGACTTTAGTTCCATAATTTTTCTCTAGAATGTCTTTGACTACACCAAATCTATCATTTAGGTTGAAATTAGACCAATTATCACACCAAAAATTAATATCCCTTCCATTTCCCACTTTCCATTTACAACCTTGTTTGATGAAATTTCTGACTTGAATCAAGTTATTCTAGAAAATGGAACCATGAGGGAGTTGTCCATCATTAAGGAAAGAAATAGTTGTTTGTTGATCAAGATACTTAGCCTTAATTAAATCAATCCAAGGTTGTTCCTCCGAGAGCATTCTCCAGCCCATTTTAGCAATTAAGGCCACATTCATTTTTCTAATATCCTTTATGCCAAGCCCACCAATTCTTTTAGGAGTACAAACTTGATCCCAAGCCACCAAATGGTATCTAAATTTTTCCTCCATTCCCTGCCATAAGAAGTGCTTTTGGATCCTTTCAATTTTGTCCCTAAAGACAAAGAGGGAATATTATAAAGAGACATAATATATATAGGAAGATTTTGAAGAGTGCTTTTAATTAGCAAACATTTTCCAACACTGTTAATATGTATAGATTTGAAAGGTTTATCTTGCGGTCGACTCCCTTCTTCCTTTCTATCTATGATCCCTCATGACCCATAGGAAACATACACATGCAAATGATAATTATCATCCTCATTGGCTATTTGTCTAACCACTTTTCCTGTACCTTTATGCACACAAATATATTGTTCTAATGTTACTTCCTCCTTGTCACTGGAGATGTTGTCCTCAATATCTTCAGTGAACATTTTAGTTAGCGTGAAACCTTTATCCTTGTATAGTGCCAAACTTATATATTCTATGGGAGAATCATCTCCAAATATCACATCTTTTATATGTCAAAGGGTAGAATTCAAAAGAAGTATTGATGATACAAAGGAAAATGTATGGAGAAATCCTTGAGTTAGTCTTTCCTAGAACTCAATTCTCTTCGTAACTCACAACCGACATGCCATGTTTGTGCCCATACATGTAGTTTATGATAGAATATATCTATCCATTGGGAATTACTAACTTGTGTATTCATCCATATCTCCACACATTTATGTATATGTTCTATTGGGCTAGTTACTCCACTATAGGTAAGGTATCTTCATGCAACATTACTTCATTTGAAACAAGCCTTCATGGCCTCCTTTGTGTTCTGTTCATGACAATAACGTAAACCGATGTGTTGCCCACCATCTTGTTGTGGTACCTTTTAACAAATAGGCTAAACATTTCAATCATGCTTCATCGGTTTGTATGTAGGCTTCTATGTCCTTGAGACAGTCTAAGATATTTTCACTCCCACTAAAACTTGGTGGAGGCTGGGTGTTTTTGTACTAATTTTTGAAATATTTTTGTGAATATTTGTGGATGTTTATATAGTATTGTAGTTGGATGTATGCTGAATCATTCCAAAATCTCACCCTAGTAGTTCGTATGAGCCATGCACCCAATTTTCACATGCCACACTAGTTGTGTTGGACATAGTTTGGTCATTGCCCCACTTTTAGTTCTCCTTCCATTGTTGGCTCAAAATTATCTATCCCGATAGCTTAGATATTGTAGATATGCTCTAAATTTTCATGCTCTCCCATAGTTTCCACATATGGTGTGCTTTTTTAGGGTCCATTGGGAAGATGAACGCTAACCATTATTTTTGAAACTTACATAATGCTTCTTAAATCATAAGTTACCATTATTGGCATAACACCAAGGTCTTCCAAGTAGCACTTAAAAATTATCCGCTTTAGCTAATGGTATTACTTCAAAATCCCCATGGAACTTCACCCCCATAATACTAATTATGGGAGTTATTTTACGATACATGTTTTGTTAGCGATGAAAAAAATGTGTGGCGATGCATGTAACATTGGTCACCCCATCTTGTTCTAGGCATCTAATGTGAGTATGTTAACTTCTGCACCGCGTAAACCAAGATGTCATTAATGTTCCATCCGTCAATACAACCATCAACATGTATCTCTATATCAAAACCTTTAGTATTTGATGATTTGACATCCTGCTTTTGTGTCATCCCCAATTGCTTCTGTAGCACCACCTTTCTTAACTTATGAGATAGTCATTGATCTAATAAGGGTGATATACCTTCTATGCATAACACCCTACATACCTCATGAAACTCATTTTTTATGGCTCATTCATCCTCATAATATTTTAACTTATCATTTTACAGTCTTGCCTCATTTATGAAGATTTCTATTTCTCCTTGAAGTTCTCTTATCAAGTATTTTTTATTTTAAAGTACCTCTTTCCATTTCTTTCCATCAGGATAGGGTTTTGGGTTTAATTCGGTATATTGCACTTTTTAGAAGGTATTTCTTGTGCGTGTATAACAACGTGTGATTTTACCCATAATTTGGCATTTGGATTCTCTGTTGGTATATATTTGATCTTATTTTAGTTCCCGATAATGCGCACAATTTTAATCATTTAGCCTTTTCACCTTTCTCTTTCATTATCTTATTCAAGCTAGGGAAAACTTCCACCTTGTGCTCCTTTCGACAATGTGCATAGATTGGGAAGGCTAGGAAATCATGTTGGAAATGATATGGCGATCCAAATTTATAACAAGTTATGGGTGGATATATACCACCTCCACGAACTCCTCATTCTCATCCATTTCTTCCACGCTTGTATCCATTATGTTATACACTAGCATCTTATATAGTAACTTGTCGAAGTCCCAGTGATTTGGCTTTGTGGATTTGGTCAATAATGCGGCTCTTTAATATATCATGAGTGTGTATAACATATATTGTAGTAAGTGAATACCTTTTCATGTTTGGTACGATGCAATAGGGGCAATTTTGAGCATCATGGATGCCTTCACAGATATCACACGCTCTAAGAATGGCCTTCAAAATGCTATGCATACACTTGTTTTTGATGTGGCCTTCCGCCTCAAAATCAGTGGACCAAACACCACTACGTGTTTCTCAGGTGTTGTTTGTTATTAGTTTATCTATTTGTGTCTCCATAGATGTGATCGATACCTCCATGAATGGGATCATACCGATATCAAGACTTCCCACCACTTTAGCATACAAAGCTATTTCTAATGCTTCACGTGGATTTGTGAAAGTCTTGTGTGAAAACACACACATAAATGGTAGTAATATCCCCCTAAAAACTATTGCACATGTTGTGTAGGATGTATTTCATATGAGAGTTTGGAAATGAGGGTTTTAAAATGCACATCATAAGCGCATACACTCGTGACTTCTTGTTTGATCTCATTTAGTTCTGAAACACTTTTTGCTTTATGTTGTCATGCAAATGTGCAACATGAAAATTCCCAATTTTCATGCAAGACAACAAACCCCAATGTGATTTTTTTTTTTAATTTTAAACCTTCTCGATCCCTCCTCCAGATCAACACATCCCATGTGTCGGGCCTATAATATCCTTCCAAGTGGTCATATGTGTTGTGTCAACATGGTTCATAGGTGATTTAGGGATATCAAGTTCATTCAAGCACTTACAATTCAAGATCTTTCAAGACATGATTTTAGAGAAGCTTAAGAATGACCATTTCTGGAATTTCTAAGGCTGGTGCACACCCCCTAGAGCGGAATGAAAGAATAAATTTAATCAAGGAGGTGTATTGAGGAGCTTAAAACATTGCGCAATTGGTTTTAGAATATTTTGGAAAGTTTCAGAGGTTTAGGGACAAGTTCAACGAAAGCAAATTCTTGGAGGGTGAAGCAACTTGTAGTGGAAAAACAACCCCTGATCTTTGGAATTTGATTAAAGGAGCTCCATAAGGAGTTGGAGGCCAAACCATACACCATTATAAATTTATTTCATAGCTCTAAGTGATGGTGGTTTCACATCTTTCACAAGACACAAGAAGTTTTCCCATAGACTATTTTCAGCATGCACAACTTATGATGCCGAAGAAAAATCCTATTGTTAGGAGGTTTTAGGAAGAATCAAGGCATGGTACCCCTCTCATTATTATCAATAGGAAATTTCTAGTTAATTTCATATAAATAAGTGCATGAAATGACCTACGAGACGCTCAAGTTATGCCTCCATCAAGTTGTTCCCCAAGGTACGCTCTAGGAGTTAGTCAATTTTCTTGGTGGACACGTGTCACTCCTAGGTTTAAAGTGGAATTTATTGTCCCAAATGTACCAAAATCTTGGGACACTTGGGAAAAAAATTATGCCAATCCATATTTAGACCCCTAGACCTTCATATGACCTTTGATGAGCTCAAACAAGCTAGTTAAGCCCCCTGCACCATTCCTTAGCTCCCTCCGCTTATCAAATCCGCCGTCATGCCACTTGTCAACACCAGTGAGGGTGAATTTTGGTGCAAAAAATGTCCAAACCATTTGGGATGGATGGGAAAAAATTTCCGCCTAAGTCTAGCCCCTTCCCCGAGTCATCTATGTGACCTGGGCCATTTCCTAGGTGCTTTCTGCTCACTTTCTCTCTCTCCTCTATTGGCCAATTTCACTGTGCCACTTTTCACAAGGAGGTTGATGCACATTTTGTGCACCAAATGTCCCAAAATCTTAGGAAAATTGGGACGTAAAATTCTGCCCAAGCTATAAGGAGGATTTGAAATTTCATTTTTTTGCAAATTTTGAGTTGCTTCCGCTACTTCTTCCCCATGCGTGTAAGAACTTCACTACTAAAAACATCATTCATACTCCATTGCCATTGCTTGCACCTATCCATTTATCCATTACCATTCCATTCCAATTTCTCCATGAATGCAACAACATCCAAAAGAGTGCTTTTTCAGCTACTACCATATCCATTTTCACGAAGCTTTCGTGAGCAAAAACCATGAAATCTTCATATCTCATGATCGAGTAATGAAATTCTCTTGAAAATTTGGCCATATCTTCCTCTCTAGGTGCCTTTAAGCTGAAAAAAACAAGATATATAAAGATGTTCTAGATTATTAATGGCAACAAACTCTTGATTTCCACCCTTGTTCACATTCTTGCAATTTCCCATCAATCCGGGAGGCGGCTCGAGCTAAAAATTAGAGCATAAGTTTTAGGAAGAAAACCTATCTCAGTGAAGTTATTTTCATCATGATCCAAGGTGGGGAAGAACACTGTCAAAATATTAGTGAATCCATTAATGGATGCAATGGTATCTTCATGCTCGAAGCCCGCACTGAGGAAAATCTTCATTTTTTATTTCCAAGCACTCGTCTAGCAAAACATAGTGAAATTTGGAGCAAAACATAGTGAAATTCTTTGATTTATTTTGCAAAATTTATTAATAAGTTATTGTTTTTCATAAAATCACTCCCTAGGGTGCAAATTGTGGAATTTTTTCAAATTCGTTACATTTTTAGAAAGAAAACAAAATTTATTTGGGGTTTGTTCTTCAAGTTTTTTTATATTTGGCCGAATTCTTATCAAAATCCAAAACCCTAAAATTTGACCGTGATCCCTACATCCTACTATTTTGGGGCATCATGGCAGGGCCTTCCACAAGGGGAAAAAAGAATCCCATCACTTCGGGTAAAACACTAGAAAAGGATGAGATAGTAGTTGAGGAGTTGGAGACAGAAGATATAACTACAAATTCCTCAGGGTTAGGGTTTACTTCGACAGACCATAAAATAAGCCAACTTGAGTTTAACCTGAGAGACCTCGAATCTAGGGTGGCCAACAAAGAAGATGTGGATAGGATTGGACAAATATTGGAGGATTTCATGCAAAAATTCAGTACGCATATGATGGGTAATCATACTTATGTCAATCAAGGTGGATCCTCAGATCAACATAATAGACACATGAGCCAGAGTGGTTCTTCGAGTGTGCACAATCCAAATACGAGCACTCTATAGGCCCGTACTATGTTTCCAAAAGTGGATATGTGCAAGTTTGATGGAAAGGATCCACTCAATTGGATCAACCAAATGGAGAATTTCTTTGAACTACATCAGATTCCATCAGGACAAAAGGTGACCATGGCAGCTTTGTATCTCGAACCTGACCAATTCATCGGTATTGATGGTTATGTGCTCAAAGGCAGAAGAGTGGTCTCAATGTTACATGGACAGTCTTCACTGAAGAGTTACAATTACACTACAGTTCTAGTGTGTCAAATAATTACTTCAGCCAATTAGCAAAGTTGAGACAGACAGGATCTGTTAAGGATTACATTCATCACTTCCAAAACCTTTCTCTGCGGGTGGAAAATATTACTGAAGAGAATCTAAATGACCTATTTCTTGGGGTCTTAAGGATCACATTGAGCATGAGGTGCGTATGTTTAATCCTCAAAAGGTTTCTGATTCGATGATTATGGCAAGAAGGGTAGAGGAGAAAATTGTTTCAAGTAGGAGACAACATTTCACTTATACCAGAGATCGTAACACCTTGGCCCTAGAACTCCCTCGGCTAGTTAGATTGACAACTCAACAAATTGAAGAAAAAAGAGAAAAAGGGTTATGTTTTAATTATGAGAGTAAATTTGGACCGGACATAAATGTGTTGAAAAGAAGTTGTTCTACATTGATGGGCCTAGTGAAGATGAAGAGAATAATGAAGATGCAGAGTCAGAGGTCTTGGTTGAGCCAGAGGAGGAGTCAGGAGATCCTCAGCCAACGATCTCATGCCATGCAATTTCAGGTATTAGCACCCCCAAACCCTAAAGGTGGTTGGATTCTTAAAAAAAAGAGGGTCATAGTGTTGATTGATTTAGGAAGTACTCACAACTTTATCAATCATAAGTTAGTTAGTAATGTGCCTAAACTGTTTCATTTATCCAACTCCTGAATGTCAAGTAATGATTCTTTGATGGAGGTACTATTACTTGTTCTAGAAAATGCCATAGCATTAAGCTTTCCATGGGATATTACATACTAAATAGTCCCATGTATGCCATTTCTATGGGAGGAGTAGACATTGTGTTAGGGGTTCAATGGCTTACCACTTTGGGAACCATTGAGATGAACTTCCAAGACTTGTTCATGTGATTTCACTTTGAAGGAAGGAATTTTGAGCTAAGAGGCTTAAGAGAAAAGTCTCCACAAATAGTAAGTTCTCATCAGATGCACAAAATGCTAAAAAAGGGTGTAGAGGGATTTGTGGCACAACTCTTTTCATTAGAGGCTCATCATTCTAAGGACATTATACCATCGTATATAAAATGCGATGTTGGATGCACACTCATAAGTTGTATTTGCAAAATATAGGCCATAAGAGGATTACCTCTAAAGAGAGATCATGATCATGCAAATTACTATTAATTATTACCAAATGGAAGTCAACCGCCTAACATCAGACCTTATAGATACCCATATGTGTAAAAGAGTGAAATCGAGAAGATTGTACACGAGATGTTGGAAACAAGAATCATCTGCCATAGTCAAAGTGCTTATTCTTCTCCAGTAGTGATGGTACGGAAGAAAGATGACATGTGGCGCATGTGTCCCGATTATAGGGAACTTAATAAGTACTTAATCAAAGATAAGTTTCTTATTCTTGTTATTAATGATTTGCTTGATGAGTTGCATGGTGTTGTTTATTTTACAAAGCTTGATCTTCGTTCGGGATACCACCAAATCAGAATCAAGGATGAGGATGTTCATAAAACCACCTTTCGGACACATGAAGGCCATTATGAATTCCTAGTAATGCCTTTTGGACTCACAAATGCACCTTCTACATTTCAAAGTTTGATGAATTCTATTTTTAATTCATTCTGCGGAAGTTTGTCTTAGTGTTTTTTGATGATATATTAATTTATAGAAAAACATGGGAGGAACATTTGCATCATGTAAATAAGGTTTTGGAAACCCTTGAGTAACATCAACTTTATGCAAAGCCCTCTAAGTGTTCTTTTAGACTTAAGGAGGTTGAATATTTGGGTCACATTGTCTCTCATGAAGGGGTTAAAGTGGATCCTAATAAGATCAAAGCCATTATGGAGTGGAAGGTTCCAAAACCCTAAAGAATCTACGAGGATTTTGGGGCTTACAGGTTATTACCGAAGATTCGGAAGGCATTATGGAAGCATAGTTGCACCTCTCACAACTTTATTAAAGGACTCCTTCCATTGGAGTGAGGATGCAACCAAAGCATTTGAGCAACTAAAGTAGGCCATGTGCACCACTCCAGTCTTGGCTACTCCAAAATTTTCCAAAACATTCATTGTTGAATGTGATGCATCAGAGGTGGGTATGGGGGAAGTTCTTAAACAAGCATACCATCCTATTGCCTTTTTGAGCCGTCAATTCAAAGGTAAGAATCTTTCCAAGCCGACTTATGAGAAGGAAATGCTAGCCATACTTCATGTAGTAAAGCAATGGAGACCATATCTCATAGGAAGACACTTTAAAGTGAATATAGATCATGATAGTCTAAAATACTTCTTGGAGCAGCGTTTATCATCTGAAGAACAAAAAAATGGGTCTCCAAGATGTTGGGATATGATTTTGAGATTATCTATAAGAAAGGGAAGGAGAATGTAGTTGCGGATGCACTGTCATGGAAAGATGACTCAACTGCAGCCTTGTTATGTGCCATGTCCATATTACAAGAAGATTGGATAGATGAGGCAAGGTCGAATGGAGAAATGACCCAACCACACAAAACCTCATTCATCATCTCTAGAATGATCCAAGCATGTTTGAAAAATTTGTATTGAAAGGGGATGCTTTATGGTATAAAGATAGATTATGCTATGTAAGAACACCTCTCTTAAAAATAGGATTCTATTTGAGCTTCACTCTTCTCCAGTAGGGGGGCACTCTAGATTCTTTAAGACTTATCATCGAGTCAAAAATATTTCTTCTGGGAAGGGCTCAAAGGGGATGTCCAAATTTTTTTGGTAGAATGCATGGTTTGTCAACAAAATAAGGGTGAAATAGTTTGATCCCTAGGTCTTCTACAACCTCTATCTATTCCTAGCCAGTGAGTGGGAAGAGGTTTCCATGGACTTTATCACAGGATTGCCTAAATCTAATGGAAAAAATGTCATCATGGTTGTGGTGGATAGACTCACCAAATATGCTCATTTTTGTGCCTTGGCACACCCATTTTCTTGTAAGCACGATAGCAATAGCCTTCATGGACACAGTTCAGAAGCTTCATGGGACACCGAAGATTATAGTAAGTGATCGAGACCCTATATTTACTAGTCATTTTTGGACTAATTTATTCTCATGTTTGGGTACTCAGTTAGCTCGTAGCTCTTCTTATCATCCCTAGTATAATGGGCAAACAAAAGTTGTAAATAAGTGTTTGGAGGGATATCTCCGTTGCTTTACGTGTGATAAACAAGTAAGATGGGTCAATGGTTGCCACTTACAGAATGGTGGTATAACACTTCCTTCCATACTTCATCTAAAATGTCTCCTTTTTTAGCACTCTATGGGTACCATCCACCATCCATCACATCATCATTGAGAGGAAAAATGTGGGTTAGAGTAGTAGAAGAACACATTCAGTATCAACAAGAGGTCCTCTCTAGTCTTAAGGAGAACTTGGTCATGGCACAAAACCGCATAAAGCAACAGGCTGATCAACATCGCATGGAAAGGCATTTTGAAGTCGGTGATTGGGTTTTGTGTGGTTACAACCATATAAGAAAATGTCTTTGAAACAACAACAAAAGGATAACAAAATTTCACCAAAGTATTATGGCCCCTATCAAGTATTGTAGAAGATTGGTACTGTAGCATACAAATTAGAACTTCCACAATCAACCAGAATACATCTAGTATTTCATGTTTCTTTCTGAAGAAAGTAATTAGAGAGTATCAACCCAAATAGTGTTACCTGAGCTCGATGAGGAGGGGAGGGTCATCTTGGAACCTGAATACATCCTTCAAAACACCACTAAAATATTGAGGACACGAGTTATTACTAAGTACCTAATCAAGTGGAAGAATATGGACAATGAAGATGCAACATGGGAAGATATGACATTCCTGCAGCAGCACCAGAGCTTCTCAACATTGGGGACAATGTTGCTTTGAAGGGGAAGGGCATGCTACACCCTTAACCTATTGCTTGTATTAGGATATGAGTAGCCGACTTGTGGCTTACCATATCATTTTATTATATCATTTATACTTTCTCATGCTTAGTAGATCGGCCTCAATGATGGCCATAACATATGAATAGTATATATAGGGGATTGTAGGTAGTATTTCATCATCATTAGAGTATTTGAGTATTATTGTATGGTTTGGAGGTTGCCCCCTCGAAGTGGCGAAGCTATTATAATTGCATATTGAGATCATTATTTTGGAATATTGTGTTATTTGGTGTTATATTTCTGGTCATGATCTGAATTATACAAGTAATTTCATTACAAGTGGTATTAGAGAGACCACCTAGGTTCGAGTCCCGACACGGTAGTAGCTACCAAAGCATTGCAATGTTCACGGGGCTCGTATAGGGCGTGGTGTGGTCGCTATATGGGTGTAAATCTAGCACGGGGTCAGGCTACGAAGCATGGTGGGATGTTATGATCCTCATGTGTGGATTTCACTAATGCCTCGAGGTTTTGGAGAACTTGGTCATGGCACAAAACCGCATGAAGCAACAAGCTGATCAACATCACACAGAAAGGAATTTTGAAGTCGGTGATTGGGTTTTTGTGTGGTTATAACCATATAAGCAAATGTCTTTGAAACAACAACAAAAGGATAACAAAATTTCACCAAAGTATTATGGCCCCTATCAAGTATTGCAGAAGATTGGTACTGTAGCATACAAATTAGAACTTCCACAATCAACCAAAATACATCTAGTCTTTCATGTTTCTTTCCTAAAGAAAGTAATTGGACAAAGAGTATCAGCCCAAACAGTGTTACCTGAGCTCGATGAGGAGGGGAGAGTCATCTTGGAACCTGAATGCATCCTTCAAACATGCACTAAAATATTGAGGACACAAGTTATTCGAGTATGATCAGTGGAAGAATATGGACAATGAAGATGCAACATGGGAAGATATGATAGTCAAGAAGGACATTGGGGACAATGTTGCTTTTAAGGGGAAGAGCATGCTACGCCGTTAACCTATTGCTTGTATTAGGATATGAGTATCTGACTTGTGACTTACCTTATCATTTTATTATATCATTTATACTTTCTCATGCTTAGTAGGTTGGCCTTGGTGTTGCCCATAACATATGAATAGTATATATAGGGGATTTTAGGTAGTAGTTCATCATCAATTGGAGCATTTGAGTCTTATTGTATGGTTTGTAGGTCCCCCTCGAAGTGGTGAAGCTATTATAATTGCATATTGAGATCATTATTTGAGAATATTGTGTTATTTGGTGTTATATTTTTGCTCATGATTTGAATTATACAAGTAATTTCATTATAGAATTTGAATATAAAGTAGAAGACATGGTCTTAACACATTTGGGGAATGATTTTTTGAAAATGGATGCATAAAAAATTTAAGTTGTAGAATATTGGAATGTGAAGAGTGTTGTAGTAGTTTGTAAAGAATTTATATGAAATTGAGTTACCAGAGGGAATTGATATTTCATCAATATTCAATGTGGAAAATCTATTTCCATATCATGAGGTGCATGAAAAAGAAAATACACATTCAAATTAGAAATCAAAGAAAAATTAGAGAATGTCGATTCCAAAGAAACATGTGAAGAGGTGGAAAGAGTAATCAACACAGATAAGTAAATAGATGTGAGACAATGAATATCGGGAATATTTGGTCAAACAAAAGGGATCATATATTGAGGATGCAACTTGAATAAGCATATTTAAATCTGTAATGCGTGAAGTACCATCAACATATCCATAAGTAAGAGATTATGATTTTCTTATTACCTAGGGTGTATGCTACTAGTGTATTTGGTTCACTTGTAATCTTGAATCACCAAAAAATATTTAGTTTTGGTTATGCAGGTTTGTGTAGCTATTCCATGTAAGTGTTACATGATGAAAGTATTATTGGTATGTTTTGAAAAAATCTTGTTTCATGCAAGTCTCTTTGTAATGTTTCATTATTTCCTATATGCATTAAGGTAGTAATGGTCTATATTGTGTCTTATACATAATTTCTATTGTGAAAGAGTAGTTGTAGTGTTCCAGATTATCAATTGATAAATACAAGTATACTTAAATTAGTTGGTAAGAGTGGTTATGAAATCTCTATAAAACTTCATCAAGTGCATTGGTATCTTCTAGATATCACAAATGAGTTTCACAGATAAAAAAGAGCTTTGAATTGATAGAGAAAGGTTTCATCACTTGACATAGAGGAAGGTAAAGTCAATCAAGTGCGCAACAAAGTCACATATTTAGTGTGTGGTAACACATCAAGAATTTTTAATAGCTCACACTAATAGCGTATTTTTATTTGAATACACACATATACCCTTGAAAATTTAGAGCCATTAGATCATATTGAGATAATTCCAAGGATTTAATGAAGTAGTTCAAAGCACAAGATTATGCTCGATGGCATGAAAATGGAACTAGATTGTAGAGTTTCACAAATGAAATTATTATATGATCCAAAATGGATTTTACTTAATCCAATTATTGTAAATATTAAGCCAAATCAATTTTCATTGAGTTGTGTTTGAGCCATATATTGTATAAAGGTCAGTGAAAAACATAAGTGTCATATGGTCCACTTGTAGGTTTGAGGTGATATTGCAAATAAGTGAGTCTTGCATTTTATAAACATGCAACTACTCGTGTTAGGGAGGATCCCTACACAATTTATAATATAGTTTGGACTAGTCAATTCAACAAATTGTGCTATAGTTATATACTTACAAAGAGACTACAATTTAGTGAGTAGAGAGATTATGATCTAGACTTTTTTGAGAATCTCTCTTTTGAGACACCTACATATTTTTTTCCATGTATTACTTTATGTGATTTAATCAAGATGGTTGAGTTCAAGGTTTTTTAAATTATGTTGTTATGTGTGTGTTTCATATTTTATGCATAGTTTTATACTAAGTATTCTAAAAAAACTTTGTGGTCTAAGGAATATCACAACAAGGAAAACCACAACTTCCCATCAAGGTAGGGAGAACATGTTATAATGATAGTTCCCAAGGGGAAAGAGGAGGAAAATGATCATGAGTATAATCTTGTGGGATGTGGATTTTCTAATGGGGAGAAAGACTCAACTTTAGGGTGATCCTACAAGGAAACATACCATGATTACCCAAATACATAATTATAATGGCCAACTCCATTATCACAATTGGTACATGGGGTATGTCATGATCATATGGCCTACATCATATAGTATAAGTGAAAAGAAGAGGCATACCATATAATCAAATGGACATTGCATGCTCATAGAGATATATATAGACATATGCATATATGTGTATGAACCACACAAGGGAAGGATTATAGTATGGACACTATTATAGTGTTGGTCATATAAACACACCTTAGTGACTAGGCCTATATGAAACCCCATGGCCTAAGAGGACATAGAGAGACCATTTGTAAACATATTAATAGAGAGAAAAAAGATAATGGGACCTTAGTGTTTTATATTGGTGCACGAACCTAGACTCTATTAAAAGGATTACATCACCTAATGACCATAGGTGACCATCTAGGTTGTGTTAATGATGCCACATAGATGTGGTGGAGTGTGATGACTAAATTGTATTGGTTATATGTCACATAGATGGGGTGGATCAAGATGACCAAATGGTATTTGTGTTGACCTATGCAAACAATTGTGATAAATTTTAGTATGAACGGGTGTTGAGATAGTTCGAGCCAACACAAGATGTCCCCATAACCATTATTATATTGTGGTAGACATATGTATGCGCCTAAATGGACAAAGAGTATATTTTACCTTATTTTAAAGATAAGGATCCCAAAAACAATGAATAGTAGGATGAAATGAATTAAAAAACAAGTTTTGATGATATATGATCTATAAAGGCATGGTGCACCAAGGCACTTCCAACACCACTATTTTCACTTAAAGAAGAGGAAGAAAATGTATAAGACCATGTGAGATGGGAGTGGGAAGATCATAAGAGGTTATAGCAGTAGGGGTGAAGTAGGAACCCAAATGATTGTCCAATTTGATAATATAGGACATATATGGATGACAAAGAGACCCATGTCCAGGTGAGCAAGTTGAACAAAGATATTTTAACTTTAAAATTAATGTATTATATTAATTAATTAATATTTTATCAATTTTTAGTGACTAAGAGGGATTGGAACGTCACCATATTAGTTGTAATTTATTGAATAACTTAATGCATATTAGTGGAAATTCTAAGTATGATAACGAAAAATCACGTTGAGGTAGGGAGACACACCTCCATTTTTTATCCAGTGATTCTAGCATCGACAACATACCTTGTCGTAATTTTTGACCTAGATAGACTACACGTAGAGAATAAAAATATTTTTATTGCATTAAATACAGTCATAGAGGAGATATAATCTTAGAAATTATGTGAGGATGTCCCCACCGACCAGTGATAAGCTCACACATGTTATGTTTGAGAAATATACACAACTAGATGAGCGTTATGTAGAAGAAATGAAAAACCTTAGGAGGGCACACCGAAAAATTTACTTTGGATAAAAATTGAGGACTAAAACACATACCATGTTTATGTTGTCATGATAAATCTATAACATACAAAATTTAAAATTTGGCCATGACAACCAAGTCCCCACTTGAAAATTTCCTCTCTTGGTCACTGTGAACCCTTCCTTTAGCTATCTTGTCCACATTTCATCCTAATTTTGGCTCATAGGAATGCGATAATAATATTTTCAAGTGTGTTTCATATGAAAGGATGTATGCCTAAGGTGATTGAAGAAGTTGCTAAGATTTGAAGTAGAACAATTATCCTCAGAGACCTAGAAAGGGCCATTTTTGGCCTTTTTGCAACTAGTGAATACCCTCCAGAAGTCGATAGGAAGAATCAATAAGTGTTGCACATGAGATATGTGAAGTTATCTAAGGTATTTTAGGGATTGTTTTTGAAATAAATTGATATCAGAATCAATCAAGAAAGACGAGGTCATTTGGAGAGTAGGGAATGTTATACACCAACAATGAAAGGTAATTTGTTCGGATGATTATGAGATTTCCGAGATGATTTGAGAGGAAAAAAATAGCACGGGGTTCATTAGCTAGGAAATATCCTAACACGTTCATTCATATTGATGTAATAAAATTGATAAAATAAAATTCATTATACTAGTATACATTAGGGGGTGAAGGTTTTAATTATATAATACTATGTATTAGGTATTGGGGTAGACTATAGAGGTGAGTTAGAGGAGAGGTAGGGTAGATTTATATATATATATAACGAAAACATTTGAACCATAGTTTTTAAACTAAATACCTTAAAATTGCAAAATGAGTATGGTCATAAAGTTAAATTATAATATCTTTTTGAATAAGGAAATCTCAATTATGAGATTCTTAACCAAGAAATAATAAGATGGTACAAAAATGGGATTGAGTATGCTTTTCAACACAAATGATATTATTTTAGTATCTTAATTATTTGAAGAACTATTGATAAATGATTAAAGTTTAACATTAAGGTAATTGGTAATAGGTCTCAAATGGCTTCAAACTCTCTTTCTAGAGAAAAGGTGTATTAAGAAAATAATCATTGAGTGGGAAACATGATATATTTTATGTTTCATATATTAGGGTAGAAATAAAAAGGGGTAAATAAAATTATAATGGAAAAATGGGTAAGGTACATGGAAAAAATATGGGGTATTATCATTCTAATAATATAACTGTTATCACCAAAAAACAACACCCTCTGATTTGTCATGAATGAGAAATCAATTTTTTTGGGAAACATGGGATTGTCTCCAAGTTGCGGGACTTGCTACTTGAGAGAAAACCTCCTAAGAAGGCTGGTCCTCTACCTATTCATAATGCTAAACTACACCTAAGGAAGGAAATGCAACTATCTAATCCTATTCTAACAATCCAAGGACCAAGGGAAAAGAAGGGTGCATGAAAAGGGAAATCCTAAGCTAAAAGAGGTGATAACACTAAGAAGAGGGGGATAAACACTCTAAGATGAGTGGAAACAAGGGAAAATGAAGGGAAAAAGTGTAGAAATGCATGCCACAATCAAATCTAGTACTCACACACTCATCTCATGGAGAACACTAGAAGAAAAACCTACAAGGGACATAAGAATGCAAAACAAACCAATATAGTAAGGGAAAGGAAATAAGATGCAACAAAACACGAGCTAGGGTAAATAATATCCATAAAACAAGACTTTTATTACTTCCAAGATATGCAGAATCGATTACAGTGATGGAAAGAGGAAAGTATCCACATGCAATGAACCAAATATGAGGCTGTTGAATGGGCTCATCTTTTACAACTTGTCATATGTTAGAAACCTTTACACTCTGTTGATTTAGTCATTTTTATCATAACATTCCATTAGAACCTAAATATTGTCACATATATATTAATTATTATAATTATTACTAATTTACTCTATCTTATGGGTTTTGAATGTTGTGCATTTTAATCTCTTGAATGGAATGAATGATTATCAAAGTGATTATATGAATGATGTACTTGTTTCAAGAAGCCATTATGTATTATTTCTAACAATGCAGTGAAAGATACTCTCTTTCAAGCAAGGAAGACTCATCCAAAACAACTAGGACTCATCCACAATAAGGCACATGCAACCAAGGGAGATATGCACATCCACACAATTGTGACTATGGGAAGATGATCAACAAGAATGTCTTGTCAAAATCCACACCTGTTAGTAAAGAAGTAGTTACATCAATAAAAGAATGACTCACGCCAATGCCTAATTATTGTCTACATTTGTAACCTGTAACTAGTTGATCTAGTTCTACAACTAATTGTTGAATAGATAGTTAGTCATTTGAATGTATTAGAACACTTCTCTTTAGTTCTATTTTCATGCATGGAGTTCCATGGATTCTTTGGGAATGATTTGGCAATCAATTAAAATGTAACTACAAGTTGAAAGTATTTTCTACGTCTCTATTGAATATATAAAGAGAATAGAAAGTTGTTTTAGATATAGATCCATAGGAGGGGAACTACTGGCATTTTTTTAATCTTCATGATGATCAATAAAATATGAGTTATGTCATTCTACCGTAGACATAATCCTTAGAAAGGGAGAGCACCCAAGGCAGGGCCCACTTGCGGTTGTTAACCCCCTTTTCTTTCTACTTAATGTTTAAGCTCTTGTATGAATAGATTAGACTTACAATAGTTTAGTTCTCCACTTATTTTATGCTTTCATTTGTTTTATATTCAATTGTAGCATTTACCTTTCATCTACAACATAATTTCCATTTCCAACATTATGTTTCTATTGTTGTGTCAATAATTTTGAATGTATACCTTATGAACACCTATAACTGTGCATACAACACTAACAGAGTTGAAACCCTATGTCCCTAGGTATGATGAATAAATCATTGTGGATTAGTGAATAACATATTAATCACTAATAATTAATTCGCACCACCATTGTTTGATGCCATTTCCATGGACACTACCAAGTTTATTATGTTTTTTTGAGGGTTTTTTCATTCCTTCAAAGTAGTCTAGGTTTAGGAATTCACTCTAAGAACACCCCCAACTAATTACCATTGAAGAGCTAAGTAGTTAATGCATCCACCATCCAAGGGATGTAATTTGTAGATTAATCCATAACCCACAAGTAGCACAAACTTATTCCTTTACCTCTAAATATTATGATGAAGAGACCTCTACATTTGGTTTGTTTGTTGAAGATAATCCTCCAAGTGATAGTTTTGTAGCTACTGAGAATGTAGAGGTCACACCCTCACTTGGAAGATATTCTTCTTCTTGTTGATATTAATAATATCCATATTCACTTAGGAAGATCACGCCCTCACCCAACTCTGGACCAACCATCATGAAATTGTAGAGGAACAACAATTGCTACATGATGACTCGCAACAAGGACAAAAGACGCTACATGCTGATCCACATCAACATGAGAAAAAATCTAGTAAACTCAAAACACAGGATAAAGATCCACCATTCCTTGAAAGATTACAGGAAAAAAGGACTAATTATAGAATAGAATCTGATTCTGATTTTTTAATCAAATTAAAGATATTTGTGTCAAGATACCATTAATACAAGCTATCAAGGACGTGCCTATCTACAACAAGCTAGTTAAGGAACTCTATATTAAGAAGTTGGGAAGGAAGAAGAAGGATCCATCTACTATACAAGTCATTGGAGAACTAGAATATATTACACTTGGGAACTCAGTTGTACCCAAGTACATCGATCCAGGTATCCCTCTAGTCAATGTCACAATCAACGATACAATGATAAAAAATACTTTGATTGACAAAGAAAATCATGGATGATCTGAAATTAAAAGGGTTGAGACCAACATCCATAGTCTTACAATTTATAGACATGTCCACAGTAAAACTTGAAGGGGTTTTGGAGGATGTAGTAGTAGTGGTAGACTCATATGGGAATACCATGCTAACTTCATTGTTCTCCAACCAAAATATGAGGATATTCTATTCTCCTAGGGAGACCATGGTTAGCAACTGCTGCTGCATTTATTGGATGTAGATCAGGTAACATGATCATCTCCAATGGGAGTGGCACCAAAAATCTTATGCTCTACCCACCTACACAACCATTCAATGAAGAAGATCAAACCGTTTGGGTGGAAGAACTAGAAGAAGATCAGAATTCAGTACAATAGTTCATGATGATGGAGAAGTCATACTAATAGAAGGACATGAGGAGGATGTTGTTCTTTCAAATGTTCTCTAAAACATTTATGGTAAGAATGAGCAAGAAGATGGCAGATTGCAATGCATAAGATGCCCTGGGAATTAAGTTTTGCCTCATCAAAGTACTAAGAATATTCTAGGTAAGGAATGCATTCTACACCAACTTCTCCCACATGAATGTATTTTGAATTCCCTAAATAGTAGCATATGCTCCATGACTGATATTTCCAAGAAAATTAATATTATACCTGACAAGTCACTCAATGTGAACCAAATATTAAGCATGCAGCAGGAGCAACTATTAGTTACACTCCTCAAAAAGCACAAGACAAAATTTACATGGGATTATGGAGACATGCATGGAATCCATCCTAAGCTTTGCACTCATAAGATTTATATAAAGGATGGCTACAAACATATAAGACAACCACACAGAAGAATGAACCCAATAGTAAGGGATATAGAAAGGATGAACTAAAGAAATTGTTGGATGCTAGATTCATTTATCCAATATCAGACAACCAATGGGTGTCACCACTCGTGATTGTACCTAAGAAAAATGGAAAAAGGAGAATTTGTGTGGAGTATAAGGAGCTGAATGCAAGCAACTAAAAAATGATCATCTCCCACTTCCTTTTATTAACTAGGTACTTGACACTCTTGTTGGAAAAAAGTATTTTTATTTCCTAGATGGTTATAGTGGTTATAATAAAATTCAAATTGCTCCAGAAGATCATGAAAAAACCAAGTTCAAATGTCCTTGGGGAACATTTTCTTACTCTGTTCTTCCATTTAGACTATGCAACACACGTGCAACATTTCAAAGGGAAGTTCGAGCATCTTCTCAGATTACACCAATGACTGGATGGAGGTGTACATGGATGATTTCACAGTCCATGGTAGCACTTTTGATGAAGCAATGAAGAAATTAGACAAAGTTCTCAAGAGATGCAAGGAGCATAATCTATCTTTGAGCATGAGAATGTTATATGATGATGTCAGAGGGGATTGTGTTAGGTCATTACCTATCATCTTCGCCAGATCTAGGTAGATCTAGAAAAATATTAGTGATCATGAATTTTCCAACACCCAAAAAGTAGAAGGATGTAAGGAGCTTCTTAGGTCATGTTGGGTATTACCAAAGATTCATTCAAGACTTTAGCAAAATTGCAGTGCCTGTGTTTGGATTATTAGGAAAAGATGTTGCATTTATATGGATAGAAAAATGTGAAGCTACATTCTAAACATTAAAACAAATGATGACCTCTACACCTATTCTAAGAGGACCCGATTGGAACTTACCATTTCTATTTGGTTTTTTATGATCACGCCATTGGTGGACTCTTGGGACAAAATATGGTATAATTAACTATGTAATCTTACTGTGTGAGAAGGAACCTACAACATGCAAAGCTTAATTACACAATCACTAAAAAGGAATTATTAGTTGTTGTATACGCCATCAACAAATTTTGGCACTATATCATGAGATATCCAATATTCATCCATATTGATCATGTTGCCATAAATTATTTGATCAAAAATCTAGTTGTCAGTAGTACGATAATACGATGGTTGCTACTCTTGTAGGAGTTTGATGTAACAATTATTGATAATCTTGGCAAAGATAATGTTGTGGCATATTTTCTCTCAAGAATGGAGAATAACAGTGAGGAAGCAGTAGTGGATAATTCTTTCCTAGATGAGCATTTGTTTTCCATTTCTACCAAGACACCCTTGGTATACTGACATAGCCAACTATTTTGTTTCAGGTAAGACACCTCCACACTATTTATATTCTCAAAAGAAATATATTGTAGAAAAAGTGTGAATTTATCTTGTATAGATGACTTCCTATTTCACATAGGGTAGGATAATGTGATGATAAGATGTATTGATGATGAGAGATCTATGATGTCCTCAAATCCTGTCATACTGAGCCATGTGGAGGAAAATTTACTGCAAAAAGAACACCACATAAGGTATTAACAATATGGTATTATTGGCCCACTTTGCATAAGGATGCAACATTATATGCAAGAAGATGTGATAAGTGCCAGAGGATGGGAAATCCCACAAAATTAGATGAAATGCCATTACAACCTCAAATATTGTTGCAACCATTTGATAAATGGGGTTTGGATTTTATTGGTCCTATTGATCCTAAGTCTCAACAAAAAGAATACATCCTAGTGTGCATAAAATACCTCACCAAATGGATAAAAGTAAAGGATTTACCGAATCAAAAGAGTGAAAAAGTTGTGAAAAGTTCCTATTTGACCATATCTTTACAAGATATGGAGTGCCAAGAGAGATTGTCATGGATCAAGGTACCCACTTCACTACTGAAGTGATTGTTGATCTGGACATAGAATATGAGATCAGGAATAGGAAGTCCACACCTTATCATCCACAATCCAATGGCCAAGTTGAAGTAACAAACAAAGAAATTGAAGCCATCCTGACAAAGACCATTACATTGCATAGGAAGGATTGGTTAGAAAGAATTCAGAGAGAATTTTGGGAATTCAATACTACATGGAAAACAACCATTGGATTCACATATTTTGAGTTATTATATGGTAATATTGTTGTCCTCCCTATTGAATTTGAGCATAAGACATTAAGAACTACATTGGAATTAGGAATATATTTGTCTAAAGCACAAAATCAAATAATTCTTCAACTCAATGAGTTAGATGAAATGAGGAGGTAGATTATTCATAATACCGAGGTGGTATAAAAACAGAGGATTAAGTGGCATGATAGATTTATCAAAACAAGGAAATTTCAAGAAGGTGACTGGGCTTTACTTTTTGACTCCAAATATAAAGATCATATGGGAAAACTGAGAACATGGTGGTTGGGACCATATTAGATTGAAAGAATATTTCCAAATGGATATGTGAAACTCACTACCATTGATCTAGAAGATACAAATTACCTGGTTAATGGGCACAAATTGAGATTATACAAGAAGCCAACTGATAGGAGCACCCTTATCAAGCAATTCAGTGGAATCCAAAGCAATATGGAAATGAGAACATCAGAAATGAGATAAGAAGTTGAACCTACTGGTTCATCCTTTGAAACTTTTGAGGAATGAGATTTTCGGTGGCCTTGGTTTGTCTAACTTATTGGATAATCCAAGGAAGAATAAAAGGTGATATGATCAGCCTTCATGGTGATCATTACCACCCACTAACATGTTTTCTTTTATTAGTATTTCTATTTTTCAGATTTGGAGTAGTTGTGGCAAGGAGTGCATAACCTCTCATGTAAGAGGTAATGTAAAGACTAGCATGTCCACTTGTAGTAGCATGCAACCAAAGCCATGTTTTTCTTTCTTTTTGGTAGAACTTGATTATGAAGATTTGAAGACCCAATGGTATGAGACCTCAAATATCACCACATGCTCAAACAATTCAATCTTCTTTCTCGGGAATCAATGGATTTGTTATGAGAAAATTCTATATGTCATAAACTCGTAATAACTCTACTTGTAGCCATGGTACCTCAACATGTAACCTCATGCATGCATCCATTGGCACATAGTTTGAACACGACACATGTCACCATCATTGTGGATGGATATTTTAAGTTAAGTGCACTCGATTCTCTTTGATTGAGTATCTATAGAATAATTGTATATAATTAATATACGTGCTATGTTAGTCATTAAAATTTATTATCAATAAAATTTTTCCACATTTTTAGTTGTGACTTGTCCCCACGTCATTCAATTACCATCACTTCACATGAGGAATCTCCACTAAAATTAGTAATCCACTTCTAATGTGCGTGTGTACTTCAACTCAAACTTAAAAAATAGAGTACTTATACCGCCATTCCATTAACTTTCTATTCTTAGTTTTGAGTAGAGAAATTCATTTTCTGAGTTTGTTCAGTTGCAAGAATTGACAATGGGAGGTGATTTAATCAGACACGAACTAACTGATCATTAACACTTGTGGAGTAATCCATAAATTCTTCAATACTTCCATGATAATGGTTAGATGGAATATATAAGTAAGTTTCAAGGCTTTAATGAGTCCATAGTTTCAGAGTTTGCAAGTACATTCAGAGATGTCCATGCAGTGGTGAAGGGTTTAGAGGTGGAAGTTGACAATGAAATGCTTGCTATAGTAATGGGTCTGCCTACAAAAGGAGAGGTACATCTGAAAAAATCAAACCCTGAAGAAGCTTGAGTAGAGTTTTCTGACAAAGATGACAATTTCATGGCAAATAGATAAGGTACACTGTGAACTTCTCTAAAACCTTTTGGGAAAAGGTATCTAATTACATCATCAAGTATTTCACATGTGAAGGTATATACTCCAGACTAAACACTATCCATTTTAAATTGCTAAATCATTTAAAGATAGGTAGGCATGTAAATGTTCCAAATTTCTTTTATGAAGGATTAAGGAAAATGAGTAAGGAATCACAGAAAGGAAGGTCTGCACTTTACCACCACTATCTTATTACTTTACTAGTGAATCATACATTGGAAAAAAATATATGACATTAAACTAGGTGGATTTTACTCAGGCATTCCATATGATGAATTAATAGGAAATGGTAAGAAAAATCAGGCCAGCTCCTCTGTACCTCCATTACAAAACCCTATGCCTGCAGAAACCTCATTTATACCAGAAGTCACCCTACCTATCAATGAGAATACGCCACTTCCAGAATAAATTTCTATACCTATATCTCTCGAATAGGTCCTTGTTGCAGAGGCTCTGTTAAATATTTCAACCCCAACATCTTCCTCTGCCAAGGGAAAAAGAAAATATTCCTCCAAAACCTCTGAACCTAGGAGGAAATCCCACAGACTGGAATCTAAAAGTGAATATTTTCAAAACCTGTGGAAGAAACACCAATTGCACTAGATAGTGAAGAAGAAGAAATATGTGGGAATAATGAGACCATCCCCATGGAGGTGGAACACGAGGTTGTGGAGGAGAGAAACAATGTGTAATTATAGGAAAGAAAGTATGACTAGATGTTCAACCTACTTCACAATGCCCTATTGAATCCATTGTGATTTAAATAGAGGAAGTTCATGCAGGGGTAACCCAAGAAATGAATGAAGGACAAGTATTTCTGGATCGAAATGAAATTTTAAGTGATGTTTATGAAACCGTAGAGAAAGAAGCCACTACTTGTGGGCTTCCTGAAGGAGAAGTGGTAGCCAAAGACAACAATATAACAACAATTGAAGCTATAAATGAAACCCTACCACTTGATTTAGGAAAGATTATAGATGACCTACTCCAAAGCCTTGAAGTTAATTCTACCCATAACTCAGCTCAACCCATGCAAATTGATGATCCCCCCATTACTGTTATATCCTCTGATTTTGTTTCTCAAGAACCCAATATGCAACCACAAGTTATTATAAAGGAAATATTCAAGGAGCCCCCTAGGCCATTATGCAATGACATGGCAACACAAACTAGCTCTGAATATTGGGTGAAGAAATTTGAAGATTATTGTAACAAATTGAAGAGGACATGTGATAGGGAAAAGGAGGAGTTAATCTTCTAGTATAGAAAGATTTGGAAGACAAAGATAAAGAACTAAGAGAAAAAGATGAGGAAATTTCTATATTGAAGAAGAAATAAGAGGACATGGTGCAACTTACAAATGAGATATTTAAATTCCAACCACCGTCCAATGTGTACTCTATCTTTCTAAAAGAGTAGATGTTGTAGTTAAAGTTTACCTGTCTCAACAATGATATTTCTTTTGATATTAGTGGGGCTAGGTCATTCTTCAAGATTTATCTCCAAGTACCTCATGAGCTCCAATTGATTTTATGTGAAATCTATATGTACAATAATTCTATGGAATATGACAGGGATTGGATACCTGTGTTATATATTGGAGATGTTCAAGTAAGAGCCTTATGCTATTATTTAAAAAATGAACTCTATAGGGAAAGACATATGGTTGATTATGGGCAATTGTGCAAGGAACAACCATTAAAAATCAGAGTAGAGGAAAATAACACAAAGGCCATCATTGAAGAGTATTACAAATTCATGAATGTGCAGGAAGTCAGGAAAAGAGTATACAAGATGTAGGAGGAGGATCATACAGAAGTGAGTGATCATCTTAAGTACAATGCATCAAAAATAACACACACATGCAGAAGGAGATGATAAGAATTGTCAATAGAGATGAAAAAGAAGGAAATGCATTCTTACCCAAACATAATCCCAACTCTCTTCTGAGTAAAATCATACATTCAGGTGGTCAATGGATGTGGATTGACATGGTTTCCCATTGGTTTTACCCACCTATATTTCACTTTCCAATTCCTCATTGGTCACGAGACAAAGAACTTGATGAAGACATATAAGAATAGGTAATGGATCACAACAGATAAGAATACAGGTTACTTTTTCACTAAGACAGAAGGAACATCTATGCCCACAGATTTCAGGCAGCTCTGCAGCATTATCTAGGTAGATCCCAAGAAGAAAAAAGATACCCAAGACCCAACAGATAAGGGCAAACAAAAACTTGAATGAGGTCATTCAAGAGTTTAAGTTCGAGGGTGTGATGAGACCCATTAATACTATTTAATGGGCTCATATTTTATAAGCTTGTCCTATGTTAGAAACCCTTGCACTTTGTTGATTTAGTCATTTTATCATAACATTCCCATTATAACCTAAATATTGGCACATATATATTTATTATTATAATTATTACTAAGTTATTCTATCTTATGGGTTTTGAATGTGCATTTTAATCTCTTGAATGGAATGAATGATTATCAAAGTGATTATCTGAATGATGTAATTGTTGCAAGAAGTTATGTATTATTTCTAACAATGCAGCCGAAGATACTCTCTTTCAAGAAAGGAAGACTTGTCCACAACAATTGGGACTCGTCCGCAGAAAGGCATCTGTAACCAAGGGAGATATGCACATTCACATAGTCATGACTATGGGAAGATGGTCAACAAGAATGCCTTGTCAAAATCCACACATGTCAATAAAGTAAAGTAGTTACGCCAATGAAAGCATGACTCATGCCAATGCCTAATTATTCTCTGCATTTGTAACCCGTAACTAGTTGATCTAGTTGTATAATTGATTGTTAAATAAATAATTAGTCATTTGAATGTATAGAAAAATTCTCTTCAATTATTTGTTTGCATGTGCATGGAGTTCCATGGATTCTTTGGGAATGATTTGGAAATCAATTAAAATGTAACTACTAGTTGAAAGTCTTTTCTACGTCTCTATTGAATATATAAATAGAATAGAAAGTTGTTTAGATATAGATCCATAGGAGAGGAATTGCTGGTATTTTTTTAATCTTCATGCTTTGATCAATAAAATATGAGTTTTTTCATTATGTTGTAGACATAATACTTAGAAAGGGAGAGCACCCAAGGCGGGGCCCACTTGCGATTGTTAACCCCTTTTATTTTACTTACTGAGTTAAGCTCTTGCATGAATAGATTAGACTTGTAGTAGTTTATTTCTCCACTTATGTTATGCTTTCATTTGTTTTATATTCAATTGTAGCATTTACCTTTCATCTGCAACGTAATTTCCATTTCCAACATTATGTTTCTATTGTTGTGACAAAATTTAGAATGTGTACCTTATGAACACCTATAAATGTGAATACGACACTTTGAAAAATTTGAAATCCTACATCCCTAGGTCTAATGAATAAATGACTATGGATTGGTGAATAACATACAAATCATTACCAATTAATTCACACCACCACCTGCAACTCAAAATTACAAGGGAACATTAATTTGAATAATTCTCTTGCAATCCAAGTGGGTCCAACCTTTACAAATGAGCATTATTCAAAAATATATAGAAGAGGGGGAAATAGAGAGATAAAAAGAGAGGAAAACTTGAATTCCCCCATCAACCAACAACTAGAACTCATTAAATCTTCTACAAACACTTGGATGCCTCTAAAAGACTAATTCTACATGTCATTTGACCTACAGAGTTAGAGAGGCACCGTTATTCATAAATACTGGTGGTTGGGGAATGATTTGATGAATTTATGTGTTCAAAACTGCCTCTTTTACATCAAATCCATGTTTTACATTTCGGTCCTCAACACTACATCGATTTATGAAATATTTGATCTTAGGATATATCCATTGATGAGACCTCTCCAACAAGACCAAACTTGCTTGATTTGGCTATCCATAATGAGAATTATGAGAAAAAATGATCCATCACTTGTTTGATGAATTTTCCCTACTTTTCTCCTTTCTTCGTGGGTCTTTCGAATATTGGACATTCTGGTGTTTTGTGACATTTGTATGTTAGCGAATCCCATAGTTCACTTTAGACTAATCTTTGAGAAATATGTGGAAAATTGAATCAGTGCTTTGTGGCTTTATACTTAGCTACATTTCCCTAATTCCTTCTCAAAACAACCTTGTTGCCTTCAGAATCTCTGCTAGTCAATCAATACTACCCAAGTCATACCCTTCTCATTTTCTTGGTTCCATGGGTTAGGATAATCCATGGAACACTATGTTATGGAATTTTGTGGTGTGTTAAGTGAGACCCTCACAATTTTATTAGAGCAGCATGGAAACAATGACATCCATCTGATGTGGTATTCAAAATTACAAGAGGCTCAATTTTTGATAACAATTTGGTGACTCAATGGGGTAATCTACCTACTAGATGATGAATACCAGTATCCTTGAAGCATCCATTGGGCATGAAGTCAAGAAAATTTGAAGAAAATTGATCTCAAACATTGATTCTATCCATGAACTCACATAACTCATCACCAATTTGAAGTTGATCTCTTGAAGATTTTTATGAATCTTGAAAATTGCCCCAAAATCTTCCAATTTTCACCATTGAAATTGATTTGAACTTGACTATGCAACAACAACAAAGGGCCCAAAAACTATGTAAAAACATGAAAATCATACATTTTCCAAGAGGAAACATACAAATTTTGCACAAGAACTTATTTTTCAATAAACAAACCTACACTAACCAAAATAAAATGAAGCCAAAAAACCAATAATTGGTTGGGAGAAATAGATTCCCTTCCTTAAAAAATTTGACCATGTGATTAATTTGAAAGCAAACATGACCTTTAATGAGAGTGGAAAACTATTTTACAACTAGTTTTCCATCCCATTTTTCAAGGTATCAACAAAAATAAATAAAATACCACCTTTAGTTGCTTTGCATTTGTTTAGAAGTGTTAAAGTTGATCCTTGGCACATTGTAGCTCTTCCTCATGCTCTGAAGTGAGCATGACCAGTGGAAACTATTTCTTTGGCTTTGGGCCAGCCAAATATCTTATTTGGAAAGGCTCGATCTTCTGAGTTTTCTTACTTCTTTGAATCTCATTCCCAATGATGGAGTCATTATGTAGACACCAAAATTGGATCGCACTCCCCTTGATCCCTTTTCGAATAGCCAACTTAAACACACTCACCTAATCATGACCCTTTTACCCCACATTAATATTAATTTAATTATTTACAATTAAAGTAATACCCATGCTCACAATATTCATTATTTAATTACCTTAATTAAAAATAATTTCTACCTCACCTAGACACTTCAAACCTCTGATAGACACCTCATTAAAAACCTATTCTTTATGTTTCCCTTTTATGAGGACTCATATTCACTCACCATAACTAACTAAGAATTAGTCCTACCTACCTTAATGAACTAAGACTTAGTGAAACCCTAAAATCACATGCCTATTCTCCCTCTAACCACATTCCTACTCATTAAAATGTAACATTCCATTTTGATCTATAAGAATAGATAGAGCTAGCCCAAAAGATTGCTAAGATCTAGCATTTTCAGTAAACCTAGGATTTCCCACCTTAACCAAAGCCGGTCACTAGAAAGCTCATCATCGGTTACCATAGGTCCACTTTGGTGACCTTTTTGTGGGGTTGGCCACATTCTTGAGTTTTGGAATGAAGGAGATCTGCATGAAAGAAAGAACATGATCCCTTTTACACATCCAAACAACCATAGCCAACACCAAGATCAATCCAATATTTTTGCATTCATGGTAGCATTATGGGAAACAATACCGTAGATCTTAGCACCATTCCACAGATCAACCATCACCATTTTGTCCAACCATAAAATCTGAAAATACTAGTAAGTGTATCTCTAATCTGCATCATTTCATATTTTTCTAGATTATAAAGTTTCTTCATCTCTATTTATCAACATCCATTTGCATTTTTCATCCCACCCTTGTTACCTTATTGTGAACCCAACCATCCCATCACCCACAATCATTTAATCACCTATAATTGATTCCTGAATAATTCTGAGTACCCATAACACCTCCACAGACCTAACTATTCCTCTTTCCATCTCTTTTCAATCTCATACAAACCCCAAAAGCCTAGTTTATTGAATTATACCATCCCAACTTAAACATTCGGTTTCCTCTTAATATTCATCGGTCATACCTCACCGACGTCGGTCTCTGAATTTGGTAATCCTGCTGTTAGTACATGGATTTAATCTCCTTCAAAGGCCGAGCAACATCATGGATCTGATAGGACACTCAGAGGTAGATAGATGGTTATGTGTGTCGTTTTGTAGCTAGGGAAGCGATCTATCTAATTTTTAACACTCAGGATTTGAAAGAGTGGGTAGCACCTCAAAAAGGATGTGATCTTATCCTAACTATTTTAGGTTGTGCCTTTCAACCAAGGTAAGAGAACCTATTTTGTAACCTCTGATTATTGAAGGATGCTAGTAAATCCTTCTTGTGCACAAATTTTATAGAGAAGACCTTGGGGAAAATATGATCAACACACCAAATATGACTCTCATGAGTTGTCACTTCCAGATTATGGGGATATTTTCAACACAAGGCAAAGGTTACTAAAGACATTTGGAATCCTAATCTGTTCTGCATACTTTAGCAAATGGATTTTATTATTTTGTGGATATACAGAGTAAGAAAGGGTAGTTTGGGGTAGGATTGGTTAGTTGAAATAATTTTTGGTGGGAGATCAACAAGATAGATTGGACATTTTCCAGATCCTTGAGAAACTTCACAGAAATGGAGAACTCAAGAATAGAAAGCTTTAAAATAGTTAAAACATTCCTTCAATGAAAGGTGTGCATCAATGGATGCCCAGGACATGCACTTTTCAAACAATATTTGAGATTTTAGCATGAAGGCTCAAGTTAGAATAACTAATAAAACATCAAAATCTAAGATCAGTCACACCTGAGGTACACCCAGAGGCTTACAAACAATCTCTATCAACAAATGAAAGAAAAGTGATTTTAAATCATTTATTTCATTCCTAGATGAAATCTCTTCTGAAAAATGAAATTGTAGATGCCACTGAACTATCACAAGGATTTAGGTCTGTGTGATTCAAAGAGATTTTTATACAATATTGTAATAAGAACAAGAAAAACTACTTGTAGACATTCTAAAAGTGAAATAAACACAAAATTTGTCAGAGATTTAACACAAATTAACTCAAAATTTATCAGATTCATCAACAGGGGAGAGTTATTTAAACAATCTCAGAGCTTGTTGATGGCTATACACTTGTAACCAACTCAACATGAATGAAAATCTAACATAGAGGAAGTTAACCTGGTTTCTCTAAAGTTTTTCTTAGAGGATGAGATTTTCTCAAAATTTTCTCGTGAAAATGAACTCCCAACCATTTGCAAGAGTAATCTCATTGCATTTATAATACACCCTTTACATCTAATTTTTTTCCCCAAAAGAGGAATATTCAAAGCACCTTTGTTGCACATATCGGATCATGATTTGTAGAAGGTGACATTTAATAGACTCACAAAAAGTTGCTAGGTGTTTAAAAAAGGTGAATCATTACAAATATTTGCATCATTGTTTTAACTGGAGGAATATTCTTTATCCTTGGTGCCTACAACACCTTTTCCCTCAAAAGAGAAGAATATTGAGGGACCTTGGCTTGATAACAATTTTTTTAGACAGGACATTTAACAAATTCGGACCCAAAATCTGCTAGGTGGAAAACCGTGAATAAATCACGTTTCTTGGGCCCTCGAACTATTGACTAGGATGCCGTGCCACAACTTCTCAGAGTCCCTTTAATCATTCTAATTCTGTCATGCGAGAAATCCCCTTTTAATCATTTCTGAGCCTCTGCGTAGTGGGTCTTGATAGGTCATCCATTTTTTCTCTCGGGGCAACACCTTTTTCACCTTTCGCGCCTATACCTTTATCATTTCATACTTTTTCTTTCCTTTTTCTTCTAAAAATTTACTTTGTAACTTCTGGATTTTTCATCTTTCTTTCTCACATGAGCCCAAGCAAAAATCCATCTCAAAAGTACTTTAGATTTATAAATTGAACTCCTAAATTGATTCAATCAAACTTTGCAGACCCAAATGACACATATTTGCCAAAAATTGATGAAGAATGATGCAAAGATGTGTCTCCAAACATCCTAAAGCTTCAATGGTGGTAAAATCAAATGAAATGCAAAGCTACCATTGATCGTACGTTTCAACTTTTAATCTGAGCCCTCCATATGGAAAAATGTGATTGGAAATAGGTCTGGGGGCACCTTTTGACATTTTATAATTTTTGGAAAAAATAAAATGTTAACATTTTTCTCCCCCTCCGCCCTCAGAAAACATGCTTGACACATGTCCCTAATGTGGGTCCTAGTGGACCTATGCTTCAACTTACAAATTTTATCCCTATTTTCCAATGTGTGTCCTAAAGCAGAATATACCTTAATTATGAAGAAGTGAATCAAGAAAATGCTTCAAATGCCTGTCATTAACATGCAATTCAAGTAGTTCCCCATCTAAGTCTTTTAGGAAGAAGGTATTTTCACCAATTCGAATATCAATTGAGTAAGGGCCCATCCACAATGCATCAAATTTACCATGCTTGCCCTTATCTTCATGCTTGCTATCCCATAATAGCACAAGATCCCCAATGTTGAAAGCTCTGGGTGTCACCTTTTTATCAAATAGCCTCTTCAAATTTTCTCTGAACTTCACGTGTCACTGATGGGATGCCCTTCTCTCTTCATCCAACTCAATAATATGATTGATTCAAGCATCATATGAACTAACTCCTTGGTCTTCAATCTATTGAACAAACTGAAATGAAGACAATTGCAAATGTAGGGGTAGCAGAGCTTGTGTTCTATAAACCAAATCAAATGGGATTTTACCAGTAGATCTTTTGACAATGATTCTATCAGCCCAAATAGCAGACTTCAGTTACTCACCCACTTCCTTTTTTTCAGCTCCAAGGTTCTTCTAATGATCTTTAACAAGTTTTTATTGCTGGACTCAGCTTGTCCATTTCCTTTGGGGTTGTAGTTAGAAGCATATGTTAGATTTATCCCATATTCTTTGCACATTTCCATCAAAGGTTTAGCTATGAAACACATGGCATTATTAGCAACAATTTTGACTGGCACTCCAAATCTATAGACAATATGATTAAACATGAATTCCATGATAACTTGGTGTGTTGCTTTTTTATAGGGGATTGTTTCCACCCACTTAATGAAATAATCGGTGGCCACAAGAATCCATTTATGACCAGCACTAGAAAGGTCAGAAATTTTCCCAATAAAATCCATTCCCCACTATTTGAATGGAACTTCAACTAACACAGATGCAAAGGAAGGGAGCCTAAAGCTTTCATTCTTCTAGAGAAATGTTGGAAACTTTCACATTTCCTAACTAATATAGTCATGTCCTTGAAGAGAGTTGGCCACTAATAACCAGCCCTCAAGATTTTATGTGCCATAACTTTGCTAGCAAAATGTCCCCCAACCCCTGTGGAGATCATCAATTATTTTTGGGGCCTCATTTTCAGTAATACATCTCAAGAACACTCCTCGGGGTTCTTCAAAGCTAACCGAAATCAGTCATGGCATATTTTTGAGAGGCTAACTTAAGATCTTTCTGATTTTTACCATATTTGGGGAACATAGATATGAGATAAAATATTATATCTTTGTACTCAAGATCTTACCAAATTTTCGAAACAACATCAATCCCTTCTCCTTCAACTTCATTCACCTCAATAGTTTGTAGGTTTCTCTCAGCCATAAGTTTAGCTAGGCCCAAACCTCTTACCAATTTTGTGGTGTGGATATCCATGTCATACTCCTGCAACTTGTTCACCCATCTCGCATCTCTTGCTTGAAACCTCCATCTCGATAAGACATCTTTCACCATCTTTGTGGAGAACATAAAACGACTTTGTCGAGATGTAGGGTTTGAAAAACATTTTTTTCTTTCACCAACCTCTTCATAATGGTGTATTTTCCTTTTCTAAAAAAGGCAATTGGTCTCAGCCCCTTCATCATAATAACAAAATAGAAATGATGTTTTTCAAGCAAAAGAAAACACTTGAAAAGGTTTCTTGTAATTTGGGGCTGCCAAAAT
The DNA here is from genome assembly GCA_018340775.1 of Taxus wallichiana var. yunnanensis. Lineage (NCBI taxonomy): Eukaryota > Viridiplantae > Streptophyta > Pinopsida > Cupressales > Taxaceae > Taxus > Taxus wallichiana. The sequence continues at coordinate 851,242,435 of CM031234.1, forward strand.
AGGGGCATGTTTTAGTGCTTCTTTGATCCCATCAAAATCCTGAATGGCTGCTTCTTCCCACTTGATAATATGGTCTTTCTTCAACATGCAAGTGATGGGGAGAGTCAACTCAACAAAATTAGACACAAATCTTCGAATAAAAATTGATTTTCCCAAATAAGTATTGGATTCCCTTCTTGGTTCTTAGAATGGAATCTTATTGATAGGTTATACCCTCTCAGGATCAATCATGACCCCATCCTTTGACACAATGTGACCAAACAACTTGGCCTTTTACACTCCAAAATGGTACTTCTTTGGATTGATTGAAATTCTATACTCTCTACATCTTATCAACATTTTTTCCAAGTGTTGCAAGTGATCACTTCTCTTTCTGGAAATCACAGTCACATCATCTTAGTAAACATCACTAATATCATTAATGTAAGTAGAAAAAGCAACATCCATTGCTCTTTGGAAGTAGCTCCAACATTCATCACACCAAATGACATCCTGACATAAACATTTGTGCCCCATGGAGTGGTAAAGTCAATCTTTATTCTCTCCGATTCCTTCATAACAACTTGATTGTATCCAGAGAAACTGTCCAAAGTATAAAGTAACTCAAATCCATTCATTAATTGTATCATATTTTCCATGTTTGGCGAGATGATAATTATCTTTCATTGATGCTCTGTTTAGATTTCTAAAATCCACACAAAACCCGATATTACCATTCTTTTTTCTAATTGGCACTAAGTTTGCAACCCAAGAAGAATACCTTGTTGGCTGAATAATTCCTCCATCCCTTAGCTTCTTCAATTATTCTTGCATATTTATGGAGAGCAGTGGATTAATCGGCCTCTACTTTTATTTGAATGGTTTTGCATTTTTTTCGAGAGGAATTTCATGATGAAAAAAATCTTCTCTGTATGCTTTCAGCTTAGAATAAGACCAAGCCAAACAATCCTGATATTTATTTAACAACTTGACATAGGACTGTTTCTCTTCCTTTCTTAGATTGCTTCCCAACTAGATCTTCCTCGGTTTGTCCCTTGTGCCAAGGTCATGCTCTTCAACATCTCTTGAGCTTGCTATATGTTTGTTAATAACACAATCAAAATTATCAAAGTTTGATTCAATAGCAACCAACCCTCTAGGAATGGTATTAGTTTTCAATTGGATGATGTCTTTGTCAAAAAAGTTTATTTTCCTTTTATTATACACACCATTGGCTCCCAATCAATACATTGATCAATAAACTCCCCTTTGTTCTGTAGAAACCGTTTCACCTAGGCATCATCATCAAATACTTGCCAATTTTTTACATTGTTAGGGATAGATGGCCTTGTTAGTATTTCAACATTATATTCACAATTGGGGGACATTGAACAAACATCAAACCGAGATCCCAAGACTGCAAGCTAGTCTGCAACAACATTGAACTTTCTTTCATGATGCACAATATTAAATGAGTCAAACATTTCAATCAAATCCCAAATGACATGCTTGTATTGTTTCATTCTCTGATTTTTGGTAGCATACAATTTTCTAATTTGTTTGACAATTAGTTCTGAGTCCCCTTTGACAATGATATCTTTAATATGATACTTCCAAGAAATTCTCAAACCTAATAATAATGCTTCATACTCAACAATGTTATTAGTGCATTCAAAATTAAGTTTGAAAGAAAATACAAACTCTTCTTGGTTTGGGGAGATCAAAACAATGCCGACACCATTTCCAAACTTGGAATAGGCTCCATCAAATAACAAGGTCCAAGGTAAACCAACCTATTCAAGACATTCGCACTAATCAATCTTATACTCCTTGTCATAAGCAAACCCCACAAAGTTATCGACATATACATTAGCATATAACACTTCGTAAGAAGCATTATTTGGATCCTCAATGAGATGCAAAATTTTCTTCTCCCCATACAAATTTACAAGGATTACTTCAATAGGAATGGTCCCAAAATACATATCCATCTAAACACTTCCACCAACACTTGTAACCCACTTTCTTGATAACAACATGCCCCATTTGGTAGCAGGGCAGTCAACAATGACAATGTCAAGTTTCAGGTTCTTACTTGGATAAGCTGCAAGTTATACCACCAATCCTTTCACACATCCAACAATAGGCACCTCTCTAGAGTCCATGGTAGTGCATCTTCCATATGTTGTTGTCACTTTGATATCCATCTCATTCATGACCTCAAGAGGCATGACATTGCATGATGCTCTGGAATCAAACATATAATTATGCAACAGTCTATCCTTAATGATCAAATTTGTAAAAAATGGATCAACATTTAATTGGGATTCAACCAAAGATGTCCCCAGGTAAACCTAGGTGCCTCTCCAAGCTCTTCCAATGCTGGTGGTGTTTCAAGGTTTGCAATGGTTGGAGGAGGAGTTTCTATAATGTTCACATTTCTATCTGGGGTACTCTTTTCTTCTTTCAATCCCAAGTACTCAAATTCTCTCTTCTTGTGCTCAGGAATCCTAAGCAACTCAAAAATTGGAACACTAACTTTGATTTGACTCAAAACGTGGGCAATGTCATATGGAACATTCTTTGGCAAGGCAACATTAGAAGGGAGATTAGCAAACTCATTAGATGGCATGGGATTCTTGACAACTTGGGCATGAGGAGAAGTATGAATCTTTTTGGGACAATAAGGATTTTGGAAGGTGTATCTTTCTTAGGAGCCTCTTTAGGAATACTAGTAAGAAATGGAGTTTTAGGTTTGGCTTGAGGCCCTACTCCTTTGACAACTCTACTCCTAGTATTATAATCCTTTTCTTGAGCAACAACAACGTTCATCAATAACTACCTATCTTCCTCTCGAAGGGATTCCTCCATCATACTTATTTATCATTAAAGCTCTTAAATACTCAAAGTCATTATTAGGTATTTCAAAATCTTGCACTACATCTACCTCAAAAGTATGAGAAGGAGGAAGAAGTGGTACCCGATGAATGCAATCCCAAAAAGTTGCAGCAGTTTGAGCACTTATCACTTCGGTTGAAGTTGCTCCTTGTTGTGAGTTTGAAGAGAAACCCATCATGCAAACGTCATCATCAGTACCATCATCATTATCAGCTTCCTCCTCTTGCTGATTTACTTCACATGGAGGATGGGGTAGAAAAATCTATCACACCAATCAATCTCATTGGCTTCATCAATAGCAGTAACTTGGGAAGTTAGAGGATCATGAACCATTCTACTTTCACGTGCTTGAGGATGTCTATTTGTAGATCCATGGGTCCTTTACCTCTGTCATTTGACCTTTGATCACCCCTAGGATGATTTCCAAATTTTTCATGATTTTGTGCCTTTTTTGACCTTGTGAACTTTGCCCAATTCCTTTCTCTTCCCGGGCTAGTTTGTAGGAGATTTCTTTGATAACCACTGCCAAAGTTTTAACAACCTCCTCAAGATCCACACTCTTGCTTGCTTGAGGTTTTTCTGGGTTTATCAATTTAACCCCTTCCCTCTTAAGAAGTTTTCTAATGGCCTTGATGTTGTTCTCAATCTACAGATCCATGGTAAAGGCCTGCCTCAAATTGCCAAGGTTTTTATCCCTCAAATAGTATGCAACATTCTTTTCAAATGCATTAACATACTTTATAAGACAAGATTCATCACATGGCCTCAAATTCATAGGCAATATTCTTAATGTATTGTTGAATCTCATATTAAAGTCATGCATTGACTCATTAGGATTATTTTTAATATTCTCGAATTCTGAAAAAAGAAACCTAGGGTTTGTTTTGTCACCATACTGCAATCTAAATGCATTCTTCATTTCAGTCCAAGAATCAATAGAGTTATCAGGCAGAGCTTTATATTAGTCCCTTACAACCTCCTCTAATGTATGAATAAACAATTTAATGTATACATCTTCAAACTCTATTTCAAAATCCTCCATCATATTGACAAAGAGTTTCAAGTGCTGATCACCAAGTATTGCATTATTTCCTTGAAACTTGGGCAATCTATTTCTTAGATCGTGTGGCACAAAATTTAGATAGCCATCCATACCTCTAAAACTGATGGGACCAAAAGTATTAATGATAAATGGAGGTCTGGGTGGAGGCTGAGCCATATTATTTTGAGGAGGTGACCTTATAGGAGAAACAAAGTGATGAGGAGTGATGGGTCTGTGTGGTACAGGGACACAATTTTTAGAATGACTATCCCCTAATGGTTCCGTATCTTGGAAAAATTTATTAGACTTTGAAAATACAGGGGAAAATCGAGAAGCAAATGTTTTAAATACATATGATGGACCCTCTCCAGATGGAGAAATCAGATTTATAGAGATGCTACCTAATTCAGAAGCAGTTGAGGAAGTATTGCAATCTTCAATCACATGCCGATCAATTTTACCAATAGAGATATATTTTCTTGAGGTGTTCTCCAATAACCTTCCATATTTTTCCTCCTTCTAAATTAGACTTTTCAAACTCTGGAAACAACCTTCTACTAGGGTCCACAATGAAGAAAGAAATTCTTCCTTCTAGCTTTGCAAATATTAGTAACAAATTCAAAATTGACAGAGGTTAAGACACTGGCATTTATCAAAATCAAAACAACCGGAGTCACCACTAAGGATTTTCTCCCTAGTTGTGCAAACACACTAAAATAATTTATCAAATGTTTATCAGCACTAAAATCATGCAAAGCTTTACAAATCAAACCCTCCTTCACCCAAATTCATCAATGGTGAGGCAAACTTAGTATAATAACTGCTGAAAAAATTGGATAGACATCATGTAGAACTTATAATTTTGTTCAATCCTTACAGATTGATCAGAGAATGACTTTTCCAAAACGTATTTGCACACAGAACTGTAAGAAATATTACTGAGTCCTGGAAACTTTAAATTCTTCAAAGATTCCCCAACAATGGAACCATTATAGTGTTGTTGAAGGGCCAAATGGATACAAACTGGTAATAAATTAAGAAATCAATCTTAGTAGCACAAATCAGTTCCCAATAGCGTAAATTAGATCCCCGATAACATAAATAAGATCCCAAAGAATGACACCATTCGGTGTTCATACCTGCATTTATTCTCCTTCAAAGGTTGAGAAACATCATGGATCCGATAGGACACTCAAAGGAAAATAGATGGTTATGTGTGTCATTTTGTAGATGTGGAAGCGATCTATCGACTTTTTAACACTCAAGATTTGAAAGAATGGGTAGCACCTCAAAAAGGATGTGATCTTATCCTAACTATTTTAGGTTGTGCCTTTCAACCATGGTAAGAGAACCTATTTTGTAACCTATGATTATTGAAGGATGCTGGTAAATCCTTCTTGTGCACAAATTTTATAGAGAAGACCTTGGGAAAATATGATCAACACACCAAATCTGACTCTCATGAGTTGTCACTTCAGATTATGGGGATATTTTCAACACAAGGCAAAGGTTACTAAAGACATTTGGAATCCTGATCTATTCTGCATACTTTAGCAAATGGATTTTATTCTTTTGTGGATATACAGAGCAAGACAGGGGTAGTTCGGGGTAGGTTTGGTTAGTTAAAATAATGTTTTGGTGGGAGATTAGCAAGATAGATTGGACTTTGCCAAATCCTTGAGAAACTTCACATGAAATGGAGAACTCAAGAATGTAACAGAAAGCTTCAAAATAGTTAAAACATTCCTTCAACGAGAAGGTGTGCATCAATGGAGGCCCATACATGCACTTTTCACACAATCTTTGAGATTTTAGCACGAAGGCTCGAGTTAGAAGACCTAATAAAACATCAAAATCTAAGATCAATCACACCTGAGGTACACCCAGAGGCTTACAAACAATCTCTATCAACAAATGAAAGAAAAGTGATTTTAAATCATTTATTTCATTCCCAGATGAAATCTCTTCTGAAAAATGAAATTGCAGATGCCACTGAACTATCAAAAGGATTTAGGTCTATGTGATTCAAAGAGATTTTGATACAAGATTGCAATAGGAACAAGAAAAACTACTTGTAGACATTCTGAAAGTGAAATAAACACAAAATTTGTCAGATATTTGACAAAAATTAACTCAAAATTTATCAGATTCTTCAGCAAGGGAGAGTTATTTAAACAATCTTAGATCTTGTTGATGGCTATACACTTATAACCAACTCAACATGAATGAAAATCTAACATAGAGGAAGTTAACTGTTTCTCTTAGAGGATGGGATTTTCTCAAAAATTTCTCATGAAAATGAACTCCCGACCCTTTATAAGAGTCATCTCATTGCATTTATAATACACCCTTTACATCCAATTTTTCCCCAAAAGAGGAATATTTGAAGCACCTTTGTTGCACATATCGGATCATGATTTGCAGAAGGTGACATTCAACAGACTCGCAAAAAAGTTTCTAGGTGTTTCAAAAAGGTGAATCATTACAAATATTTGCATCATTGTTTTAATTGGAGGCATATTCTTTATCCTTGGTGCCTGCAGCACCTTTTCCCCTCAAAAGAGAAGAATATTCAAGGGACCTTTGCTTGCTACCAATTTGTTTCAGATAGACATTTAACAAATTCAGATCTAAAATCTGCCAGGTGGACCAACTGTGAACAGATCACGTTTCTTGGGCCCTCGACTACTGACTAGGATGCCATGCCACAACTTCTCGGGAGTCCCTTTAATCATTCTAATTCTTTCATGTGAGAAATCCCTTTTTAATCATTTCTCAGAGCCTCCGCAAAGGGGGTCTTGATAGGTCATCCATTTTTCTCTCGGGGCAACACCTTTTTCACCTTTTGCGCCTGTACTTTAATCATTTCATCCTATTTCTTTCCTTTTCCTTCTAAAATTTTACTCTATAACTTTGGATCTGACATCTTGCTTTCTCGCATGAGCCCGAGAAAAATCCATCTCAAAAGTACTTCAGATTTACAAATTGAACTCCCAAATTGATTCAATCAAACTTTGTAGACCCAAACGACACATATTTGCCAAAAATTTGATGAAGAATGATGCAAAGATGCATCTCCAAACATCTTGGAGCTTCAATGGTTGTAAAATCAAATGAAATGCATTTCTATCATTGATCCTATGTTTGAAATTTTAATCTGAGCCCTCTATATGGAAAAATGCGATTGGGAATGGGTTTGGGGCACATTTCGACATTTTATAATTTTCGGAAAAAAGTAAAATGTTAAAATTTTTCTCCGCCCCTCCTCCCTCAGAAATCAGGCTTGATACGCGTCCCAATGTGGGTCCTAGCGGACCTACGCTTCAACTTACAACTTTTATCCCTATTTTCCAAAAAGGAAAAAGTTACATGTTTTCCCACGGGCCTACACCTCCATTTCCTTATCTGCTATGTGTCTCAATGGTGCACTTTGAGATGGTCCTAAAAGTAGAGACCCCAAACATGCGTGGTCTCTCCATGTGTCTCAATCTAGCAGAGTCTCCAAGTGTCCTCCTGGCGCTTCTTCAAAATAAAAATTAAGGGCCAATCCCTAAACATGCGCGGTCCCTCCACGTGTCCCAAGCCCCTTTAGGAAGTTGTGTGAAAAGTCTAAGTGTAGGAAAGTTCAAAGAAGACTCCACGTGGACATGTTTTATTTTTAAGTGAGCCTTAGAATTTTTAAAATGTAGGAAAGCCACCATTTGAGCCCGGGGAGATAGAAAACATAATAGAGGCCGCAAACTAAGGGATTTCAAAGCTCAATGGGGCAAGACAAATTCAAGCACCAACACTAACAATAATAGAAACCTAATAACCTACATCCAAGTGACCCGAGCTACCCAGAATTTGATCCTAACTTATTGTAGTACCTTGACTACCTACCCAACTCCTAGATTTGATCATAACCTATCCTTTTAGATTAGATTTATTTATTGTATTCGGATGAGATACCTAAATCATATCAACTATAGTAGAATTTTATTTATTTACGCTATGTCTTGCATTAAGTTGTATTAAACAGTGGGTTGACTGCCACCAAGGAAGTACCACACTTCCTAGAACTAGCACACACTAGGCAGCTCACTGACATATATTGTTTAAATCTATTTTTGGTCTTGTTGTGTATTTTAGGTAGTTCCTCCTAGCCAAAAGGAATATCACATAATCAACATTGGATCAAGAAGTCAGAATGCACACATAACCTCAACCGACCATCACAACAAGTATTCCTCCTTAGCCCATACCCTTATCTGTTTCGTCAAATCCATAAAGAAAATGGTGAAACATTTTAGCACCCCCAGTGGAACCCATCAGGGGTTCCTTTGCATTTTATTCATTCCTAGGTGAAATTTGTGTGTTTTTTTCCCTTTTGAAAAGCTTCCACATTAATTTTCTTCTCTGTAATCTTCCCCTCTTTCTATTGTCTCAAAGTAATAGTGTTTTTGTGCTTTAAAAAGAATATTTGTTTATTTCATTAGTATTGCATTAGTGAAAGAGCATCCATCTTCATGTTTATTACTTGCTACATCCAATACCACATTTTGATTTGGGTTTAAAACACTTGCATGACATTCTGATTTATTTTATTACATATCACATTAAAATTGAGGGAAACCTATATACACTAGAAGTTATGACCGGTGATGGTTGACACAACTAAATGAATCAGAAAGCACATTTTTCTTCTCTCTCTTTGAAAAAATGCACAAATTAGAATATATACATCTTCTTAAACAACATCCCACCTAGAAGAAGTTGTCAACAATCACACGATTAGAGGATTGACAATGGGCACCCAGCTGGTTATCTCTGTCCAACCATCACCTCATGTAACGACCCGCCCCTCGCGTAACATAACTCGAAACCTCACTTTGGAATTTCCTTCTTTGTAGGAAGCCTTCCACACCAAAAACTCTATTATAAACTCATGAGTCACTATTTAAATAACATAAGCTAAACACACTAAATTCACTTGTAGGATTATGTTTTTTTAGCTTTGTGCTTGACTTGCGTTTTGAGGTGTGAGGTCGTATTCTCCATTGTTCTTTCCTTTCACACTCCATAATCATAGTTAGTGTATTCCAGCTATTTTTGAGTGTGTCAGGACTCATTTTTACCATACTCAGACTTCGTGGTTTTTATCTCATTTGACCTTAATTCACAAAAATAATTTTTTTCTTCATTCTACTGATTTCATAGTAAATGACATTGGTTTACATCTGATTGTCATCGGTTTACTTGACCGGTGTCGGTTCCCTGTGCTTTTGGTCAGTTTACCCAAATAGCACTAATCTCATCTTCTTCTCTATTTCAAATCTTTGGATGTCACCATATCATCGCATTTGATATATTGACTAAATATAGTTTCCCCAGCTGAATTTCCCCGATTTTTGCCTCACTTGCTCAAACTGTCACTTTCCCATAAGAATCGGCATCGATTCATCGTGTCCGTCATCGATTGGCTAAATCAGCGTCGAGTCGGTCTATTTTGATTTTTAAGAAAAAAACCTACCAATTCACCTCTCATAATCAATTATTTTCCATCCCTACTATTTTTTGTATCATTTACATAATACAGTCTTACCAGGTCAACATTTATTCACATGGTGTTGACTTGTAGCCAAACTAACACCCTCGTATTTCATGCCAGCTGTCAGCCACTCCCACCTAGTCCATCATTGTCATCCATCTTATCACCTATGGATCTGAATCAACCTATCCCCATCACTACCGATGCTGAGGAGTTTGTGAGACTCCTTGAATATAATCTCGCTACCCTCCTAGTACTTCCTTGCTCATTCTTCACCCAGGATTCCTCAAAATAGTTAATATACAACATGCCTGTATCTATCCCTCTTGCTCTCGCACCCACTTTTGTGTCAGCTAACACCATCTCGGCGCTACCTTCATCCACTTTACAACCTGTGGTGTCTCAGCTAGATCCCACAAATGCTATAACTACAACGTCTACATCATCTATCATACCCGCGACATAAATTTTCCCTATGACATCTGCTTTGAGTATAGCCCCATATGCACCCACGGCCTCATATATACATATTGCATCACAACCACCTCTGGTGTCGACAACTTACACCCCTTTTCAAAACCTCTTCCTTTCTATCCCATAGTACTCACCCCCATCACCACTAGAGTTGTTACCACTACTCCACCCACTTACATGTACTACCAACAACCCCTAACCTCATCTATCACTTATTACGGCTATGTGTCACCTTCATCTATTCCCTACCTGCACATTTCTCATACTCAGCCCACCATACACTAGCATACCACCCACCTCATACATTCAACATCAACCCCCTTTTTTTGTAGGGGCACCCATTCATCCCAACCTACTAACAACCTCATTAAAATGATGATGGAAAATATGTAGACCTTGGAAGCATTTGTTTTTGGATCCTGTAATTCTTTAACTTATGATGAAATCTATAATGAGCCTATCTATCCATCTATTCCCATTCGTCCTTACCCCATGTATAGGGAAATTCCTGAATTCAATCACTTCAACAATAAAGAAGACCCACAGAAACACTTGCGGTCATTCAAACATGGGTGCTACCTAATCTCCCATGATGACACTTTGCTCCTACAAACCTTCCCAATGTCATTGACAAGACCAACATTGGATTAGTATAGTGGACTACCTCGACATTCCATTTATTCCTTTAATCAAGTAGCCCAAACTGTCTTAGACCATTTTTCAATCAATGTTACCAAGAAAGTCACCATGGTGATATCTATTCAACTCGACAATATGAATACGAATCTATCATGATTTTTTTACCCATGGCGAGACTTATTAACCAATTGACATTCTAACTACCTCAGACTGAACTTATTGAGTTGTTCACTAGATCTTGTGCTAGACACATCTCACCAACTCCTCAAGTACAAACCTTCCAAAACTTTGATGAAATGTTTACCATGGCACGCAAATTGGAAATTCATGTCATTGAAGAAAAGAAAATCCAATTATGAAACAAGAACACCCCATTTAAATCAAACAAATCTTCTTCATATTCAAAAACCCAAAGAAACTATTCAAAGCCTAAAGGATCTACCAATGTGGTAGTCCTCAAGGTGGGACCACCTCATCCTTCTAATCAAGACCAAACTTCTTCCAATCTTTCTCCCATCTAGGCCTTTCAAATTTGGTGGGAGAAGTGGAAGTACACTTTGATTGGAGAGCCCTATTCTTCAGTCTTGGAAAAGCTTCTTAAAGGAAGAGCCATTACAGTTCCTTTCATAAAACATCATAAAATTTTTAATCCCGCTTGTCCTATGCCCGCATGGTATAAAATAACGTGACTACTATAATTACCATCATGTTAAAGGCCATAATGATAGTAATTACATAACTTTTAAGAACATTGTCCAAGAGATGATAGATAATGGAGACCTTGTCATGGAAACCTGAATGCGCTAGCAAATCAAAACTTACACATCTTTAAAAATCCATTCCCTAATCATAAACCATTGTCTAATTAGGATATTGAAACTTCATCCAGTGACAACAATTTCCATGAAGTCCACATAGTTGTTGATAACATACCAACCGTTTCTCAAAACCTACCTACTTCATCTATTGAGGAAATTTTGGCATGAGCTCCTCTACCCATAGAGGAGCATACCACTTCTACTCCTTCACCCACAGAGGATTCCTCCTCATATCCCTAGACTCTCATGGAGGAACCCACACATTTTACGAATGACATTTCACTTTGTCTACCTCACAACTTACCGAATAGTTGACACTTTTAATTCTCCCATCCACAGGAGAATCATCATTGCCTTCTACTCCACCAAAAAATAAGTCTACATCACCCCACCTATTATCTCTCCTACCCATGGGAGACTCATTAGACATGCCACTACTTGTTGGGGTAGTTCCCCCTCAGCATCCCATAACCCCATTGACATGATCTGATCTCGGCTATTTTGTCTCATAGACATATTTTATAGGGATTGCCACCCAACCAATTCCATCCTCTTCTTCAGTAGTCCCATTTTCACGTCTGGTTGACCGATTGGAATATCTTTATCATTCCATGCTCTAGGGACATCTTCGGCTCCCGTTTCGACCCAAATGCAAATTTTGCATGAAGATACTTCCATGATCTACCCAAATATATTTTCAGCAACCAAATCAACATTGACCATGCCTATTGAAATGAATTCTTCTTCATCATCCCTACCTACATCCAAACCTCTACCCACAACTAAAACCATTCCCAAACCTCAAAACCTACCCACACCTATCTCCTCACCCGTATCTAGACCCATCACTACTTTGGGTGTCATGCCGACATCAAGCCTTACTCACCCACCTATCAAATTGGACTTAGTCGTGTCTTCCCAAGCCTCGCACCAACATTATCCCCTCACCTAAAAGGAAAACCCAACCTTCTAGGCCACATACACCGGTCTCACCTACCACACATTTTTCACCTTCCCCCCTTTCGTCCATCCTAGGGCCCCATCCATCAACCTTGATCAAATAGTCTCCTACCCAAGGTTTAGTAAAAAGATAAACAACCTACTTCTACCTCACGAGTCCTCATTACACCTCGTTCACCCAAAACCAAACACCCTCACCCTCACCCATACACTTATTGCCACCTATACCTCCAATAGGTACTATAACTCTAACCTTTCCTATACGACTTCAACCAATGTCATCTACCCAACCTCTACTAACCACCTCCACTGCAACTTGGTTACCCCCATGGATAACCTGTTCTCTTCCACTATCTACGATTTCCCTCACATCCCGTGCTCCCATGTCACCTTTACCCAAGAAGGTGTAACCCAAAGATAAGAATCCACTACCCTCTAATAAGGTAGTCAAACCAACAAAACCTTCCATTGATAGCTCTTTTACCCTATCTTTACCCAATCAAATGCCGGTAAAACATAAGACCATACCACTTATCCACTCAATAAAATAACCCATTCCCCATCCTATAAAGCCTCTTCCCTCACAATCATCCACATATCTACCCAAACCCACACTCAATTCCCATTGTGATACGTTAGTGGGGTCCTACGCTCACATTTTAAGTAATCTCTTATAGACTTCTATCATCACATTACCGCTACTTTGACCTTACGATCCTCTCAAACCCAAACCAAAAGGGTTTGATGAAACCAAGATTTGTGCCTATCATCGTATGTCAGGACATGATGTAGAAAATTATAAGGCTCTAAAGTCATTCTTCTCCAAATTTTTCCTCCTGAACAAAAATTTAATGATGATGACCTTCTTGATGAGGACCATGTTCCACCTTCACCTATCACCACACATCATCATCCTTTACCCATTCAGTGGTCAATATCTCCACCCCAAGACCATTTTTCCCACCTCCAAAATTTGAGATCAACATGGTCCATATTAGAGAGTTGGCCAAATCACCACCCAAATGTCATTGTGCCCTACTCATTTCACAAGGCTCTTATCCACCGCTAGGATTTTTTCCTTTCATGCCATTATACCTTTCATGACACACCCTCTCCATCCACCTCCCTCAAATTAACATGGTTCACGTTATTACCCACACTCGAGAAAGACAAAGGCAAAAAAAAAGCAACTAGCCCATCAACCAACCTTGTGACTAATATACCATCCAATCCGCACCCAAAATCACCATCCGTAGACCTACATACCCTATCTCTGATGGGGTCACCCATCACACAATGATAAAAAAATTACACCAGTCTCCTCTAAAGATTTCTTTATATGATCTCGTCCAAACTTACGAATCTTACAGACAAGACCTTATCAAGGTTTTACAATCCATTGAATTTTTACCTAATGACCCCACACTAGTGGCCTCCATTATTACCCCTGACCATGTGGCCTCGTTAACCAAATCATATCCTTCTTCTACCCCATGCTCACTCCTCAAGTTTCTACCCTCGGCTTCTTTGATGAGGAGATTGTACCTCTTCGGTAAGATGACCCCGAGCTTGCCCTATTCCTTTATCTATATCGATAAAATACACGTACGACGCACCATGATTGATGGTGGTGCTAACATTAACATCATATCCTCCCATACATATAATAAAATACACATCCCTTGTAATTGTATGCATAATAACCATGTCATGTTGCACTCCTTCAATGCTGCCGTTATCTCCACCCTTGCCACCATTATCCTTCATATTCATGTAGGCCCTCAAACTTACCCAAAACTATTCTACATCTTAGAGGGGAGTTATAATATAACCTATTACTTGAGAGACCTTGGATTCACGTTATGGGTTGTGTCCCTTAACTATACACCACCGTAAAATTTGAACATGAAGACATAACTATACCATCCCTACCGACCCATCGCCATTCAAAATTTGTAACATGTTATACCGCCCAATGATGTGTTGATTTGTGGAGCTCAATTACTTCAGTTTAGCATGCAATGGAAAATTTCTTGAAAATACGATAAGAACCGTCATCGATCAAGGGGGAACCGACATCGGTCACACGGGAATAGTATTGGTTAGGAAAGGGAGGAACCGATAGTGGTTAGGTATAACCGGTGTCGGTTATCAGGTGAGAGGATGTTTTAATTAACTCTCGGGATTTAGATATATTTTTAGCATTAAAGTATATCTATTGATTGTAATTACATGACTAAGTTCCCTAAGTCTATAAACAAATATATAAGCATAAAAGCTAGGGTTTATAAGTGAGAATTAACAAGAATTAGAAAGAACTTGCAAAAGTTAGCTAGAGAGAGAATTCTTGGTGATGAAGCAAAAACTTGAGGAAAGAAAGTCTTGAACATCCGAGAGGTGTGGAAGATTGTAAATATTCATTATATATCTTGTCAAAGATTTGATAATAGATTGGCTTGTTTCTTGGTGGATGAAGCCCACACAAGGTGAACCACGTTAAATCTGGTGTTGATTTATGTCTTTTTTTGTATATTTCTTCTAGTAGAATATCCACTTTTATTTGCATGTATGCTTAGATTTGATATATTGTTTGTATAACCGGTGTGCTAACCCCAACAATTGGTATCAGAGATTTATTTGAGGGTTTTGTGTGTTGACAGATTTACTCACAGAGGGTTTTTTGATTGAGTGGGAGCTACAACAATGGAAGAAGAAAACAAATACAAGGTAGAGAAATTTGATGGCTGAAATTATCAATTATGGAAGATGTAGATTGAGGATTATCTGTATCAAAGAGATTTATATTTACCGTTGGATGAGAAGTCTAGACCTATGAAGATGACTAATGAAGAATGGAAGATTCTTGACAGAAAGGCTTTGGGATCTATAAGATTGAGCTTGACAACATTTGTGGCTTCCAATATTATAGAAGCGACTTCTACGGTAGAGTTAATGAAATCTCTTGCTAATTTATATGAAAAACCTAGTGCTTCAAATAAATTTTATTTGATGAAGAAACTATTTAGTTCTAAGATGCATGAAGGTGGATCTGCATCTAGTCATTTGAATGATTTCTATCTATTGTAAATAAGTTAAAATTGGTTGCAATACCATTTGATGATGAAGTAAAAGAACTTTTACTCTTATGTTCTTTGCATGATAGTTGGGATAACTTGGTAATGGCTATTAGTAATACAACATCTGCTAATAATATTTTGAAGTTTGATGATGTGGTTAGTATAATCTTAAATGAAGAAATTCACAGGAATAGTACAGAGGAATCATCATTTGAAAATTCTTTGAATGTAGAAAGTAGGGGCAGGCAGAAGGAGAGATCCAAGAGTAAGAGTAATGGGAAATCAAATTCTAGGGATATCAGATCTAAATCCAAAAGGAATTATTTTTGGAAATGTGGAAAGAAAGGACATGCAAAGAAAGATTGTTAGTCAAAGGATAATGAGAACCAACAATCAGATAAAGGTAAAGAAGAAAATCTTGCTACATTAGAGGTAATACAAGATTCTCTTATTATTTCTTTAGATAATAGAATTGAATCATGGGTTTTAGATTCAAGATCTTCTTTCCATGTAACCCTAATAAGGGTTATTTCAGAAATTATGTCCAGGGTAATTTTAGGCATGTTTATTTGGGTGATGATGAACCTTGTAGTATTACTAGTAAAGGGGAAGTTCATTTAAAATTACAGAATGGAAATACATGGGTATTGAAAGATGTGAGGCATGTGCCAAGCCTCAGGAGGAATCTTATTTTTGCAGGGTAACTAGGTGAATTTGGTTGCATGGTTACTTTTATAGAGACTCTTGGAAAGTCACAAAGGGTGCTTTTGTTGTGGTAAGAGGTAAGAAGGTAGGAATGTTATATTTATCTACCTGTATTACTAATTCCTTTTCATATTATCTACTTGATTAGATGCATACATGTGGTATAACCTGATTGGGTCATATGAGTCAAAAAGGAATGTAGATCTTAAAGGCTAAGGGTAAGTTATCAGATTTGAAAGATTTAGATCTTGATTTCTGTGAGCATTATATCTTTGAAAAGAAAAAGAGAGTGAGATTTATCAAAGTTGGGGCAACTAATAAGGAGAAAAAATTGGAGTTTTTACACTCATATGTGTGGGGACCAGCTCAGGTAGCTTCTCATGGAGGATCCAGTATTATGTTACTTTCATTGATGATGCTACAAGAAAGGTATGGGTTTATTGTATTAAACGTAAATATGATGTTTTTGAGACTTTTAAAAGATGAAAATCTCTTGTTGAGAATGAATCAAATTCTAAGTTAAAGTGCCTTAGATATGAAAATGGTGGTGAATATTGTAGCAAGACTTTTAATGATTATTGTTCAGTGAATGGGATACGTAGAGAAATAATGGTTCTAAGAACACCACATGAGAATGGTGTTGTAGAAAGAATGAACATGACAATCATGAAACATGCTAGAAGTATGAGAATACATTTTGGATTGCCCTTATAGTTTTGGGTGGAAGCAATTGATACAACAGTTTATTTGATTAACCATGGGCCTTCAAGTTCACTAGATGGAGGAATACCAGAGGAAGCTTGGACCGGAAAAGAGGTAGATCTTTCTTTTCTTAAAGTTTTTGGTTTAGAAGCTTTTGTGCATGTTGATAAGGAAAATAGAAAAAGTTGGATGCAAAATCCAAGAGATGCACTTTCATTGGTTATGGATCTGGTGATTTTAGTTTCCATTTTTGGGATTTAGAGAATTCTAAAATTATTAGGAGTCATGATGTTGAATGGAATGAAAAGAGAATATACAGGGATCAAATTTTGGTACCCAAGGATGAACCGATTGAGAATTTTGTGAATGAAAATGAACTCTCGAATTTAAAAGTATTACCTACAGGGTTACACGATCGATGCCGATTGACCCCCGACCAACATCAGCTAGCATAACCGATATTGGTTATTAAAGATCCCAAATGACATCGGTTAGCAGAACCGACATCAGTTATAGTTGACCAACATTAGTCACTTACATATTTGGATAGGAATGTGTAGGAGGTCCAAAATGAGCCTTTATTACCCCAAAATCCTGTGAGAAGGTCATAAAGGGTAAGTAAACCTCTAGAAAGATTTACACCTTCTCTATTTTATTTATTATTTACTGATAAGGGAGAACCAAAGAGTTTTGAAGAAGAAATGCAAGATGAGACCCACATCTAGTAGGAGTATGACATGGATGAGGAGATGGAATCCTCGGGAAACATAACTAGACTTGGGATTTGGTTAAGTTTCCAATAGGTAATAGGACATTGTAGAACAAGTGGGTTTATAGGATCAATGAAGAAGAGGGTGGACATAAAAGGTATAATGCAAGGCTTGTAGTAAAGGGATTTACACAGAAAATAGGTATTGACTTTGGTGAAATATTTTATCCTGTAGTTAAGATGACTTCTATTTGTATTGTATTGAGTTTAGTTGCAGTACATGATTTATATTTAGAGAAACTAAATGTGAAGACAAATTTCCTTCATGGTGATTTGGATGAAGAGATTTATATGCAACATCTGCTTGGGTATGAAGTCAAGGGTAAGGAGAAATTAGTGTGCAGGTTGAAAAAGATCCTATATGGGCTCAAGAAAGCTCCAAGGCAATGGTACATGAGGTTTTATAGTTTTATGCATGAGCATGGTTACTTGAGATGTGAATCTGACCATTGTGTTTATTTCAATAAGCTTGAAAATAGGAGTTATATTATTTTGTTATTGTATGTGGATGATATGTTTATTGTGGATCTAGTATGCATGACATTGGTGAGCTTAAGGGAAAGCTAGATCACACATTTTATATGAAGGATTTAGGAGTTGCAAAAAGAATCCTTGGCATGAAAATACACGAAACAAGAAGAACAAGAAATTATATTTATCTCAGGAGGATTATATCTACAGGGTGTTAGAAAGGTTCAAGATGTAGAATGTAAAACCTATTAGTACACCTATGGCTGGACACTTCAAATTGAGAAAAGATTAGTGTCCTTCATCACACGAGGAGGTCAAATACATGACATGAGTACCATATGCTTCAACAGTTGGGAGTCTCATGTATGATATGGTTTGTACAAGACCAAACATTACATAGGTAGTGGAATTTGTGATTAGATATATGGACAATCAAAGTAAAGAGCATTGGAAAGCAATCCAATGGATACTCATGTATTTGAAAGGGACATCTAGCATGTAGTTATGCTATGGAGGTTCAATTATTTCATTATGTGGCTATGTTGATTTGGATATGGCTGGACATCTGGATGGTAAAAGGAGCACTACTAGATATATTTTCACAGTATGTGGAACAACAACTAGCTGGATTTCAAGATTGTAGAAGTTTGTGGCTTTGTCTACTACAAAGGCGAGTATGTTATAGCTACGAGAGGCTACCACGAGAGATGATATGGATGAGTAGGTTCATGAAAGAGTTGGGAAAGGAGAAAAGTAATTGTAAACTATTCAGTGATAGTAAGAGTGTAATTCATTTGGAAAAGAATTAGTGCATTTCATTCGAGAACAAAACACATTCTAGTTGAGGTATCACTTCATATGACAAGTATTGGAGGATGGACAGTTGAATCTGGAAAAGATTCATACGAGAAAGAATCCTGCGGATATGTTAGCGAAGCCATTAGAAAAGGAGAAGTTAGAGATACACTCCACTTCTGTTGGTCTTTGAGTTTGAGACTTGAAGAGGAAGAAATAAAGCTAAGGAAGGATCTAAGAATGATGTTGTATAGGTATGGTGTAGTAATTAATCTCCAAGTGGGAGATTGTTTAGTTGTGGAGCTCAATTACTTCAGTTTAGCATGTAATGGAAACTTGCTGGAAAATATAGTAACCTTCATCGGTCAAGGGGGAACCGACATCGGTCACCGGATCGACATCGTCAGGAAAGGGAGAAACCAACAATGGTTAGGTATAACCAGAGTCGGTTACCTATGCGAGGATGTTTTAATTAACTCTCGGGAATTAGATCTATTTTTAACATTAAATTATATCTATTGATTGTAATTACATGGCTAAGTGCCCTAAGTCTATAAACAACTATATAAGCATAAAATCCAGGGTTTAGAAGTGAGATAATTAACAAGAATTAGAAAGAACTTGCAAAATTTGAGAGAGAGAGAATTATTGGTGATGAAGCAAAAACTTGAAGAAAGAAAGTATTGAACATATGAGAGGTGTGGAAGATTATAAATCTTCATTGTATATCTTGTCAAAGATTTAGATAATAGATTGGCTTGTTTCTTGGTGGAAATAGCCCACACTAGGTGAACCATGTTAAATCTAGTGTTGATTTATGTCTCTTGTTTTGTATATTTCTTCTGGTAGAATATCCAATTTTATTTGCATGTATGCTTAGATCTGATATATCGTTTATACAACTAGTGTGCTAACCCCAACATGATGTACTTTTACGGTTAATACATATGCCACTACCCCCACTTCTCCTTCACCCACGATCCCATCCACAATTTTTTCCGCCACCTCTCCCACATCTAACTCTTTTATTCCTGCTACCATAACCTTTGCAGTCATGCCCTCGATTATTAACCAACTACTACCCCTCTTGCAAAATCATCTAGTGATTCATCTATCCCCCACCCCACATATCAAATCTTGATTCCTTAGAAGGTTTTTTTCAATGCCTCACTTTGGGGGAGTACCACTTGTACAATATCGACACATTCCTCACTTTGTAAGAGTATGGAAACTGTGTCAACACCCTAGTTATGACTACCACATAGGTGAGGTTTTCCATTATGGTCCTCCTTACCTTCACACTAACCTAACGTATGGGGACTTGATACTACCACTTATTCACCCGAACCTCCATCCCAAACATGACCATTTTCATCTAACCTCCAATCCCTTACTAATCACCGCTTTGCCCATACTTTCCTTCACTATTGCACATGGAAAGGCTTTAGATTCAGTTTTTATGAACAAGGCCACCATATTGTCATTTTATGTACCACCTGTAAACACAATGATCGTAGTGGAATTGGCATTGTTGCATCACCTTCCAAGAAGGCCCACGTTGACCTCATTGAGGAAGAAAAACCTTCTCCACCCCATTCACCAACGTCACCATCTTCACCCACGGAGTCTATAGATCCTGAATCTATTCCTCCTAACTTTTTTTTTTCCATAAACATGATTTCCCTAGGACCTCTAACCTATCAATGTGATGGAAAGGTTCCTTCTTCTACTCCCTTCCTATATCCTGACATGATTGATGATGATAAACCTTATATTAATTTCATTCAATGTCAAGATGATGAGTCTATCCTCACCTATATGGGTGCGGAAGATTCTTATATTCATTGGTCATTACCCTCTGAGACGTAAACCATGTTGAATGAATCAACTATCGAAATCAACATTAATACTTAGGATGACCCACACATTCTAAAGATAGGTCAGTCTTTAGATGTTGTTGAATAGGAATCTTTTACCTCTTTCCTTCGGGACCATAGCAATAATTTTTCTTGGTCATATGCCGATAGGCCCAATATTGACCCAAAAATCATGGTCCACAATATCGTAACCATTCCTAATGCCAAACCCATAAAACAAAAGTTGTGGAAAATGCATCCTTGCATTGATCTTCTAGTCAAAAAAGAACTTCAATGCCTTCTCTTGGTTTCTTTCATCCTACCCATTGACTATCGCCATTAGATTTCTAACATCATTCCTGTCACAAAAGCAACAAGGGGAATCACATTTCCATGGACTTCCATGACCTCAACCTAGCTTGTCTCAAAGATGATTTTCCCCTACCAAGAATTGACCAACTAGTTGATCTCACCTCTAGCCATGAGATGCTATCACTCATGGATGGATTCTCAAGCTATAATCAAATATTACTCACTCCATAAGATCAACACAAAATTGTCTTCATCACTCCTTGGGGGACCTTCTTCTATCAAGTCATGCCTTTTGGCCTTAAAAATGATGGTTTTACATATCACTGAGCCATGACTTATATATTCCATGACATCATGCATCACATATTGGAAGATTACATAGATGAAATTCTTGCCAAATCAAACATGGGCCAAACACTTGATAGTCTTTAAGGTCATCTTTGATTGCCTCATCAAGTATTGTGTTTGCCTTCAACTTAAGAAGTGCATCTTTGCAGTACTTTCAGGAAAACACCTTGGTTTCATAATTTCTTCACATGGCATAGAAGTCGATGTTGCCAAAGTAAAGGCTATTCTAGAAATGCCTCCATTTACTAATCTCTAGAAATTTCAAATCTTGCAAGGTAAGCTGCAATTAATTCATCATTTTATCTTGCGACTTTCCATTCTTTGTCAACCATTTCATCATATCCTCAAGAAGGACGTCTCATTCAAATGGGATGATGAATGCCATAAAGCCTTCAATGCCTTAAAACTATACCTTCTTCAACCTCCAATGCTTATTCCCCCTAAGGATGACTAACCCTTTTACCTATACAAATCTGCCACTAACCATTCCTTAGGTGCCATGCTTGCTCACCACGATGAGAAACACAAAGAGCAAGCAGTTTATTACATAAGCTATACCCTTTTAGAATATGAAACTAGATACACCCATGCTAAAAACTTTTCTTAGCCTTAGTTTTTGTCGCCACCAAGCTTCGTCATTACCTGCTCAACCACAAAACCTTTTTCATCACCAATATTGACCCCTTACATTACATGTATGCCAAACCCTACTAACATCAACATGCTGCAAGATGGCTCATGATTCTTACCGACCTTGAACTTGAATTCATCCATCAAAAGTATATCAAAGGCCAAACCATTACTGACCAACTAGCAGACACACCTCTTTCTAGAAATAAACCCTCTAACTTTGATTTCCCAGATGAATCCATTACTACCCTCTCCTTGGACGATACCACTTACCAAATGACCCTCTTCTTTGATGGTTCCAAATGTCAGCGTGGGGGTGGCACTAGTGTTATCCTTATTCCTCTTGGCGGTGAACCCATGCCTTTATATTTTAAACTAGATTTTGATTGTACAAACAATATTGCGAATACAAATCACTCGTATTGGGTCTCTAGGCCGCTTATGCCTTAGATGTTAAGTCAAATAATATCTTTGGTGATTCTAAGCTGGTTGTAAATCAAGTCAATGGTATATACCAATGTCGTAATGAAATACTGCAAAAGTATAAGCATCATGTCAACATGCTTTTGACTACCTTTGACCGTTATGAGCTTCAAACCACCCCATGTTCTACCAATAAATTTGTGGATACCATGCCTTGCCTAGCTTCTCAGATACCCGATTCACTGCCAACTCTAAAATCTTTGTCACAATACAAAGGTTACAATCACCCTCTTATTTACCTCGTGAGGTCCACTCCATCGGAACCATTGCACTTGACCCACGTGACCTTTGGTATAAGTAGTTTGCAGACTATCTTTCCCTTTCCATTCTACCTCCCAATCTCACTCATAATGGAAAACATGCTTTTCTTATAAGTATCTCTCACTATGTCATCCTGGTGGGATCCTTTATAAGCACAACTTTGACAATATTCTCTTACGATGCCTTACAAGTTCTAAAATTCCCTACATCATCAAGGAAGTGTTGTCAAAATTTCCCCTGAGGTAAATTTCGATAACATGCATCAGAGTTTTGTAGTTCCAAGCATGTAGATTGATCCAGGAAAAATCATAAAAAATGACTAAGTCCTAGTCCTAGGGGCAGTCGGGACATTTGGGACATCTAGGCGCGGATTGGCCGAAAAGCCTCTGGCGGCCCATGAAGCAAAGGGACATCTCGGGACAAATGGACATGGCGGACGTGGAAAGCCCGGATCGGCCGAAAAGGAGAACTTTCACACTAACTACTTTGGGACATCTGGGACAAAGATACGCGAATCGGCGGTTCGGCCGAAATGAGAACAAAACAGTCCGGAGGCAAATGGGACATCTGGGCCGTGAATACGCGAATCGGCCAGATCGGGCGAACCAGAAGAATTTGTCTCGCGAAGCACAGGGACAAGTGGGACAAAAGGACGCAAACCGGCTGAATCGGGCGAACCGGAGGATTTTGTCCCAAGCAGCACTGGGACATCCGGGACAAATGGACGCGGTGGACGTGAAGGAGCCGAAAGGGCTGAGAACCAACCAAATCATGACACGTGTCACTAGGGAAAAGGTCAAAGGGCGAGTTTTGAAGGGTCAGCCCGAACCAATGGGATAGTGCCACGTGTCCTAGCTAGGGCCCACAAGGAAATTTCAAAAGAGAGCCCACCGAGAGGTGGAGGAGAGAGAATTGCTCGGTGAATCGGGAACTGCCACGTGTCATCCAGGTGGCGAGTGCGGAAGAAATTTAAAAATCTGTTTTTACTTTGTTTTGTGCCCTAAATCTTGGATCGTCATATCTTTTGATCAGAGCTCGGATTTACACGTTCTTTATATCAACGGAAGTGTTGAAATTCTCTACATGATTCTAGGATCAATCTTCCATTTTGGTGTAGTCTGGAGAGAGAAAGTTAAGAAAGCGGATCTCGCGCATGGTAATGCGGAAGTGGCGCTTCAACAACCAAACTTTAATGCGCAAAGCAGACAACCCACCATTTGCGGGATCTGCCGCTTCTACCATAATGAGATGATTTAAAATGCGACCTAGAAGTGGTTGTGGTAGTTTCAAATTTCCTCTCTTCCCTCTCTCTTTCTTCCTATATATTGTACAGAGGGGCTTCTTTCAAAAAAGAGACATGACAAGTTGTTCATCTGTTCGGCTCTGCCCTCCCTTCTTTTCTTCTCTAGGGTTGAAAATGGAGTTCGAACCTCCTCCCTTGCTCTGTAATGGCATTTTTGCCTTTTACTATTGAAATGATGTTCTGTGCAAACTTCTGAAGCAACAAAATGTGTTTTGTGATGCATCTGTCCATCCTTTCTCGTTTTTGCTTGTTTTCTTCTTGCCTCTCTTCATTGCAGGTATTTGTGCATGTTTGAACGTTCATTGCAGATCTGGAGCTGTGTTCATGGAGTTTTGGGACATTTTCTGTGTGAAATCTATCCTTGGGCCTGTGATGCATCTTTCCATCCTTCCCATTGCTCACCTCTCTTTGTCCCATGGCAGTTTTGATAGATGTTCAACATTCTCCTTCTCTGGTGTATCACCGTTTTAGTGTAGGCTTTTGTTCTTTTCCTTTCTCTCTCTCTCTCTCTCTGTCTCCTTGGCATTGTTAGATTAGGATTAGATTAGCTTGCCTGCACTGGAATAGCTTGTGGCAGGTAGTTTAGGAGTAGGAACCAGCCTTCTCTGGAGATTCCTCTCTCAGTTTCACAAGTCCCATGCTTGGAGAGAGGTTTCCATGTTATGCAATCACACTGGATGCCTGAGTGATCAACCTAGAATCTGATCGCATCCGGGGGTCTTTGTGATTTTGCATCAATAGTTTTGCACGCCCGGTGGGACCTTAGAGGTCTTCCACTTCATCTTTTGCAGGTTGATGTGTTCCTGTGAAGATTTCAGCCTTTGGAGGCACTTGCAAACACATCTGGCGACTCCATCTGGTCAACAACCCATCTCTGAAGTTGCAGACCTTCCTTTCCATTCATTTTCATTCTTTTTCTATCCATTCTTCCTTCCATCTCTTCCATCATTCTCTCATTCTATGAAGTTGTGCAATCATGACTTCATTTCCATCATGGAATTCACATCAACAACAGCAGTATATTCCACCTCCAACATGTTTTACAAATCCTCCAAATCAACATTTTGAGCAGATTCAAGATCAGTATGCATACCCATATGAGCAGCAGTGCCAAAGTCAGTTTGGCTATGGAGCCTTCCAAGAGCAAGAGTATGCATACAATGAAGACCATCAGATGCAAGATGCCGGTCTGTTGGAGAAGATCCAAAAGATGGAGGTAAACATAGTGCAGTCCAGGGCTCAGGCACAGATGAAAGCATTTGGAATTGGTTGCAGAGCACCTTTTCCATGGGTGGGACCTTTTCCAAGGCATTACAGCCCTCAGGAGAAGCTTGACTTCATGATTGCAATGCTGCCTTTGCTTGCAAAGTGGATTGAAGAAATAGAGGTGTATGAGAGGAGTATTCAACAACCTTGTCAACGGGTAAGCACACCTTCTCATGCCTTTTCTTTTCCTCTTTCCCAATCTGTTTCATCTCAGTAGTGTCAAGCTTTAAACTCTCCATCTGCTGTCCCAAATGTCGATCCCATGTCTCCACCTCTCAGTCTTCCACCACACCTCAATTCTTCTTTCCTTTTTCCTTCCAAACAGTCATCCTCTCCACAAGAGCTAAATGAAATACCTCCCACTCCAAAGAAACAAGAGGTTTCACCTCCTCCGCCACCACAAAAAAATGTCAAATCAGTTGAGTTACAACCCATCCCTCCTCTTGCATTCCCAAATCCATGTTGGGAGGATGAAAATCAGAATGCCAGTCAAGGAAAACAACAGCAAAAAGAGAAGCCAAACAAAGATGAAGAAATTCAAAGTCTGAAGAGTTGGGCTCTTAGATTTGGGATGACAAAGATCCCCTTGATGGTTAAACCTACAGAAGAGGCTAGGGTTGGAGAACAGGTGGTGGTTAGGACTGATTTTGTTGCAGCAGAAGAAGAAGATCTTGCAGTCACAACTTGTCCTCTAGAGCAGCAGATTGAAGAGTTTGACTTGACAAACTTCATGCTGGAGGAAGAGTTCAATCAAGAGCAAGATTGTCTTCAAACATTGGAGGAAGGAGAAGCTGCTCCAAATCCAAAAGAAGAGGAGCACATTCCAGCTGTGGGGGAGAAAAGTGCAGACCCAAGAGCTCACGATCACAAAGCGGCACACGGGAGAACCTTCATTCTTCTTTCTACTTCACCTCTCTCAAGTTCCAGTGCTGAAGAGGAGTTTGATTTCTCAAACTCAATATTGGAGAGTGAAGGAAACCATGGTGGTCAAGTTACAGATCAAGAGGACACCATGGAGGAAATTGAACATGAGCAGCAGGACAGCAATGAGGCAGTTTACCTGTCAGATTTGGAGAACTGTTTTGATGGAGAAGAGCCGGTTGAGTTTCCACCTTTCTCTCTTTCATCATCCACACTCCAAACACTTGAGTCTGCTGTCATGAAGGAGGGCATTCATTTACAACAGCCAGCATCTTATAATAGCTCTTCGGAATCAAGATTGGAAGATTTTAATCTTTCACGTTCTTCATTGGAGGAAGAGAAAGGACAGAGGAATTTCACCATTTCTTCCACACCATCCATTCAAGAAGGTCCGCAAGAAGACTCCATTCTTGGAGTTGAAAATCAGGGCTATGGGCATATCAAACTGATCATACCTTGCCCAATCAGGTATTTGGCTTCATTGGAGCCAAAGGAGAAGTCACAACCAGTCATGCTTGCTTCCGAGCATGAGGATGAGCTACAAAGTACCAAGGATCAGCTGTCATACCTCTTCAATCCAAATGCAGAGCAACTAAAAGAGGTATTGAATTTTCCTTCAGCTGATACCTTGATGATTTGGGTGGAAGACCAGCTTCTTGTTGATTTTCCACTCATCCTAACAACCATGATCAGCTCCAAATCAATTGCATGGCTGCCACTTTTGAGAAAGGGAAGCTATTTCTCACAACCAATTGCAGGGTTTGTTTAGCTTGCCTTTGCTCCAGTTAGAATAGAGTAGGTAGGTTTGCTTTCAGTAGAAGAAGTGCTTGTGCACACTCTGCATGTTTCATTTTGGAGCATGTATGAATTTTAGTTTTGTACATAGTTTTTGGTGTTGCTGGTTCTACTCTTGCACAGTTCGTTTCAGTGGCATTTTGGTAAGAACAACTCCATGTCGGTGGGTTTCAAGTGGCTCGGAGGAAGTTTTCAAAGTTCGGAAGCTTGCTTATGACTCCATGCCCAATGGATTGCTTGAGCTATCGATCATTCATCTAGCGGGTAGATGACCCCATTGAGTTGCCGCTGTTGTCAAAATTTCCCCAGGGTAAATTTCGATAACATGCATCAGAGTTTTGCAGTTCCAAGCATGTAGATTGATCCAGGAAAAATCATAAAAAATGACTAAGTCCTAGTCCTAGGGCAGTCGGGACATTTGGGACATCTAGGCGCAGATCGGCCGAAAAGCCTCCGGGTGGCCGTGAAGCATAGGGACATCTGGGATAAATGGACGCGGCGGGCGCGGAAAGTCCAGATCGGCCGAAAAGGAGAACTTTCGCACTAACTGCTTTGGGACATCTGGGACAAAGATACGCGAACCGGCCGGTTCGGCTGAAATGAGAACAAAATAGTCCGGAGGAAAATGGGACATTTGGGCCGTGAATACGCGAATCGGCCGGATCGGGCGAACCGGAAGAATTTGTCCCGCGAAGCACAGGGACAAGTGGGACAAAAGGACGCGAACCGGCCGAATCGGGCGAACCGGAGGATTTTGTCCCAAGCAGCACTGGGACATCTGGGACAAATGGATGCGGTGGATGCGAAGGAGCCGAAAGGGCCGAGAACCAACCAAATCATGACACGTGTCACAAGGGAAAAGGTCAAAGGGTGAGTTTTGAAGGGTCAGCCCGAACCAATGGGATAGTGCCACGTGTCCCAGCTAGGGCCCACAAGGAAATTTCAAAAGAGAGCCCACCGAGAGGTGGAGGAGAGAGAATTGCTCAGTGAATGAAACTGCCACGTGTCATCCAGGTGGCAGAGTGTGGGAAGAAATTTAAAAATCCGTTTTCACCTGTTTTGTGCCCTAAATCTTCAGATCGTCATATCTTTTGATCCAGAGCTCGGATTTGCACGTTCTTTATATCAACGGAAAGCTGTTGAAATTCTCTACATGATTCTGGGATCAATCTTCCATTTTGGTGTAGTCTAGAGAGAGAAAGTTAAGAAATGGCTCTGACACATGGTAATGCCAGAAGTGACGCTTCAACAACCAGCTTTAATGCAGCAGACAGCCCGCCATTTTGCCAGGATCTGCCGCTTCTACCATAATGAGATGATTTAAAATGCGACCTAGAAGTGGTTGTGGTAGTTTGAATTTCCTCTCTTCCCTCTCTCTTTCTTCCTATATATTGTACAGAGGGGCTTCTTTCAAAAAGAGACATGACAAGTTGTTCATCTATTCGGCTCTGCCCTCCCTTCTTTTCTTCTCTAGGGTTGAAAATGGAGTTCGAACCTCCTCCCTTGCTCTGTAATGGCGTTTTTTGCCTTTTACTATTGAAATGATGTTCTGTGCAAACTTCTGAAGCAACAAAAATGTGTTTTGTGATGCATCTGTCCATCCTTTCTCGTTTTTGCTTGTTTTCTTCTTGCCTCTCTTCATTGCAGGTATTTGTGCATGTTTGAACGTTCATTGCAGATCTGGAGCTGTGTTCATGGAGTTTTGGGACATTTTCTGTGTGAAATCTATCCTTGGGCCTGTGATGCATCTGTCCATCCTTCCCATTGCTCACCTCTCTTTGTCCCATGGCAGTTTTGATAGATGTTCAACATTCTCCTTCTCTGGTGTATCACTGTTTTAGTGTAGGATTTTGTTCTTTTCCTTTCTCTCTCTCTCTCTCTGTCTCCTTGGCATTGTTAGATTAGGATTAGATTAGCTTGCTTCAGCTGGAATAGCTTGTGGCGGGTATTTTAGGAGCAAGAACCAGCCTTCTCTGGAGATTCCTCTCTCGGTTTCACAAGTCCCACGTTTGAGAGAGGTTTCCATGTTTGTGCAATCACACTTGGATGCTTGAGTGATCAACCTAGAAGCCCGATCGCATCCAGGGGTCTTTGTGATTTTCCATCAACGGGAAGTTCACGACGGAATTTGTGGAGGTCACTTGAGTGGTTTAGCTATCGCTAAACACATTCTTCACCTTGGCTATTATTAGCCAATGCTAAACTGTGACTATTGTGACTATGTCAAACTTTGTGTGAAATGCCAACTACATGCTAATATTCATCACTCACCTAGTCATGCCTTACAGGTCACACGAGACCTTTGGCCTTTCTCTTAATGGGGCTTGGATTTTGTCGGAGAGAACAATCCCTTTCTTCACAATGCCATCAATGGATTATAACCACATCTTGAATATTACACTAAATGGGTAGAATTCATTCCCCTCATTTCTACAAAAGCTAAGAAAATATGTGAATTCATCAACCACCACATCATTTGTCGCTTTGGTGTTCCTCACCACGTCATCACTAATAATGGCAAGCAATTCAAAAATAAAACCCTACGAAATCTTTGTGATTCTTTTGGCATTCAACTTAGTTTCTCTTCACCTTATTACCCACAAACTAATGACCAAGCTAGAATCAACCAATAAAACCTTGAATAAAATTCTTATGAAAGTAGTTGACGATCTTTGGCAAGGATTGGCATACGCACATTCCTTTCACCTTATGGCCCTATTGCACTAGTATTCAAACTTCAAATGCTACCACACATTTTTATCTGGTCTATGGTACCGAGGTTGTCTTGCCTCTTGAAGTACAAATTCCATCTCTTCGAATATCACTCAAGACATGCTAAAAATGATGATTTTTGCAGGACCGTTTAATGAACTTGAGTTATTAGATGAATTTCATTGCAATGCTCTTGACCATCTCCAAATATACCAAAAATGTATCAAGCATGCCTATGAAAAATGTTTCCATGAATGAACCTTTGGTCGACGACCTCATCCCGAAGGAAAATCAACATGTAACCAAAGAAGAGAAAAGTAAATGGGAAAAATTTGCTCCTAATTGGCTTAGACCCTATATTGTTACCCATGCCTATGGATCATGTGCTTATCATTTGTCTTCACTCAAAGGTAAACCTAAAACTGAGGCCATCAATGCCTGCGCATATTCTTCCATTTTATTATTGACATCAAGTCCTATATCACTTTCGTCAATTGACCACTTATCCCTTGAGCATTGTTCACCTTCCATATTACTTGTTTTTGAGGATCAATGACTAAACAAGAATCATGTGATTACCCATCACCTTTCAGCCTTATCTTCAATATGAGTACCATGAATATACTCATAACATGATTCTCACAGATACTTTTAAATTAAAGATGGAATCCCATGGTCATTCATCACTTGAAACCACCTCTTTCATAGTTAACTTTGTGTGCTATGGTTTTGTCTTCTAAACAAGAACCTAATCTTCCTTTATAGTCTTGTCCATGACTTAAACATCCAAAAACAAAATGGGATTCAACTCCTTGAGTCAAACTTCTAGAAAAAGATGACTCCCTCAAAAGGGACATCTCTTCTCTCTATCTCGCCGCTATAAATAGACTGCTCCCTTGAAGGACAACTATATAAAGTCATTGCAAAAATACAATAAAATATTTAAAAGCTTCCCACATTGATCAGATTCATGAAGACCTCAAGGAGATAATATACTCATCCTATATAGACTTCTGCATCGATCAGTCTATAAAAAAAATTAAAAAATGATAACTTTTTCGTCATGGACTTGCCTATTTTTGATCTTGGGTTTCTTGCTAGGTAAACATGTTGTCATACACTAAGTTATGCTAAACCACCTATTTTCATCTCATTGACTTTTCACCCAACTGTTCTATCTACTCAAGGGACTTTCATAACTGTGACATTTCATGATCATGTGACTTTCTTCACCCTTGGAATAGTCCATTATGCAACGCCTTTAGGGTCTTACATTCATAAGTCCATCTTGGGTATGGTAGACTCATTAGGGTTCTTATCAATTAAGCGGTTCTTTTACCACCTCTTACCATTCACCTTCCTCATTACTTATTGATTATCCTATACAGGACCAGACCATCGACACCTTCATTCAAACGACTCAATCATGCTTATGACTTACACTCAATCATACCTAAAACCTACCAACCCATTCCTTTACCTCATCACATTCTTTCCTAGCTTATGGGAGAACTACATCAACCTGAGGCCCCTTTTTTGGGGCTATGTAGGTAACACTCCTAGGGCATGGGGCCCTTAGAGGTTAGCTTGACCACTCTTTACCCTAACCTATTTTCCCCCATTTTCCTATTCATATTCTATCTTAGTTTCCATTTTCTACAACACTTGGAAATTAATACAAACATACATATCTACCATGTTATCACATCATAAAAACATCCAATCAATCATTTCACATTTCCATAATATCAAATATTTTGGAAATCTACACCATAACATACATATAACTCATCATTTATTTCCCATGTTACCAATAACTTGGACATTAAATCAAAATTAAAAACAAGACTCCATCATGCCTAAATGACCTAACTCCATCATGCCTAAAAGACTTGACTCCATCATGCCTATACCTAACTCCACCATGCCTAACTCACCTAACTCAATCATGCCTACGTGACCTCAATTTCCTAACTAACCTAACTCAACCATGCCTAACTGACCTAACTCCACCATGCCTAAATGACCTAACTCAAACATGCCTAAGTGACCTGACTCCATCATGCCTAAACCGATCTGACTCCACCATGCCTAATCCACCTAGTTTCCATCACATAAATAATAATACTAGAAATTACACACATAACTCCAACATCATACCATGAATATCACCATCTCTATATAAAAATCATCAGAATATGTGTGTCCATACATATGTGCACAAAAGAAAAATCAATACATATGTATGCCAATACAAATACATACATGTATATCAATCTCTCATATACAACCTCACCATCTTTGGCACGCATGCTGGTATAATAATAAAAATATCAAAAACTCTCATGTACATCCTTGCTATCTTTGGCACGTAGGCCGATACAAATCAACATATACAAAAATCTATATCCTGAACATATAGGGTGACTAATCATCACCCCACCTGATGTCCATGCCAGTCTCATTTGTCTCCTCCTCCTCCACCCTAGTGTGGCACCTTGTCGCCATCTCTCTACCTTGTATGGGTCTAGCCCTCACTGCTGCATGGCCTACAGCTGGGTCTAGCCTTCGTGACCTAATCACCTCTCCCTGACCCTGTTTGTGGGCTCACTGGCCCCCTGTACTCTCTGCACTATGCGTGCAAGATCTGGTCCTCTCACTCGAGGCTTGTTGTGCTCTATACTTTGCATACAAGGGGACATCTATCCCTGTGGTAGTCAGATGGTCCTGATAATACCACACCTCGCTCAGGGAATCCCTAAACCTGACCATCAATACTATCTGTAGTGGTGCCATTGGTCTTAGACCATGTCTTGCTACTTGCCTATATGATGGGACCTTTTCATTGACCCTATTCTTGAGCTTGTATTGGTGCTTGTGTTATGCCTTGGGCCTGTAGGGCCATAATCTAGGCCTGTGCGGTGGCCAAACTGGCCCTCTGACCCTCTTACTTGTGCTTGCAGGGTGACCTGTCCCCCATCTCCATCTCCACCCTATGTGGGTGCCTTTCCCTAGGAAATCTGGGCCTGTAAAATTTCCACTTATACCTATAATGTTTACACGTGTGCCTCGGACACACATCATTGCCCTGTAAACTGTAATCTAGGCTTGTAGGGTGGAAAAATGCCCCTACAACATGTCCCTCTAAACTGTAAGGGTAGCTAAGTCTGGATACCCTGGCCTACGTGGTGATGCTCGTAGTTGGACTACCCACCACTACCTATACCTATCTGTAACCCCTGCATCATCAATCCACCCAGTCCATTGCTTACTCCTCCTACCATATCGGCCTTTGTTGGCTGTGGTAGAGGCATAGGCCTCTCCATGTCATCCCTCATGTACTGAGGGAATGGTGGTGGCACATCCTAGGGTAGCCCAAACTATTGCCTGACCATATCTACGGGTATCATCTCGTGCTCATGGGCACAACGTCCTTGTATCCACCTGAATAGGTGTAAATTTCCAGCTCCCACTGCTATCTACCTATATGAAGGGAAGCCAACATATGGCCTCCAAATGATGTCAACACTAGATAATCCCTCCAATGCCCGCCTATAATATGCCACATCGTGAGTAGCCCTGACGCTTTGTGCTCTCCAAAAATAGGAACCCAAAACTGTAGCCAACTCAAAAAAATCCCACCTTGAATGCATCCAGTCGAGGCATACCAACTGGACACACATACGATGTGTTCATATGCCCAACAGTGTAAGGAAAGGTGCAACACAAGTTGAACCTCCACAACCACCCATAGGCCCATCGCTCCCTATATAACTGCACCAAGTATGTTGGTGCCCAAGAAAACCGGGTCCTATCCTCCATTACATCATATGGAGAACCCCCATCAGTGCTTGTGGGAATATCCCACCCTCTGCATATAGTAGTGCAAAACAACACATTGCCTCCATAATCAGGACCACTAGTCTCATCTCCTCAGGATGGGCCATGTACATCTCTCCATATCTTAGGCTCATGCTATGGAACCTCATCTTTGCCATCCCCTCTCCAAACACTATCAACATCATCTCCTCTAATGCCTCCGAAGAAATAGAATACACTTGCATCTCCACTATTGGTAACCACAGGATCATGTATACATCCTCTAGGGTGATTGTGATCTCACCCATCATTAGATGAAATGTGTTGGTTGTTGAATCCCATCTATCGATGAGTGTGACCATCAAGCTCGGCTTTCAAACTATGTGCCTATACCATCTAACCCCAATAAGGCCAACATCTGTAATGTGACTTCACTTCTTTGTTGTCACGCTCCCTTGTACCGATAGTAACAGAGGTAGTACTTTGTCTCATCCATATGAAACTAGTCCCTAGCCTGCACCCAACAAACCACACCATCATTAAAACTTGACCATACCTACCATATCACTTACTCGACTAACCTATTTATGAAGTTCTTCTTATTTAGTTCCCCACAACCCTAACGACCTACCCATTTTTCCCATCCCACTTTCCCACCCCTCAACTAATATCATATATACATTTTAGCCTACCCATTCTCAACACACTTACATTTATACCTCATGGCCTCTCTTTCTCTTTCCCTCCACCATAACCATTTCTCGACCTATTTTTCCTCAAAACCCAATCGACCTGGTTAATGGTGACTGACATCAGTCCATCATAACCGGCATCGGTCATATGTTATTTTACCAATGTCGGCTATAGCTTCATTGCGCGTAAGCTACCCTTTACCAACGTCGATCACTATTATCACCGACCAAACCCGCCAAATCCTCCCCGTGTTTTTCCACAATTTGACCATTCTAACCTATCAACCTACCCTATCCTACCCAAACCTCCCTAGCTTTCCCCCTACCCATATTTAACCCACATTGGACTTCCTACCCTTCCCATTTCATCAATTTTACTTCCAAATTCATAATTAATTCCTACCCAAACCCATTTCTACCCAAACCAATTTCTACAAATATTCCAACTAACAAGTGCAAATCGGGATCAAATCTTACCTCATTCGGTCGTGTCGGGCGTGGTGGTACATCTAGTCACCCTCTGGTGGCCTACCAAAACCCTCTCCTACCTCTGCCATGCCCAAATCACCGAAACCCACTCCTCTAATCCAACCAATCAAATCGATACCCCTAAGCTTGTGGACCCATCTCCCTAGCTCCTCTCACCAACTCGTACTCTCCACCTCAGTTGGGTATAATGCCATGTCCTTCTCTCTTAGAAAAATTAGAAAAAATTCAAATGGCTCTATCATTTTCTCTAAAGTCACAACACAATAATGATTCCGTAAAATATGGAATTTTTGTTTTATAAACCCAACCCGATCTAACCAACACTGGTCCTATTTGTGCCCTAGCCAACCAACATCGGTCACCCTATAACCAACATCAGTCAACCCTTATAACTCTTTGGCCTTTCTAAGCTTCCTTTTTCCTGCAACCATTAGAGCCAACACACCTTTTATCATTTAGGCCACCCATTGAACCATACCTACAAGCTCAACCTACTCATACATCTCCTTTTTTGCATCTTAGGAGTTGTTATTTTATCTATACCTTGGCCTTACCCATGCCATGACCTATTTAATTGAACCTGACCTACTTGGTGTGACCATTGACCTTATGTACTCGCTATACCTTACGATAATGTTACCTCTATTATTTTATCCTAACAACCATACCTTGCCTATTTTTGTGCCGTTTATCCCAACCAAACCTTTGGTGTACCTCAACATACCTAAACATTCCTACACCTGACCTATGTTGTGTTTCTAGACCATATTCTATACCTTGGATACTTGAATCACTTCACCCTTGCTTGGATAAATCTATCGACCTTAGATGATGTAAAGTTTGTAAGCTCTTCAACCTGGTACCGTGTTGCAATCTATACGTGTGTGTGTGTTTGATTTCCATTACCCATCACCGATTTTGACCCCGACCTACTACCTATTACCGAGTTAACCGTCACCCTTTCCCTTAATACTCAAACCCTTCCCCACATATCTTCACCACCTACACATTTATCAAACCACTCATTGATTCCGTATTACACCTCATCCATGCCTGGTTTGAGGGGATCACCTTCACCCACACATGGGGCAATCACTTCCTATTTTTGTCAACGTCGCTTACCAATACAAGCTATGCAACAAAAGGGGGAAAATGTAGACACCAAAATTGGGTCACACTCCCCTTGGTCCCTTTTCGAATAGCCAACTTAAACATGCTCACCTAACCATGACCCTTTTACCCCACATTAATATTAATTTAATTATTTATAATTAAAGTAATACCCATGCTCACAATATTCATTATTTAATTACCTTAATTAAAACTAATTTCCACCTCACCTAGACACCTCATCATAAACCTATTCTTAGCATGTTTCCCTTTTTACTAGGACTCAATATTCACTCACCATAACTAACTAAGACTTAGTCCTACCTACCTTAATGAACTAAGACTTAGTGCAACCCTAAAATCACATTCCTATTCTCCCTCTAACCACATTCCTTCTCATTAAAACATAACATTCCATTTTGATCCAAAAGAATAGACAGAGATGGCCCAAAAGATTGCCAAGATCTAGCATTTTTAGTAAACCTAGGATTTCCCGCCTTAACCGATGTCTAGTCAACCCTAAACCGACACCGGTCACCAGAAACTATCATTGGTTACCATAGCTCCACTTTGGTAACCTTGTTTGGGGGGTTGGCCACATTCTCGAGTTTTGGAATGAAGGAGATTGCATACAAGAAAGAACCAGAGCCCTTTTGCACATCCAGATAGCCATAACTAGCACCAAGACTAATCCAAAGATTTTTGCATTCATAGTAGCATTCTAGGAAGCACTATCGTAGCACTGAGCACCATTCCATAGATCAACCATCACCATTTTCCAACCATAAAATCTACAAATACTAGTAAGTGTATCTCTAACCTACATCATTTCATACTTGTCTAGATTATAAAGTTTCTTCATCTCTGTTTATCAGCATCCATTTGCATTTTTCATCCCACCCTTGTTACCTTACTATGAACCCAACCATCCCATCACCCATAATCATTTAATCACCTATACTTGATTCTGAATAACTCTGAGTACCCCCAACACCTCCACAGACCTAACTATTCCTCTTACCATCTCTATTCAATCTTAGACAAACCCCCAAAGCCTAGTTTATTGAATTTCTACCATCGACTTAATTGTCACTAGTTTCCTCTTAACCATCATCGGTCATACCTCACCGACATCGGTCTATGTATTTGGTAATCCTACCAATAACAAAAACCTAATAACCTACATCCAAGTGACCCAAGCTACCCAAAATCTGATCCTGACCTATTCTAGTACCTTGAATACCTACCCAACTCCTAGATATCTGATCATAACCTAGCTTGTTAGATTATATTTTTTTATTGTATTGGATGAGATACCTAAATCATATCAACTACAGTAGGATTTTATTTATCTATGCTATCTCTTGCATTAAGTTGTATTAAACAGTGGGTTGATTGCCACCAAGGAAGTACCACACTTCATGGATCTAGCACACACTAGGCAGCCCACTAACATATATTGTTTAACTCTCTTTTGTGGTATTTTTTTTATTTCAGGTAGTTCCTCCTAGCCAAAAGGAAGATCACACAAGATAATTAATTTAGAACACACACATAACCTCCAATCGACCATCATAATAGGTATTCCTCCTTGGCCCATACGCTTATCTCTTTCGTCAAATCCATAAAGAAAATGGTGAAACACATTAACAAAATTTCTTCATGAAGGAGATTGTTTACAGGTTGAATTATGCTCTATTTTTCCTTTGTAAACAACTCTACTCTTTCCATGATGACCGATTTCAAAATTTTGCATCCTCCTCCTTTTCCTCTTCCATTTCTTCATTCTCAAGAGGGAAATCTAAAATATAAAACTCTTTCTCTTGTTCCTCATGAGGACTGGTTTGGGCTGTAGGTTTTTCTTTGATGCTTTCCTCTATGGAAAGTTCATCAATAAAATCAAATTCAAAAAAGGAAGAAGGGGAAGAAAGATTCACAATTTCACTATCGAATGAAATAAATAACCTTTCTATGATCTCTTCTTCATCCAAAACCTCTAAATCTTGTTTATCCTCCTCCATTACCGATTCTGTGAAGATAAATTAGTAACCTCCAAGAATATGGTGTCACCATGCACACTACACTCAGAATAAGTAGAGATTTGATCATCTTCCTTTGTTTATTCCTTTGCAAATTTAGCTTCCCCATTTTGTTCTTTAATGAAATGAGCATTTGCTACAAGTTTAATCAGCTATGGAATTTGATTGGATTCAAATTTTGAACCCCAATCCTTCAAAATTTTAATTAATTCTTCTTTACTGGTTTGTTGAGTTATTTCTACCCTTCATGACTGATTTTTTAATTTATTTCATCCCCAAATGAATTAGGGAATGTGAGATGAGGGTTGGTCTGGGTTTCAACATGATTTTGTAATGAATACAGTGAAGGGGAAGGTGCGATATCTTCTTTTGGAGGAGAGGGAATGGAAGGAGAAGCCTTGAGAAAGCTAGGAACTTTCACCTTGGGCTGAGATGGTTCAAGATGATAAGGAATAGGAATTGTATACTAATATGGTAGGTATGTAGGAACATTCCATTGACATGGTTCCTCAACCTTATTCTCGTTATCATCTAATGCCTATAAAGATGTAATAAAATCAACCATTTGAGTGAAAGACTCACTCATTACCTCAAACCTTTGTTGTGGACTAAAATAACTAGGTATAAGACCTCCCCATGGATAGGGTTGCCTAAATTCAATTTTTTTAGCTCACAATATTTATAGTTTCTCCTTAACGACTAGTAAGATATCCTCCATTCTTTAAACTCTACCTTCAAAATCATTTTCAGGTGTATAATGGCCTCCAAATTTTGCATTTTTCTCATAAGAACATATATACTCAATTTGATTTTGTTCATAAAATTGATCTGCATGTGTGTTATAAAAATTAAAGAATGATTTTGGAAGAATGGAGGTGGATTTGAATGATACCGTTCTAAAAGTGTGGAATCCTTTAAGGAAATGAAGTCATGATTTTAAAATTCATGGAAAAGAGGAAAACAAAAGATGGGAAGAAAGGAAATGGTATGTTGATTGAGAAAAATGGGTTGGTTGGACCAGTGGAGTCACCATATATGTTAAGAAAATGCCTCCAAAGGATAAACATTTACAATCACACATCAAACTTGGAAAAGTAGAAATGTAGACTAAGATGTTATAATAAAACACCTGCAAAAGATATGACTTCGAAGATATCCCACCGGGCATACCAAAACTATTATTTTTAAAAAACATCACCCTTGATTTGTCATGAATTAATAATTAGTGTTTTTGGGAAACATGGGATTGTCTCCAAGTTGTGGGACTTTCTACTTGAGACAAACCTCTAGAGAAGGATGGTTCCTCTACCTATTCCTAATGCTAAAATAATCCTAAGGAAGGAAATGTAACTATCTAATCCTATTCTAATAATCCAATGGACTAAGGAAAGAGAAGGATGCAAGGAAAGGGAAATCCTAATCTAATAGAGGTGATAACACAAAGAAGAGGGGGATGAAAACTCTTAGATGAGTGGAAATGAGGGGAAATGAAGGGAAGACATGTGTGCCATAATAAAATCCAACACTCACACACTCATCTCCATGGAGAACACCGGAAGAGAAACATGTAAGGGAAATAAGAATGCACATCAAACCAATACAACAAGGGAAAGGAAATAAGATATGCAAAAAAATATGAGCTATGGCTGAGAATAACCACAAAACAAGACTTTTATTACTTCAAGAGATGTAAAATTAATTACAGTTGATAGAAAGAGGCAAGTATCCACATGCAATGAACCAAATTTGAGGTTTGCGACTCAAAATTGTAAGGGAACACTACTCTAAATAATGATCTTACAATCTAAGAGGGTCCTCAAGCGGTAAGAGTATATTTACAAAAATAATTTCTTCTCTATTGAATTTTTTTGGTGATATGGTTATATATTTATAGCTTAAGCTTCTCTTATAAACAAGGAGGTAGCTCTAACTATTCATCCCATATATTTCTCCCACAACCTATCTACGTGGGTTGTTATAACCCCATAAACAACTTCACTAATAATATTATAATAATCATGTGAGCACTAAACAAATGCATTCCTAACATTCCCCCCTTAGTGAACATGGGGAAAACCTTCCTTTGTGCTTGCACTTGCTCATGATCGGTGATTTTCACAAGATGATCACAACCTCAAGGATGGTTTTAAAACGGTTGACCAAAAATATATAATAATGGTTTTTCATTTGGAGTACTACAAACCACAAGGTGATGATCTTGTGAATGGTTTACCCACAACCAATAATGGTAGTTTTTCAATTGGTTTACCACAAACCACAAATGAAAGTTTTCAAGTGGTTTACCCATGATGTGTCAAGTACTATTATCAGTCCTCATCAATATCTCACTATAGGTAATATCATAGGAAATTATGTTAACACATTACAAACTAAAAATTGGAAATGGAACATTGGATCATGTTCCCCCTCAATGTGAAATTTCCACTTATTAATCAAACTAGGAACATTGAAAAGAAAATCATATTGAACTGCATACTACTAAAAAAATCTTTCTAGTTAGATCTTGTTGCACATGGCCAACATTTCAAGTGAACGTATTCACAAGTGGGCCATCTTCTAATGAAGTATGGAAGTCAGAGAATCACAAATAGTCATCTACACTCCAAAAAATTCTTTTTCCAGCATCTAGAACCACAAAAAATAGGAACTCTAAAAAGAAACACACTGCAAAAACTGAAAGCAAATACTCACACCAAAATAATGTCACCACAAAAAAATGTGGCCTTATTGTTGGAGGCTGATGAGAAGTCGTTGATTGGCCTCCAACCTCCATCCCCTAATATCATGTTGTTAGCTCAACCAGATTTAATTATAAAGATAAAATATAACTCAGATGTCGGGTAACACCGAAAATGCATCCGTAAGGCAATTTTTTTATTTTGACAACTTGACTCTTTTGAATAGACAATAAACAAATATCCTAAAATCACCTATTTGATTAACTTGACACTTTGATGGACAAAAAAATGGCTAGATGACATGTATGACAAAAAAATAATTTTAACAACTTTTGACAAAGACACGATAAACTTAATGAACTAATGAATCATACATTTTTAATGAGAATATACTCTAAATGGCAATAGAGAGAGTTGAAAAAACTCAATGGAATTTGTTATTAAATTATAATGATGAACATAAATGAATCTTTCAATAATGACTCAATACACTTTTTGAAAGGACGAGGACTTTAAATAGAGAACAAATACTACTAATTCTTGACTCAATAATTGTTACATGTGAAAACTTTAATAAAAAATTCTAATGTAAAAAAGGATAATATTAAACATTGACCGATTAAAATGTTGGACTCAACTTTTGATTAAGACCGAAAAATACATAAATGAAATAATAATGAATTGAAAACTATAACAACTATAACCCTATTAAAAATTTGTAATCTATAACCATACACTAATTAAAAAACTCCTAATAACACCCTATGTAGATCAAGATGGTTTTGACACCTGAGACTGTTCGAGGGAGGGTGAGCTTGGTTGTCAACATAAACAACCTTGAGAATGTCACCAAAATGTGTTGGTCCAAATTGATCCAACTGCAAGAACATAAATGTTATTGCTTAGCATCTGGTTGAAGGATAAGATCTTGATCTGGAGGCTCGAGGTTGTGAGGCCTATCTAAAATCTTTATGCCTCCTTACCAATAAATAAAAAGTTAAGATCTTGTATGGAAAAGAACACATGGTTAGAATATATTTAATTAGACATGTATAGATGGTGCAAATTCCGAATTTTAAAAGGCTCCATGCATGTGTGATGAGCCAAGGTGGAGATAAGAGCTATAACTTTGCTGAATTAATTTGCCACATAGGATTTTTAGTATACTATCAAGAAATCTACTGCAAACAATGAAAATGCAAGTGGGAGAATACCGCTACAACCAAGATAAACAAACGTCTATATTTGGCCAATCTTCCTCCACAATTTGCTGACAATGATTAAAAATGAAGCATTATAATATGCTATCTACCATCTCAATGGGATGTAAATAAGTCAAATCCAATGAATATTTTTGAAGTTGGATATATATGTGAGGAAAGAAATCTTCCTGGTATGACTCGGTTGTGGTAAAACCAAATGAATTGTATGTACAGGAGAAATAAATGAAGCACTACCCCTCCACAATTATTTCAAACTTCCATCTAACAAAAATTCACTCTGATACCAAATCAAGCGTAAGAGCAGATTTACACACAAAAATATTTTCTTCTCTATTGAATTCATTTGGTGATATGGTTACATATTTATATCTTAATATTATCTTATAAACAAGGAGGTAGCTCGACTATTCATCTTGTATATTTCTCCCACAACCTATCTAAGTGGGTTGTTATAACCCCATAAAAAAATTCACTAATAATGTTATAATAATCACATGAGTAATAAACAAATGCATTCCTAACAGGTCCAACCTTTACAAATGAGCATTATTCAACAATATTTAGAAGAGGGGAATAGAGAGAGAGGGAAAAGAGAGGGAAATTCAAATTCCTCCCATCAACCAATGACCAGAACTCATTAAATATTTTACAAACTATTAGTGCAAATTCACATCACCCCCAAAATGACATGTGGATCTTGCTTTTCTAAGGCAATGTCATTTGGTGTGAATGCACAACATTGAGCTCTCCGAAGTGTGGGACCTTTACAAATGGGGAAAGCTCTCTAGAGAAGGCTGGTTCCTCTTCCTAAACTACCTGCCACAAGCTATTCCAGTGTAGGAAAGCTAATCTAACCCTAATCTAACTTCCAAGGAGATAGGGAGAGAGAGAAAAGAGAAAAAATAGAAGCCTACACTAAAATGGTGATACACCAGAGAAGGAAAATGTTGAACATCTATCAAAACTGCCATGGAACAAGAAGAGGTGAGCAATGGGAAGGATGGACAAGTGCATCACAGGCCCAAGGATAGATTTCACATAGAAAATGTTCCAAAACTCCATGAACACAGCTCCAAACCTGTAATGAACATTCAAACATGCAAAAATACTTGCAATGAAGAGAGGCAAGAAGAAAATAAGCAAAAAATGAGCAAGGATGGAAAGATGGATCAAAAAACATTTTGTTGCTCTAGAAGTTTGCATAGAACATCATTTTAATGGTAAAAGGAAAAAATGCAATTATAGAGCATGGGAGGAGGTTTTAACTCCATTTTCAACCTTGGGGAATAAAATAAGGGAGGGAAAAGCAGAAAATATGAACAACCTTTTACAAATGAGCCAAAACTAGCTTTTATCATGAAGCAGAATGAAGAAAAGTGAAAAAATGCGGGAAAATTTGATTTGTAACTCCAACCACTGAAAAATTCTTCTAATTAGCCTACAAAATGATGGGTTTCCATAAAAAATCCCATACGCCATAGTACATTGCTTTATAGAGCAAAATAGAGGCACACACTTCATTAATTTTGGTGGTTGGAGTCGTTTTTGTGTTTTTTGCATGCCAGAGACATTTTCCTTTTTTCTCCCACAAATATCATCAAAAAACAAAATTTAACCCTCCATCGTGTAGAGAATTTCACCACTTTCCAATGACACAAAGAACACAAAAATCCAAGCTCTGGATCAAAATTTATGCCCCTTTAAAGATTTAGGAAAAAATAGGGCAAAAATGGATTGGTGGGCCGAAACTTTAAAATTTCCTTTTTTTTTGAATTTGGGAAAATTTCCCCAAAAATCCCTATGCCCCACCACTCCGCTGCCACATGGCACTTCCCTATTCACTGATGGAAACGCGGGCCCAAACCTCGCTTCCATCCTTTGATTTTTCATTGGGAAAATTTCCCAACTTTTCCCCGTGCTCCGCTATCCCGGTGACACGTGTCACTTCCTCATTGGTTGGTGGGGATGCGCTTCCAATTTTTCCTTTTCCACCTTGGCGGGCTTTCGGGTCATATTTTTCCCTTGCGCCATTTTGACCACTTTGGAAAATTTTTCCAAATTCTTCCGCGCCTCCGACTTCCGCCGACGCATGCGTGGCACATTTTGATTTAGCACGAGCCTTAATCAATTTTCTTTCTTCGCGGGTCCGTGGACAAAATTTTCCCTTTTTTCCCTCGAATACTTTGGAAAAAAGCCAAAATTTACTTTGCGCCTCGACTTCCGCCTCCGGCTAGACATGTGGTGGCCTCCTATTGGTCTGTGGGCCTTCGAGCAAAAATTTCTCCTTTCACCCCCACCGAGCCCTTTGGAAAAATTTTCAACTTACCCCCACTGACCCACCATTTCACCTACTACGTGGCACATTCCTATTGGTTGCGGGACTTCCCAGGGAAAATTTCCCTCAAAAACTCCGTTGAGCCATAACTTGAGAAATATAAGGAGTTAGGAGGAAAATTTTACCTTTCTGGAAAGGTGAGGAAAAATCCTATATGATGGGATCATTTCCAGAATATTTTGAGTACCTAAAGCATGCCAAAAATTCATTTAAGTGCCAGCAAAGGAGAAGAAGGAGGAGTTAGCCAAAAATAAGCATGGGGCTTATTTTGGATAACACAAACACTCGGGCACCT
The DNA here is from genome assembly GCA_018340775.1 of Taxus wallichiana var. yunnanensis. Classification (NCBI taxonomy): domain Eukaryota; kingdom Viridiplantae; phylum Streptophyta; class Pinopsida; order Cupressales; family Taxaceae; genus Taxus; species Taxus wallichiana. The sequence continues at coordinate 851,286,882 of CM031234.1, forward strand.
CTAAAAGACTAATTCTACATGTCATTCGACCTGCAAAAGGAGAGGGGCATCGTTCTTCATTAATAATAGTGGTTGGGGAATGATTCGATGAATTTACATGTTCAGAATGAATTATTTTACCTTAAACATGTTTTTTACATTTCGGTCCCTAAGATTACATCGATTTATAAAATCTTTGATCCTAAGATATAGTCATTGATGAGACCTATATAAAAAAATCAAACTAGCTTGACTTGGTTAACCACAATGAGAATTATGAAAAAATGCTGCATCGCTCATTCGGTGGCTTTTTCCTACATTTCTCCTTTATTTGTAAGTCTTTCAAATATTGGACATTTTGGTGTTCGTATAATTTTTATGTTAGCGGATCCCATAGTGTCTCATGGGTTTGTTTGTTTATTTAGGGGATCTATGAAATATGTGAAAAACTAATCTTTGATAAATCCACAAAACATTGAATCAATGATCTGACACTTTAGACTCATCTATATTTCCCTAATTTCTTCTCAAAACAACCTTGTTACCTTTAGAATCTCTTCCAATCAATCAATACTATCCAAGTCATAGCCTGGTCACTTCCTTGGTTCGATGGGTTAGGAGAATCCGTGAAATTCTATCTTCTAGAATTTAATGGTGTGTAGAGTGATACACTCGCAGTTTTATTAGAACATGGAAACAATGACATCCATTAGATGCAATATCCAAAATTGCAAGAGGAGAAATTTTGGATAACAATAACAGGAGGGGATATTATCAATTGAATAATTATAGGTAAAAATTAGCATTATAGGTATTATTTAATACCCTTTGAATGAACGTGTTTATACCATACTTTTACTAAGTGAACCCCCCATGAAAAATAGTCATAAGAAATATATTGAAATCCTCTACATTTTGGACTCATTAATTTTTTCAAAGACTTAAAAATATTCTATGATAACCCAAGACTCTGTAGTTGTCCCTTCAAGTCAAAAGTGGAATATTCCCTAAAAATAAAATTTTAAGAATAAAGGATCCTAAAAGTTATTTTAATGATCATAAAATGTGTTTTGGAGTCAAAATCATATAATTTTTTTCCCCAAAACACCCTTTTATGCTCTTAGGGCTAAAAAAGCACTCCCAATGTTCTAAAATGGAGTTAGCGGATGACATCAACAATTCAAAACAACCTGGAGGACTTTTGAGCATGAAATGTCCCATTGGATTGTAATTGAGGTGTGAATGGGACATGGGGGACACCAAAGTGTGCTCCCCCATTATTTCATAAGGTTTCGTCACTTAACAAACATAATGGTGTGTTAGGCAGAGCATGTGAAGAGTTAAGTGCCTAGGTCCCCTTCCCATGATAAGAAGACCCCTTGACCCATTTTAAAGTGCATGATGTACCATTGTATATTCCCAAGGTTCAAAGGGGACACAAAAGTGTGCTCCCCATGTTGGATCACTCCTTATAACTTGAGACTTACAACTTTTGCACCTAGGGAGGCTCTAACTTGCATTTCACTTGTCCCCTTCTCATGAGTTGAGACCCATGGCACATTTTCTCACCCATGATGTCCCCTAAAATTTTACCCAAGGTGAAATGGTACATTGGGGACACAAAAGTGTGATCCCCCTTAGGTTTCATTTTTCACAACTTTTCCATTACATCTTTTACACCTAGGGAACATCATAACTTGCAAGTAACTTAACCCCTATCCCATCCTCATGATCAGACCCCTCATGGTGAATTTTTGAGATGGTGATGTCCCATTGGATTGAGAAAACACCAAAAGGGACATGGGGGATATGAAATTATGCTCCCCATTCTTTTAATCAGCCCTTGGTCATGTGAAGAACTAAATTTTATCCCCTGGAAGCCATTTTCAGAAACTTTTCCATCACATCTTTTGCACCTATGGAACATCATAACTTGAAAGTAAATCAACCCCTTGTCCCATCCTCATAATTAGACCCATAATGGTGAATTTTTGAGATGTTTTGTCCCCTTGGATTGAAAAAAACATCAAAGGGACATGGGGGATATAAAAGTATGCTTCCCATCCTTCCACTTAGCCCTCGGTCACGTGAAGAGCTAATTTCTATCCCTCAAAATCCATTTTCAGTTCCCTTCATCTCAATCACACTACATTATAAGATGAAACTTTACATCATATGGTGAAATGTAAACTTATCATCCCTCACCATCCCATTACACCTTTCCACCCTACTTTTAATGGTGCAAACACAATCAAACCCATCTCCCAACCCCGGTTTAGCTCTATGGTCAAAGATGAGTTCCAATTTACAAGATTGAATGACTTAACTCCTCACCTCACATACCTAGCCATTTTTACATTGAAATAGGTATGATTTTCCCCTCCAAAAATCCATTATATTGTTGCATAGTGATACAGATGGAATTATTTAGAACCATCAAGCTCAGGAAAGGAACTTTGCTCATATCTCCAAAATGACCCGATTTCTACCAAAATTTACCTGTGCACTCTTACCAAAAATGCCTTTAAGATGTCTATAATAAAATTTCATTGATTCTCTATATAATTTACAACTGTGAGTTTTTTTAACAGCCCCTGAAATTTCCTTTTTGGATCTATGGAGTTTTGGTTGGTAAAAAATCCTCAAAAAATGGAGTGGAATGTCCTGAGACAAAATTGAATATTTTGAGACTAGTTTCATTACAATCTAACACCCAAAATACATCTACCTAAAAATAGTAAGTTGTGTAAGGTATCATATGTATATATATTGAAATTTTCTAAAACAAAAACTCTCATCATCTATGTTACTCCAACAAGCAAAAACCACTAAAAGGTGAAATTTGTGAAAACTTATTAAAAATGGTCATCCTAGTCAGGACCTACTAAAAATAGAAAGTATTGCAATCGGGCTTAAATAACTTGTATCAAATAAAAAATTTTTTTCTATCTCATTTATTTTTGCAACAATTTCAAGGCTAAGAAATTATCTTATGGTTTAAACATGAAAGAAATCCCTTGCAGACTCTCAAAAAATTAGTCTCGAGGTGAATTCCAAGACTGTATTTCAATCCATCCTAGCAGTCACAAAATGGGGTCATCATGTTTAAATGATATGGACCATGAAAGGAAAGTGATATCAAATAGGGTTTGTAAAGGTAAGATCCAATTCTCAATCATCTTCTCAAGATATGGCATGGGAATGTGTTTGATGAGTATGATGGTGAATGCAAAGTTTCTTATTTCCTTGTTTGTAGAAAAAGATGTCTTCAATAAGGAATGTGTAAACAAGAAGGTACTTGGGTCTCTTGAGGTTTATTCCATTTAAGAAGGAGATATCTTTGTCACTAAGGTGAATTTTGAAGTTACAAGAAGTCATGAGGAGGAAGGTGATGATTCTCACATTCCAAAGCTTTTTCCTTGCATTCAAATATCTTTCTAAGAGGAGGGACATCATGTGAATAACACCACGGAAAGGAAAATGTCAAGATGAACTAGTGTGGATAAAATATTGTCACTTGAACTATAGGATACCAAGGTTCCTAAGACCATCATGTTTGTAGGATCAAGAAGTTTTCATAGGTCCACTCAGTGTAAGTCCCACAATAATGTTTTTGAACACTTGTTCAATGATTTAGAGTGTGCCTGCATCTCATAGAGGAAGGAGATTGTAACCACAATGTTTCAATACAAAAAGAGGTTAGAAGAAAAGAGTTTCATTTAGGGAACAATCCTTCTATATAGAGGATAAGAATTTTTCAATGAGGAACATATGAGCAAGAAGGTGTCAGGGCATCTTGAAGTTGGTTCTATTTAAAAAAGGAGATCTTTATCACAAAGGTGAATTTTAAATCCAAGGGAAGTAAAATAGTGATCTCCATGTCTTAACTTTTATCTTGTGATCAAATAAGATCATCATGTTTCCATATAAGTTCACATTTCATAGTAGTGTTTTTGAACACTTATTCAATGCCTTGGAATGTGTCTGCATCTCATAAGAGGAAGAATTTTCAATTTTAGTATTCCAATTCAATAGGCAGTCGAGTGTAAGGAACTTCATTCATGGTCCATCAGAAGCATATTATTCATCAACAAAATGCTTTCCCGCCTCTATATTTTCACTTCTCTCTCCTCCCTCCCCCCTCTCTAACATTCTATTTCTCCACTGGGAATGTACTTTTTCACTCTTTCATCTTATTCACTTAAGTGACTTAATGTTGCATTGTAAAATTCCCTTTTCAAAAATAAGAAAAGACTTTGTTCCATTCCTAAAAATTTGAAAAGTCACGTGGTGGCGATCTAGAGGAAATTATGGGTGGTTAGAAGTTCCCTATTTCTCCCTAAACCATTACAGTATGTAAGAGCACTCTGATAACTTTCCAATTCATATTGGAATGCATGAATTGAACATTGTATGCTCCCGATATAACTGGTCAAAGTTCATGGTCAAAATAGGTCAACATGGAAGCTCATGTCTACAGTACCCAAACTTGTGCTGTACGAGTTTATTAAGGTAAAATGTGATCATGGATGTGTTTGGTATAACCCTCTATTCTTAAAAGGTGTGAAAATTTTCATTTTCAACAGTGAGGTCACTCTTGTTTTAGAAGGGGAGCCAACCTTTGTGGTATATTAGTGTGATTTTAATTTTTTCATTTACACTATAGTTTTATGCCACATTATTTTGTGTATTGTGGTACTAAAGCATGGTAGAATAGGAGCTCAAAATTTTGAGATTTTGAAGGTCCAAGTGGTGGGTCCTTAGGCCACCAGGTGGTTTTCGGCACTATCCTAACTCACTACCCAAACTGACCGAGCTCATGGGGGGCCTATTCTGAAACAACCTTGCCACACATTTACACATTACAACACAACCAAGTTATTATACCTAACTTGATAACATGGCTAAAGCCATTTCAAACCAATTCACCAATAAAATTGCAGTTGATCTGTTTAAACTCAATAGTCTATGCAAAGCTCATAGATGGGTGGGGGATGTTATTTCCACAAGCATAAAAATAGTATGAATGTGGTCATATCCATGGTTACAAACACATCAATGCAGACTATTTCAATCCCTTAGACCACCAAATCCTAATGCATGTGGGATTATTCTTAAACAACATTCCAAAATAAGTCACTTTGGTGGGATTCAAACCACTGACCTTGCAAAAAAGATTAAACACTCTAACCAACTCTCCCACAACTCACAATGGGTTATTGTGTCACATTTTGCTATTTAAACAAGGTATTTGGTCTCATTGTATAATGGTGGATAAGGGGAAGATTCTAGGTTTGTTTGTTTTTAGCCCACTTAGAGGCATTTTAGAGTTTGATAGATTGGAGAAATGTTCACAATTTGTAGATGATTGGCATGAGCCTTTTATTTTCTTGATTGGAGTTCATTTGACATCGTTTTAGAAGATTTTTTGACCACTTTTGATGTAGAACATGGGAAAATGGACTGTGAAAGTGTGATAGGAAGGTGGAGGACATTACCGATTGATATTAGAGTCTTTCAAAGGTATTTTATGCATGTTTCTTATTGGTTTCAGATTCGTTATTCATTTGTAATATTTCCATTGTACTTTCAGATTTTATTTGTAATGGATCAGATTGTATTTTAGCAGTTTCGAAGCTGTAGCCTGATCAACGAGTGAGCTCCATTATCAATTTTTCATGTTGTGTGTTTAGTATGCATCTATTTATTTTGATTATTTGGAGATTTAAATCAAGTTTTTAATTAGTTGTGTTCAACTATAACACTTTTACAATATCATATTTTTATCCTTTTAATCGTGAAAATTGGAAACAGATAATGAGATAAAAATCAGATTTAGCTTATTGAGCACATTTAAATAAGTTTTGCATCATATTTTAAATCAATTCGTATTTGATAATTTTGGGAAAATGATTAATTTGTTAAGTATCCATTTGATAAACTATTTAAACATGGGATTAGTGTTAGTTTACGAATCAGGTGGTGAGATGAAAAGTCACATGGGGGAGAGAAAGAAACATTTCATAAGCTATAAATAGGAATGGCTTATCCATTCCAAAGGGTTAACATTTGTTTATTGTTACTAGTTGTTGGCTTTCACTTCTACTACAAGCAATAAGATACCTTCTTTTATCTCCTTTCCTTTCTTATGTTCTTCCATACTCTCTAATTTCCAACTTTATAAATAACTGTAATATTTTATAACCAAGAAATAACTTTGTATCTTTGATTAATGAATTCATAGAACTTTATGTCTCCAATTTATTAATCTTTATGTTACTGACATTTTTGTTTTATTTTATTTAATGTGGACCTATTCTAGTTACTGTTGGTGAGAATCTGCAAGTGCTTAGTCACAACATTAACCCCTTCTCTTTATTCCTCCTACTCCCCTTTACCTCTTTCCAAGAAAATTCCTCCCTAGTACATTATATGTATTCCTATGTGATCCTCCACCTAATGGCCACCCCAGTTATAATTATTTTGAATTTAATAAATGGGAGCATCCCCATACCCAAGAAGGAGGGGCTTAGGGCCATGATTCTGTTTGTGGAGACCAATAATCTTCCTGCAACAAATTATTTCACCAATAGTCTATGTGATATGTTTCCCATCAATATATAAATGAAATATGGGTGGAAAAATCCCATCCAAATTAAGACATGAATTGTAGTTTCCATATTTACCCATACGATATCTATAAGTTAGTATTGATGTAAAGCTACAAAAAAGAAACTTCACCATTCAATGCATAAACTGAATTCAAGATATTGTGAGCCCATTCATACCTTAAATTTCCATAAAAAGAGAAAGTTTCTTGCTTAATTTAGTATTTTATACCCCTTCTTAAACCAAGTTTGGTATCCTCTTTACACCAAACCTATCATACAACTCAGAATCACTATTAGAGAAACATATAGCTCACATTATTGAGTTATAATCAAAGTAATTTCTCTTCACAAGACTAAATATTTTCCTTTGCTTATTAATATCTTGTACTCTATGATCCATACATTCTAGTATTGTCCATCTACACCTTCCACTATCCATAATTCTTCTTAGTTTCTAGTCTAAAGGTCCTTCTTGCTTGTAGTCATTGTCCTTGTCTTTTTCCATTTTTTTTCACTTTATTACCACAATTTACTCCTTATATGATCATTCTTTATTAGTCATTAGATTCCTTAAAAACCTTATCCCCTTTTCCTTGAACTATCCTTCACCATTCATCTTGATAGGGAATCTTACTAATATTTGACCATCCAATAATACACTAGACTCTATTATCTTATCTTTGTTCCCTATATACTACACTGTTTGAAATTCTTGTCCTTAACATTATTTTCTTATACATTACTTTTAAGTTACTGAAAAATTCACTTGGTACAATGTTCCATCAAGATGATTTTTCAAACCTAGTATACCCTCTTACAACATGAACGTATTTGTTCACCTTAACTCTGTCCCTTCTAGGACTGTACAATCTTATTATGATTATGATCTCAAACTACCAAATTGTTCCTATACCCCTAAGACCTCTTCAAGACTCTTTCAAGATTTAAACAAGGTTTACTAAGTTGTTCTTATGGTCTCAATCATTTTCATACCTAATAGATCAAAAATTACAACACATCACATTTTGTTGTACCTAAATATGTGTATGTAAAGAAATACACCTTGATTTCCCTGTTTTCATTATTCTTAATCCATTTTCTTGAATCTCACAACATAACATTTATTAGTATGATTTCTTAGGCTTACTCGCTCCTTGTTGACATCTATTCCAATCAAGGGAATCATAAGTACTTTCGTAAAACCTCTTTAGGAATATCACAATGATACTTACCTAGGGTCTCAAGACCGACAATGTAACTTAGAACCCCAATCACCTTACAAGGAATCTTTGAGAAGTTTCCCAATATTCAAAAAGTATCTTACCATGTCACCAACTTGCTTTCATATTCAAAATGTAATGAAAAATATTTTTACTCACATTCACCCTTCTTCACTGCTCTCACAAGCTTCTAGCCCTGCTCCAAGGGTTATTCCTTTATAAATTTTGATACACTTACTTTCACAAAGAACTATTATCCATTATGAGTACCCATTTATCCATTTTAACTTCCCTAACAACTTTGTAGGAGGTTCTTAAAGGAATTCTTCCCAGATCCCAAGTTACCACCTTTAAATTAGGTCACCTAGTGCATAGTCTAGAACTGTAAAAAAATGTAAGAACATGCAGACTCCAATCAATCCATAAATTTAAAATCTCTTTCATTAGCATAAAATAATGATATATACTAATTTTCAGAATATTTCATCTATCCAAACTTAAGTTACACAAGTTGTACAAATTAGCCCTAGCTAGGTTTTAACAGAGCCCGAGAGGGGTTTTCTTCCATAGCTTGCTTAAAATAAGGTATCAAGACCTAATGTTTGTTTATTTGGATCTGTCTTATCCTTTTCCATCTTTCATCTTTAGGAAAAAACCCATTAATCATTATAAATTAGTCCCATCATCAAGATTTTCTAAAATTTCAAGCTTACTACTCTATTTTTTAAGGTTATTCAAACTCTCACAAGTGAGAAAACTTGGCAAACTACTATAATTCCTACTTACACAAGTTAATGCTTCTAGTTTAGATTCCTTGAGTACCTTTACATTCATTCAAGATTTAGAAAATACAACTTCCTTACTTTTACTTTAGAATGCCCTTGTTTTCTCAAGAATGTGACTTCTTTATTAAGAAACTATCTTCATATAGTCATTTCATGATCTCAATCCATACAAGTTAAATTTGTTACTCAAATAATTAGGGAAACAGAGGCACCGGGAATTTTTTGAAAATTTTTCCAAAGACAAAAAGAGGTAAAATTTGGAAATTTTTTCCCCCACTCCGCTTTTGGGTATCACCATCTTTAGTTTTCATTTCGATTTTGCATTTTTGATCCAGAGTCTTTATTTTGCAATGCTATGGAATTAGGATTAGAAAAATTTCTAATAATCACCATAGTATACATTTCCAAATATCACAAGGATACAAATTATTCTTCACAAAACATTCAAAGTAGAAACATTTGATAGTTTATTTCCATGGAAATCTATTTACACCATACTTCATTCATGTTTACAAACTTCCGGAGCCTTCTTGGCTCCTCCACACGTGTTTTCCAACTCCAAACTTCTTCCCAAAACCTAACTATTCTCCCTTCCATTTGAATTTCTTCCCTTCTTAACATGTGAAGAGGTGGTTACTAGTTAATTTAAAGTGACTAACCATGATTCGAGGTGACTATGGTCATGAGATCCTAACACAAAGGTAAAGACACCTTATTTACCCCCATGAGGTCTTAAATGAACTTTTACAATCATTAATATCCCTTACACTACATTAGACCCATTCATTCATACTTAGCAATTCAAATTTCAAAAACTACAGTTTGGAGGGAAAACTGATAACTTCAACTTTAGATTTCCAAGGAAGTCCATAGGGACTTAAGACACTCTAAGGCACTCTAAGGTCCAAAAACATGCTTTATTTATCTATATAGCTGATGCACCTACATCATACTTGTAAGGTGGAAGAAATTGTGTGCTAGCTCAATTAGTCTTCTTTTTCTTCTTCCGATTGTAGTGTCTCTTTGATTCTTCTTTATTTCAGCCAAGTCTTCTTCATGTTATTTCTTTATTTGTCTTCCATATCTCTCTTATATATTCTTCTTCATTTTCTTTCTCTCAAATATCCCTAGTCCTTTTTTCTTCTTCATTTGAGCTCTCTTAAGAGATTCTTTTTCAAATTATTTCACTTTTTTTTCTAGTACACCTGCACAAACACAACCACACGAAAAAATCAGATATAAAACATGAAGACTTTGGAGTCTCCGTCACTTTCCTTTGTATGTTATCTAGCTCCTCCATCTCTAAATCAACCTCTAAAATTTTTTTGTCTTCATTTTCAATGTCATGTCCATCTTCTTCCTCTTTATGAAATTGATTTTCATCTTAAAATTCTGTACAAACGTCATAAAACTCATCTTTATATGAATCATCATCTTATTCATTTCTAAAAAATTCTTCATTTTTGTCCTCCTTAATACAAGCTAAGAAGTTTTCTATCACTTCTTATTCATAAACTTCTGAGTTTCTTCATACACCACCTCTTTGATGACCTCTTCATCTTGTTTTCTTATCTTATTCTCCATTTTCCTCAACTTATTCTCTTCTTTTCTAATATCTTCTCTTAAATACAATTTTTTTCCCCTTTACAAGTGGTTATATTTCCCACTTAACCTTTATTCTCATAAAAAATTCAACATCATTATTTTCTTTCAACATGCTCATATCTTTTATTAACTCATCAAGTTTCTCTATATCCTTCATAAGCTCTATCAGTTCTTGTTCAACCCATAATTCTTGTTTTCTTGCTTCCTATTTCCTTTGTGTTTGTTTCTTCTTTCTATCTCTCTCATCTTGCTTATTCTTTTGGATTAGTAACATCTGCAACTCTTTCATTATATCTTCTTTATCAATTTATTTAACAAGCATTTTTCACCTTGTCTTGTGTCTCACTTAGGTTCTTTTCCAAACCTAATTTGTTGACATGTTTATCTAATTCTCTTTCTTTCAATTATTTCCTCTTCTTAGACGCTTTTAATCTTCACTTCTTCTTATATCTTTTCTTACAACCTGTCAAAACTTCATTTTCATACTCACACAACTTATTGTTAGCATAAAAAACATTTAAAACTCATTAAATGCCTTCTCTGATACCAAATGATATATAGGTACAACGGAAGCAACTTCAACATTCAATGCATAAAATGAATTCAAGATGCTATGATCCCATTCATACCGTAAATTTCCATAAAAAGAGGAAATTTATTGTTTATTTTAGTATTTCCTACCCCTTCTTAAACCAAGTTTGATCTCTTCTTTATACTAAACCTGTCATACATCTTAGAATCACTATTAGAGAAACATATAGCTCACATTATTGAGTTATAATCAAAGTAATTCCTCTTAACAAGACTGAATATTTTCCTTTGCTTATTAAGATCTTGTACTCTATGATCCATACATTCTAGTCTTGTTCATCTACATTCTCAACTCTCCACAATTTTTCTTAGTTTCTAGTCTAAAGGCCCTTCTTGCTTGTGGTCACTATCCTTGTCTTTTTCCATTTTGTTTTCACTTTAATTCCAAAGTTTAATCCTTCACGGGATCATTCTTTATTGTCCATTATATGCCTTAAATACTTTCTCCCCTTTTCCTTGAACTATCATTCACCATTCATTTTAATAGTCACTCTTACTAATATTTGACCATCCACAAATACACTAGACTCTATCACCATACACACAACCTTATCTTTGTTACATATATCTGTCTTGTTTGAACTTATTTTCCTTAAAAATGTTTTCTTATACATTACCTCCGATTCTTGAAAAATTCACTTGGTACAATGTTCCATCAACATGGTTTCTCAGACCTAGTATACCCTCTTACAACAAGAATGTCTTTGTTTACCTTAACTTTGTCCCTTCTAAGACTATACAATCTTATTAGGATTAGGATCTCAAACTCCAAATTTCTCATATACCCCTAAGACCTCTTCAATAAAATTTCAAGATTTAAAAAGGTTTACCAAGTTGTTCTTGTGGTCTTAGTCCTTTTTCATCCTTGAAAGATCAACAAATTACAACACATCACCCTTTTCTTTACCTAAATTTGTGTATGCAAAGAAATACATCTTGACTTCCCTATTTGTATTGTTCTTAGTACATTTTTTAAATCTCATAACATAGAATTTATCAGTATGATTTCATAGGATTGCTCACTCCTTGTTGGCATCTATTACAATCAAGGGACTCATAAGTACTTTTTTAAAACCTCTTTAGGAACTCTGTCACAGTGATATTTACCTAGGGTATCAAGACTTACAATGCAACTTATAACCCCAATCACCTTCCAATGACTCTGCAAGGATTGTTCCCAATCTTCAATAAGTATATTACCATGTCATATATCTGCTTTCATGTTCAAAATGTAAGGACAAATATTTTTACTCACTTTCACCCTTCTTCACTACTCTCATAGGCTTCTAGCCCTTCTCTAAAGGTTATTCATTTATAATTTTTGATAAAATTACTTTAAAAAAGTAAAAAGGAAAATTATCCATTTTAACTTCCCTAACAAATTTGTAGGAGGTTCTTAAAGGAATTCTGCCTTAATCCCAAGTTACTCCCTTAAAATTAGATCACCTAGTGCACATTCTAGGATTTTCAAAGAAATGTAAGACTATATGGGCCAATCACTCCAAAACATGAAAATATATTTCATGAGCATGAAATAATGATATATACCAATTTTCAAAAGATTTCATCCATTAAAACTTAAGTTACACAAGCTTTGCAAATTAGCCCTAGCTAGGCTTTAATCAGAGCCTAAGAAGGTTTTTCTTCCAAAACTTTCTTAAAATAAAGTATCAAGACCTAATGTTTGTTTCTTTAGCTCTATCCTATCTTGGGTCATCTTTCATCTTCAGGAAAAAAAACCCATGAATCATTATAAATTAGTCCCATCATCAAGATTTGGTAAAATCTCAATCTTACTATTTTTTAAAGGTTATTCAAAATCTCACAAACTACTATAATTCCTCCTTACACAGGTCTATGATCTATTTTAGATTCCTTTAGTACCCTTACATTCATTCAAGATTTATAAAAATACAACTTCCTTACCTCAGAATGCCCTTGTTTCTCAAGAATGCAACTTCCTTATTAAGAAACTCTACTCATACTATCATTTCATGATCTCAATCCCTGCAAGTTAACTCTATTACTCAAACAATAAGGAAAAATTCAAGTTTTAATAATCAACATAGTATACATTTCCAAAAATCACAAGGATACAATTTATTCTTCACAAAACATTAAAAGTAGAAACACTTCATAGTTTATTTCTATGGAAATTTATTTACATCATACTCCATTCATGTTTTTAGACTTCCCGAGCCTTCTTGGTTCCTCCACACGTTTTTTCCAACTCCAAAATTCTTCCCAAAACTAACTTCTCTCCTTTCCATTCGGATTTCATCCCTTCTTAACATGTGAAGAGGTGGTTACCCGTGATTTGAGGTGATTATGGTCATGACATGCTATCAAAAAGGTAAAGACACCTTATTCACCCCCATGATGTCTTAAATGACCTTTTACAATCATTAATAACCCTTACACTTTGCATTAGACCCCTTCATTTAGACTTAGTAATTCAAATTTCAAAAACTACATTTTGAGGAAAACTCATAACTTCAATTTTACATTGCCAAGGAGGTCCACAAGGACTCAAGACACTCTAAGAAACCTAAAAGGACCCTCTAACACCTAAAGAAACCCAAAACCATGCTTTATTTATTTACATAGTTGATGCTTCTGTATTAAGTACATTTGGATATTTAATACAATTTATATTTTTCTTATGTGTCTATCTATGAGCATGTATGTGAAAAATGAGTGCTATAATCTATAAACACTACAACATAAACAAGTATAAAATATCTTAGGTAAAGTAAGAAAATAACTCATAATAAGTAAATATAAAACAAAGTAAATCATAGTAAGGTATATAAAAACAATGTTCATATTATATGTCATGACATATTGTAAATAAAATTCATATAATAGGAACAATAAATCATGATACACTATATTGTCATTGAATTTCACATATAATTTGAACTCAAGTAAAAATATTTACAATAATTATCATCATATAGTTTGTGCAAATAATAAATTACAAGCATTGACACACCAACCTTAAAAAACTCAAAATTCATGACAAACAAAACAAAACAAAATAAAATGAACTTTACTTGAATACATTAATTATGATTGCAATAGTAGGAAAGTTGGATCTAAGGAAAATAGAACATAAAAAAGTTTTAAGTAAAATTAAAACCATGAAAAAGATAAAACGTACATAAAAATAAAAAATGGAAGGTAAGATCTTAAAGTAAATAATCGTGAATAATGAATAGACCATACAAAGTAAAATATGAAGCATTTAAATAAGAGCTAGATGAAACCAAACTTAAGAGTTAGTGACATATGATACAACATTTGAAGGAAACAAACAATAAGGTACAAGATTAAAGATTAAAAAATAAAATCAACTAGTTAATATCAATTATTTGAACCAAAGAATGGTGAAAACACATCCAACACATGGAAAATTTATTAATTGACATAGACAAGCCATAAGAAATATATTATTTAAAACAAAATTCAAAAAAACAAAACAAGGCATGAGTAAAACAAGCTAAACATACACAAAATACCATTAAAAAGTATATAAAGAAAATAAAATAATTCAAAGAAAGAAAAAGAGACAATGTAGAAAGAAGGGGCTTTCAAAGAAATAAGAATTTATATAATGATGGTGAGTTGTCCCACAATATGTCATCATCATCCATGTTTTTCCTTGTAGAAACACTGTTTTAGTACTGCTTTTCCAACACTTGGAATTTTATTTAGTTATTTTAATGTAACATGTAATTCCTTTTATTTTGAGAATTTCTTGTCTCTTTGAATAGGTACCACTTATATTTCATGCCAAAATTTCACACATCAATACAAAATTAAAGGAATTACATTCACTTTATGTATCCAAGATCTTTTAAATGACATGTTTCACTATACATTACAAAGAATATGTGAATACTTTGAAATTTATTTAGACCCACTTGAATAGAAAATTTATTCGGTATGGATTATGTAGATTTAATTATCCCATTCTAGTAACACTATCCATTAAATTATAAATTAGGGTTTGGGTTGAATTGGAAGCATATTTTTCCTTGCAAAATTTTTGATTACCTATTTTTTTGTGAATAATATCCTTATATATATTTTCTATTGTAAGCTTGTCTTAAGAAGCAATTTTGATTGTGTAGGTTTGAAATATATATTAAAATTTCATGACTATTACACTTTCCCTACTATGAAATTATGTATGGATGTTAATCTATTTACAATGTTGAGTTCATTATATCTTACATATGGTAATTATGATACATAATGTGAAGGATAAATAATAATTATGTGTTTTTGTATATACATGGATGAGCATGTAAGGACCTCGAAAACAAAGATCCATTTTTTTAAACTCTCGTTATTCCCATTACTTAATTGATATGTTGATTTCAACATAATCAAATCATACAACTAAACAATCAGATCATACATGCATGATACAATGGTACAAATCAGATTTGAATCCAAAAGATGTTTCATTATTTCCAATACCTCAGTACAACTTATAAGTTTACATGCAATGTCAAAGAGCCTCATAAGCTCATACAATATAATCTGGTTATTCCAGTAGTACATCAAGTACAATTTTATTCCATGAACTAAAATATAAAAAAAAACTAATCAAGATCTGAAAATCAACTCAAATCCCTATCAGATTCTTTCCTTTCCTTTATCTCCAAAGTGGCTTGTATTTTCCACAAAGGGTCAATTCCAACCGACTAAAAAGAGTTTCCATTTTCATACATGTAGTATTCTACAAATGAAAACATATCCATAATACAATCATGCATCAACATAAAAATTCATCCATTATTATAATAATGTTGTCAAAACACATGTATACATGCATGAACTGACCAAGTTCAAAATATCATTCTTGAGTGGTACCTTTAACCATCATACATGAAATGCTTAAAACTTACCTCACGTAAGACTGATTAAATGATGCATTCATAATAATATTTCATATTAAATCAAATTTGTATACTAATTTTTTGATGAAAAGTCACATATAGGTTCCATGCAAAAAAGAGAAGGCATACTAACCAATTGAAAAAATGTCAACATGAACTTCACTTCACAAGCTCAAAATGAACAACATGCCAAATCAGATCAACAACATAACATATTTTTCAAAAGGCACAACAAATCCTTTATACCCAAAGAATGCATGTCAACCGTATGATAAAATGTCATAATATAAAACTCCAATATAATCCAAAGAATGCATGCCAACAACATGAAAAATGCCATAAAATGAACTTCACATAAAGTCCAATGAATGCATGCCAACAACATGAAAAATTCCATAGAATGATCTTCACATAAAATCTAAAGAATGCATGCCAACACCATGAAAAATGTCATAGAATTAACTTCACATAAATTCCAAAGAATTCATGCCAACAACATGACAAAATCCATAGAAATAACTTCACATAAAGTCCAAAGAATGCATGCCAACAACATGACAACATGCCATAATAATGGATTTCATACCTTTTCTCAAAAAAGGATTCATGTAAAATGTTTGACAAAATTTCACAATCCGTACTCACGTATTTATGTCAATTAAAAGATTTTGTACCAACTATTTGTCAAAATGTCTCAACACATCATCTTTTAAATTTTCAATCAAGAGATTGCACACCATTTGTTTGACAAAATGTCACCACACATCTTCATAGAAATATTTCAAACAAAATATTGCATGCCACTATTTTTCAAAATGTCTTAACACATAATCTTTTAAATATGCCTATCAAAAGATTGCACACTAACTGTTTGAAATAATGTCACAACGAGGTTTGTTAAGGCCATTTGTGTGTTGTTTTTTTCAAATATGTTACTAGAGGTGAGCTCTTGTTTTCAAAGCTTTTAGGGTTAGGCTGCGAAACTAGGGTTCTGCATGCCAAGATCAAGTGAGTTCATCTACAGTGAGGGATCTATTGCCATTAACGTATTTATTTGGCCTCTTTTCTAGAGCCTAGCCACTTGGCGGGCTTTAAATATGACTTCGCGCATGACTCTAGTCTAGTTATTTCAACTGCGATGGAGAGTGACGATTTTGTGAACAATGGCTCAGGGAAACACCCTCGCAAGTTTGTGATGAAAGTATTCCATGAGGTAATGACACTTCCCCTGATATTGTTTTACTACTTTTAGAATTTGATTCCGCCTATAAATGGCTAGAACAATTCTATTTAATAGGGTATTTTGTTGGAAGGAATCCCTTTAAAAGTATGCTTAAATCATGGGTCCAAACTGCTTGGATGGTGCATGGTATTAAACTAGATTCCATCTAGAACCTAACCCGTGGTTTTTTTGCCTTTGATTTGTTGATCCTAGTCATGCTTCCCTTATCTTGCATAAGCAACAAACCTAGTATGTAAGAAGCTCCCTGCTGGTTTTGTCACCCTAGACTAGAGACTTTGTTGTCTCTGACTAGATGGCTCTTAAGGTCCCCATTTGGGTTGAGTTCCCAGGGCTTCCTATGCCTTGCTGGCATTTTTAGAGCATATTGCTGCCACTCTCAGCCGTGTTATATACATAGATCCTACTAGGTTCTTTGCAGCTCATCTACAAAAGAGGGTTTGCATAGAACTGGATCTTTCAAAGGACCTGAAAGAGTCTATTTCCATTCAGGTTGGTGATGTATCTTTTGCTCAAAAGGTGGTATACATCAATATTTTGAATACTTTCTTTCATTGCCAATCTTCTGAGCATAAAATTTGGGATTGTCCCTTGTTAGCTGCTCGCCGTTTCACTTCAAAGCCTATGGGTGATCCTCACCCTCAACTTGAAGAGGAGGGTTGGCACATAGTGGTTGGTTGTAAAACCAACAAGAACAATGCCACTCATGTCGGGCCTTTACAACATGGTTCAACTATTCAAACTGGAAAGGTTATTCCAAATGCTTCTAGCTCAGCTACAAAACAACCTTCGGATGCCAAGTTGCCTCTAGCTCATACGAAGGTATTGGATGGCAGTATGGTTGGTTCTTCAAGCAAAATGGCACCTTTGGCCTTAAACACTCAGCATGCTCTTTTGTAGCATGAGGGTGGTCTTCAACCATTACTCATTTCTAACAAAGTGGTTTCTCTATGAAAGTAGGCAATTTGGCGTTCTCATAGCCCTCCTCGTGAGTAGGAGGAAGGGGAGTTTAGCCCTAACTAGCCGGTGGGCTGCTCAACTATCTGATTTTTTTTTCAGTTAACCAACAACGGTTTTTGCAGAACAATTTTAGGGCCCTTGATGGTTTGAGTGAGATAGACTCATAAATGCATCTGGACAATTTTTCCTCATGAATTGCTACTCATGGAATGTTTGGGGTCTCATGAATCCACTCGCAAATACATAGTGCGAGATTTTAGGAAAAGCTTCCCGGATATGGATATTCTATGTTTATAGGAAATCAAAGTTTCAGGTTTTTTACTTGATTCTATCGCCAAGACTATTTGGCCTGACAGTTTAGCTATCTCTAGCAACCATGTTGTTGGAAGAGGTGGAATGATCACATTTATTTCTCTAAAATGGCAGCCACATTATGTCAATCATGGATGTGACCCTGACAACCGTATTCTCTAGGTGCTATTCAATATTGAAAATATCTCCTTTGGGATTATCAATGTTTATGTGCCTAATGACGCATCAAAAAGGACGTCACTTTGGTAGTGGGTGGTTGACGACCTTCCAAATGTACATTGGCTAATCAATGGGGATTTTAATATGGTGGAGTATCCCAATGATAAATTGGGCCTTTTACCCATGAGGTGGCTAGCTGGTGAAAGGGAGGCTTGGTTTTACATGCGTAATAAATTTGGGTTTTATGACCCTAATTATTCGCGTCACACCAACATGCTGCCATGGTACACTTGGTCTAATCTTAGAAATGGCCAAGATTGGGTTTTTAAAAGGCTGGATCATGCCATGATCTCTTTATAGCCTTTCTTTAAATTTTCCAGCTTGTTATTTATTCTTCGGTGGAAATCATTTCGAGACGTTGTCCTTTTCGACCACATTCCGATCCGGTTCCATATTGAATGGACTTTTCAACTGCCAAAGATTAAAAAGACACAGTTTTATTTAAATACTACTTTACTACATCATGACCCCACTTTGGCACACATCCACCAAATTTGGAACCTTGCACCTCGCCCTCTTAGTAAGGTTGGATGGATAAGTTGGTGGAAGGATGCTATAATTTGGCTCACTAAATTCCTCCAGATGTATGGTGTCCAGCTTGCTAAATTCCGGGGTGGGCTTATTCCACCACCTCCACCGAGTTGAGCCGCATGAAAATGGCACTTGAACATTCTCCTTTCAATGTGGCTCTGCAACTCCAAGTTGCTAAATTATGGAAAAAATCCACATTACTGATGATTACATAGCTCTGGGGTGCCCAGATCAAATCTCGGTTACATTGGCTTAAAATTGGAGACCATAACACCAAAGAGTTTTACCAGCGGATCAAAGCCAAGCACATGAACCAATTTTTTTTTGCTATTGTTGATGCTGGTGTTTGGATTACATACACTCCTTAGATGGTCCAAGCCTTTGTTAGGCACTATGTTCAGGTTTTCAAAGCATAGGAGGAGTCTCCTGAGTGACAAGTTGTGCTTCGTTGAGTGCCTCTCGGTGGTTCCTTTGCAAACTTTCACTGGCACACAGAGTTGTTTGTGAAAGATTGCTTACTCTAGAGGACTTATACAAAGTTGTTTCCTTCATGGCCAATGATAAAGCTCCTGGAATGGATGGTTTTCCTTGTAAGTTTTACAAATCCCTTTGGGACATGGTTGGATGGGATCTACTGCAAGTCTACCTCGAGGCTCTCCACTAGGGTCCCTCGGTGCCCTTATTAATCGGGGTCACATAAAGTTCATCCCTAAAGTAGGAGACCCAGAGCTCATCTACAATTGGTGGCTGATTACCTTGCTCAATGTCTCATACAAGATCATAGCTAAGGCTTTATCTCTTCGGCTTCGGCCCATCTTGCTCATTATCATCAATCCTGAGCATATTGGTTTCATACAGAGAAGGTGCATTCTGGATAATATTTTGGTTATCTAGAAAGGTATGGAGTGGGAAAGAACCTCTAAAAAACCAGCCATGTTTGTCAAAATTGACTTTGAAAAATCTTATGACATGATTGAATGGAATTTCATTTTAGTGATGCTTGAAGCGCTAGGATTCGGTTCAGTTTTCATCACCTCTATCAGAATGCTTTTTATAGATGCCACTACCTCTCTATCTATAAATGGTCATACTTTTGAGTAGTTTGGGCTTTTCCGTTCTATTAGGAAAGGTTGTCCTTTAGCACCTACTCTTTATGTGCTATTCCACTGAAGGTTTTGGGTTTCTCCTTTCCCATGCTCGGGATCAAGGGATTGTGAGAGAAATTCAACTCCCTTCCTTGACTCCCCTTAACTTGTCAATGGGCATTTTGCATATGACTCCTTCCTCATGCTCCTGGAGGAAGAAGCAAATATCAAAAATGCCATGCAATGTTTGGACACGTATTGTTTAGCTTCAGGTTCCAGTATCTAATGGAGAAATACCCAGTGCTTCAGGTAAAATTTTCTCCCCAAGCCTGGTTAGCTTAATCGTTATGACTAGAAATACATCTAACATGGAGAATTTTTTTAATTTTGGGTATCCCCTTTGCTTTTGATGTTGCTCCCAGTCAACTTTGGCAAGTATGTTATTGATAGGGTCTCCGCAAGTTGGAGTATTGGATTACTAAACCCCTTTTGCTGGCAAGAAAATTTCATATTTTCTCCAAGATATTGGCTGCCACACATGTTTATTATTCTTTGTGTTGGGTGCTGGCCAAAGCCTCTTACAAGAAATTGGAAAAATTCTCAGAGATTTCCTTTGGGCTAGCTTAGAGCTTGGAAAAGGCTTTCATAGAGTTGCCTAGGAATATTGTTGCCTCCCTAGGGATTCTGGTGGTCTTGGTCTAACTGACATTGGCCATCCAGGGGACTACGCTGGCTACCAAGTGGATCATTTGGGCCTGCACTGGCAACGAAGCTTCGAAAGTGCTGATTCACAACTATATTTGTCAAGGCTCCCTCAAGGGGCACAAAACTTGGCAAGGGCTGGATTTTCACAGTCTTCTCATTCTCAAAGCCTTGGTTAAGATTGTTGGCACCTTTATTGTCAAAAGCATATGGAAAGCTTGGGAATTTCTCAAACCCTTTTAATCTGGGAAGGGGATGGTATCCAAAATGGGATTTCTATTAATGACCACAACATCGGTGGTCTCCTCTCATCAATTTTCATGATGTGTCACTTGACCAAGTGCCATAGGTTAAAGTTAAAGAAATCCTTCACAAGTAGTCTAGATTGCTTCTCACTTGGCCTCAAGCTAAATTCAAGTTCCAGGTTGCTTCGAATGACAAAGAGTCATATCAAGAAGTTCTTGATTCCATTCCTACTGAGATGCTTCACAAAGTTGGTGTTGTATCTCTCAGACCCAGGTGGAAGGATTGGAAATGGTTTCCAGATACCCATTTCTTAAATTACTCCCAGGAAAAGGTTATGCTCTGCTCATCCCAGGTTGCCAATGGTGGCCTTGCTTAACTCCAGATGGTCCATCAATTCTAGATGGTCCTCCTGGGAAGCTAGATTTCATATAGTTTGGAAAGCCATCCTTCAACCCAAGCTATCTTGTTTTTCTTGGTGCCTTCTTTTCAAGGCCTCCCTCTTGGGCGTAGATTAGCTCATTACGGTATTGCTCCTCGGATATGCCCTTTTGTGGGCATATTGAGATGCTCATACATCTGTTCTGGTACTGCCCAAAAGCTCAAGCTATTTGGGCCTGGATCCATGATTTCTTTCAGTCGTTTAGACCAACTCCATTTCTTTGGCAACATGCTTTGCTAGGGGATTCTATTTCCATTCCCCATGCTTTTACACAATTGTGGCATACTTTCAGAGTGGAGATCCTTTTTTATATATGGAAAGAACAAAATTATGCTATTTTTGCTAACTCCACGCTTGTTTCTGCGCATTATGATAAGGCCATGCTTATCTCGAATGTGTTCTTACAGATCCAAGACTAGGCCCGCAAGGTGGATCTAGAAGTGCGGCACCTTCAGACACTTATGGATCATTGGGCCAACACTCCTTGCACTGTGGCATGGGAACCCCCTACCTCCCCTTCTAGAGTGTTCATTCGAGAGGACGTCGTGGCCGAGACCGGTCGGTTGACCGAGCTCATCATCATCGCTCTCCCAGGTGGCAACCCAAGCATTGGAGGAGCCCTATCAAATGTGGTGGTTGGGGGTCCCCGCATCATTCCACGCAGCATAGTGGTTGGGACTCGCCACCACTCCCCACCTCCTGTGCAGTGGGATGGGTGGGATTTTGGCAAAGTCCCCGGTTGGCTCTTGCCATTTCTCCTAATCAACAAGGACGACAAAGATGAAGAAGTTGCTTCAGGCTGGCCACCCCTTCCAGATGGCAATGATCTTCTTGGTAGTAACCTAGAGGATAAAGGGCCTCCACCACCGCCCCCTGCCTCTATGTTTGCTGCGGTGGCCTAGTTTGTTTTCCTTTTGTTTTCTAGCATTGTTGCTATGTTTTGGTTGCCCCTTATTCTTGATACATTAGTCTCCTAGCCATCGGCTAGTTTGATCATGGGGTGTGCCCTTTACCACCCATATTTTTTGTGGATAGACTGTAATATTTTATTAAGTAATATAGACTATTTCATCAAAAAAAGTCACAACACATAATCTTTTAAATATGTCAATCAAAAGATTGCACACTAACTTTTGACATAATGTCACAAAACATAATATTTTAAATATGTCAATCAAATGATTACATACGAATTGTTGATAAAATATAGTGAACTAACAAAAGATACCCATGATAAAGAACACACTCAACTAATAATGAAAATGCAAAGCAAGGAAATCAACCAAAAACTCATCGATCGGTGATACTAATGTGCAGCAAAGAAAACAACTAATATCTAAAATACAATAAGGAAATCAACCAAAAACACAACAATCTAACAACTAATGTTGCAACAAAGAAAACAACGAACTAAAATGGAACATGGGAATCATCATAAAAACATCAATCGATAGCTAATCTTTGCAAAGAAAGAAAATATCAACTAACAACTAAAATACAACATGGATCTAACCAAAATCTAGAGATTAAAAATATTTGAAACCATCTCCTAAATACCCAAGTGAATAGAATATTTAATTCTAGGTATCAAACAAGGAGGTAAAATGAAATCTCATGCACTCATACTTGATAAATTAGAAATCTAAAATACCCATGATGAGAAAATCATATTTTCCCAATACCCATAAAGGATAGATAAAAAAAAATTAATACAAGAATGAGAAAACCATATTTTTCACCACCCATAAAATGGATAAATCAAAATATGCATTCATTTATAAAATACTGCATAGGATAAAAATAAAAAACCCTTACCTGAGAGATTAGAGATGAAAGAAGACAAAAGACACTTTGCACTTTTCCTCCTTCCTTCTCTACTATTTTCTCTTGCTTTTTAGCTACATACCACACGAAATGAAACCCCGAAACCTTATTTATTTTCCAAAAAACTTCTCCACTAAAATGGTTGCATGATAAATGGTGGAATCTCATAATAGAGGCCAAAAATCAACCAAGATTTCTGTATCAACCTCCAAAAATCCTCTCAGAATTTTTGACAAAGTTTCCCTCTAATTCCTCCTCTCCTTCATGCCATGCCAAATGGATAAAATAAAAACTAAATCCCATTTATGCCATGGATTCTAATATCCATTAAAATAACATTAAAACTCCCAAAATGCCACCACTTAGCTTAAGTCTAAGTTTTTAAAAATAAAAATTATGTGCCACATTCCATAAGGAATGGTTAATACATAATTTAATGCCAAGATGAATCACAAGCCAAATTCCATTAAGCACCAATTAAATTCCACCTCATAATAATAATCATATGGCCAAGTTAAAGCATGACCAAAACAAATGCCAAGATGCATTGTCAAGTGATCACCTAAGCACATTATTGCCAAGTCAACATAATTCACAAATGCTCAAATTTGAGCACATGGAGAACATTACACCAGCCACACTACCATATCACCCAAATTTCCAAAAACACTACCACCTAATCAAAGGGTGAGTGCTAACTCACAAAAGAGTGGGAAATTGTACGTATATGTGCATGTGTATGCATACAACTATGTTAGCATATATAAACAAGTATATATGCTCATGTACCTATGATCATACCCATACGGGTATATGGACTAATGTCCATTCCTTCGTGCATTACACTCATACCTTGATGAGTGACTGACAAAAACAAAACCACAACCAAGAAGAACCAACCAAAATAAATTCATTAATAATACGAAGTCTCAAAATTTGGGATGTTACAAAGCATAAGAGGATATTATTTTGGTCCATTGTCCCTCAAATAAATCCTTTTATTTGCTTTATCACACCCCCTTTCACCCTAAGAATTTGGATAACATAAAAATAGGGATCCGACCTTATATGTAGGTTTTTATAGTTAAAAACTACCATAACTTACAATTGTGGAACTTTGATTGTGGGTGCCTGATGAATCATTAGTTAAGATTAAAAACACATGCCAATAATTTTGGTGCACCCGATGGGACATTTCAAGACTTGTAGCCTTTATTATAAAATTCATGTTTAGTAAAAAATTTAGTCTCTCAACATTGTTGGTGAAATCTTGGATATCATTAAGGAAAATTTTAGCAGCGAATATTCGTAGTTTGGTGAATAGTATAATTTTAGGAATTTGATTTTGGTGAATTTCACAGCAATGAAAATACCTAGGTTTCGTCCAAAAATTCCACAAACAATCATTTGTCCCATATGAATCACCAAGGAATTTTCAATCCCAATGTATATTTATATATTAAATCACCACATGATTGTTGCGCCAGGATTTGAAACATTAATGTTTCACCAAGAAATTGATGTGTCAGGATTTGAAAACATTAATGTTTCACCGAGAAATCTAAGGAACCTTATTAGTTCTTTGCACTCATTCACCGACATTCATGGGATTGTTTTCTAGGAATTAGATAAAATTTGCCACATATATACAAAAGGTGATGTTTTCTCGAATTTTCCAATTTTCCAATTTATGAAGTAGTAGAAAGGGATTTAGATAATCTGCATATTGTAATTTTCTTACAAAATTTCAAATAAATTTAGGTCTTGCCAAGGCCCGACTACTACGTTACAGTTTACATGCTAGAAGCACTTACTACAGGTGATTCCTTAGTCTATTTGAGACATGTTTTCTTTCATGTCGCATTGCTTTATCTATGATTCTACCTTTGTAAGTTATTACAAAGCCTAAACATCCTCATCCTCATAACCACTATGATTTTTTATGTCATCTAGAATAGTCCTTCGCTTGCAGAGAATCATAATTAGTTTTCCTATCTTAGATACATCAACGTAATATATATATATATATATATATATATATATATATATAATATTTAAAATCACTTCATATATCTCCATGAGTTGTTTCTCTGTATATTCCTTGCTTTATCAGTGTATCTTCTTTGAATATTTTTATTAATGTTCTCTCTTCTACAATATATATATATACACACACACACACACACTCGGTTTCACTTTCCATTTATTCCACGACCATGACCGTTTATCACTATCCGCTAAAACTGCCTCATCCCACAGTGGACCCAAAGGATATATAAAATGTGGCACATTCCATAGGTTTCATGTTCGTTAGGGAATTTTCTTGGGAGGAAGACGGAATGGCGATGTGTGGAATAGACCTCCTGGGAGCCGGGACCCGCTCCAGACCGTAAAATTATCAACTGCGGCTTGTTCGTGGGGTTACGTCCATTGGGAGGATTTGGTTGGGAATGGGAGGTTAACAAAATGTTGACAAACAATAATGTACAAAATAGAGACCATATAGAGATTTCAAAATGAAAAATTCAAGAAATTCAAAAGGGAAAAAAGTTACAATAATGAACCAAAAACCAGATAATTAGCATTTGGAAAAAAAGAGACAAAAACTAGCAGATGTGGGAAAAGTATAGACATCTTGTCACAAGCATGCTTAATTGTTACCACCATTTTCCTTACTACGATGTACTTAAAACTTTTTAAACCATTGAAACGTAATGTATTGAATGTAATCCAAGAATGGATTTCCTTCAACAATCCGAGGAGGACAAAATGCTTTCTTTATCATCACATTCACTTCTTCCTGTGAAAATAATTGTGTTATGAATCCATCAGAAGCTGTATAGTAATGCTAATTCAATTTTATTAATGTTGAGGAAAATATGGAATCTATTTCTCCACAACAAGAAGTTTCCAAAAAAGAATGTAGGGGTTTACACCACCTCTTCTTCTCTCCGTGAAATTGCAGAAGTGGGATCACTCTTCAACATCTCTTCTTGTCCTTTTTATAGCATGCTTACTTATTACCACCATTTTCCTCATTGTGATGTACTTCAATATTTTTAAACCATATAAACATAATGCATTGAATGTACTCTAAGCATGTATTTCCTTCAACAATCTAAGGAGGAAAAATGCTTTCTTTATCTTCACATTCACTTCTTCCTGTGAAAATAATTGTGTTATAAATCCATCAAAATTTTTATAGTAATACTAATTCAATTTTATTAATGTTGAGATAAAGTTGGAATCTATCTCTCCAAAAAAATAATTTTCCAAAAAAGAATGTAGGGGTTTACACCACCTCTTCATCCTCCATGAAGATTGTAGAAGTGGGATCACTCTTCGAAATATTTTCTTGTCCTTGTTGTAGTCTAAACAACATGTCTATAATATTTAATATAAAGGAAAAACATGATGTAATGTGAGACTAGATATAAATGGCATGAAGTTAGATATTAAAAACATCAAGATCTAGGGATATTTTTAATTCCTGCATCCTTCAAGTTTCTTGAACACATTCTCCAAGTAGGAACACAATAGTATACAAAGAATATCCTTATCATGATTGCATCATATGTGAAACATAATATCAAAGCATTCAAGCTTCTCTCAATAATAATAATACTTTAGCTAGATTTGACACATTGACATTTCATTGTCAAGCCAAAGAACCCTGCATACATTCTCAACCTTGAATTCATAGTCGCATACCCCAATGAGTCGTAGATGGAAACCATATATTCTGACTTAGCTCCTTTAAAAAGATGAACATTTTTGGTAATTATATCTTCTTATGACAAACCTCATACCTTTGATGAATCAATAATCTCTTCATGAGAAGATGCACACCTTATTTGGCTCAATGACAACATTTAGAACCTCTATACATTATGACAAAGCTTGGTCATCAAGACTCCTTCATTAATCAACTAAATAAATAACATAACTTGGATGAATCAATGAACTTAGAGTCCTTCATGAGAAAATGCATACTATACTTTGATTTCAAACTAATAACAAACCTTGAGGTCACCTATTTCATGTTTGATTAGCTACAAAAAGACTTCTTATCACTAGAGTGTATTATCATTAGAGTGTCTTTAGCTTATCAAATAATCATTTAAGTTGTTTTTCTCTTCTTGAACCTCTGATACATCTTCAATTTGATTGATGTATACTCTAATTCTAACTATAGTAATATTCTTATTCCTTCTACCTAAGTTATATGAGAGATAGCTAAAAATATCACCTCATCCTTTCACTTTGTTCTATATCAATTTTTTATTTTAAAAGAGTCAAACCTTGTGATTTTTGTACTAAAACATGTAGATCATACCAATATAGATCAAGTGTATTGAAATCGAATAAATGGTAGGCAATTATTATCCAATATTATGTAACATGTCAATCAAGCAACCATGAAAAATTGTGGGAAAAAATTTGTAATTTCTTCTTATAGTAATGTAACACTCTTGCAAAAAGTAGTACATGTTAAGTGACACAATATTATATAGCCCATGTCAAAAATCACTTGAAAAGCATTCAAATGTCTTTAAAGAATTCCATTGGGATTAGTTACATTTTGTTCTCCTTAAATTTCTTATTTTAGATCTAAACTTCTTCTAGGTTTCCATGATGACTCTTCTTTTAAGTTATTATTTCGTATTTTTATATTTCTTGTAAGATGTAATGTTGATTGTTGTCTCCTCTCATATGTCATTATTTTGTGTAATTTTTTTCAATTGACATCCATTACATGATACATCTTGAGATGCACTATCTAGTGTTTTGAGAACATGATATATGGATATTGAAATCAATTCTTTGTAATCAATGTTAACATTAGCAATCAGTCAATGAGAGTACCTTTGAGATGCTTCACAATGAATTTCTTCCCTTTGTTGTTTTTCTACCTAAATCAATTAATCTGAATGCATTTGCATGTGTAATATTTTTCTTTATACATATTTCTCATGTTGAGATGTCTATGCATATATCAAATCATTTAATCTAACATGTTGTATCTTTTTTTCTTTCAATTCTATAGGATTCACTGATTCATGAAAATGAAACCTAAAAAGGGAAGCTCAACCTTAGGAAAACATGTTATTCGACCCCTCTTGGTAGTGAACTGGAATTCAAAAAATAACATCTTTTTTTGAGAAACCATCTAAGGAAACCCATCCTTCTCCAGCATGACCATCACAATCAAGGGATAATGATTACATACAAAATGAAAATTAGAATGAGAATGTGTTCATTTTTTATTTTCCTAATGTTGTCAATGACAACAACAATGAAATGCATCCTTGAAGACATTCCATTAAATGATGTTGAGTTTGACACTGTACCACCTACCCAATTAAATGAAGATGACACTACATCACCTATTAGTGCCCAAGTGAATGTTGGAGGTGAAACTTTTGGCAGTGGCAGTCAACTAAATTTAAATTCGACCAAGGAAAATACTCAGCGTGGACACGTATTTCTGGAATAAAGAGAAATGAAAGAAAATGGGACTTGGGAAGGAGTTTTAGGTTAGAGTGGGTTTCTAAGTTTCCATTTATTGAAATTTTTAAAATGAGAGTAAAGTTGAACCTCCCAAAGAATGAAAATGTACAATTTGTAGCTGGAATTTGGGCAGGGACAAGACAATGTAACTTAAGTTGGATACTATTGAGAATCATGTAGGAAAGATATATGAAAATAAAATTATAGATGGCATTGAGAAGAATGTTGCCAAATGGAAAATTGTGGATGATTTTTTTCATATTAGGTATGAAAAATAATTTGACGAGAAAAAAGAAATGAAAGAATAGTTATAGTGAATGGAGGGACAATCACCTCTCAATTCAACAAGATCATTCAAAACAATCTTTTGGGTAAAAATTTCTACTAGTTACTATTTTTCACATTTTTAAAAGAGGTTGTCCTATAAAAAAATTTCCTGAACAAAATAAGATATATTTTCTTAGTGTCCCACACTTTCCTCATTCTCACTGGTCAGAAAGTAGTGATTAGGATTGGGAAAAATGCCTAGCTATGGTTGAGAAAGAAGACTTGAAAGAGAAAGTGAAGTCTGCACCATACATATCTTTGTCTATTGATGAGGTTACAATAATAGATAATAATGATTGGGAATGTATGCATGTGTAAAATATTGAGAATTATGTGAGACAACCTCACTTTCCATTCAAAAGATGAGAGAGAAATCTAATGATGAAAATATTTGTGAGTTGGTGATAAATTTTTTGAAGGAGATCGATGACATGGATGATGTTGAAATTTCATCAAAGTTGGTATGTGTCGGGGAAAATGGGGAATCTATAATGCAAGGTCATCGTAATGGCCTATGTGTAAGACTCCAAACATCTCATTGCCCTTATATGATTACCATTCATTGTGTGGTTCATAGAATGAACCTAGCTTACAAAATAGTTGGCAAATTTAAACCTGTAGAAAAAGTTAAAGACCTTGTTCGAGAGGTACATGCTTATTTTTTCCGTAGTCCTAAAGGTTCATGGAATTCCAAATATTTACAAGACTAACAAATGGGCGTAAATTGTTAAACTATTTCAACACCAAATGGATCTCATTGTACTAACTAGTTTGTAGGGTGTACGAAGAGTATCAATCCTTATTAGGAGTGATGTCATAGAATCACATAGAAGTGGACAAGGCCTAGGATTTTATACATTGTTTAACTGATATAGATTCATTGATGATGTTGTGTGGCATCCTTCCCATGTAGGAAGAAATACATCATTTAATTAAGCAAGCACAAGAAAGAACTATCTATATTGTTGATTTTTCTAGTTTGAAGAAATGAGTTTGTACGACAATAGAATATATGTTTCTCAATGAAACTACTTTTACAGGTCTAAAGTTTGATGATTGGAATGATTTGATAAATATTGGAAATGCAAGTAGCTTTCTAAATCTCAACTTTTTGGGGAAGTATGTGCTTCTGTATGTAGATATGAGATACCAATGTACATGTTTAAAGTAGTAGCCAGTAAGGTTGAGAAGGTAAATGTCATAGGGTTGTTGTTTGATAACATTGTATCATAAACAAGGGTGAGGTTAAGAGAAATTATAGTGTCCCTACTAGAAGATATAAGGGAACGATTTAGAAGGGATGCTTTACTTGAAGCAATGGCTATAGTAAGTCCCACCTTTTGGAATCCTATGCAAATTGAAAGATATATGTAGGAAGACTACTTCAAGAGGTTAACTACATTGATTTAACAATTTTGTAAGCTTGTTGATACCAATGGAATGAATATTCCATGTATTTTAAGCAAGGACAGTTTGGTTTATTAATCTATGAATTCTCCTCTATAATGATTCATAAATTCAAAGGTTTGGATGACCCCTTAGAGTGTGGAGAAATAACTTGGCTATGGAAAAAAATTTGAGTTGAGTACTATTTTACAACAATCCATGTTTGAATTTTTCTCATTGGCTAATCTATGTCAAACAATAATTTTAGGTTCAGTTAAAGATGAGATAATTTTCAGTGCCTTGGCCTTTATAAATTCAAAATTGTGAAACAAGCTTGACAAAAATTTGGTAAATTGTTTGAGAATTTACACATCATGGTACAAAGTGGATAACTTTTCCTATGACAGGGATTTGGCAGTATGGAAGTTAATTAATGAAAGGAGAGGGGCTGAAAACAATGACACAAATACAACAGATGAACCTATTGTAATAGTTGACTATCAACAAAGAGAGAGTCAGTCTAAGAGATCTGGTGAATCCAATGATAGAGATGATCCACGTACATCAAGTTAGAAGCTTCCATTTGTGGATATCCCAGGATATATATGTTCATATAATAATTAATATATTCAAATATTTAGTACATTGTTATGATAATATATTTTTCTTTATTTATATTTTTTTAAAACACTATGTCGATTTATAGTCTTTGGAATGGAAATTGAAATACATTGCATTGATTTTTTGTAGTATGTACTAAAATGAGCATGCATCCATACAACTTTGGAGTTAAAGAATGAAATAAACATCTCACTTCAAAACCCCTTGTAAGTTAAAGAAAAAATAAAAACTCAACTTTAATCCCCTACCAAAACTGCAATCTCCAACTTACTAAAAATATTAACATTCCTCAAACAAGGATTATCATTCACCCCAAACTTACATGTGCCTAAAGGTAAATCAACAAGGAAAACAAAAACAAACTAACATGAATTTATGAAATATTTGTTGAAAAAAACTCCAAATGTTGAACCCTGGGTCATTGGTGTTGTCATTGATATCAAGTGGAATTGATGGAAAAGAAGTGAGTGGTGAAGTGAGGCTCTGTAGGAGGCATGAAGGTTGATTAGTAGTGCATCTAGGATGGTTTCAAGGTGCTACAAGCTCAAATTGGTAGATAGTATCTCTCTAAAGGAAAATTATAGGTCAAATTGTTGGTTTCAGATGGTCTACAGGTCAGTAATAGTGTTTCAACCTTGAATTTCTTTAGTAAAATGTTGGTTAATGTCTTTATCAGGTTTCATGAACTTTTTTTTCTCTCCTACAAGAGAAAAGTAGTGTGATGAAATTCTTTAAGTCAATAGTGTTATATGTAGTATCTCCACAGTGTATTGATGGTTGATTTTGTAGAGCTTGTATAATTGTGGTTGCTTGATAAGATTTATTTCTCAAACAAGGTAATCTCAAAACTTCCTTGAATACCATAATATGAATGAGAGTTTGGTTCTTCAAAGTTGAATTTGTGGTTAGAGTGATTGAGGAGGTTTTTGGTACTTGAAATCAGTCAACATGGAGACTGAATCTCTTATGTGAACTATAGTCATTTTTACACCCACCAAAGAATAAGGGAATCCCATGCACACCGGCCTATCACCCAGCGGGCACTGGGTGCTCACTCGAGGAATCCGTGAGGTGCCGAGTCTCTCTTTTATGTGAGTTGAGTGGGAAAAATCATCTATGATCCAAAATGTAAAGGGAATGAGTGGGAATGAAACATGTGAACATCATAGATCTCAGAATGGCTCTAGATCATTACAGTCATTACAGATAGAGATACTTTAACATTAAAGAACTAAATCAAGAAGGAAAGGAAAATGAATAGGAACTCATATTCATCTTATAAACATACATGAAAAGGAACTACGAAGAATCATGTATGAATCCAAACCAAGAAGGATCATATTCAATTAACTTGGTAATCTCATTACATTCATTAGAATTACTACAAAACACCACATTATGGCAAACTGAAGTCATGCATCATAATTGGATCCATATCATTTAGCTCTCAAAAATAAATTTTATAACCTCAGGCCCTTGATACATCCTTCTCCTATATTTCATCTACCCAACCCAATATGATTCCTTGCAGCATTTCTACAGAGCTCCACTCTCTATTGATCTCTCTCTTTACATCTATTCGTCCTATCTGCGATCATCCCTTCATTTTGATCATCCATCTCTTTTTTCTTCTATGGGAACTTGTATTTATAGGCACTCGAAGTGCCAACTCATCCTTCTGCAGCCTTAGATCTGGCACCAAGTGTCTGAATGTGGTCCTCCATGGGAGCATGCTCCTCCAGGCCTAAGCTCTCCACTTTTTGCCATGATGGTCTTCTATAATCTTCCATCGTAGGGCATATTCCTTCCTAGGCCAACTGTCACCAGGCTGGCACCTTATCCACTCCGCATGCACATTTGAGTCACGATTTTCTCGTGTCCTACCCTATACGCCAAATATGGCTAGGTCCCGAGACCTTGTCCTTCAACGTGTAACATGGACCTTCTAAAATCCTCCTAGAACCTTGCCTCATGTGCATTCTTCTTACGCACCCATCCTTCAACCTATGACTTTCACACCCATGCACCTTTGTGTACTTAGCCAATATTCTAGGGGCCTAACATCACCCCACACTACGCCTATTCTTTACCCGTGGAAAACTTCTCAAATGAATAAAGAATTACAAAAGAATTAACACCTTGGGAAAAGAATAAGGGAATGAAGAATTTAGGAAAGAATAAATAATGGGGAAGTGATGGTATTATTGCAACAACCAAGGAAAATATTTTTACAAGTCGGCCTCCAACTTGTTCCAGGCATCGACTTCATTTTGCACTCTCTGGCAGAGGTCACCGACTAGGCACTTACCTCCCCAAAACTCAGTCTATCTACTTGAGCACTCATAGTGTCAACAATTTTCTCCAACTCTTTGCCCATGTCCTCAAGCTTGTCCATCCTTCTAGTAATCTGTGGGTAAAGCTCCTTTAGCCAGTTGTTAATTGTACCCCTTAGGGCCTTAATAGCTTCTAATTTCTTTTCAAACTTGGCTAGGATTCTATCTTGCTCTGCTCTGTTCCCTTTGTTCTTTTCTTGGAACTCTTT
The DNA here is from genome assembly GCA_018340775.1 of Taxus wallichiana var. yunnanensis. Classification (NCBI taxonomy): domain Eukaryota; kingdom Viridiplantae; phylum Streptophyta; class Pinopsida; order Cupressales; family Taxaceae; genus Taxus; species Taxus wallichiana. The sequence continues at coordinate 851,320,528 of CM031234.1, forward strand.
AAGATCTGCTTCATAGTTGGTAACCAGAATACCCGCCACTTTATCTCTATATGCGCAGTTGTCATACACAGCCTTAGTGGTATGGGCAGCAATGTGTACATCAGCAAGGACTTTGTTGTATTCAGCCATGATTACTACTACCTTTAACTTGTTCTCCTTCTCTAGACACACTGCTACTTCTTCCGTGGATTCTAAGGCTAGAGGTTGTCTTTCTATGGTGAGGATACACGTTAAGTCCTCAAGGCACTCAAGGGAAGATCCATAATTTTGTGTGGGTAGTGCTAGGTCCAAATGCTTCAAAATAATGGCATCTGTGATGGATTCCACCTTCTTATGTACTTTATGTACCCTTTCCTTTTCTTCCCTGAGTTCACACTTTATCTGAGTGCTAATTAACTCCTCCTGCTTTAAATCCTTGGCCTTATTTTCTAGCTCTTCCTCCTTCTTTTCTAGTTCTTCCTCCTTTTCTAGTTTTTCTTCTAGAAATATTATCATATCATTTTGTCTAAAGAGCCTAACTTCAACCTCAACTAAGACCTTGTTGAGTGTGTTGCATAACTGCTCATCTAAAATCTGTTGAGCATTTACCAAGGGGTTGTCTCCTTTTGACCTAGGTATTTCCATTAGTGCCCCTGTCTTACCTCAAACTTTGGCTCATCGATGTGGGAATCAATTTCCCAAGAGAGCATCTTCCTCTTCTGAGGGTATGCACCTTCTTCATAAAATGAATTCATATCCACGAGTTGTTCTATTGGGAATGTGATTTGGAAGCGTTCACGTAACACCTTGTTGGGATCATTAATGTAGCTCATTCCTTGCCTATGGATCTCCATGAACTTTCCCCATGTGTGCATACCCTTAGGAATAATTACCGATAGATTAGGGCCTTCCGCGATACCGTGATCTTTCCCTAAGCTTTCTTAATTTTCCTCATCCATCACTATATCATCGTTGCACTCTAATTCTTGTTCTACCAAGGCTTCGATGATTTTTGTTTCTTCTCTTTCTGTCACCTCGTTTACTTTCTCCTTCGTGAGGCTTGGATTTTTCTGATCCTACGTGCCAACCTCTTCACTTCTTCTCATATCCACGGGAACCTTCCTCCTCCCTGGCTACCCTCGTGTAGTGTGAAAAAGAACTCATGTTCTTCTTCTCTACCTTCTTCTTCTAAACTATGCATGCTGAAAACAAGTGGTCCTTGGTCCTCTTCAGATTCATCTTCTTCATCATCATCCCTCTCACCTATGTATTTTTTCAAGCTTTATGTTTCCTCGAGTCGATTCCTCCATCACCTTCCGTTTCTTCCTAACTAGGGATTCCATTATAGGAGACTATGCTTTCTCTTCCTCTTCCTCTCGGTGATTTCTTCTCTGTCATAATATTTTCCTTTTCTCGTGCCTCTTCTTTGGTGGGTACCTCTTCTGCGTGCATAATTACTTGTCCTAGCGCTTGTTCCCGAGGCACCTACCGCTTGAGTATCTTGGGCACTTGGTGCCTTTTTCTTTATCTCCTCTGTTTCCTTCTTCTTGGGTGTGGTCTTCTTCCTACCTGTTAGGTCCTCAGGTATAGCTATCTCATTTTCAAGATAAGCACCCTTCTCAAACTTGGGCCTTATCCGAAGGTATACACATGTCACGGACCTCTCTGCAATAGTCAGAGTTAGGGGTTTCACCATTTAGACTTCATGTGACACGTACTTTTCCATGTACACGTGCTTATTGGGGTAGACCAACATTCTACACATCTCCTTGTGGTCTTGGTCCAAACTTATGAGGTCAAGATTTAACTTCTTAGACTCCTTGAATTTGTTAACTCCCACCGGAAGTATTGAGATGTGAAGGTAAATGGGAGCTTGCACCACGGGCTCATGGTTTCATCAGTGAACTTGAACCTACCAATACAAAAGTGTTGGTATACAACAAACTCAACTTCTCCTACTATAAGCATTGGAAGTCATTCTGGTATCCTCCATTCTACCCGAAACACATTCTTTAAGCACATATACAAATTTTCAAGATGCACCTTGTGAAAGGGCATCATGCTATCACAAGTGTATTTCTCAAATATTTTTGCAGGTGAGGGTCTTCCTCTGGGTACTCCCATACGAACTTATCTCGCTGTGCATCCGTACCCCGATCTCTAAGAACACAATGGTTAAGAGGACATTTCCAAAGATAATATTGTCTCCTTCCTGTGTGATGGTGATAATTTCATCTGTAATGTATGCGGATAGATTATAGATGGTGCCCTCTGATATTTTTCTACAAACATTCAACCAGGACTTGTTAGCTGCATCCATCTTTCTTTCATGTTGAGTTTTGTTACCAGACACACGGCCATTCTCATCACTAGGTCTTGGATATCCCCGATATCAAAGTACCTTGACCCCTTCTTGTACGCATACGTAACCTTTGTATCCTTAATTGCTTCCTTGTCACATAGGTCATCCTTCATATCTTCTCCTTCACAGATAAGTCCTGTGAATCTTGAAATGAGCTGAGGGGTTATGTGTATCTTGCACCCCGCAAAGTGAAAGTTGTCTTCATGAACACATGACATTATCCATTGATAGAGGCACTTTGGCTTTCCGAAGTAGGGCAACTCATAGAGTTGCAATAATCCCGCCTTCTCTAACTTCACCTTGACTTCGTCACTATAAATTGGTAACCCCTCAGGTGTTCTCTGGTTAGTCGAGCACACTAACTCCAGCGCCATTTCCTTTTCAATCATGTTTGTGTGATGATTGTAGTCACTTACTGTCATTTTTCTCAAGTGGGATTCACATTCCATCTCGGAGAAAAACCCCATTTAGTCTTCGCATTTTTGCATACCATTCCTCATTGGTATCTGTGGTGGTTTCTTGTTGTTTTCCCTTGCCCTTTCTCTTCTTAGGTGTTACTGTTAGTTTCTTGGGTGCCATTTTGTAGGTTTATCACTTCCACTTCTCTTCCTATATTTTCTCTTCTACCCTTTCCAAGGTTAGATCTCAAACTTGTGAAGAAACTCCTTTCCAACCCGTGTCTAGGCTTTCAAACCCTAATTGGAATATCCCCTTCACAAGACGACACTTCTCAAAACTCTCTCCACGCCTATGAACTATTTCCCTCTTGGTTTGTCGATCCAAACTAGTCACTCATGATTAAATTCCTCCAATTTTTCTTCACACGGATCAACTTTGGAAACCCTAGTTCGTAAAAGCTCTTCCTCTTCGTATTCACAAAGTAAATGATGAAGTGCCTAACCTTATATTTATATTTTCTCCCACTTTTAGCATTAAATGTCACTTCACCTACCATCGTACTTTAACACTTAATGCGGATTTTAAAAAAAACCCGTCTTTAGCGCCTTAACTCACATGCCCCACCCTATGCGGACAATTCCCCAACCTTCTGGCACACAACCAATCCATCTTGATAGGAGAATCTTGCGCTCGCGTAATTAGCGGCGAAAGCACTTCTTCTGTCATGATTTTTTCTCTCTTATACCTCATGTTGTGTTTGCACTTTCTCCTTTCTTGTACATGGATCTACAATTTAGCCTTACCCCAACACCAACCATCATTTTTCACCTTTCCTCCCATGCACTTCCTTTCCTAGGGCCATCAACTGGGCTTTCTAATGCAATCCTTCCTGGCACTTCACTCTTCAATTTGTTCCACCTTACTCCACCCCACACTAAATTGATGCACAGTCCTCTATGCAGTTACAAACTTCAAAAAGTAATGAGATTACCGATGCCCAAGGCGCAAAACAAAACAATAACAAAAAAGGGAAACACAAGAAAAGGAACATGCATTAAATAAAATCCTAAAATAACTGGCAACACTGCCTTATTTACAAACACCTAGAAGACTTATTTATAGTAGGGCTTCAACCTACTCCCATTGAAGTGTCATGGAAATCTCATCCCATCCGGTGCTTATAATGGCACACCCCCGAATCAAGGATGTACAAGATGATGTAAGGACCCAACTAATGCACCTTCAACTTCCCAAGATGGCACATAAACTTAGAATCATATAGTCAGACCATCTTCCTAACCTCAAACTTCTTGTTCTTAATGTGACGATCATGCCATGCCTTATGCTTTTCTTTTTCTGTCTTCTAGCTTCACCTAGTGAGTGATCGTCTTTCATCCAATTACATTAGCTTGGCTATTCTTTCCTCCAGCACTTGTTCATCATCTAATCCTCCTGCGCGTGATATACACAGAGAAGGTAACATGAATTCAACTAGAAGGAAAACCTCAGCACCAAACACCAATTGAAATGGTGTGGCCTTATTCAACATCTTGTAGGTTTTCCTATACGCCCAAAGAACGGCTGATACTTTGTCATCCCAATCCTGTCTACCAACATCATAGATCTTAGTCAATGTATGACTAAGTATTTTGTTAAATGCCTCAGCAGTTCCATTTTCCTAAAGGTGATATGGAGTAGTTTTGTGATGGGCCACCATGAATTCGACAATAGAATCATGGCTGTCTCATTGAGGAAGTGCGTACCTCTATCACTTGTCAAAATCAATGGGCATCCATACCTACTGATTATGTTCTCCCATAAAAATATAGCAATGGTAGCTGTTGTGTAATCCTTTGTAGGTGTTGCCTCTTCCCACCTTGTCAAATAATTAGTGCAAGTGAGGATATACTAGTGAACGATCCTTCACACTTACGCAAGATTGGTGCGAAAAAGTCAATAGCCCACTTCTCAAATGGTTCCGTGCTAGCTATTGGTTCTAAGGGCATTTTGTCACTTTTTCCAAGTTTTCAAGGCTTTGCGCGGCAATGGTCACAAGCCTTACGAAACCCAATGCAATCTTGATAAATGGTTTCCTACCAAATCCTCTGCGAGTAGAATCTTCCACCCACTTGCATTTCCCACATAGTGTCCTCCAGCAATACCATCGTGTTCTTCTTCCATAATTGTAATGCACTCATGTTCTAGTACAAAACGGAACAGAACCTCATCATGACCCATTTTGTATAGATCTCAACTATTTAACATGTAGAGCACAACACGTATGACCAACTTATTCTTCTCAGAGGCCTTCATTCGAGTGGCACCACACCTATTTTGAGGAATACCGCAATGTCCTCCAAATCGAGGGTGTGTGCCACAACATAAAAACTTGATTGCACATCGGCATAGTCTCTTGATGCTCTGTGTATCCTCCCTTGAATCAATCCTAGACAAATGATCAGGTCCAAAATTACTTTTTCCTTATATGACAACCACCGTGAACTCGAATTATTAGACTAATAGTACCCACTGACATATGTGCCCTTGTAGAATGGGCTTGTTCACCAAGTATTTGAATGTCATATGGTCAGTGTAAAATATAAAAGGGGTTGCCGACAAAATCGCCTAAATTTATGAAGCGCGTAGATCATTGAAAAGCCTCGCACGGTTTGTGTAAGTGTAATTCTGCTCTCTGGTGTCAAATTCCTACTTGCAAAGCACAAAGGGTGATCAAAAATCCCTTCACCAGGTTGTGCAAGTACTGCTCCAATGGTGATTCCTGAGGCATCTACAAGACCATGGAAATGCTTATCCTAAGAAGGGAATCCGAGGATGGGTGCGGTGATAAGCCTAACCTTCAAAGTGTCAAATGCCTTCTGCTGCGCCTCTCCCCGATGAAAGGTACTTTATGTCTAAGTAACTCTTATAAAGGCACGGTGATCTTGACATACCCCTTTATGAACTTCTGTAGTACCCTATATGCCCAAGAAATCCACGCCTTACGCTTTAACTAGTAGGCTCCTTCAATCCCATAATTATTGGAAATTTTCTTGGATCTACCCGGTAGACCCTCCTTACATATGATGTATCCCAATAATGTTCCAAACGGGGTATAAAAGACACATTTCTTAATGTTGAGGGATATCCTCAACTTCCAACATCTTTCAAACATCAGCCTTTAGTTGTCACAATGATCCTTTACTAACCCATATCTTTATGTCTAATCATCCGAGGTAGACTTGAAGGAATTTATGGATGAAGTCTGGAAAGCTTGTACTATAATGCGTGAGAACACAATAAGTGCATTCTTCAACCCGAGAAGGCATGATTGTATAAGAGAAAATTCCCCACTCGGTGGTGAAAGTCATCTTCCTTTGGTCCTCTTTTGTAATTCTTACTGGTGATAGCCCGAGAATCCATTTGTGAAAGAATAGACCTCACACCCTATAACTCCTAATATTTCTTTAGTAAAAGGGGTGGGAAAGGATCAATGATACACACTACATTCGGAGTCACCGTAATCAACACAGATCCTTATCCTTTCATCCTTCTGGTGCTAATCACCATTAGACTTATCCATTCGACTCTTCAACAGCCTACAATAATGCTCAATGGTATCATCTTATCTATTTCTTCCTTGACCTTCACACGCAGGTTAGGATTCATTCGGTATGGTCTCTTCCGGACCGAGCGTGCAGCTTCCTTCAACTTAATTATCATTTCCCCAAGGAATGGTGGACACCTTTGAGTTCATGATACCCATGCGGGAATAAATCCTCAAACTCACATAAAAGATCAATGATCTTAGAGACTTCTTTCTCTGACCAATAGTCTCTAATGATAGCCTCCTTAGGCTCTTCATCTGAGCCGATGTTAACCTTATTTGTCTTTAAAGGTTCATGATAGGTGCGTGCCCATTCATCAGAACTATCTAACACCTCGCGCGTCCCTACAGAATGGTCAACATCTAATTTTTTTGCTTCTTCCCCATCAATAACATACACCATCTTCCCTTTTTATTTTTCCATACATGCGCGCTTTAACTACATCTATTATGTTTCTTCTTCTTCAAAGTACACCTCTAGGACGAGAGTTCACCTAGCAACTCTAGTAGCCTATCTTCTGCCATGGCACTATCCCCAATGGTAAGGCACTTGACAACCTACAACACCTTATCCACCAAGGGTTTTGTACTCCAATACTCAAATGTTTGAACAAGATCAACCGCTAACTCTTTCCAACTCCATGTATGGTGGAATGTCTCAAAGTGAATGTATTATGTATGCACACAACCTTACAATGTAGAATACAACTTGTGAACCCATAATTAAGGTAGCAAATGCTTCTGCGCTTCCCATCTAGGCTGTCTCATGTGCTTGGATATGGAAGGAAGTGTTCTCTTTACCATGGTACTTTTCTATAGCCATGGGTGCATTACTCCCACAAAACCTTACAGAGAATGCAATTCTCACCTCACACCATTCCAATAGATTATTCCAATGCGTTACCCACCAGCGCACATCAATTCTGAGAATGACGTAACTTAGCATCCCTCTTCATTCATTTTCCTCCTTCCAATGAGCTTCCATATCCTAAAAAAGACCTCAGGGAAGGAACCTCCTGAGTACGTAGGTAGCTCCTTTCCTCCTAGGTGCCGGACCATACATGTCTTTGTCACCTTTGACACCAATCCTCTTAAATGTCATCTGATTAACTCATAGGTCTCATGCACCCAATTATTACACGCTATAATGGTGGTGTCACTTAAGGACTGAGCATCCTCAAACTGGATAACTCCATCTATGAGATGAATTGTCTCTGGATCCCTAATTAAATGCACATATTATCTATCAGGACCTGTTCTTCCAAAGGTTCAAGTATAGGGTGTTTATTTTCCATCAGCTAGGGGTATGATGACCCATTCCTCCTCATTTTCAAAGCTTATGTATCTCTTGTTGAACCGAATATCCACATTGTTCTTATAACACCATGGGCACCCAAGTAATGTTGGGAAATTGTCTGCCTTGACGAGCACCAAGACTTCAAAGTCCCTAGTAAACTTAACCCCTTGAATGGTGATGGTTGCATCCTTTAAGACACCGATGGGCATTGCCTTCATTTTTTTGCCATATACAACACATTCAAATATGGTTGTAATGCAAGTCTTCCCATCTGATGCCATACATCCAAGGTGAGAACATTAACTTACGTATCTGTGTTAATGAGGATATTACTAAGGAACCATCCATCCACGACTGCATTTAACGTGATCTCCCTACCATAGTCAAGGCTGTAAGGGGGAAGGAATGTATGCATGACCTACCTCTCGAACTCTTCTCCAGCGTGTGCTACCTTCTCTCTCAACCATGCCCCTAGCAAGGGAATACTATTCTCTTGCCTTAGCATTTTACACACTTCCTTGACCTCATCTAGGTCATCCTTTGGTGCCTCGACCTTTCTTCTTTGTTCCTCCCTCCCTGGACTACTCCTTTAGACACTTTGGATTTATCCTTGTAAACTCTTAATGATGTCCATGGTTTCTTACCTCCTTCGATGCGTAGGGTCAGGTACTTCCGTGTACCACTTCTTCCCTTGAAACTAGGTTCTTTTGCCTTGGTATTTCCTTTATGTGCATGGCCTCTGCTCTTGTTGTTACCATAACAAGTTCCAAGCCTACATCACGTGTCACTGTGGCATCCATTGTGTGTCATATTTCTTCTTGTTTACCATTACGGTGCCCTTGTGTTTCAAGGGTGCTGCTAATTCATATGTTTAAACAACTCGGGGCACTCCTCATACTTGTGTTTCTTCCGTACCATGAGCATTGTAATAAATCAGGCACTCTCATTTGTAGTGGTCTATAGACCCACAATTAAAACAAGTTCCATGTGGGAACTCACTCCTTCCTCCTCTACGGTTACCATGACCACGGAATCCTCCACAAAATCCCCTTCCACGCGCGCTTCCATTTGTGCACTCACGGTGATCATCACCCTTATAACTACTTCGATGCTAGTCGGCGCACACCAAGATCAATGACCTCATGGATCTGGTCAATAAGCCTACAATCCTTAGTATCATGGGTTGTAGAGGTGCATATCTTATAGTAGCAAGACACATTCTTCTAAATTACACGTTGTAATAAGGGACATCTACTCGCATCATGGTCCCCATGACAAATCTCACAGTCTACTACTACGACGCGTATTGTCTTGGGAAGCGTCCTTGACATGCCACTCTACTTCACAATATGTACACCGTATACGAGTCACGAGTCTCATGGGTTGAGTTCACGAGATAAATTTTCCAACTTCTTATCCATAACAATGATTTGAGCTTCCAGAAGCAAAGCAACACCGGTATCAACATTTCCAATAGCTTCCACGCGTAGAGCGGCCTCTAACACTGTGCAGTGCAGTGAGGAGTTTTATGAGATAAAGCTCTTCTAAATGGAGTTATCAACCCCCAACAAACCATTGAGCATGTTGTGAAGGGTGAATAACATATGAAAATTTTTGAGGAGGGTTTTGAACCGTGCATCATACTCCCACACACTTTCTACCATTCCTGTTGAATCTCCTTGCGTGATGCTCTTCTGTTCAAACTTAGGAATGTGGAATTCTACCAAAAAGGTGTTATTTAAAGAAACCTAATCCACCACCATTTGATGAGGGTCATATTAGCTATGCCGAGTTATGTGCGTGCCCTTGCAATGTCATTGTAAAATCGACTTGCCATACGCTTTGGGCTAGTTATCCCTTTTGCACACCATAGAAACTCACACTTATGAACATGTTCTGTAGCATCTTCAATACCTCTATAATATGGAAAATGTAAAGACATCTCAAAGAAGATTTGAGGAGGTGGCTAGGGCCCTTGTCCTCCTAAGCCAGAGCCTTGGTTTCCTCCGGTGTTTCCCCACCGCCAGATCCACTAGATCCACTAGGTCCTATGCCTCCTTACCCACCAAACCCACCAGATCCACTAGGTCTTGTTCCTCCTGATCCACTAGATCCACCAGGTCCTATTCCTCCTGACCCACCAAATCCACCAGATGCACCGGTTCCACCAAGTCTGTAGTGGTCATGTTAAGGGTCCCTAAAGTTCCTTGAACTACGTGTCGATGGTCTGAGATAACTCCCCACTACCAATAGTGTACCTCGCACCACTCCCAGATGTGAGACCAAAGGCTTGTGTATCTACACTTTGCTTGAAAATTCCTCCTAACATTGGGATGGTATGTGCAGCCATAAAAGTCCTAAATGAGAAATTATATCTCCTGGGTGCAGATTGATCACTTCCACTAATACCAGTTGGGTTAGCAATATTATCCCCTTGATATGGAAAACCAAGCACCAAGGTTTGGTCACTAGGTGGGTTCAGATGTGCACCAATGGATCTTCTTTCTCCACGTAACAAACTCGTCGCCGGTGAAGGGGTCTCTCTTACGTATTTGCCAAGATGGGGTAGCACAGATTACTCAGGTTCCATGTCCTCTGCATGAACCTCAAATCATTCCCGTAACATCTACCTCCATACATCCATCACACTTGTAACCTAACGTTGTATAGAAATCTCCCTTTCATGTGCTTCACTATACTTGAGTCATCTCTCCTCCCTTTCTTTCTCTGTCGCAATGTCTTCCATCTTCCACCACCCTAGCTTCCTCGCCCGGTGCTTGGAATGGTTTAGCCGACCATTAGAAATTCCTCTAAACTCACATAAAAATAGAACGTAGAAATGATCCTCTTGGCTCCCACAGAAACTAAAGCTCAACAACTTTTGAACAATAATATGTAGAAATAGCATACTCCATAGTGTAGCTAGCCAACACACATTTCCACCAATGATCCACAACACGATTCCATGTTAGAAGCGCATCTTGCGACCTGCGGTATTCTTCTTGGGTCCATGTGTGTGATCTACAATACCAACTTGATCTAGACGTATATGTCGAGAGCCATTCATACAGTTCTACTGGGAAGCAATAGAATAAAGTTTCATACAAATCATGGTAGAGGTTCTCTTCTACCCATCTACATGCATCAAAACTAGGTCTAGTGTTGAATCTACGAGAAAATTATTCCTTCGTGCTTTGGAACCATGATTCAACACTTTCCAAAGTTAAATGCTTTGTCATTATTCATTACACGAGATCATGATGTATGCCATTTCCAACTACAACTTTGAAAAGAGGTCCCGGAAACGGAACCAAGATGTAGTCATTTTAACACCCACTAAAGAACAAGGTAATCCCATGCACATCGGCCTATCACCCGGCGGTGCTTTGGGCACTCACTCGAGGCATGCGTGGGCGCGAGTCTCTCTTTTATGTGAGTTGAGTTGGAAAACATAATCTAAGATCCAAAGCTGTAAAGGGAATGAGTGGGAATGAAACATGTGAACATCATAGAGCTCAGAATGGCTCTAGATCATTCTAGTCATTACAGACAGAGATACTTTAATAGACTTAAAGAACTGAATCAAGACAGAAAGGAAAATGCATAGGAACTCATATTCATCTTATAAACATACATGAAAAGGAACTATGAAGAATCATGTATGAATCTCGAACCAAGAAGGATCATATTCAATTAACTTGGTAACCTCATTACATTCATTAGACTTACTACAAAACACCACATTATGGCAGACTGAATTCATGCATCATAACTGGATCCATATCATTTAGCTCTCAAAAAGAAATTTTATAACCCCAGGCCCTTGATACACCCTTCTCCTATATTTCATCTACCTAACCCAATATGATTCCTAGCAGCATTTCTATAGATATTCACTCTCTATTGATCTCTCTCTTTACATCTATTCCTCTATCTCGTGATTTTTGATCATCCATCTCTTTGTTCTTCTGCGGGTGATTGTATTTATAGGCACCTCAAAGTGCCAACTCATCCTTCTATGGCCTCGGTTCTAGCACCAATTGTCTCGAATGTGGTCCTCCAAGCCTAAGCTCTCCACTTTTTCCATGATGGTCTTCTAGGAGCTTCCATCGTAGGGTATATTCCTTCCTACGCCAATCTTTCGCTAGGCTAGCACCTTATCCACTCCACATGCATAGTCAAGTCACACTTTTCTTATGTCTTGTCCGATATGCCAAATATGGCTAAGTCCTTAGACCTTGTCCTCGGCGTGCAACACGGTCATTCTAAACCCTCCTAGAACCCTGCCTTGTGTGCCTTCTTCTTACACGCCCATCCTTCAACCTAGGCATTGTGTGCCCATGTGCCTTTGTGTACTTAGCCAATATTTTAGGGGCCTGACATAAAAATATAAATAAGGATGGTATATTTGATCCTTGACCTATAGAAACCTCTTTAGTACTATTTTCTATGGATTTCTAGTCATGGTTAACCTTCATATCAATTGAAATGACTATTTAAGATCATCAAGTTTGTAATTATCTCAAAACCTAGGATTCTATTGTGTATGTTCATCACTTTGTAACTACGTGCATGACTACTAGGAGCTAATGGAGAAATTCCAAGGTTGAAATTTTATTGAAACTATTGGAAGTTAGTCTCACAAAGACCCAACACTTGGTATTAATCCTTCAAGCTTAAGACTATTCAAAATCATCAAAGTTGTAATTATCTCAAAACCTAGGATATTTGTTGTGTAAGCTCATCACTTGTACCTATTTGCATGACTTCACGGGAGCTAATGGAGAAATCCCAAGGCTATAATTTCATTGAAAAAACTTGAAGTTGGTCTCATAAAGACCCAACACTTGGTCATAATTAAGTTTTCTCTTTTCTCTAGTCCAAAAAGAAGCCCAAGAATCTCGAGACAGTTGAACTTGTTTTCTCCTTATGAAGCTTGAACTAGAACGTGAAGAGCCATGATGCATAAGTAAAAGAAAACATGAAACAAAAATAGTGAAATTTCAATTTAAAAACAACACTATTCCTCATTCAACTTTCTTGAGACATGTCTTGTATGAAAAAATTGAATATTACAATAAATGGAATAATTTTCAAAATTAAATTACTCTTAGTTATATCATCTTTTGTAACATGCTCCACTCTTCATTTGTTGGAATTATAATTTGTTGTAAATTAGAGTGAGTGACATGTAAAATTGTTAGCAATTCATAACTGAGAGTGGATATTTCCTTTATTGTTGTATGCAAACTTACCGATAAGGTTATCAATGGTTTAACAAAGCCAAAAAAATTGTCTCATCTAGATTCTCAGGAATTTGGTTCTTCTCTTGCATCATTTTTTTTCATGTTCTTTTGGAATGCATCTTTAATGAATTTCTTTGTTTTGTCAAAAGGCATTGGAAAACCAAGCTTTGTGAACTCATGTACCTTTCCATATAGCTCATGTAATATTCTTTTACACTTATTCAACAATTCATATGCTTTGCCTAACATCACACACTTCCAAATGATAGATGATACCTTTATTGAGGCATCAAACCAGTTCGAATTCCTCTGGATGTCGGTTTTGTGTTACTAAATTTGTAGATGCTTTCAAAATTTTCCTTGATGTATCCTCTCTTAAATCCATCACTTTTATGCTACCAGTTATGTATTCGCAAAGCTTATCATAGATTCTCTGTAGATCAACCATGAATTCAAACAATATAATAAAATCATCAATTTTTAGGTTTATTTTCCCGAAACATTATCTGTCATATTAATCAATGCTTTTTAAAATTAAGATATTTTGATGTTGGAAGACTATATATCCTTTTTTTGCTTTCACCAAATTCTGTTGTAATATTTCATTTCTCGTGTCCTACCCGATACGCCAAATATGGCTAAGTCCTAAGACATTGTCCTCCGGTGCACAATACGGCCCTTCTAAAACCCTCCTAGAACACTACCTTGCATGCCTTCTTCTTGTGCGCCCATCCTTCAACCTGGGCATTGCGCGCCCATGCGCCTTTGTGTATTTAGACAATATTTTAGGGGCCCAACATGAATGTATAAATAAGGATGGTAGACTTGATCCTTGACCTATTAAAACCCCTTTAGTACTATTTTCTATGGATTTTTATTCATGGTTATAACATTCATATCAATTGAAGTGACTATTTAAGATCATCAAGTTTGTAACTATCTCAAAACCTAGGATTTTTTTGTGTATGTTCATCAGTGTAACTACTTGCATGACTGTTGGGAGCTAATGGAGAAAGTCCAAGGTTGAAATTTGATTGAAACAATTAGAAGTTAGTCTCACAAAAACCCAACACTTGGTCTTAATCCTTCAAGCTTAAAACTGTTCAAGATCATCAAATTTGTAATTATCTCAAAACCTAGGATACTGTTGTGTATGTTCATCATTGTACCTATTTGCATTTTGCTAAGAGCTAATGGATAAAGCCCAAGGTTGTAATTTGATTGAAAAGACTGAAATTTGGTCTCATAAAGACCCAACACTTGGTCATAATTAAGTTTTCTCTTTTCTCTAGTCCATAGAGAAGCCCAAGAATCTCGAGACAATTACTTGAACTTGTTTTCTCATTATGAAGCTTGAACTATAATGTGAAGAACCATGATTCACGAGTAAAAATAAAACATGAAACAAAAATAGTGAAATTTCAATTTAAAAATAACACTATTCCTCATTCAACTTTCTTGAGACATGTCTTGTATAAAAAAATTGAAGATTGCAACAAATGGAATAATTTTCAAAATTAAATTACTCTTAGTTATATCATCTTTTGTAACATGCTCCACTCTTCATCTGTTAGAATTATAATTTGTTGTAAATCGAGTGAGTGACATGTAAAATTGTTAGCAATTCATAACTGAGAGAGGAGATTTCCTTTATTGTTGTATGTAAACTTACCGATAAGGTTATCAATGGTTTAACAAAGAGAAATTTTTTTGTCTCATCTAGATTCTCAAGAATTTTGTTCTTCTCTTGCATCATTTTTTTCATGTTCTTTTGGAATGAATCCTTAATGAATTTCTATGTTTTGTCAAAAGGCATTAGAAACCCAAGCTTTGTGAACTCATGTACCTTTCCATGTAGCTCATGTAATATTATTTTACACTTATTCAACAATTCATATGCTTCGCCTAACATCACACACTTCTGAATGACATATAATACCTTTATTGAGGCATCAAACCGGTTACGAATTCCTTTGGATGTCGGTTTCATGTCTTTGAATTTGGAGATAGCTTCCAAAATTTTCCTTGATGTATCCTCTCTTAAAGCCATAACTTTTATGCTACCACTGCTATGTATTTGCAGAGCTTATTATAGATTCTCTGTAGATCAGCCATGAATTCAAACAATCTAATAAAATAATCAATTTTTTGGTTTATTTTCCCCCAAACATTATCTATCATATTAATCAATGTTTTTTTATAAAATTCAAATAGTTTGATGTTGGAAGACTGTATATCCGTTTTTTCTTTCACCAAATCCTGTTGTAATATTTTATTTTGTTTTTTCTCTTCCTTTTGCATTCTTTCCCTAATTTTTCTCTCTTCATCTCGGCTCTATTCCAATTTTTGGCATTTTCTTTCTCTACCTTCAGAACCTCTTTCAATTCTCCCAATGTTTGTTTTAATCTATTATTCTTACTTATTGTTTCCTGTAACTTGTTATTTGCTTCTTCTAGTTCTACATCTTCCAGTTCATTGGCAACAACTGCAATCATAAAGGTGGATTATTTTATCTTCCTCTCCAACTCACATATCTTATTAAGTGTCACTTTTCCTTTTGCTTTCTCATTTTCCAAGTCCGCCTCTAACTATTGAATCTTATTTTTCTCCCTCTTTGCCTTTAGAAATGTTGTGTACACCACATCATTGTTCCTTTTTGAGACATTTATTTTTTCAGAAGGTTTCATTCCCTTAAAATCCATTTGAAGGGAGTTTACATCGTAGTCACTCAAAACCATTTGATTATCAGGTTTCAAAACTTTGGGCTTAACATACATGTATTCCATTGTATATGTGACTGGGTTATATGTTGGTAATACCTTCATTTTTGTAGCATCTAAACTTACAGTAGCCTGTAGAATTTGCTTCTTGTTTTTTTATCTCTTTCTGATTTATTGGAAAACTCAGATCTATAATCAAAACCTAAGGTGTTTATAGGAATGAAATATTTCACCTTGAATAGATAAGGAGTAATTGAAGTTTGGGGAGAATTTCCCTATGGAATGATAATTTTTAGAGGGGTGGTAGTGGCACTGTCTTCTAGTTTTGTAATTAGTTACCTTGAGGAAAGAGTAACTATATATGTGTCTACCTCTGTTTTATGCCTCTTCTTGGTTCCTTGTTGGTCAATAGGAACTTCAACTATATGTATTGGCATCTTTACAATAATATGTTCCTGTGGTAGTTTCTGACCACTACTACCATCATCACTTGAACCACCAACATTAGCAATATTCACAAATTCATGGCCAAATTCTCCTCTAGGATTTTCAATGTGTGGCTGAACTATTTCCTGAGAATTTGAATCTGAAGAAAATTGCATTGGATTACCACTTGTAGATGTTTTACTATGCAGTGGTCCTTTCTTCAAAGGCAAAGCTCCAAGGGCTGACCTATTAGAAACTCTTATAGTTTGTGCCTTTGGTGGAAGCCAAATGCCTTTTCTTGTTGAATGCAAACCACCACCACTAAAACCCATCTTTTCAGCAATAACTTCTCATGAAGAATATTTTTGTTTCAAGATTTCATCGAGACTTGATTTATATGTGCTAGGGGGAGTGTGTAATTCCTCAGAGTTAGTGTCATCAACACTACTTATATCTGCATGATGCACTTCATTCCACAATTTGCTGAAATCTGCATCTTCTAGAATAGAACCATACTTTGAAACAAATTTTGGATGGCCTAGGTCCTACCTCATAGACCAAATGCATTCATTTTTTACCTTGTCTAATTTCTATCTCACAATTCATGATCTATATGCTTTGGCATGCTTTTAGAGGACTTTTTGTAAAATTTTGTAGATTGAAAATCCTCTACCTTTTTATGGAGGCTTAGGAAATCCCAAAATTTGTGTTGACAAATCTTGAAAACTAAATCCTTTCTCAACAACAATTTTATTCGTTGCTTCTTTTACTTCATCCCAAGAGTTCTTGTTTTTAAATTTTTCTATCAAAGGTTTTTTACATCTTGAATTTTAGTAGCGAGTTCTTGTTTGCCACTTCCCTTACTTTAATCACCTCACATGGGTCATACACCAAGTGAGAGTCAACATCAAAGTTAAAAATTTGTAAGATTTCATGTGCCACATTAAATACTTTTCTTTCAAATGTGAACCCTCCACATGAAAATAGTAAGGAATAAAATATGCTCCTCTTTTGTTGACTAACAAAATTGAGTTTATCTATGCTTTCCATTTGTCATATATGTTCCAAGTCAAAAATTCTCTCTGTCACATGTATTAGAAATTTACGAGGTTGTACTCCTGATCCATAAAACCTTATCACAATATATTCCTCCATTAAGTACTAGTCTGCTAACTGTATTTCTAATCCCAGTTGAATGCAATCTCTACATTTCATAGGAAATCTAGGAAATTTATTTTTTAAAATTTCTTGATAAATTTGAGCCCAAAAATAATCCACAAATTGATTGTAATTCCTTATATTATCAAACATCCTTATCTTTGGGGTGCACTCAATTAATGGATGCATCACTTTTGGTTGGACCTCAACATTATAGGGCTGAATTACAAGTTTGTTTTTTCCAAACCATTCAACAAACCACCATAGAATTAAATAGCACAAGTAGGTAGTGAACCTAAAGGTCTTAGTGTTGGAGCCTTCTTTTATTGTTAAGAATTAGTTTTGCATAGATTCTATAATGTGCCCAACAAATCTATATACACAATGTGGAGAGATGAAATGGATATTGTATACCATTTCCAAGAGGGTTTCATCCACTTTCCCATTGCTATCGAAGACAAGGAAAAATACTAGCATAGAAATGGTATCCCTGACCCATGGTTTAAACATCTTAATTACATGTGGAGGCTTACCTTTTGGTACTATTCAAATCAACTGTTAATTTTCATAAAAAACTTGTCTCTATCATTTTGAGTGGTGGCAAGATAATCACTAGAATTTTTTTCTAGGTTTATGCTAATGGTTCCTGAATCTTTTCTTTCAAACCCCAATGCATGGCCAAGATTTATCTCCGTAATGGGAAAAAATTCTTCTATGTTTCCATTTGCAACAATTAATTTTTTGTCCCATCGTAATTTTGGGCACATAGAATGACAAATTCAGGGCAGGGTAAAACCTCATGGAGCATCATGCATCCCAATCCAACCCCCACATTATCCAACCTTTATGTCTTAGTCTACTTGAAGGGTCCAAATTTTTACATTTAATTTCTTTATTCTTAGACGAGAATCTAAGCTGTGAATTTCTTGTGTCAATTATAGGATCATAAATATCATGATATTCATCAATAAAACTAGGGGTTTTAAGGATTTTGGCGTATGTAATTTGAGTTTTACTTTTACTTTGGGGTCATATGGAAGTATACATGCTTGGAATTTTAGATTCTGGAAACCCTCAACCCTGATTTGTCAACCCTTATATTGAAATATTTCAAAGCGAAGGCTTATACAATGTTACTTATAAAAAGATAATATTTAAAGAATCAAGATTCAAATTTAGGATGACACTTACTTAGAAATATGCAAATGTTGAGTCTTACATGGTTTGCAACTTCTATGAATCTATTTTTCCTTCTATTGTAGTATGCCTTCCAGAAACAGAAGTAAAGAATTTCAATTTTTAATAGATGTTTAATATCACCTCAAAACTTGTAAGCACTAGCAATACCACATCACTATAAACGATTAGGTCTTTCACTATACTTTGTAGATGTCAAATTTAGTCTCTTTTCAAATTTCATTTAGTGGATGACAATTCTCACTTAGCTAGGCCTATTCAGGCACTTCCATTCGAAATGTGAGTGTGTCAGGCCTTCATCCCATAATAGATCCTATGTTGTTGATCTTAATATATTGAGCGATTCACATTATTTATCATATGACCACATGGGTAGGATTTAGTCCCCCGAAGGAAAGGCATTCCATGTACTCCAAACCCACAGAATGAACCGATTCAATAAAGTTTCGGGTCCATGGTGTGGGAATTTAATGATTTGGTTGTTGAATTTTTATGGGACATTGATAAGATTTTAAACCCTCGTTTGTGCCCATGTCATGCGGAAGAATTCCATGGATTTCATTTTTCCTTTCCCCACAAATGTGAACCTCAAGATTTAGGCGGGATGAATTAAAATTTTGGGTCTGGGTTTATTTGTTCATTGTTGGTCATGGAATATATGATGGGCCTGAACATATTATGTGTGTGTGTGTGTGTGTGGAAATTTATTTTTGTTTCGGGTCCATTTTTTTGGGCTTATTTTTTTGCAGAAAGGAAGTATATTTTTAATATACTAGAATCATATTTTTTTGTAAAAGGGGGAATATAAATATATGGAGTAGCATATAGAAAAATACTCTCAAAGCATAAAATATACGAGAGAAGAGTGAAGAGAAGAAACTCAAAAAATATAGAGAGAGATTAAGAATATAGAAGAAGAATAAGAAATAGATGTGCAACAACACGAAGCAAAGGAGAATATAAAGAAGAAGAAAAATACATGAAAAGGGGATTTTTACAAATAGACTTGTGCAAACATCACGAGAGAAATTTTTTTGTAAGAAAAAGAAATAGAGATTTGGACACAAGAAGATAAACAAAATAAAAATAGAGCGGTAGCTCTGTGATTGTAAATGTTTTTGGTTAAATTGACTATAATAGTTTTGTGTGTGTTTTATTTGTGTTTCTGATTGTGTCTTTCCCTTACTGGTTATATTTGGCACCATATTTTGCCAACAATATAAATGTGTTGGCCAAGATATTATTTGATAAAAATATCGAATGTATTTTTAGTTTTGGAACAACATTCTACGCTTGATGTATAATTTTCTTAAATACATGTCTATTTTACACGTCAAGCATCATAATTATGCCATTTATTATTTCTCAATTTCTCAACATAATAACTTATTATTGCTTCTTGTCTCTATAATATTTCACGTGTGATAATATATTGCTAATTTATAAATTTGTTATAATGATTTGTCAAACTTATAACTTGTGTAATTACTTTTTGAATCTTGATTATTTAATTTAAATAAATTTCAAATTTATTTTTAGATGTTATATATTTCATAATTTTGACATTTTTCATATTTATTTTATTCAAATTAATCGAGATATATATTGAAAGAAAATTAACATTTTCATTTTTTTAACGTTGAAGGGTAATGTGTTTTCTAATATCTCATTTACGAAGGGTAAAAATTAACCTAGTGACCAAATTAAAGTATGGGGATCCTTCAAATTTGATCTTATGAATGCAATGATGGTCGTTTCAATATATTTTGTAGGTAAGTCCCACTTTCATAAAGCTTAGTAACTTTTGAAATTTATGAATATACATGATGATTGAAATATGTCACTTCAAATTTTCTAAAATCTCATTTCTTATATTTTATATATGTAGTTAGTTTCTTTTTTTTCCAAACATGTCTCCTTAATATATGTGATGAAATCTAAAAAATCTAAATAATAAATGCATCACTTTAAAGACTAAAGTTATGAGAATATTGTTGAATAATTCCTCACAGTAGCATTTGATTGGGTGATTGCTTGATGTGACACATTTTATTTACTACTTTTGTATCAAATTTTAAGTGATAAATTGGTAAGTACTAGTCCCTAAATTTACATTTACCCTCACCAATACCATTATTGGTCCATGTTCGACAAATACGATTGACTCCTCTCCCTTAATATATTACTCGATATGTTTATTAAGAAGTTATTATTGATTCAATGTATAACATTCTATCCTTAATGATATCATATTAACCATGGTAAAAGGACGTTTAAAAGGTGGAAGCACATGCGATAGTGACACAGGTTTAAAACTTTAAAAGAAAATTTTTAGACAAGATTTACATTTAATATTAATTGTTATACCCTCGTTCAGAGGACACATGTAAAGGTCCAGTTGAAGAACTCACTCAAAAATTATAAATTCAAGGCCCATGGTCGTTTTACGACACTTAATGTATTTTTCAAAATCATGGGGGGCCAAATTAAGCGCATCGAACCAGTATCAAGTGATGAATACATGGAGGACATCAAGGTTTCTTCTGATATGGACTCAGACATGATTATTGTTGGGAAATCCTTCACCCTCTCTACTTCTAGTTCTCCTTACGATGGTGATTCCATCCCCCTCTCCTATCCAGTCGAATTCTTCTCATGTTCCCCTTCATTCTCTTGGAACTTCTCCTACAGAGCTCTAACTAGATTCCCTGTCTAAGCAGCTAATTCCCGAAGCATTACTAGAACTCTCTATTCTTTATCTAGAATCCCTGACCTAGAACCTGTGGATTCTTCACATGATGCTACAAATGATGTGGATAATAAAATTGATGGAAATTAACCCTCAATGGTGACCCTTGAGATGGAAACTCAATTCAAAACGGTGTCTTCCATCCTGTAAATCTGTATCGATCTCTTGAAGTGCTTAAAACCTAGAAAGACTATACAGACAACACCAGAGCTATCATTGATAAATAATGTGTCGATATACTAACCCTGGTGACACTCTGGGGGAGAATATCGATATTGATGCAACTAGGAAAGCAGTGAAAGAACTGAGAAATCTATTATGATATGTAATATTTATGTTATATCTAGTTATAGATTTTTTGGTTTGCTTGTGTAATGATATGTAAGTTTATTTTATATATAGCCGAATGGGATTTTTTGTAAAAGGATGAGGGTCCTTTCAAAACCCCCACTATACCATATTCCACAAAATGTATAGTGTTCTATTATATTTATAAAAAAACTTTTCAATAACCTTATACTTCTTGAATTATAGGTTTCAACAAATATATGAGAGGTGTGTCCTGAATTGTACACAAATGTTCTATTTTTGCCTTAGGAAGGTACAATCTAGTTTGAGAAAAATATTAATAATATTTAAATTAGATATTCCTCAATGTTTCCTCAATACTCATGTTTTCTATTAGTTAAAACAACTTAAGGAAGAAGCTGGAAAATATATAATAAACGGGAGATAATTAATAAATGTAAAAATTAATAACATCTAAAAATAATTTAATAACTTATAATTTTGAAATATATGTTATAAGTTATTAAGTTATTAAATTATGAAATTATTTTTAGATGTTATATATTTCAAAAAGGATTCAATTATTTAATATAAAGGGCAGTTCCAATAGTAAAAAGGATTCAATTATTTAATAATTTAATAACTTATAATATGTTATAATTTATGTTATTATTAAATATAAGTTATTTTTGCCTTATTATTAAAGTTATCAATCCTTCCCTTCCCATTAGCAACAGACACGTGGAAGGATTCAGGGCCTCCCAAGGCAAAGGCATTCCCTGAATCCAATCCCGTGGAATGAACCGATTCAATAAAGTTTCAGGTCCGTGGTGTTGGTGAGGTAAGGCGAGTGGTAGTGTAAATCGAGAAGATACCACGTGTCATTTTCATGTTCCTTCGAGTGGCCAAGTGTCACACATTCCGAGGGCACTTGAGTGTAAAAGTAAGACATGCAAAAGAAATGAAAATTTTTAGGCCTTATTACAGTTGAATTTGACAGAGTGTATTTCAAACTATATATAGGAGATTCACCAATTGATTTCCAACTATTTTGTTATATTTATACCATTTTCATCAAAACAATGAAACATGTTACAGGGGTATTCACCAAGACCACGAAACCGGTTATAGGTATATGGGGTTCCTTAAAATTTTCCCTAGACATCAAATTTAGAGAGCATATATTTTTCAATGGATAAATCAAAATGAATATAATAATTAGTAGTATATGAGAATGATCTATATGAGGTATGTGACTAGAAATCACCAAGGATGAGGTCTTATTATTTTCTTCCAACTATCTTATAGAAGGAAATATATAATTATGATTAAAAATCCAAAACTACACCAAGAACATGATATTTTCCTCCTTTTAAAGAATTCAAATACATTTATGTTACATCTTAGAGGAGGAATAAGATGGAAAATCTGCAACTTGGGCCATTTTATGCTGCTTGAGATTCCATAAGATCTTTAAATGTATTAGAGTGGAATGATATTCTTTAGACAACGGTGAAGGTGTTAACATATTACACTACAAGAGTTTATTTAAATGTATTAATGTGGAATGGTATTCCTTAGATAACATTGAAGGTGCTAACATATTACACTAGGGATGGCCCTAACACTTATGTAGATTGTATACATGAAGTAAAAAATATTTGTGTAGGAAATAATACCCTTGAAGTTATGTATATTGTTAGGTATAATGTAATTTAATCCTCAAATAAAACCAATGATACAAGAAGTGGGTGGAATAAATATTCTCATAGCATATGATATATCTATTTATGTTAAAAATTTCCTTAAGGTTGAGAATATTGCCTCCAGACCTATGATACCATTATGTACATGATTTTCTCTTCTTAAGGTAATAATATTCAAGAGCATTAGTCCCAATGAAATATAATTAATTGAAGAAAAGTACTAGTGTTTTTTAATGTAATATTATTCACAATCCAATGATTTTCCAATATATTGATATCGAGTATTATTGGCGAGATATATACTCTACCAGCTCCATCGGGAGAAGAATGATGAACAAAGTTCTTCACAACCACAAAATCCTAATAGTGAGATTGAAATGAAATATTGTGAGAAAATTTATTTTTGTGTTGTGAATGACAGTTCTCAAGGTACCATAAAACACCAAGTCAAACTTAATGTCTAACATTATTTAAAAATGAAGAGGTATATTTAGATAAATACCAATCTTATTCAAACAATGTTTGATACTTAAGTGCCCACATAAGATTATACTTAAGATACAACTCCCAAAGGATTACAAAAAGTTCCCACTTATGGGTAGAATAGGAATGAAGTTTCTTCTAGATTGACTATACCTAAAAAGATTCCTTTTGCGCCTATTTTTGAAACTATTTTTAAATTTTCATGAGTCAAGTTTTATTATACAATGGTTAATGTTGCGCAAACTTGCATAACATTGTTTTGTAAGGAAATCTTAGGTAGATGCATGTGTGCGAGATATTTTAACACAATGTGGTTTTAAATTGTTGTGTAAAACATTTTGTTGTGTATAGGACTATGCACATTTATATGTGTAATTTGGGATTTGTATTATTGGTAACAACTTTACACAACATTGTATTATGATACATGTGTAACAACTGTATAAATAACATTTGTAGAGTTGACATGCTTGGTGGAAGAATATGTATACACCTAATTTTTCACTTTTCATCTTTTATACATGTTACTAAAAATTTCCTTGTGTAGATAAGGGTCACAAATGTATCTATTTATTGAGTGGGTGCCTTAAGGGGATTGCTAGGAATGGGGAATGATTATTCACATAATAATTATGGGTTAGAGGCAATACACAGAGAGAGTATTACTATTTGGTACCAACCTTAGTTTTCCTTACACTAGTTATCCTTTTCCCTTTATGTATCATACACATTTCACTCTTGACATCTTGCTTGTATTTCACCACTTAGCACCTTTTTCATCCACTTTCTTAATCCATGAAACCTATTTTCACTTGCATGAGACATTACCATCCTTATCTAACACCATCATCTATGGGAGATGGAGTCAGTGTAAGGTTTTCCCTGGCTAATGGCATTGTATATATATCTACTACATCTTTAAATTCATAAAGGAAGGAATCCCAAATCTTAGGAACTTCCATATGCTCTACTCTTTTGTGCCAAATTCACATTTTATCGCTTAGCTCTTGGTTCATCTTGCATTTGGAGGATTGGATTGGATTGTATACTTTTCTTCTTGGTTGGATTTTTTACACGATTGGGTCATCTATAGTGAGTTTAAGAAAGGAAATGTGTTCCCCTTCTCCACTTAATATTGATTATCTCTCGATGTGCTACTTATCTGAAGAGATAGATGCATCAGTGACCACCCTAAAGGTACATGTGAGTGCTCTAACCATATTTTTCATTTTTCTTAGATTATTTCATTTCCCTTCCCAATTTCTCTATGTTAGCTTAGTGTTACATGCACTTTGATACTAGTTAGTATAATGCTCTTATTCATGATCAGCTTATTAACTTCTCTGTATCTATATTTTAGTCATATTGTGCATGCTTTCATTATCTATCATTGATCTATACCTCTTCTCATCCATTTACTGATATCTTAGTTGTGTACTCTCCTCTATATTGACTACAATTCTTTAAAACCCTAGGTTGAGTTGGTGTAGGGATTACGACCTATAGATATACAACCCTAATTCTCGTTATAGCCCCTTTAAATCTACCCACCGTGTGCCGGTTCATGTGTGTCTCTTACTCCTTTCCTCAATACCCTTGTAGAGTAGAAGACTTAGGAGAGCAAGTTATTGAGATACTTTATTAGCCCGCCATATAAAATATCTTGTATTAATGAATAAACAAGAATTAGATATAATGTTAGTATTCTCTTCTTCTAAATTCATAAGATGTTTTAAAGTATGTAAATTTTTAAAAAGCATGTAGACTCATCGTGTAGAACAAGGAAGTGATAATTATAATAATTATTGTGGTTGTTGGATTTGTTAAGTCAATCAATTATTAATATGTTATATATATATATATATATATATATATATATATCAAACCTAGGGATGTAATTATATCCTTGTGAATGCATTTTGAGTATTATGGTTGTACTCTAGAAGTGCATATACTACTAAACACCATTTATAGTGCCTTGATGATACTATTATTTTATTTGTAAGATGGATTAAAATTAATGTAAAAATAATTACTTGAAATGGTAATCATGTGTCTATATATCATCTGATATCTTTATAAACTATTCAGATTCATGGTTTGGTAGCTCCTCTCTTTTCTTATTGTAAGTAGATTTGATTAATTCCTAACATATGGTAACATATTTTAGTTTGAATTTTTTTAGGATTATTTGGTTGGGTATATAATAAGTGTTTGGTTGAGAGAGAGAGAGAGAGAGAGAGATTTCATATCTTTGTTGAAAGTATTTTGCATAAATATATGTCATGAAGCATGGGAATAAAGTTTAAAAAGTCCAAAGTGGTAATAAATTTGAGTTTTGGAAATTGAAGATGGAATATCTCTTAATAGAAAGAGATAAATTGATGTTTGTGATAAAAATAAGGCCCATAGGGTTAAAATAAGAAGAGTGGGATGAGATATATAAAATATAGAAGCTCTACTATAAATTTTCTAGTGGATTCAATTTTATAAAATGTATTTGATGAAAATACAAAAAAGGGTTTATAGGATAAGTTAGGAACATTGTAATAGGAAACATATTTATTCAAAAAACTATTCTTATGAAGAAATTTATAATCATTAACAATGAATGTTGGTGAATTAGTTACTAAGAACCTAAATTCCTTCAAATCTTTTGTTAGTCAACTATTGTCCTTTCCGTGGACATAAAGGTGGATAATAAAGATAGGTGTGACACTTTATGCTCTTTTCTATACTCTTGGGATAATCTAAGCTAATAACAAATGAGATTATTGTAAACTAATTATGAGAATAAGCAAGGTGAAAGTATGATGAATATCACTAAGTTGAAGAATTTCTTATGTATGGGACAACATAGGAAAGACAAAATCAAATATCAAGGGAGAAGTGATGAAGTCTATAGGAATATATAAGACTTATGAGAGACCTTATTTGAAGAAATGCTAGAATTGTGGAAAAATATGGCATTTTAAGAAGAACTCTAGAGTGAAGGTGGATAAGAGTAAACCAATAAATGATTCATCTTTAGATATAAAATATACCATTGATAAAAATAAAGATACTTTTTTAAAACATTGAGTGTGCATACATACAATAAATCATTGTTGGTCAACTTTGAATCATTCTATCATATGATATCCCGAGAGGGATATATGGGAGGAATATTATTGTGGTAATGTATTCATAGTAAATGACTCCACTCATTAGATTATGAGTTGAGGTAAACTAAATCCAAGGTTATAAGATGGGAGGATGAAGACTCTCCCAAGAGTTGTGCACATTCTAGGTCTTGCAAGAAATATAACTTTTGTTAGCAAGATGTGTGATGTTGGAATACTAGTGTTTTTCGCAAAGGATGGATGCAAAATGGTTGAAGGTGTGATGGTATTGTCAAGAGGAGTGTATAATGAAACCTTTTCCATACTATATGTGAGTATAATTACTAGTGCTTATAATGACACTATTGCTTCTAAGGCTAATAAAGTACTTGAGAAAACTAACATGCTTCTGGTAATTAAGGATATGCTTTGACATGAAAGGATATATCATATTGGAGATAAAGAGTAAAACTAATTTCAATCCAAAGGAATGATGAGGGTAAAAATCATTTCAATCCAAAAAAATGGTGAAATGGACCATTGATGGTCCCTTGGAATTTGACTTTTGTGATAACTATGTGTATGTAAGGCATAGAAAAGTCAAGTTTCCCACCACACATGTAAAATGGATCTTGTAGGTAGTATATAGTGATGTGTTTAGATTGGTGAAGGTCCTATAACTTGGGAAATCCATGTAATATGTATCTTTCATAGAGAATTTTGTAGGAATACCAGGATATATCTTCTTTGGTAGAAATATAAAATTTTCAATAAATTGAAAGCCCTTGTAGAGAACTAGAAGGAGAAGAAAATCAAACTATTAAACATGAATAACGGGGAAACGTTCATCTCAAAGGAATTTGAGGATTTTTACAAGTATTACAAAATTGAAATAAAAATAACAAATCATTACACACATTAACAAAATGGGATGAACATGATGTTCATGGATAAATCCTTGAGTATGGTAAATGGTGCACATTTGGAGAATTGTTTTTAGGCTTAAGTAGTGATCACTACTTGTAACTTGGTGAATCACTCAAATTCATTAGCGTTAGATGATAAGATTCTATAAGAAGCTTTCAACTAGTAAGAAACCATCCATAAAAAATAAGTGAAGTTTTTGCTACAATGCTTATGTTTATATTCGAAGGAGAAGAGGAAAAATATTAAATAAAAGTTCAATAAGTATATATTCCTTTAACATGGGAGCAGATTCAAATGGTATAAACTATGGAATCCTAAAACATAGAAGGTGGGTTATATATAAATTATGGTCTTGAAATAAATGAAGAATATTCTTGTGAAAATGGACATGTATAGTGGTGAATCTTAGCTAAAGCATCTAAAGGAGAAACCAAAATTAGAATCTAAGAATGTGTGAGTTGAATTAGAGTTTTTAGATCCTATATTTGACTAAACATTTGTTGATAAATAAGAGACAAAAAGTAGGAAAATAACGTGAAACCCTTGTAAAGATAAGATCATAATGGGTATAGAGATTACCATAAATGTATAGTATATCAAAAAAATTATTCTAATTTTGTACTTTCAGTATCTATGGTGATAATCTTAATACGTTGTGAAAATATATTATACAAAAAGACAATTATTTTTGGAAAAATACCATGAAGGATATTAAGTATCTAGATACGAATAGGACTTAGGATCTAGTCAAGTTACCTATTGAAATAAATCATGTGGGTTGTAATTGGTTTTCAATAGTAAAAGAGATTTGTAATGTAAATAGAGAAGTATAAGGATCACATGGTTGTGAGGGGGTATCTTAGGTCAAGGGATTTGACTTAGTTATGTCATTATCTCATTTAGAAACTTGAATTCAATCAAATTTCTTTTAGTTTATGTCACTACATATGAACCAAAGATAGATAAAATGGATACAAAATAATATTTATACATGTGAAAATTGAATAAGAAATATACATGAACAAACGTATAATTTTAATAGTTAATTAGAAAGAGGACTTGGATTGAAACAATCACTAAGGATGTGGAATCAAAACTTTGATAAATATGTTCTAGAACTTGGCCTTGCATGTAACATAGAAGATCCTTGTGTACACTTCAAAGAACAAGAAAATAAAATTTTCATCATAGTTATCTATGTAGATGACATGATATTGATTGAAAATCACAAGATAATGATCATGAAAGTTAAGTATTAGTGCCTCACGTGATTTTACATGAAAGATATTCGTTTTTAAAAAGTTCATTTTTACATATAAATCAAATGAGATTGTGTAAATAGAAAAAATGGCTAATCTAAAAGAAATATGTTGAGATGGTGCATAAAAGAAAACATAAAATCACATATTTCATATTGGTTAAAACATATTAATTACACAAAGTCCAAAGAAATAAGATAAGCTATATGACATGGATAAATTTTAGTATGTGAGTACAATGAGAATCCTAATGTATGAAATGGTCGACATAATAACTAACATTGTACATTTAATGGTAGTAGTTAGCATACATACATACATACACAAGTTATGTGATTGATATGTAAACACTTGTTGATTAATTCTGTTGCATGCATCTAGTCTCAGGATTGTTTGGTTAAGATATTTTACTTGATCTAATTCAAACTACTAGTGGAGCCATGTTTTCTTCATGATTCCTCTATAATGAGATATAAAAAGGAAATATTAATGTTGTGGAGTGATACTGAGATAGATGGATTCATTAGTAGATAGAGGATTTACTGTATTTTCCAACTATGATCTTCATGCTAATGAAATAAAAGTTTGAGTTTTGTCTATTTGTTGCAATCACAAGCCTTAGGAGGGATTAACACCCAAGGTAGGCCCACTTGTAGTTTTCTAACTCTCTCCTTTGTTTGTTAATTTTATTTATTGAATGAGTAGATTAGTATAAATTCATTCCTTTATCTGTATTTTATTTTTGCATGCTTTTCCTTAGAATTAGTATTTACTTCTAGTATGAATTTAGTTTGTTTCTAAGCATTGTTATTTCCAAAATTGTAGTGACAACAATTTACCTTCCTACCTCTTGAATATCTGTAATTGTGCATACAAAAATGACATTATTGAAATTATGCGTCCCTTGGTTTGATAATTAAATGATTGTAGATTAATGAACAACATACTAATTACTGCAAGTTAATTTGCACCACCATTTTTGGCACCATTGTCGAGGATACTACCAAGTTATAAGGTTTTGAGAGGTTTCTCATTTCTTAGAAGTAATTTAGGTTTTAGGAAATTCCCGTCCATTTCTTTAAGGGAATCAAAGTGAGGAGGATATGGATGCTCTAGATCTTATTAGAGTAGGATACATTAAAAAAACTATATTTAAAATTTTTGTGAAGCCTATAGGAATTACTCAAGAGCTACTTTGAAGAGGATGATAAATTTAAGATCAAGAGGCGGATCATCTACCAAAACAATCGGGGACACATTCAAGAGCATGAAGCAGAGATTGTCAATGACATGACTAATCAATTAGATGCTCTACATGCCAAAAATAAAAGGAAGATGCCCAAGCATCACTCACGAGTTTTTCCATGAATGTAGAAGACAAAAATCTGATCGGCAGATGATCTTTGAGGATTAGCGGGATTACAAAATAAAAGGAGGATTCAACTGAATTAAGGATGATAGAAAAAGAGGATGGACAAGTGTTTAATGTTTCTCAAATAAATCCATGGCCGCTAAGGAAATGAGGTATGTCACAAGACCCTATTTCATCATTTCAAAATTGGTCTAATAATCCATATATGCAATCCCCACCTCAGGCTAATCCTCAAGGTGGGGCTCCATATCATAACCAATCTCAAAAATAGTGGGAACCTCAGTTTCAAGGCCAACAATAATGGAAACAACCCCCTTAATCATTGTAACATCCTCAGAGAGGAGAGTAGTTGTGAAATAGTCCACTTCCTAATTATCAACAATCCTACAATCAACCTCCTCACCCTCAGTAACAAGCTCTACTAAAAACCCCAAGAAAAATCTCATCCAAAGATCACTCAACTACCAAATCAACCAATTCCTAACCCTAACAATAAAGTTACTCAACCAACCTACACCACTGAACCAACTCAATACCCTACCTATTCAGTTGATGTTGACAATATCCATCTACGCTCAAGAAGAGCACTTCCTCCACCAAGTAGACTGACTATTACAAATATTATGGATGAACCATGACACTATAGAATGATTCACAACACAGCAAAAACATGTTGTAGACCAATCTACAAAGATAAATCCGACGCCAGGCGTTGTAAGCTAATCTGCTTGATAACTTGAGGATAATTCTAACAAGGATAAAACACAAGCTAATGAGCCACCATTTCCTGAAAGACTACAAGAAAAGAATATTGACCTCAAATCAGAATCTAATTATGATTTTGTCAACCAGTTGAAGGATATTTGTGTCAAAATTCCATTGATTCAAGCCATTAAGGATGTGCCAATTTATAACAAGTTGGTTAAGGACCTATGCATAAAGAGGCCATGTAGGAAGATAAAGGATCCATCTACCTTTGTATAAGTTATTGGACAATTAGATGATATTATGCTTGGAAATTCAATCTTTCCCAAATATATAGATCAAGGCAGCCTATTGGTAAATGGTTCAATCAATAGAACATCGATAAAGAACACTCGATTGACTTTGGGGAAGCCATAAATGTCATTACCAAGTAGATCATGGATGATTTGAAGTTGGAAGGCTAAGGCCAACAGCTGCAGTCTTACAACTTGCAAATAGATCAACAATGATACCTGAAGGAGTCCTAGAGGAAATAGTGGTAATAGTAGACTCTTGGGAGTACCTTGCTAAATTTATTGTTTTTCAACCAAAATCAATCTTAGGAGGATATCCTATCATCCTAGGAAGGCCATGGTTGGCCACTGCTAATGCATTTATAGGATGCAGGTTTGGTAATATGATTATTTCTAATGGAAGTGGCACTAAAAATCTTATGTTTTATCCTCTTGCAAAATCATTGAATGAAGAAGATCAAACCATTTGGGTTGAGGAACTAGAAGAGGACCAAAGTTCTGTACAACAACTCATGATGCTAGAAAAGTCATGTACAATTGAAGGATAAGAAGAATATGTTCTTTCCAACGTACTACAAAACAACTATGGAAGAAATAAGGAAGTGGATAATAGACTAAGGTGTTTAAGTTATCCCTCTGATCAAGTTCTACCACAACAAAGCACTATGGATGTTCCAGGTAAGAATTTAATCCTTCATCAACTCCTTCCCCATGATTGCATACTGAATTCTCTGAGTAGTAATGTATGTTCCATGATTGATCTCTCCAAGCAAGTGGAGATAACCTCAGGAAAACTACTGAATGTGAACAAGATGCTCAATACGCAACAAGAGAAGTTGTTGATAAATATTTTTGAAAAGCACAAAATAACATGTGTGTGAATATGGAGACATACATGGAATTCATCCTAATCTCTGCACACATAATATTTATATCAAGGAAAGTTGTAAGCCAATCAGTAGCCAAAAAGAAGAATGAACCCAATAGTGAGGGAGATTGTAAAAGGAGAATTAATAAAATTATTGGATGATGGATTCATATATCCAATTTCAGATAGTCAATGGGTGTCACCCCTTGTCATTGTGCCAAAGAAGAATGGAAAATGGAGGATATGCATGGATTATAGAGAGCTGAATGCAACAACAAAGAAATATCATTTTCCTCTTCCCTTCATTGATCAAGTTCTTGAAACTCTGACTAGTAAGAAATATTTATCTTTTCTTGATGGATATAGTGGTTATAACTAGATTCAAATTGCACCAGAGGATCAGGACAAAACTACCTTCACATGTCCATGGGGAACTTATGCTTATTTAGTTCTTCCTTTTGGCTTATGTAATGCACATTACATTCCAAAGGGCAGTTTTAAGCATTTTCTCATATATGAAAAATGATTGCATGGAGGTATACATGGATGATTTCACAGTACATGGAAGAACCTTTGAAGAGGCCATGCAAAATCTAGATAAAGTCTTGAAGAGATGCAAAGAACATAACTTGTCCCGAGTAATGAAAAATGCTACATGATGATGTCTGAAGGAATAGTGTTGGGACATTACCTTTCTTCTCAAGGATAAAAGTTGATCCAGAAAAGGTATTTTTTATCATAAACCTATCAACACAAAAGCATCAAAAGGATGTTAAGAGATTTCTTGGCCATGTTGGTTATTATAAAAGATTCATACAAGATTTCAGAAAGGTGACAACTCCATTGTTTACATTATTGGGAAAGGATGTTGCATTTGAGTGGACTGAAAAATGTGAGACTACATTTCAAACATTAAAGAAAATTCTAACCACAACCTTTGTATTGAGAGGACCTGATTGGAATATTCCATTCCAAATTCATATTGATGCTTCAGACCATGTCATTAGAGCTAGTTGTCTTAGGACAAAAGGATGGAGTTCTCAACTATGCAATTTATTATGTTAGCAAGAACTTCAAAAAGCATGTTGAACTCAACTACACAAAGTAGCAAAGAAGGAGTTCTTAGCAGTTGTTTTATGCTATCAATAAATTCATAAACTACATCACAGGTTATCTAGTATTCATTCATATTAATCATTCATTAATTAAATATTTTATCAAAAAACTACTTGTGAGTAGAAAAATAATTAGATGGTTGTTATTCTTGCAAGAGTGTGATATCACTATTTTGGATAAGTCTAGTAAGGAGAACGTTGTAACATATTTCGTTCAAGAATGGAGATTAATGATGAAGAACATGTGGTTGATGAATCTTTCCCAAATGAGAACCTATTTTCCATTACTACCAAAACACCTTGGTATGCTGATATAGCCAATTATTTGGTCTTAGGTAAGAAACCTCCACACTACCTCTATTCTGAAAAGAAATACATAATCAAGAAAAGTGTGCATTTTTCTTGGATAAATGGATTTCTATTTCACACATGGTAGGATAATGTCATGAGAATATGTATTGATGATGAGGAAATATATGATGTCCTCAAATCCTTCCATAGTGAACCATGTGGAGGACAATTTGCTACAAAAAGAACAACACAGAAG
This sequence comes from Taxus wallichiana var. yunnanensis, assembly GCA_018340775.1. Taxonomy (NCBI): domain Eukaryota; kingdom Viridiplantae; phylum Streptophyta; class Pinopsida; order Cupressales; family Taxaceae; genus Taxus; species Taxus wallichiana. The sequence goes on from CM031234.1 coordinate 851,354,329, forward strand.
GTGTTGACAACATGTTATTATTGGCCAACACTACATAAGGATGCAACACTATATACAAGGAGGTGTGATAGATGTCAAATAATGGGTAAGCCTACCAAATTAGATGAGATGTCATTATAGCCTCAACTAGTCTTGCATCCATTTGACAAGTGGGATTAGACTCATTAGTCTTATAGATCCTAAATCTTAGCAGAAGGAATACATCTTAGTGTGCATAGATTACCTCACTAAGTGGATAGAAGTGAAAGCATTTCCAAGTCAGAAGAGTGAGAAAGTTGCCAAATTTTTTATATGACCACATCTTTACAAAGTATGGAGTACCAAGAGAGATTATTACAGATCAAGGTACACACTTTACTGGTGAAGTTATTTATGATCTAGCTAAATAATATGAAATCAAACATAGGAATTCTACACCATATCATCCCCAATCTAATGGACAAGTTGAGGTAACAAATAGAGAAATAGAAGTTATCTTGATAAAAACTATTGCACTCCATAGAGAGATTGGGAAGATAGGATTTTAGAGGCGATGGGAATTCAACACAAATTGGAAGACAACGACTGGTTTGACACCAATTAAAAATTTATATGGTAATACCATTGTTCTCTCTATTTAATTTGAGCACAAGACACTAAGGACTACACTTGAACTAGGCATATATTTGTTTAAAGCTCAAAGGAAGAGGATTCTCCAACTCAATGAGTTGGATGTAATGGGGAGACCTGTTGTGTATAATATAGAGGTAGTGTAGAAGTAATGAATCAAATGGCATGATAGGTTTATTGAGACAAGGCAATTCAAGAAGGTGACTGGGCCCTCTTGTTTGACTCAAAGTACAAAGACCACATGGGAAAACTCAGGACAAGGTGGCTAGGTCCATATGAGATTGAGAAAATATTTCCCAATGGAGCTGTAAAACTCACCACCATAGATCCTGTAAGGTTCAAGATATTGGTCAATGGTCATAGGTTAAGGTTGTACAAAAATCCAACCGATAAAATAACTTTCATGCAGAATTCAAAACAGGGATGAAAATGAGGACATTAGAGTTAAGATCAGAAGTTGAGCCTGCTAGTTCATCTTCTAATATTTTAGAGGATTGAGATATTTTAGTGGCCTTGGTATATTTAGCTTGTTGAATACTCCAAGGGTGAATAAAAGTGTTATGATAAAACTCTTTGGTGATTAGAAACACTCGGCTAACATTTTATTTTCTAAACATTTTTGTTTTGCAAGATTTGATGTATATGTTGCAAGAGTGCATAATATATGACATAGGAGATAATGTAAAGACTGGATGTTCCACTTACAACAACAAGCATCAAAGATTTGTTTTGTTTTCAAGTTTGGCAGAACTCATGATTGCATGAAGAAAAATAAGGAACAATCTACACGTGTGAGTGGTGATCGAGATAATTGGTACTAGAACAGGTCAACATTCCCTCTCCGAGAATTATCTTATTTAAGTAAGGAGCCTACAGTATAAATGTCACTTTTGCTTGCAAAAATAGTATCTCGCAACATCATAGTAGATCAACATGCAGTAAGGGCGCAATTACCACAATGCATGTGTAATCATCATCCTAAATATTCCTCGAGATAAGTGCACTCATACCACTTTATTAAATTATCATTAGTATAATTATTTTTAATTAGTATTTATGCCAAACCATAATGTATTTAATTACAATTATACATTGTCACCTTTAACCTATGAGTTATCAATCCATGTCATCCCCTTTGTCACACCACTTTACCACAAACTCTTGCTGCAACCAAATCAATGAAATTCATTTCCTTTCTATGTTGCATGTGAGTCGGTCTCAAAGTTAAAAAACAGAGCACTCAAATAGTCTCCTATAATCAAATTCTTGTATCATTCTTCCAAACTATGTGATTTCCTATCGAGATGAAGTAATCTAAAGAATTCAAAATGTGTGGAGATTTAATTTGCCATGAGCCAACTCAACATTCTCAAATCTGCAACCAGCCACAAATATTTCAATATTTTCATAACAGTGGATGGATGGACTACATCAGAAAATTCAGGGTTTTAATGAATCTATGGTCAAAGAATTTTCTACTACATTTAAGGATGGAGAAGCTAGGGTCAAGGGTTTAATAGTGAAGGTGAACGATGATATTTTGATGAGTAGTTCTTGGGCTTCTTCGCAGAGGGTAAAATTTTCCTTGAGAAAGACAATCCATAATCATCTCGACGAGACTTTATTGATGAAGTTGATGAATTCATAAATGACCACCAAGGTACATTTAGAACCTCTCTCAAACCACTCTGGGCTGAAATTTCCAACTATATTATCAAGTATTTTACTTGTGATGGTAGATATTCTAGACTAAATATAATCCATTTCAAATTACCCAATCATCTGAAGAATGATAGGCATGTTAATGTACCTAATTTCTTAAATGAGAGATTAAAAAAGATGAGTAAGGAATCACAAAGAGGGAGGTCGAGAACTTTCACACCACTACCTTGTTACCTTGGTTGTCAAACACACATCGGAGAGAGAACATCTTAAATTGAAATGGGAGGATTTTTCAAGGGAAAAGCATTTTGATGAATTACTAAGGCATAAAAAGAAAAGAAGAAGAAGTTTCGGTATTTCTTCCACTTGATACACTTAAACCCACATCTTCCACTTCTCATCCGATCACACAACTTCAACTTCTTTACCCACAGAAAGCCTTGTTTTGAAAAATACACCATCTGTTAAAGTTAACCTCATTCGTGTATCCCCTGAGAGGATTCTCATTGCTGAAACCCTACTTGGATTTTCAAATCCTAAATCATCCACCTCAAAGGGTAAGATAAAATATTATAGGCTCACTCCTAAATCTTCCAAGTCTACTCCTACATCAGCCAAATCCACTCCTACACCACCTAGGAATTCTCGTCGACTATAAATTAAAATGCCAAAAACATCAAAGCTCACAAATCCCCAAACCATATCACTTGATAGTGATAAAGAGGCTGCAAAAGATACTATTGAGGCCACATCAATCTACATAGACCAAGGAGGTGTTGATGTTGAAATTCATGAGAAAAAAAGTCCTAGAGAGACCATAGATTTTATGGAAGAGAAGAAGGGAGAAGAAAGTGGTGAGAAAATGGCCCAAGAAAGTTTTGTTGAACAGATGGAAGAACAAGAAGAGGTATTTCATGTTGGGGTAACCCATGAAGAATGTGAAGGAAGAGGAGTTGAACAAGGGCGAGGAAATAATTCATACAACCACATGTGATAAGGAGAAGATTGTAGAAGAAATCAACCACACAGTACTTAAAATACAACATGATAAAGGGGAAATTGGGGATGGTATGCCCCATGATGTTGAAGAAATTATTGAAAACATTGTCTATGGATTTGAAGTAGAACAGACTAAGACAACACAAGAGAATGTTCTTGCAGTTACTGATGAAATAGTTGAGCCAGTACTGGAGCCCGCTCCACCATGATTTCCACATGTTACCATGCAGTAGTCTTATATGGCCCCATTATAGCCATACATTTTCATTAGAGAATTTGTTAAGGAACCTATCAAACTAGTTTACAGGAGCATATGAACACAAAAAATGCTTTGGATTACTGTGTCCATTAGTTTGAAACCTATGTTAATAAGTTACAAGGAAAATGGGAGAGGGAAAAGGAATAACTTATCTTCTAACACCAACAAGACATGAAGGAAAAATAAAAGGAACTTAAGGCCAAGGATAAGGAGATTGAAATGTTGAAAAACAAGTAGAATGAGACACTTAAAGTGGCCTATGAAATAATCAGACACATGCCTCCTTCAAATTTCTATGCTATTTTCTTGAAGGAGAAGATGTTGCAGCTCCAGCTTACCTGTATTAACTCTGACATGAAATTTGACATCAGTGGATCTAGGAATTTCTTTACATTATATTTGAACAAAGTCCCAAGAAATTCAGTTCCTATTATGTGAGTTATACATGCATAATTATGCCCTTGAATATGATAGGGATTGGATTCCAATCCTCTACATTGGAGATGTCCCAGTCAAAGCACTTATTTCTTACTTCATGAATGAATTGGATAGAGAGAAAGCAGATGGAAGAATACATGCACCTAGAAAAGTTCATCCATTAATGGTCAAGGAAGAGGCTTCTAACCCACGGGTGTCGTCCTAGAAGAGTAACAAGTATATACAACACAAGGAGATCATAAAGAGGACATGGAAGATGAGAAAAGATGCACATGAGCTAGTAAGGAACATGATTGCCAAGAGTGGAAGGGAAATGGTGAAGGCATGTCATATGCATTGGAATGAAATGACTACTGAAATGCAAAGGAGATGCATTCCTATCCTAATATAATACCAACTCTAAGATGGGTAAATTTTTACATTGAATTCTCTATTAAATATGCAAAAACTTGGTTAAGGGAAAATTTTAGTGGCGAATAGTCGTTACTTCATGAATATCCTAGTTTTCAAAATTTGAAATTGAAGAATTTTTGGGGTATGAATAGGGACTAGGTCGCCAAAAATTTTTGGGTACAAGTTAATGTTAGGGGTTGGTTTGCCTAGGAGTTTCCACTGACAACCGACTGTTATCATTAAAATTGCCCTTATAGTGAAATTAAAATATGTCAAATTCACCTCATATATATATTCTATGTAATTATTTATAGTTTATTATTCATAGTTCTAAACATCAAACTTTGGAACCTCCGTAAATTCATGATTACCAAATATTTCATTAAGGATTTCTGCTTTTGAAATTGGAGGATTTGGTGATAAGAGGCGAGATATTTCCTTTCTACTTTCAAGGTACTTTGGTTTGTTTGAGCATTATGTAGCATGTATGTAGCATATTGTGCATGATGTCGGCATCTACATGAAGGATGTCGGCCAATAGCATGTTGATGATGTCTGGCCGGATGGCGAAAATGTAGAATGCGTAATGCTATTAGTCGGTAGCATTTTGTATATTGCATGTATGATGCAACATGCTAGCTCGCAAATTTCGCCCCAGAGTATTCTAATACCGAAATTGCCTAGCACACTACATGTTGCACCTTCGTCTTCACGTAATGATATCATAGATTATGTTATTGTTTTGATAGCATTATTGAATGTTATTTTGATTGCATTTAAAAATTTTAGAACTATTTAGATGTTGATTACATTTATCTAATTTAAATATTTTCATGGATAGGTAAAATGGATTCTTTGAACAATCAACAAAAGGTAGAAGCACAAAAGAAAAGGTAGCATAGCAATTTTTTTCAGCCCCACAAAAAAATGAAGACCCAAGTTGCTACCACTGGAAACATGAACAAGGGTACTGGTAAGTTGTAATAGACTATCATAACCATTTGGAATTTTCCTCTTTTAATTTTTTCATCAAGTATATTTAATTTTTTAATAATTTTGTAACGGTCAAACATTTTTTAGTTTTTGAAAACAGAAACCCTTTCGTTAATTTTATTCAGAATGAAACAAGTAAACCAAAACATAAACCCTAAGGAAACAATTATTTCAGTAGATGAAGATTATATTGACCCAGACATGCCAGAGCTTGAAGATATTCCTACTGGTAAGTTGTAACAAACTATCATAACCATTTGCATTTTCCTGTTTTAAGTTTTCATCAAAGACAGTTTAATTTTTTAATAATTTTGTAACGGTCAAAACATTTTTTTGTTTTTGAAAATAGAAACCCCTTATGTTAATTTTATTTAGAATGAAACAAAGTAAACCAAAACATAAACCCTAAGGAAACAATTATTTTAGTAGATGAATATTATATTGACCCAGACATTTGCCAGAGCTTGAAGATATTCCCGAATGTTAAATTCCTTTAACAAATGAATGTTCAAATGAAAATATTCCAGCAAAATATGATAATGACATAAACCTTCAAAAAAATAAGTCTAGGAGAAAGAAAAAAACATCCTAGACAATTGGAAGGTTGTTCCAAGTAGATTGGGAAGCTAAATACCCATTTATTGAGCCTATAATGGTAGTGATACTCCCAAATAATGAGATGGATATTTGTACTTGAAAATTGGGTAAAGAACATAAAATGCAACTTAAATTGGACACTATAGAGAAACATTGTGGAAAAGTATATTACATAGTCACTGACAATGATGGAAAAAAAAAAAAGACTCATAGATGGAAAACTACAAAAGAGTGCATGCATGTAAGATATAAGGAGGAGTATGACAATAAGATGAAACACACTCAAAAACTTTAGGAGAAAGGAGGTACCATAAATGCAAATTTTGGAAAAGCTACAAATGAAAATATGAAGGCAAAAACCTCGTAGTTTTCAACCATATTCTTTATTTTGAAAATGGGCAGACCAATTTCAAAATTTTCAAAATATAAAAAATGTTCAAGTTCAATGGGTTTCCAAACCTTCCAAATTCACATTGGTCAAAGAGCAATGCCGGGAAATGGCGAGATGTCTTGCGATGATTGAACAAGAAGATTTGAAATAAAATGTAAAGAATGCAAGTTTCATCTCCCTTTCAATTGATGAGGTTATAGTTGTTGACAACAAATTGGGTTTACATGCATGTATATACATTCTAGAACCACACCAGAACACCTCATCTGCTATCAGTTCATAAAATGCAAGAAAATTGCAATGTTGAAAATCTTTCCAAATTGGTGATATCTAATTTGAAGGACATAACAAGAATGGATAATTATTCTATAGCCACAAAGCTTATTTGTGTTGTTGGTGTTGATGGTGCATCAGTGATGTAGGTCACATAAATGGTCTATGTGTGCATCTCCAAACATTTGTTTCTCCTTACATGATTCATATTCATTGCATGGCTCACAAGATGAATCTTGCATATAGGATAGTAAGCACATTGAATGTGTTGAGAAAATTGAAGATATTATCTCGTGAAGTGCATGCCTATATGTCAAACAATCTGAAAAGATTTCTAGAGTTTCATAAGTTTTCACTTTGGGTCACAGATGGTAAGAAAATTATTAAAGATATTGATACTAGATGGATTTCTATGTATGAGCCTACACACATAGTTTTTAGGAATATCCATCTTTAACTGGTTTCATGTATAAGAACCAGTAGGCAATTTGATAGGGAAATTTTTTTTTACCGACTTACAAACTTTGAAACATTGTTAACACTTTGTGGGATTCTTCCAATGTTGCATGAGATGAATTGCATAACAAAACTTGCACAAGAACGGTCCATATATATAGTTGACTTCATTAGGTTTAGAAAAAGGGTGTGTCAGACTCTAGATATGTTATATAACTCTGATGACTACTTTAAAGGACATGTTTTCAATCACTGGCAAGCTCTAACAGATTTAAAAGATCCTAACAACTACTTCAGATTCAATTTATTTGGTCATCTATGTATCTTTGTTAACGGGAAAGAGATTAAAATGCACACATTCGAAAAATGAGTTGATATTGCTGGAGCAAAGCTTGAAGAAGTGCCTATTACACATAATTTATATGATGCTATTATATCTTAAACAAGGAATTTTTTTAGAAAATATCACAATGCTTATCAAATGAGATCAGAGATCATTTCAAAAAAGGAGAGCTTCTTGAGGCCATGGGAGTTGTCAATCCTAACTTTTGGAATCCTATAGGAGGCTCTTATTGATACATTTAAAAGACACATGGGTACTATAATTAAACATTTTTCACAATCAGTTGAATGTAATGGATTTCATATTAATGGTATTCTTCAAAAGGAAACTCTTGCATTGCAATCAAATGATTTTGGACAGGTAATGAAGGAACAATTTGAAGAACTGAAAGATCCAATAGAGAAGGGAGCAATAACACTTCTATGGAAAAGGTTGTATCCTAGTTCCATCCTTCGTGAAATCATAAGTGAGTATTTCTGATTGTATGAACTGTGTTAGACAATGATATTGGGATCAGTTGAAGATGAAATATTTTTCAATGCATTAACATTTATAAAATCAAAATATCGGAACAGGCTTGATAAAAATCTTGAGACCTGTTTAAGATTGTACATTTTAAGATATGATGTGGATACCTTTCCTTACGAATGGGTAATGACTATATGGAATTATCTTAGAGAGGAGATGGATCATTAATACTAATACAAGGACTATAGATAACAATGAAACATTGACTGAAAATCACAGTGAAATATTAGATAAAAGTGTTGGATAGAAAACTTTTCAGGATAACTTTGCATTTTCTCTAGCTGATATTGAATAAAGAAGACCAACTGTACATTTTTATTCTAGGAAAGAAATTTTCATATCAAGATTCTGATTATAATTATGTATATTGTTATTTTTGTTATATACACTTGTACATTTTTAATATTATTTTCAATGTTGCAATGTGTTTACTGTTTAGATTTTTTAAATGTGTCATACTTATTGTTCTATTGTCTTTAAAATGAAAAAAATATATAATTACATTATTAGAGAATTTTCATTGTTTTTAGATAATTTTATTTTGTTCTTTGAAATATAAATGCTACTTGTAGTTCATTGTTCTATCAACAAAGTATTTTAAAATGATAATAATAATAAATTTACCATGTAATAAATATAACAAATATAATCGAGATTAACAATCACATTCAGAATCAGTTTGAATAGAAAAACAATCACAATATAACAAAAGTAAAAGTAAAATGCCACAATCCACATTGATTAAAGTTTGAAACTTTCAATATTGTCATATAAATGAAACAATTTTATAAAAAGATTCAACAACAACAATTATAATTTCATAATGTTTTTTACAAATTCAACTTTGAGAAGATTCTTCTCTATGTGATTCTTTCTCCTACACTAAAGAACTTTCTTTGACAACACGACTAAAACAATCCTTTGCATCACTTCAATATTCAAAAGAACCACTTTTTCTTGATTTTCCAATTCACCAGCAGATAGTAATGTTTGATCCTCTTCAACTTGCTTCTTTAATAGTATCTCTAGATCCATTTCATTTGACTTTATAATTCTTCTCAAGGTATTATTCTACTTGTTTAGGATAACAAGCTTCTCTTTCAATTCAATTGTTGCATTTACACTTTTCCTTGCACTTTGTAAATGAAAATTAAGCACACTAGCCTCATTTTTCAAATTTTTCATACTTTGACTGCATTTCACAAGAGAAAAACTATTAGTAAAATTTCAAAAAATGAAAATAATACTTGAAAATTTAGTAAGACTTACCAATGCCTTATCTCGTTTTCCACATTTGTTATAACTACAAGGCCCTTGTCTCTCAACCACATATTGTGGTAGGCGGTTGATGCTTCGCATTTAAATTCTCAACTTTATTCAACATAATGTTCAACACTTCATCATCATAATTATTATCAAATGATATAGAACTAGACTCACCCCGGTATTTCCTAACTCATTGACCTCGATGTCAAGAATACAATATATTTTTTTGGTAGTGATTTTTATATCGTGAATTTATTTCTTTAATCGGAACTTTATCCCTAAACTCCCAAAAAAATTATTCTTCAACCTCCTTCAAAATAATATCAATATTACCTTCCGTGTTATCATCCAAAAGAACACTAAGTGGAAAAGTATTTTTGTAGTCATCTTTAAGACAATGCAAGTCCATACCTTGGAGATGGTGTTCTTGATCTATCATGTCTTCTTGGAGAAGGTTGCCTTATCGCATGAATCATATCTTGACCTCATGGGATTGAATGTCCCATGTTTCGAAGCCTAATTTCAATCCCAAGATACTCCTCATCTAATCAATATTGTTCAACACTAAAACACCATGTCCACTAAGAAAATTTCCCAATAACAACATTGGAAAATCAAAGGAAAATTAAGTGCACCCCTACTTTAGTTGGCCGAAGCGAATGAAATATTCTTGCTTGTGAACATTGTCCTCATTTTTATGGTGGGGGTGGTGGAGGTGGCACTCGCATTTGTAGTGGATAAACCTATCGAGGCCCTAGACATTGAATTGTAATTTTGTAAATAATATGATGAAATTCAAAATTCAAACATAATAGAAATGAAAAATAAATAAATTCATATAAGATTATTAAAAATTAAAATTACTTTGTTGAGAGGAATGTTTTTTTTTAATATTTAAATACTTTTTTTGAAAGGGACTATACCCTTCGGTTTGGGACAAAAGAAGGCCTAAAAGATGGAATAAGAGAGAACCAGAGACTCTATTCTTGTTCACGTCGAAAGCACAACAAAAGTTATAAAAGAACAACAAAAGACCCCAAAATCATGTAATCTACACAAACGAGACTTAAATCACAAAACAACCAAAAAAAACACCAAGCCTATCTCCAAGAACATGTAATAAACACATTTTAATTTAAGTAGTCGGGACTAAATTAATGCCGCATTGATCTCCATATATCATTAATTTACTTATTTTAATTCCAAGCATGATGACATGCCCACATTAATTTAATTATTCACCTTGAATTAATCGAGCTCCCTCTCTTATTTAATTTTGCTCTCTTTCTATTGCCCCAAAGTGCACCTCACCCTAAGATGTGAAACATTTGACCCATGACCTCGATGAACTCCCCGATAAACCGAATGCTCCTAAATTATACTAACATTAGACTTCATCTTCACCTCAGGCAGTTAAGGAAGCCTCAGATTTTTGTATATGTCATCAAAAGAATAGCCAATGCTCCCTTCCCCCTCAATGCTTTGTTTGCAACTTTTTGCTTAGCAAGGTTTTTAACAAACCTCAAAAATATCTCAGGCCTCCAATCTCCTAGAAGGGTTATCTGGTTCACCCTAAACCGCACTACTAATGTTCAAGATCACGAGCAATGTCCTCCAAATGGTTTAGACCCTCTCTATAGCTTTGTAATACAAGGTTGAGTTTTGTTAGAAAGCTTCCTCGGTGACTCTTTAGAGGAGAACAGGGTGGGTGGCAAACGAAGATTGAGTGAAAAGAAGGAGCAGCATGATAATGCCGGCACAACAATGAAACTTTCTTCCCACCAAGATTCTCCAATGCGGCAACTTCTTTCATTATTCTTCAAGATGTGGCAGCAGGGAAGAGTAAGTATCCTCCTTCCATCTCTGCTTTCATTTTCTTATCAAAGCCGTAGTCTTTGAGGTAAAGGAACCGGGAATTTATAAGGCATTCCTCTTGTGAATAAGCAACCTTAAGCCAATCATGGTAACACTTGGAACTAATTTCCCATTGGGTACCTCCTGGAACTCCAAATGGAGCTTTCAACAGAATTTACACCCCAGATGATCAGTGAGGGAAGCAAACCAACCTACTCCACTGAAAGTGATTCAAAAAAGACAAGGTGTTTGTGTGATTCTACCATTAACAAACCTGCCTTCTAAGGATATGAAGCGAATCATCATGCGGGTGACTTCATCATACGGGGATTCAAAATTGAGTTAACAAGGTGTCCCGATTTCTACTAGAATAAGAGGAATGTTGTTGAGGTGCATAACCTGAAGTTGAACACCTGATGTAGTGACCTGTGGAGGAGTAGAATGGAAGGACTAATAGGTGTGATCTAAAATATAATTAATAATTAAATATCTATTAGAGTGTTGAATTTTTATCATGATTAGATTATCTATTGCGTTTCTATGAATGCCTAGGAATCATATCAAACCTAGGGTAGGACAGTGAGGTATTGAATATATTTCAACTTGAATGTTTGAGGCCAATGATACAATCTTGTTTTTCTAGTAGTTTCTATAGAAAAGCAATATAAATCTAAGAAATTTTGAAACACATACAAGTTTTATATAATTAATTACAGTTAATTTCAAAAATTTGAAACATATATACATCATAAATTAAAATACCTAGTGATTAATGTCTCGTGGTATTTTGGATGATGGGTTTGAGGGTTTATGGAGCTCCTCATATTTTTACCATGTGGAGGGGTTTCCTCCTATTGTTTGGTGATCATCACAAATAAGTAAGAAATCTCCTAAACCTAGTAGTAAGTGACCTCTCGATAAGCAACATCCCTTCGTGATGCAACCACAACTGCCACCTTATGTTATAATTTAATAGTAAACTGTTAATTCATTTAAAATATTAATTTTAAAAGATAAATATTAAAATATGAAAAATAATAATTAAAAACCATCTAATAAAAAATTGGGACTCACCTCTTGCTCTTCAATTGTTAGTGTTAAATTCAAAGCTGGTAGCTTTGAATGCATTGTTGTTGGAGGAGAGGTGTTGCGTAAATTATATAGAGACTCATAATATAAACCAAGAATAAAATTTGTTGAACTGATGGTAACATTCTCATTCAAATGAATATTTTCCAAATCAGCTCTTATCCTGGAGGATAAGTAGCTACACCAGTCAAATTTCTCCCACATAAGGTACGAACGATATACGCTAAAGCCCACCAAGGAATATTTGTATATCGACCTTGTAAAATAATTTTAGCCTGGAAGAACTACACAACAAGCCTGCAGAAATGGGTGATTGAAATCCTTGAGTTGAATCCCTCTTTTTAAAGGTTTTGGGAAGTTGTAATTGTCAATACAACAAAGAGAAAAATTTTTAGTAATTTTAAACATAAAAAAAAAATTAAATTAAAAATAATGAAAATGTAATGTTGTAAAAGAAAAATAAACTTACAAACAAAGTAGAACATTCTGAAACGCATCAATATAAAATTGAAAATTAGACTCCAAATACTTACATTCTTCATCCGATAAAACAAACTTTTCCGTGATAGGATCCACATTTTTTTTTGGTAGTCCTGTGAGACACTCAATGTCATCTGGTGATGTTCCAAATGACTCTACATGAGATGGGAGTGTATAATGAAATGTGAAAGTGGAAGTGTCAAAGTTGAGTAGAAGATTGTTAAGTGATTTTTGCCTATATTAAATTGGGGCATATACAGTAGCCTTGTTAAAATGGTTACTTTGATCCATTGGGAAAACATATTAGGATCCTCTAGAAATTTGTATAGTTGAGGAAATATCAGGCTCTTGTACAAAAACTTATTCATATTTGTTGTTGACGCAACTGGGCTCTTCGGCTCTCTGGAAGTGTTCTTTCTTCTTGGCTTTTTTTCAAATTATTTTAAAAATCCTAGTTGTAGTTATGCTTTGGCGTTACGGAATTTGTATTCTTCCTTTTTATATGTCTTTTGGCATTATGGAATCTGGATTCTTCCTTTTTATATGTCCTTTGGCGTTCAAGTTTCATCTTTACGATTTTTCCTCATATGATTCTCTTTGTTGTGTGGAGTGAAAATGATTGCCTTCATGTATTTATAACTAGCAAAGGTGACCGACAACAACCTTTATGCAATCGACCGTCATTAGCATAAATGTGCTACCGGCCAACAACATGGAGAATTCTACCATCCAATAGCATATAGAATGATACGACCAACAATGTTTGAAATGTTACCGAATGGTAGCATGTTTGCACGCTACTCATCGACAACATCCTACACACCGACCAGTAGCATTTCGCATGCTATTATTGGTAGCATTCTACATGTTATTGTCTACCAACATGTAGAATGCTATCGATTGACAAAGATATAGAATGCCACCGATCGAGAAAGCATGCAGAATGCTACCGGCCCGTAGCATGCAAAATTTTACCCGTCGGTAAAATTTTGTGCACTATCGGCTAGGGGCATTCTGCATGTTTCGTTTGGTAGAATTCTTTATGCTATTGGCTAGTAGCATGGATCTACCTACCCGCAGTAGCATGGATATAGGATGTTGTTGCCGGTAGCATATAGAATGCTATCGGTCGGTAGCATTTGATGCTCCCTTTCTATGTCATATATTATTTATATCGCATCATAAGGCTAATAGATAAGGCCCTACCATTCCCACAATCATGTTAAAAAATTTCCTGCCACACGAAACTACTTTTCTTGCAATTCACCATACATGCAAAAGTGGTTTTACCAATATTTGCCAAATATTTTCTAAGGATTTTTGTGGAGGGACCCTTAAAATTTTCCTTGACTTGGCTCCCAATTGGTTATCACCCACCAATCTTCCGATTTCCTATACCACATTGGTCTGGTGATATACCATTGGATGAAACAATTCAAGACATGGTTTGAGAAAAGTAGATATTGAACAATGCCCACTTCTCCACCGAGCCAGATATACACATGCTTAATAGATTTCATACACTTATACAATAGCATACACGAGGACCCTAAGCTAGCTAAGGAACCTATAAAAGCTTGAATGAGGACATTCAAGGAGTTAAGTCCTGGGGGTGTGATGAGTTATTTAATTATCTTTCTAAACAACTCATCCTCTATATTTTGTTGAGCCATTTTAGCCTTACACTTTTATTTCCTTATGATAATGCTGAGACATTTCATTATAACTTGAAAATTATGGCATGAATACTTATTAATATATTTATCACTAATTAGCTTTATTTTGTGCTATTGTGAGTACACATTTATTCTTTTGATTATAATAATATGTTCAGTTTATGATGCATGTGATGCATCTTGTTGTAAGAAAATTTTCTATGCAACAACTCACATGCATCCAAAAGGGATCATCTACAGAAAGGCATCATCTCTGCAAGCAACTCGCATGCAACCAAAGGACTTGTCTCCAACAAAGTGTCCGCAGCCAAAGGAGGTCACACACGTGAATAAAATGTGATCCTAATAAGCTTGTGGAATGTGGACATTACACTTGAGTCTACACGCATCAAGGGAAGAAGCAAATACAATTCCAACATGAGAACTAAGATATGACTCAACTCCAACATCTGATTTTATGTTACAACTTAACAAGGAACTAACTTATTTAATTCATGATTTAGGAACTAGTTGATCAAACTGATCAGTTACTTAAGTTATGTGATAGTGTTCATGATAAAGTTAGAATTTAAAGACAAAACATATGTAAATGTTGTAAGAAAACAATAGTGTAAGCTTAGTAATGTGTATGTAGCATCAAGATAATGCAACAGTTCTAGCAAGATTCAACAAGATAACATAATAATGATAAGATGAGTAGAATGATAATAACACATGTTTTGATTCTTCATGGATCCATAGTGACAACACAATATGATGTAACATGACGTGAAAGGCCCATTATAAAACATGATTGACAACTTATATGTGATACAATTGACCACTATTGGTAGTATTAGATGTTAGTTCATGTGTGCAAGAACATGCATGCAAAAAATAATGATGTGTGTAATAAGTAGTGAAAGAAGAAACTAATGTGCATAGAGAAATGTGTAATAATAAATGATCTTATCATGAAGTATAATAGTCAATATGCATGAGAAATGTAAGTAATTTTATAATCGTGAAATATAGTTGGTCAATGAGCATGGAAAAATGTGTAATAAGAAATGTCATAATCATGAAATATAAAAATCATGTGAATAAATAAATGTACAACAAAAATGATCTAAATTATAGTATGTAGCCATATAAAGTTCCATGATCAATGTGTAATAACTAGTGATCTACAAGTCAAGATGTAAAAATCCAATTGTTTAGAATAAATTTCAACAAGTAGTAATAATAGTGTAAATCAATTATAGAGAAATCAAGTAATGTGCATCAAACAAGTGTTTCCATAATCCATGTGTCAATCAATGTGTAAAATATACGGTGTGTATAAATTATATGTATATCATAAGATTAGTATGAAAAAATAATGTAAGAAATTAATATGTCATATGTTGTTCAACCCTATCAAAAATGTAGTAAGTAACATGTCATAAGATTTTGTTTTGTTATGTATTTTGAAAGAAAGAGGATTAGTATATACCCCGAGGTGAAATCACCATAAAAGAAAAAGAAATAGAAATCACACATAAAAATCCATGTATATGATCAAATAAATATAGAACATATAAGTGTACCAAACAAACACAACATATGACACACAGATTGTAGAAAGACAACAAATATTCAATAAAAAGGAAAGAAAACACATAAAATATAGCATATAATTGTATGAAGTAGTCATAAAAGATAGTACCATAGCTTAAATAAGTGTCTAAAACAAGAAAGGTAGAAAATCTCATATAGTAATCACCAAGTACACAAAGAAAGTAATTCAAGAAATTTCATACAAGAATCACACAATAGCACATAGAAATTAAGTTAACTAATGTCATATAGTAAGGAATACCACACATAAGTGGATGGAGAAATCAATTTAGAAAATGAAATACAACAATCAACAAATATAATACACAAATGATTTTGTGTAACTAAAGTAAGTGGGTTTGTAAAAGTGTAAGGCTAAAATTTAGGGTTTATTTAATTAACATTAATTTTTTTGTACATATTAAATATGATCATATTAGGGTAAATGAAAAATGAGCATATTGATCTTAAATAAAGTCTATTTTAAAATGGTAAATTGTTATAGCATAGGTGAGATAATAAATGAAAGTAAAAGTTATGGTTAGAGAGGATACATAAATTTGAGAATGATATGGGATGGTAATGATATGAGAGTGTATAGGAAGGATGTGTTTAGCATCGTCAAGCTGTCCTAAAAATATGGAGATGTGAAATTGAGTGCGAGATAAATCCGCTTGCTTGAGAAAAATCCATCTTTATGACTTATCTCAGGATGGACGGTTCTATCCTCTCGTTGATTATGACCAAAATTTTCCTTTGGCGTTATACTCCTCTATATATGTATCTTTTCTTTCGGTGGTTTAAATTTTATGATCTTAGTTGGCAATGACAGATTATGGCTTCTTTTTCTTCTTCTTCATTTCTTGGGGACTGAAAATGTGTTAACTTAATTGAGCTAAGTGGTCCCTGCCATGCCTACATAGAAATTCTCAAGAGGAAATAAAACATCATATTTACCCACATAATGTATGGTTGTAATATGTATATCGTAATGAGTTCGACAAATGTAATGGGAAATTGTACACATGAAAATGACATTGTTAACTTGTGCAAAAGAAACTTCTTAAGGTTGGGCCAACAAAAATGAAAAGTGGAAGGATGATGTGAAGTGGTAGTCAGATTTGGTGATGGAAATAATGAGTAATGGTCAATCATGTAGGGTGTAAATGACTAAAGGTTGGGATAAAATAAATGATGAATCCTCTACTGATAGACTTTTAAATGTGAAAATTTATCATCTAGGAAAAAAATATCCTATCCAACTCATCTTGAGAGATACTGAGATCAAGGATGATGGAAACATGGATATCTCAATCTATGAAGTATACAAAATAAAACAATTCCAAGTTGTAAAAATATTGGAAAATGCCTATTTCTTTTGAGGTGATTTTCCAAAGAGGGTCATACAACTACATAGATGAAAATGGGTGAAATGGATTATGGATTTCCACCTCTTGGTGGATGCTCTTGACCAAACAAAAATAATTGGAAATGTTAAGATGATTTTGAGTTCCTCTAGTTGGATAATGATTAGTGTGGGTAAGGGGGTAGAGTGAAAGACCAATATACGTAATCATAATTCTATGCCACCTTGGTATCGATTAATGCCGGGGATTGAAGATGGGTTAAAAATCCTTCTATAGGGTTGGATTTGGAATAAAATTGGTCATGTGTAGGCCATAAATCATGAGTAAGTAATGAACACATAGAGCTAAGGGAAATAAAGGATAAGTTCAGTAGCGTGGATTTCCTAATAAATGAGTTTTAATGCTTTTGGTTTTTAGTTGATTTGACTAACATTGAAATGAAAGAAAAATAAAATAAAATTATTTAAATAAAATATTCATAAATTCTTTTAATTCAAATAAATTGAATTCAATTGCGCATTCATGCAATTCCCCTCCGGTTGTAGAAATTTCCCCTTTCCCTAGCCTTGATGGTTTTGAGATTATTGAAAAACAATCGTCGAGTCGGGTCATTGGATCACTCTTGGAGTGATCGTAAAATAAAAATAACATTAAAATAAATTAAACTATTTTGTTAATAAAATAATAAGGGTAACGTCGAAGTTGTCCTTGCGGACTAAGTGTATCTTCATGTTGTCGATCCGTGTGGTGACATCATTATTCTTATGATCTTTTCAACCAAAGAAAAATTGTGAATCTTGAAATTTGAAACATATATAAGTATATTTGTGTATAACGTTAAGTGTTGATCTAACTAAATTTCATTATAGCATCAATAAAAAGATTTCGTGTAATCATCGAATAAAGATAATTTCATAACAAAGTAATGCCTTGTGGGGTTGTTGTGTCTTTGGTTAAAACAAATTTAAAAAATAGAATAATATAAATCATTTAAAATTTATGATTTAATCAACAAAGAAAATAAATTAAAAAAATGAATATAATTAAATTATCTAATATTCTTAAATCCCTCAAATTTTGGAGCACGTACAACATTTTACCAAGAAAGAATTAATAAAAAAATTTGGTTAATGTGAGATCTAATCCATGAGAGAATTTTTGGTCTGTGTGTGGAGGAATGAAGAAGGATTCGGTCAGAAGATGTATTTTAGAAAATTCTTTGGTTTTGTTTAGAATTTCATGGTGAGGCTAGGTTGTAGTTCTTGTTTTTCTCAGTTGTGTCTAGTTTCAAGGATTTAGAGGCTCCCATGCTTCTCTTTTAGCATGTGTAAGCTGAATTCCTCCCCAATTTTTGTATTCTCCATGTCTGCCCATGTATGAGATCTTTGAAGCATGTATGGATGTTGTAATCTAAAATTAGAGGACTCTTGTATTTAATTATTTTATTTTAGCAAAAGTGGGTATTACAAATGTGCATGGAGGGGTTGTTGAAAAATGCTTGGCTGTGTGGGGAAACCAACTATCTTGACCCAAATACTCTTTATCTGTTTTATTACATGCATATGTTTATGCAATTTTGGAGGCCAACACAACCGACGTGAATTGTTATTAAAAATTCCTCCAAATTGTGGTTGCAAGGATGTATTGGTTATGTTGAAGTGGCTTTGGAAACTTCAAAGAAAATACAATTGATAGGTGTAAACCCGGACACATCACCCTTCCGCTAAGCATCCCATTCTTATACCTTTTGGGAGCTTTAAAATTGTGTCGAGACATCCCAATGTATTTGTTTCTAGAGCGTGGAGTGTTGGATAAGTTTGAGATGCTAAAGAAGAGCATTACCTTGGCCCTTTACAAGCCTACAAATTATTTGACAAATGTTGTTGAGAAGTGAAAATGGCTAAGCATCTGGCCATTTGCAAAGGATAAACATCACACACAAGGGATGTGTGAGGGGAAACACACATACAAGAAAGGTCGGTGCACAAAGGTTCGCATGTGAGCATACAAGATTTAGGACTTTGCCAATTTTTCATAACACGACTAAAAACAACTAAACAAATATGGAATGGCCTCAAGAATGATCCAAAAATAGATAAAATCGTGGTAACTTGGGATGTACACAAAGGAGCTATAATAAATAAAATCACATACATATAAAGGATAAAGTACACGCGTGGATCAAGCTAATTATAGGATTAAAAATGTAAGGACCTAATCTATTTTAGCCTAATCTAATGTTAGCTTGAGTTATAAAAAGCATGCATTTTGTTTGTAAGCACACCTATTATTAAGAAAATGCATGAAGGTGGTGAATGGCAAGGCCCCACCATACAAATATAAGTTATGTGTCCTTTTTCTAAAGTGTTTTGAGTCCGAGTTTAGATTTCTAAGTTGAGGGTTCAAGTGCTAGTAGTATTGAGTAATCTTTTAGAGTGTGTAGCTAATATTTGTACATATGCATGGAAAAATGGTAATTGTAATCAACATATGATGTAGTCTATAGGTTTATTATGCAATGAATTAGTGTTTTTCCATGGATAATTGTGTATGGATTGCTAAAGTGACTATATTTGGGTATGGAGTTATGGGAAAGGTCTTGTTAATCATACTTTATGTTGAGTGAATTTCCTTATTATATGTGTTACAAATTGTTTATCTTATTATAAATATTTTTCAAGAGTGTGTGTTGTGACTAGCATGATTATGGTTATAAATATGGTTATGTATGTTAACATCTTGATAAACAACAAAAGGAAGGACTGGTGGGTGTGCATGCTTCGGGTGAGCTTCCAGGATCGGCTGGATGAGGTGCCAATGCACATAGCCATATTGAGTAATAAAAAGACTACATTTTGGTTTCATTTATGGGACCTCTTTTTTATTTTTCTACCAAAAGTATTTTGTATGCACATGGCATTTTGATTATCTTTGGAGAATATTGAGAAGCTGGGTATATGATGGTAAAGATATGTTTTCTCAAAGGTATAACACTAGACCTCATTTCAATGTGTGCAAGTGGTTGGAAGATAATATCTATGAATACTTGTATGAGACATTTTCAACTTCTTCTTTGTATAATATGTACGAGTGGGTGACAACACACACACAAAAGAGGGGTGTCTTGATTAGTAGAAAGTAAGTGTTGAGACAGAAAGACTACCAGGAACTCTCGATTTGGAAAAGTCATGGACTAGAGGTATAAATCATTAGTGGGAAGGTGTGCTACATAGTTATACCTAAGAGTATGATATTTTGACATATTCTTTCCCAGAGGAAGTAGAGTTCTGGTTTTTATGGAGCTAAGGGGATCTTATCTATGCATGACACCTTTAGCTATCAAGATCTTGATGGTTGAATTAGGAATGGAAAAATTACCTATGGCAGGATGAAACCCCACCGTGCGTAGGGGTAGGAAGCAAGTTTAGGAAGGATGGTGCCAGCCCTAGCAGAATAAAGACAAAGAGAGGAAAGAGGAATAAGGTATAATGATGTGTGATAGAGGGTGGTTGATGAGGCGTTAAGGTCGAGAAAAATGATGATTGGCAGAGGTGATGAAATATTGGTAGAAGGCGAGGGACCATAGGATCATGTCCTCTTGACATTAGAAAGCACAGGAGGGAGACCCCATCAAAGCATATGATGAGAGTGAGTTTGAGGAGAGAGTGAGAACCAAAAATGTGCATATGACCCATCTTGGCTACCTAGGCCTTAGGCAAGGTGTTCAAAATCTAGAGGTATTTGTAGAAGAACATCATAGTGAAGGCAAGCAAGGAGGATACCCATGTTGGGAAGGAGATATAGGTAGGCATATTTTAGTATCAGCTCAAGAAGCAAACTAAATTAAATATGTGCACATGTTAAAACAATAGATGTCGTGTTTGGAAAGAGTAATTTGAGGGGTATCTTCACGGGTGCATCATTAGGATAGAGCGTTGGCACACAACCCATTTAAAGCAATCCTATAGGTGATGTTATAACACATAATCAATTGGTGTCTAATTTAACACAACTACCTGGAATGCAAGGAAGTTAATCTAAAAGACCTGCAGGTCATGACGGGAGGCTCGGGTAAACCACCACCCAAAGGGAACCCTGGTGGAGGTTTAGGTTCGTGGATTTATCCCCATTTAAGGATAAGTGTCACAACAGCCATAACAACAACCCCAACGACCATTGCAACCTTCAATAAGAACAATAAAAACACCTCAATTCTTCTTTGAGATGTCACTTCAATTTCTAGAATATAGATGTGTGGAATATGTAGTTGAGCATATGCATAAGTGTGAGTTATTATGGAGGGATAAAGGGATAACAACTTTTGATAGGAATACAAGTAATTTTTCCACCACAATTCAAGGGGGTGCACACAATTGGTATAGGAAGTATGATCCACATCAGACTGTGGTGGATTATGATGTGCTAAAAATTTCTTTTTTAGTTGAATTTCACATCCTTGAGTTTGAGTAACAAAGTATTAGCATGCTTAAGGATATCAAGTAGGGTCTGTCTAAAAGTGTGAGGGGTTATGATGCATGATTTAAGACTTTATTGTCTAAGTTATCCAATAATATTCATCGTGAGCCAACATGCTCGGTGGTTTGTTAGAGGCTTGCTCAATCATTTTCAAATGGATTTATCACGTAAAACATTTATTGATCCAAACGAGGCCTTGGAAGAAGATTGGTGTGCTAAAACAATTAGGAGTGTAAACAATGGAGTAAGTGCTTTTCTCGAGGTGTAAATTACAACTATGGCTAGATAGTTGGAGAAGTTGTCTCACCAATTAAAGGTGCATGAGACGCACAGTGGGTTATGGTGTACTAATTGCAACATGGAAGGGCATACAAAGGATAGTTTTCCACATAGGAATGTGTGTGCCTTGTTACAATCTTCTGAGATTTTCCACAAAAATCATGATGCCCAGAACTACCCCCTCTTGCAAAGTGTGCAACACAAAAGAACATCTCTATGTACTACAAGATTTGCAATGCACATACCCATGATACTGATTGACTGTTATTTGATTAACCACATTCAAGCATATGAGACTCGAGTTACACCAAGCCACCTTTGTGGATAGCATCTCTCGGGAGCAAGAAGGAAAACCAGTGAAACACACAACAATGGGAATGGTGGATTTCAAGGTGGATATCAAACCCAAGGCCACAATGGTAGAGGATGGTTTGCACATGGTACATATTATATTCATAGATCACCAGATCATTATCAACACGAGTGTCCTAAAAACCATGTATGCAAATAGTTTGGAAAGGCACACAAGTTTGAGGAATTCTTAGACCTCTATGAGTAGATGTGTAAGAGAAAAAAATAAGGAAAAGGTGTTGGGTTGATCAAAGTGGAGCGTGTGAAGCCTAAGTAGTTGGCACCTAAGAAGATGGATGATCCCAAGCTCCAACTTGTCCTTTTCCTACTCACACAAAATCAAAGTGCGCACACATAAGCATATAAAGGTAAAACCTATAATCAAGAGAGAAGAGGTCATACATGTTAAATACTTGGACGTTGCTCATCGAAGGAGATATATCAAGAAAATATGGGTGTTTTCATATAACTACAAGGGGAGATCCAACATTCGAAGTAATAAGCAAGTGAGAGGGAACGCACAAGGGGAAACAAACTTCCACATAAAGATATTGATGATTTGAAATAAGTATGCATGATGTTGCGCTAGAAAAACATCATTCCCTTGCTAGGAGAATGGTTACGTGAGAAATTACCATGCGCAAGGATTGAACAAGAGTGCCATATCCTTCGTGTGAATTTACCACCACATGACCATGAGTTTGATAAGGAGATAAAATTTGATGAGGTGATTAATGGTTGGTTGATGCATAACATTCTTATTAACACAAGCGCAAAAGTCAATGTTATGACTTTGGATGTATGGAACCAAATGGGAAGGCCATAATTACAGCCATCTTCAAACATTTTGTACATGGAAAATAAGACAAGGTCCATGCCCATTAGTGTATTAAAATATGCCTCCATCACTATTTAGGGTGTAAAATTAAGAGGTGATTTTGAGGTACTAGAACTTGTAAAGGTAGATAGCTTACTAACAATTTTAGGTCATCCATAGTGCTATAAACAATGTTGATTTGTGCTTCAAATATATATATATATATATATATATATATATATATATATATATATATATATATATATATATATATCATATTTGAGAACAATGATGAGTGTGTGGTCATACCGTTGGATGAGACAAATTTTACTCCATTTATTGAGCATTTTAGCGAGGAAGATCTTAATTGAATCTACGCACATACAATTCATGATCCTGGAGAATGTAGATCCATTAAAGGAGGACATCCTACATCGGGAGGATGTGAAATCTATCAATGATACTACTAGCATTACTTGTGACGATTAGGCCCATGAAACCAATGAGATGGTAATTTGTGAGGTCCAGGGAAGAATTTCAGGATGATTAGGCCCGTATGATTAGGCATTTGGGAAAAAATCAGTTTCTAAGGTATACTAGAGAAGAGAAACCTGACTATGCAAAGGTAGAGGAACTTATGGCTCAAGTTCTAGGAGATCCCGAGCACGAGGCGCACGAGGATGTAGTGGAAATAAATGAGATCCGAGAAAAGGCACGCGTGGAGAGAGAAGGAAAAAGGTAAGATGGTATGCCTTATTGATGATGATAAAGTTGAAGATTTGGATATCAAGCATACAAAGGGTGTGCCTAAAGTTATGAACACTATAGAGGGGTAGGCGCGCACATACCATGTGTCTATGAAAACTAAAAAGGTGAATATTAGAACCGAGGATGTGCCTAAGGAGGTAACTATTGGAGATTATTGGTCAGAACCAGAGGTGTTGAAGATCATTGAATTTTTGTGTAACTTCCAATACTTTCTCCCAAGGGGTTATCATGAGCTGAAAGGTGTTCATCCCTTATTAGGAGAAATGAAGACTAATTAGAAGGAAGGTATGCATCCGGTTTGGAAGAGGCCCTATGAGATGAACCCAAACCCGCACGCCGAAGGTAAAATAGGATATTGACAAGATTCTTAAGTCAGGGATCATTGAACCTATTGAGGAATTTAAGTGGGTCAGCCCCATGGTGGTCAACATCAAGAAGGATGGATGAATCGGGATTTGTGTTGACTACAAGGTACTCAATGCTTCATGTTTCATAGATCATTTTAAATAAGGATTTTTGGTAAACCCTCTAAGATTGTAGTCATTTTAGGGCTCGAAGAACCTACTAACTAGAGTGAAGTGCACGGTTTCTTGGGGCACACTAGTTACTATAGAAAATTCATTAAGGGTTATGCAAAGATTACAACACCCTTAGAATAAATACTCAAGGCCAAACAAAAATTTTATTGGGTGACACGTAGCAACATGCATTTGAGACCTTAAAGTTGAAGCTTACCATTGCACTTATCTTACACTTCCCTTCATGAAATAAACCTTTCCATTTCCATGTAGATTCCTCTAGCATGACCATTAGTGCAATCTTAGTGCAACCAAGGGAAGGAAATTTTGGTCACCCTATATGCTTTGTAAGTTGGAAGTTGACACTAGAGAGAAAAACTATACAACGATGGAGCACGAGGCATTATCCATGATCTACGCACTTGAAAAGTTTCGATACTACTTATTGGCCACAACGTTTAACTCTTATACAGATCATATGACATTAAATTACTTTGTCAAAAAAACCTATTTTAAAAGGGCACATCTACCAATGGATACTACTTTTCCAAGAATTTGACTTTACATTTGTAGTAAATCCATGCAAGAGCAATCTGGGACTTGACCATTTGTTGAGGATTAACTTTGGGGAGGATGTGCAGAGTATTGAGGACACCATGTTAGATGCATAACTATTCAAAATGAACTTGTACGCCAGTTTATTTGGGAGACATAGTATTATTTTTGTGCATTGGGCTTACGCTAGAAGGAATGAAGACCTTGGAAAAGAAGTAGCTTGTTATTCATGTTGTGCCATATCATCTCATTGGAGGAGACCTGTATAAAATGGGGAATGATGAGGTCTTACAAAGATGTAACGGAACATGAGAGTGAATCCATCATGGAGTAATCTCATGGAGGAATAGCCGAAGGCCATTATCCAGGAGATGCCATTACGTGCACGATTATTTTAGCAGATCTTTGGTGGTAAACATTGTAAAAAGATACCAAGGATTTTTTCGAGCATGTGATCACTATCAAAGCAAATTGGGAAGCATGAAAATAGAGACGAGATGTCATTGTGACCCATTGCAAGCATGGAAATTTTTGAAAAATGGGCCATTAATTTTGTAGGACCTATTACACCACCCACGCGCAGACGTGTGTGTGCCACATCATCACATGTAATTTCTATTTGACAAGATAGGAAGAGGTTGCACCTACAAAATATTACACCGCAATGAAGTTCCATTAGGAAAACATCATCGATAGGTATGGATGTCCATTGAGCCTAACGAGTGATAAAGGAAATCATTTTTTAAATGAGACAATTATAATTTTATTGGAAGAATTCATGGTGGCACACCATAAAACTACCCCTTATCACCCATAGGCTAATGGGACTACTGAATCCTTCAACAAGATCTTGGGATAGAAACTGACGAAGATATGTGATGTTGGGAGAAAGGATTGGGATGATAAGGTATCATATGTCATGTGAGCATGCAGGAAAACCTCTAAATGGCTGAATAATGTCACACCTTTTCAGTTAGTGTTTTGTATGGAGGTTGTATTACTGTGGAATTTATGTTACCATCCCCGCATATTACATGCATAGGAGGATTGGATGATAAACAGGTGGTTGATGAGTGCATTAAAAATTTGATTCAATTAGATGAGAGGTGTTTCATTGTGCATTTGATTCGAGAAAAGCGAGAGAAGGCACTGAGAAGGCCCTGACATGACACACACATAAAAAGTTTCTTTTGGAGTTAGAAATATGGTACTTTTGTACGATTCCAAGTATATGTGCCCCCGAGGAAGTTGAAATTCCATTAGTTGGGACCCTTTTTAGTAACCAATATTTTAGACTCAGGTGCATATCAATTATAAGCGTTGGATGACACCATGTTTTCTAGTTACTTCAATGGGAGTAGGCTGAATCCCTACTATAAATAAGCTTCCTTTATGTTTGTAATAAGGAAATATTTCCATTTAGATTAGATTTCCCTTTCATGTTTTGTTTTTCTTGTTTTTTTGTAATAAGCACGTTCACACACAAGAGTTGATTACAATCTTATAAGTTGATGCATAGAGGACCGCACATACATTTAGTATGGGGTAAAATAGGTATGATTACATGCAAAAGGAAACTACGTAATGTTGGTATGTCTATAGAAGTTGGTCCAAGGGTGCATGCGACAATATAAAAGAAAGGTTCTTTATAAAAAGGTGTTGGTTATGCATGAGAGTAAAGGAGAGTGTTACAAGTTCTTAAGATGATGGTGTTAGAAGGTTATGAGATTTCTTAGGTGTTTAATGAAAGGGAGGCGAGAATCGGGATACACTACTTGGTGTGTGGCACAAAGGAAGATGGGTTGTGGTGCAAGGAGGTGTGCACACGGAAGACTCGTAACCTAGGAATTAGGTACGCATGATGGTTATAATTATCACTTGTGGAAGAGAAAAGTGTGGAGAAAATTAAAAGCACTTTTATAATGAAAAAAGGAAAGTGTTTTAAAACAAAAAAGCAGGAAAAAATAAACACATGTTTTAAATCCAAAAAGTGATTTGATGGAGTATTAAGTGTGAAAAAGCTACAAACCAAGTTCATTACCTTGCATTTGAGGTGATTTGTACGATTGAGCAACCAATCAACTAAGTGCTAAGAGAAGAGTGTGATAAAGAAATTCAAGTGATAAAAGTAAACCGAGTAGAGTACATAAGCCTTCGAGGTTCCTGTAGCAGAGGAAGTGGAAGCTTAAGAGAAGTGTGAGGGTAAGGGTGAGTGAAGCTAGGGTTTTCAAAGTGAGAAATTATGGAGCAAGTGTTTACGAGAGCTTGAAAATCATGAAGTTATGGTTCATGAGTTAACCGGCTAGAGCACAAGACCGGGGTATACAAGAGCACACTAAAGATTGAATGAATGCCACAGGGATTCAAGGAGCAAGTAAGTTTTTACTCGATAACCTAGGGAACAATTTAGTCAAGTTTGATTTCAATTTTTGGAGAAGCAATGAAACCACACTTGACACCAAAGGGAAACAAGGAAGTAGAGGAATTACCCAAGAATTGGTTCTCAAAAATTCAATACCCATCGGAGGTGGTTGTGGCACAATAATGGACCTCATAACTTACAAACCTGTAACATTAGTGAGTATAACCATAGGAAACTAGGACATGATGCCACTTTAAACAAAGAAATGTTATGGGAGCTACCCATGAGGACCATAGAGGATCAAATAGTCATGAACAACTTAATACGGAAGAGTCTTGAGAAGATAGGGTACTCAAATTGTTTTAGTTTCCCTTCTTTGGAAGGCCTAAACATCTCTTACGGTGGATAATGTTGTGGGTACACAAATACTATTTCTACTTTTCTAGCGAGAGAATGAGATTCACAACTCATCCGATTGGGAGAGTGACAGGGGTTGCGAGATATCGAAAAATACCTAAACTTGGATTTATGTGACCAGACAAAGCTTGAGGAGTTTTCCACCAAACTACAATACGAGAGGGGACACAGGGAAATGAATGTGGAGAATATTTCGACACTTGCGAGTGGTGGCACGTTTGGTAAGTTACAACCTTAATTCTCGAGTGTTGGGGAGAGTTGAATAGCAAAATTTTAGAGAAGATAAGTGGCACAAGAGGATGGGTGCAAACTTTAAGAACAATTGACATGTACCAAAAGAGTTACCAGCGAAGTAGGCGGAAGGAAAAGTTTATAGTCATGCAATGGATTTAGCCTTGCGTGATTTATGATGAAAAATGGTTAATGGGTTCATGGTGAAAACTACCATTTTCATTCACCACTAAATATTTCACATGTATAGTTAATAGGATAAAATATACACATAAGATTATGTTTGATGTAGAGAAGGAGGACTTGGAGTAGCACACCTTTTGCAAGACCTTTGTATACCCATATAGGATTGCATAATTAGAGACTATGGAGATGGATATATTGGACGTTAATCTAATTATGATTGTAACGGTCGGGAGCATGATATGCAAAGTATTTTTCAACCTATGACCCAAGATGGACAATGGAAAAGAAGTGGAAGTATGTGATTCCCAAATTCTGTAGCCGCCGAAGAAGAGTATATCTAGGATATGTAAGAGGAAGCGGGAGGAGACTCCACCTTAGCAAGAAGAATAAGAAGAAGAAGCAGGAGAGGAGAGGATGTTGTGTTGGAACAAATCCACATGAGAGAAATGCAGAACAAGATGAGGGAGGAAAGCAGGGGCACAAGCTCTTCTGAGCTAATCAAGGGGTCTCCTTTAGCAACAACAACTAGGGTAATTCCATTAAGGACAAGGAGGGTTCCTAAGAGATCTAGAATTGTTTCTGATGACGAGGATGAAGACAGAAAATTCTGAATAATTAGAGTTTGAGGAGTCTATGCACGAGGATGAGGAGGGAAAGAAAAAACCAGTTCATGTAGAATCAAGCCCGAAGAAAGGAAAGGAAGTGAACACAATAAGATCTTGTGGAGAGAAGAAGAACAAGTGTACGGTGAGGCAAGGTGCAATACCAAAGAGGAAGAGCCTGAGGGAAAAAAAGGGAGAAGGTGATGATGCATATGTCATCAAGGAAGATAATGGCACTAGTGGAGACTCATGTGCAAGACCATTTACACTAAGAAAAGAGCACACTAAGACCAAGGAGGTAAGGAAGTTATGGCCTCCAAAATCACCACACATGACATTCATTGATGATCCAAAAAAGGTGTTGTGAGTTAGGTTTCATAAGACGGTCACCAAGGAGAAATTATTTGGTTTAGACCTACATAATGAAGCAGGAGGACTGTCATGCATAAGGAAAATGTTATCTTGGAGCATGCATACACATGTGGAGGAGACCAATTTTGAGATTAGTAATAGATTTTATTCCAAGTTGACCTGATAAAGGAGTCGGGAAGGTATAAAAATCATCGACCCCACAAAGATGACCGATGAACATGATTGCAACACGTTGAAGTCGTGATGAATAAGGGGATACCATCATGGTTATGTTAGAGGAAAAAAGGTGAATCAATCGCTTAAAGAGGAATTAAAAGAATGGAAGTAGACTAGAGGCATATGACAGGGCCGGGAAGCGATAAAGCAAAGTTGTTGATGCAAAATCACAAGCACCCTTGGACGCACATCGAGGCTTCTAGGTTGATGTTCGTGCATCAGTGTGATTGCACAACATGGAAACCTCTCTCCAAGCATGGGACTTGTGAAACCGAGAGAGGAATCTCGAGAGAAGGCTGGTTCCTGCTCCTAAACTACCCGCCACAAGCTATTCCCAGCAGGCAAGCTAATCTAATCCTAATCTAACCATGCCAAGGAGACAGAGAGAGAGAGAGAAGGGAAAAACAGCAAAAGCCTACACTAAAACGGTGATACACCAGAGAAGGAGAATGTTGAACATCTATCAAAACTGCCATGGGACAAAGAGAGGTGAGCAATGGGAAGGATGGACAGATGCATCACAGGCCCAAGGATAGATTTCACACAGAAAGTGTCCCAAAACTCCATGAACACAGCTCCAGATCTGCAGTGAACGTTCAAACATGCACAGATACCTGCAATGAAGAGAGGCAAGAAGAAAACAAGCAAAAACGAGAAAGGATGGACAGATGCATCACAAAACACGTTTTGTTGCTTCAGAAGTTTGCACAGAACATCATTCCATTAGTAAAAGGCAAAAAACGCCATTACAGAGCAGGGAGGAGGCTCGAACTCCATTTTCAACCCTAGAGAAGAAAAGAAGGGAGGGCAGAGCAGAAAGAATGAACAACTTTTGGAAAGAAGCCCCTCCTTACAATTTATAGGAAGAATGAGAGAGAAAAGAGAGAGGAATTCGAAATCTGCCCCAACCACCTCCAGACTGCATTTAAATCATATCATAATGGTGGTAGGTGAGAACCCCAGCGAACCCAAAAGTGGCGAACTGTATTTTTAATTTTTAAGAATTTGTTCTCACCCAATTAAAGATATCCAGTCGTAGTTGGACAGAGGACCTCGTAAGCTTTCCAAAAAGTCCAACCTTGCATGAATCCGAGCTCCCAGTCAAAAGTTATGGCCATTTGAATATCTGCGCCAGGGTCTGCTTCCTGTCAGCGCTCAAAATGTTGCGCCTCCTGAAGGTGCGCCATAGGCGCATCCGTGTGTGTGTCGACATCCCTTTATGTGCGCCAAGGGCGCAACTTTTCCATTGTCGACAGTCTGTGTCGTGCGCCATTTCCGTGCGCCAAGGGTGCACCATTTCGTGTCGGCGACACCGTGTCGCGTGGCGCCATTTCCGTGCGCAAGGGCGCACCATTTCGTGTCGGCTTGATGCCGTGTCGTGCGCCATTTCGTGCGCCAAGGGCGCACCTTTTCCTGTGTCGACAGTCTGTGTCGTGCGCCATTTCCGTGCGCCAAGGGCGCACCTTTTCCTGTGTCGACAGTCTGTGTCGTGCGCCATTTCCGTGCGCCAAGGGCGCACCATTTCTGTGTCGGCGATGCTCCGTGCCGTGCGCCATTTCCGTGCGCCAAGGGCGCACCATTTCCTGTGTCGACAGATCCTTTTTCTTGTCTATATTTACCCGAGGAGGGAAAAATATACAACAATTTGGCGACTCAACGGGGGCACCTGCCTGCTAGGTGGAAGATCAGTGGCCTTTTAGCAATCCATTGGGCATGGAGTCATAAGAAAGCCTGAAAACTGATATTAACTTTGAAAACTTCCCTCTGAGCCACCTGAATCCATTGAACTTTGGAGTTGTTCTCACCAAAAACCACTGAAATGAACTATGCCATAGCAAAACCAGCAACACCAAAAACTATGTACAAAACTGAAAATCATACATGCTCCAAAATGGAACATGCAGAGTGTGCATAAGCACTTCTTCTGCTGAAAGCAAACCTACCTACTCTACTCTTACTGGAAGCAAAGGCAAGCTAAACAAACCCTGCAACTGGTTGTGCAAAATAGCTTCCTTTCTTCAAAATGGGCAGCCATGCAATCGATTTGGCACTGATCACGGCTGTTTGGATGAGTGGGAAATCAACGAGAAGCTGGTCTTCCACCCAAATCATCAAGGTATCAGCTGAAAAATCCAATACCTCTTTTAGTTGCTCTGCATTTGGATCGAAAAGGTATGGCAGCTGATCCTTGGTACTCTGTAACTCACCCTCATGCTCAGAAGCGAGCATGACCGGTTGTGGCTTCTCCTTTGGCTCGAATGAAGCCAAATATCTGATTGGGCATGGCATGATCCTTTGAGTATGCCCATAGCTCTGATTTTCAACTCCAAAATGGAGTTCTCTTGTAGACCCTCCGAATGGATGGTGTGGAAGAAATGGTGAAATTCCTCTGTCCTTTCTCTTCCTCCAATGAAGAACATGAAAGATTAAAACCTTCCAATCTCGGTTCCAAAGAGCTGCTATAAGATGCAGGCTGCTGCAAATGAATGCTCTCCTCCATGACAACAGGCTCTAGTGTTTGGAATGTGGATGATGAAAGAGAGAATGGTGGAAACTCAACCGGTTCTTCTCCATCAAAACAGTCCTCCAAATCTGACAGATAAACTGCCTCATGACTGTCCTGTTGCAAATGTTCAATCTCTCCCATGGTGTTATTTTGATCTGCAACTTGATCACCATGGTTTTCTTCACTCTCAATATTGAGTTTGAGAGATCAAACTCCTTTTGATCTTAGAACTTGAGAGAGATGAAGTGGAAAGAAGAAGCTGAAGGTTCTTCTCGTAACCCGCTTTGTGCTCAAAGCCCTTGGATCTGCGTTTTTCTCCTCCATAGCTAGATTGTGCTCCTCTTCTTTTGGATTTGGAGCAGCTTCTCCTTCCTCCAATGTTTGAAGGCAATCTTGCTCTTGATTGAACTCCTTCTCCAGCATGAAGTTTGTCAAGTCAAACTCTTCAATCTGCTGCTCTAGAGGATAAGTTGGGACTGCAAGATCTTCTTCTTCTGCTGCAACCAAATCAGTCCTAACCACCATTTGTTCAACCTCAGCCTCTTCTATGGGCTTCACCAGCAAAGGGATCTGTGTCATCCCAAATTTGGCAGCCCAAACCTTCAAGCTGTCTGTCATTTCTTTTCTGGGCTCTTCCTCTTGTTGTCCTTGATGACTGATTTTTACAATTTCTTCTTTCCCACATGGAATTGGGAATGCAAAAGGAGGAATGGGTTGAAACTCAACCAATTTTACAATTTTTGTGGTGGTGGAGGCGGTGAAACCTCTTGTTTCTTTGGAGGAGGGGGTATTTCTGTTAGCTCTTGTGGAGGGGATGACTGTTTGGAAGGGAAAAGGAAAGAAGAATCGAGATGGGGTGGAAGACTAGGGGATGGAGGGATGGATTCAACACTTGGGACAGCAGATGGAGAGTTTAAAGCTTGACAATGCTGAAATGAAACAGATTGGGAAAGAGGAAAAGAAAAGGCATGAGAAGATGTGCTTACCCATTGACAAGGTTGCTGAATACTTCTCTCATACACTTCTATTTCTTCAATCCACCTTGCAAGCAAAGGCAGCGTTGCAATCATGAAGTCAAGCTTCTCCTGAGGGCTGTAATGACTTGGAAAAGGTCCCACCCATGGACAGGGTGCTCCACAACCGATTCCAAATGCTCTCATCTGTGCCTGAGCCCTGGACTGCACTATGTTTACCTCCATCTTTTGGATTTTCTCCAACAGACCAGCATCTTGGATCTGATGGTCTTCATTGTATGCACACCCTTGCTCTTGGAAAGCTCCATAGCCAAACTGACTTTGGCACTGCTGCTCATATGGGTATGCATACTGATCTTGAATCTGCTCAAAATGCTGATTTGGAGGATTTGTAAAACATGTTGGAGGTGGAATATACTGCTGTTGTTGATGTGAATTCCATGATGGAAATGAAGTCATGATTGCACAACTTCATGGAATGGAAAAGAATGAAGGGGATGGAAAGAAAGATGGATGAAAATGGATGGAAATGAATGGAAAGGAAGGTCTGCAACTTGAGAGATGGGTTGTTGACCAGATGGAGTCGCCAGATGTGTTTGCAAGTGCCTCCAAAGGCTGAAATCTTCACAGGAACACATCAACCTGCAAAAGATGAAGTGAAAGACCTCTAAGGTCCCACCGGGCGTGCCAAAACTGTTGATGCAAAATCACAAAGCACCCCGGACGCACATCGGGCTTCTAGGTTGATGTTCAGCATCCAAGTGTGATGCCTGACAACATGGAAACCTCTCTCCAAGCGTGGGACTTGTGAAACCGAGAGAGGAATCTCCAGAGAAGGCTGGTTCCTGCTCCTAAACTACCTGCCACAAGCTATTCCAGTGCAGGCAAGCTAATCTAATCCTAATCTAACCATGCCAAGGAGACAGAGAGAGAGAGAGAAGGGAAAAACAGCAAAAGCCTACACTAAAACGGTGATACACCAGAGAAGGAGAATGTTGAACATCTATCAAAACTGCCATGGGACAAAGAGAGGTGAGCAATGGGAAGGATGGACAGATGCATCACAGGCCCAAGGATAGATTTCACACAGAAAGTGTCCCAAAACTCCATGAACACAGCTCCAGATCTGCAGTGAACGTTCAAACATGCACAGATACCTGCAATGAAGAGAGGCAAGAAGAAAACAAGCAAAAACGAGAAAGGATGGACGATGATGCATCACAAAACATGTTTTTTGTTGCTTGAAGTTTGCATGAACATCATTCCATTAGTAAAAGGCGAAAAACACCATTACAGAAAGGGGAGGAGGCTCGAACTCCATTTTCAACCCTAGAGAAGAAAAGAAGGGAGGCGAGCAGAAAGAATGAACAACTTTTTGGAAAGAAGCCCTCCTTACAATTTATAGGAAGAATGAGAGAGAGAAAGAGAGAGGAATTGAAATCTGCCCCAACCACCTCCGTGATCGCATTTAAATCATATATCATAATGGTGGTAGGTGAGAACCCCATCGAACCCAAAAGTGGCGAACTGTATTTTTAATTTTTAAGAATTTGTTCTCACCCAATTAAAGATATCCAGTCGTAGTTGGACAGAGGACCTCGTAAGCTTTCCAGAAAGTCCAACCTTGCATGAATCCGAGCTCCCAGTCAAAAGTTATGGCCATTTGAATATCTCTGCGCTTGAGTCTTCGCTGTCGCGCTCAAAATGTGCGCCTCTTGAAGGTGCGCCAAGGGCGCATCCGTGTGTGTGTCAACATCCCTTTATGTGCGCCAAGGGCACAACTTTTCCATTGTCGGCGATGCACTGTGTCGTGCGCCATTTCCGTGCGCCAAGGGCGCACCATTTCTGTGTCGGCGATGCATACCGTGTCGTGCGCCATTTCCGTGCGCCAAGGGCGCACTCATTTCTCGTGTCGGCGATGCGTAGCCGTGCGCCATTTCCGTGCGCCAAGGGCGCACCATTTCCTGTGTCGACAGTCTGTGTCGTGCGCCATTTCCGTGCGCCAAGGGTGCACCATTTCTGTGTCGGCTTGATGCGTGTCGTGGCGCCATTTCCATGCGCCAAGGGCGCATTTCTCGTGTCGGCGATGCATGTCGTGCGCCATTTCCGTGCGCCAAGGGCGCACCATTTCCTATGTCGACAGATCCTTTTTCTTGTCTATATTTACCCGAGGAGGGAAAAATATACAACAAGCGATCTACAACTACGTGCCCATAAGCTGGTAAGCAAGCCGTGATATATCATACCACAGAGATGATGTATCTTGAAGAATTGGTGGAGATTTTGATTCTTAATATAAAAAGTGGCACAGGCCATCTGTAGAAGAGTTGGACGAGGAAAAAAATATGAATAAAGAGGCGGTAGAGGCCAAGAAGCATAGTATAAGGCACTAACCACTAAGGTCAAGGAGCCAAATAACAAGAATGAATTGGCATTTGATAAATGAAATTTTTTTGATCCCATACTGAACGTGTGAGTTTCTAATGAGGAGGGGAAGCTCAGGGAAATTTAGAAAAAGTCAAAAATTAATAAGCTTGAGCGAGATAAAGTCATAGTGGAGACATCAAAGATAGAGAGACTTAATTAAATCCATGAAAGAGACACTTGAATTGTGGATCAATGGGTCATGAAACAAATGGATGCTATGGAAGGAGTGACCACATAGTTAGATGTGGTAGTAAAAGATCTTACGAAGAAAGTTGATGAATTAGTGCATTATCAAATATCGTATTGTTGAAGTCGTGCGTGGAAGGCTATAAAGGAACTCACGAAGTGGGAGGAGATAGAAAATGTATTGAGAAAATATTTCCCAAAGCTCCTCCACTGCCTAAATCTTTAGATTACCCATGTGCAAATTGGTGAATACTTATTCTTTAATTCATGGAGTTTTCACCCATATTCTTTATTCTTTGTTGGAGGGTTTGTTGGATGACACATTGTTGAGGATGAGAAATGACTTTAGTGTGGGGTGATGTTAAGTGGTGAAAAAGGCTAAGTACTAGCCATGTGTGAAGGATAGAAACCACACGCAAGGGATAAACGATGGTATGTGCACATGCATTGAATGTCAACCCGAAGGTTAGCACATGAGCATATGGGATTTGAGACTTAGCTGAATTTCCGAACATGGCTAAAAATAGAAAAACAAAGATTGAGTGGTGTCCAGGAAAAAATAAAAAATTAGATAAAAGTAGGGTAACTTAGGCGCACATAAAGGAGCTATAATAAGGAAAAACACATGTAGATAAAATGATAATGTACACGCATGGATCAAGCTTATAATAGAATTAAAACATGTAAGGATATAATCTATTTATAGCCTAATCTAATGTTAGCTTGAGTTCTAAAAAGCATGTAGTCTGTTTGTAAGAACACATATTATAAGAAAGGTGCGTGAATTTGATGAAGGGAAAGGCCCCAAATATAAAGGTATATGTCCATGTTCTAAATGGTTTGGAGTCCGAGTTGAGAGTTCTGATTTTAGGGTTCAAGTGCAAGTAGTATTGAATAATATTTTGGAGTATGTAGCTAAGATTTGTATGCATGCATGGACAATTGGTGTTGTAAGAAACATATGATGTAATTAGAAGGTTTATTATGTAATGAATCAGTGTTTTTCCATGAATAATTCTATATGGGTTGCTAAAGTGACTAGATATGGGTATGGAGTTATGGTAATTTAGGTCTTGTTAATCATACTTTATCTTTGAGTGAATTTCCTTATTATATGTGTTGCCAATTGTTTATGCTATGATAAATATTTTACATGGGTGGATGTTGTGAATTTTATGATTATGGTTATAAATATGGTTATGCATGCTAACATCTTGATAACCAACCAAGAGAGGGACTGGTGGATGTGCCCGCTTCGGGTGAGCTTCTAGCCTTGGATGGATGAGGTGTCAACACGCATAGCCATATTGAGTAATAAAAGTCTACAAATGCCTTATTAAAAATATCAGCCTCTTAGGTATTCATTGACTATAGCTTGTGCCCAAAAAGGGGATTTACTTTCATGGAATGTGAATTGTTTGAAAAAATTACTTGAATGTACGTGTGTTTTCATGGACAATAATGATTGTAGGATATACACAAAAAATAGTCTTCTTGGGAATGTTTTAAGGATTTTGTAAGAAATTACTCATCCATATGTCATCTCATGAAGTGCATGGTAGGGTATGCACAAAAATTGAGGCATTTAAAAAGCTTTAGGGTCATTATTTTTATGGGCGGTGTGTTTTTAGTGAGCTAGCATGCACTAGGACTACTATGTGGAGGGCTCGATATGATGTTTGGACCATGTGGAAATGTTGAGGTGTACATGTGGCAAAAATATTGGCTAAAAAGACCTGTATTACTTCAATCAATTGAAATTGTCAGTGTAAATCATTTTATTTCAATCGTTGCAGCTGACCTCCCGTTTTGTAATGGTTTTTTTATAAAGGATATAATAAAAAAAAGTATGGAAGCATTCTCGGGAACATGAATTAATTGTCGAATGCCTCAAATATATGGTCACTAAGATTTTAGAATAAAGTGGGATGCCTCGAGGATTCATGGCCCTACCCAAGGGATATGATTTTTTTGTTTAAATGTTTAAAAGAAAGATGGTCACATTCACAATAATTTACGTTGTTTTCCATAATTAATGCCTCTCGATTTGGTTACTAATGGATTCTCTTTGGGAATCAATTTGGAGGTCAAATTTTTGTGATATATACTTAAAAATTGCTTGGAACGAATAAGCATGTGAGGATAATAACACAATAAAATTTCTGAAGTCATCACATCAATTTTCGGTCTTATGTGAAAACTAAAAGAGGCCTTTATTTTGATCTCTTAATTCACAAATTGTTTTTCCAAAAATGTTATAGAGGTGTTTTATCTAGATTGATTTGAGATCGGTTCTTGAATAAACTTCTATTTCAATTCCATTGGCATTATGAACTACTTATAGTATGACACATGAGCTATTAATAAAATCCAGGCATTCGGACGACGCATATTGAGCTTTGTATGATCCTTAGACTTCACCAATTCGATTATCATGCATGCTCATGTTTCCCTTCTTGCACGATTTTAATGATTATGTTTTCTTATTTTAATGTGGTAGAGAATCAAACTAAAGTAGATTAAATTATCGGTGATCTAAATGAGACGTAGTGGCTTATAGTAAATTTACCTTTATTTTGTACACATCTAGAATAGTAAATCAGGAATGTAAATTGTACTCCTAATCTACCTCGTGAGATATTTAGACAACTCTATACTACTTTTTGGTCTTAGAAAACAAGAATTTGTGTGATAAATAACAAAATTAGTGAAAACTACTTCTAAGTGAGTTTCTGCAATGTTATTAAAAACATGTTTTCTTGGGGGCACAAAATATTCTTATAAATATCGTTTTGTGAAAAACAAGCTTTAGCTATGTACCTTGTCATGAGAAGTGTCCAACCAAACCCTAAGTTGTTCCTTGAATGTCCATTTTACCTTTCTTTGTAATGCATTTAGGAGCCCATAGGGATAGTTAACAACTTTAAACAGTTGTTGAAAGTGAAAAATGTAGTTTGGTTTTGACTGTTCTTTTGGCCACAGGTGTCAAATGGATTTTGGCTTCCGCACACTTCTAATATTTCTATGAGACAATTGCTAAAAAACCCTAAGTTTGGATAAAAACATCATGCAAGTGATTTTTCCTGATAGGTTTTATAGACCTCCGGTCATTGGGCAACAAGGCTGCTTGAGTGCATTTACGATCACTAGCTCTAGAAAGACGAGCGCCATTTTAATTGTGTTTTCTAGTTTGGGGTTCCATCAAATCTGAGTGTTTCCCGTATATAGAGGAATAGTAAAGAAATTGTTAAAGTGGTTGATGGAGTCTTGAAGATGGTTTTCAAACACTGATTTTTGAGAAACTTGGCTAAAACTAATGTTTTTGGAAACTTGTTACTATTTGGCGAAAACTATAATATGAACTTATACAAGAAAAACATCGATAGAAAATACTTGTAAACATGAATACATGAATATAGGTAACCATCTGTTGACACTTTCTTGAAAAGAAATCGAATGTGGAAAATGGTGTTTTCTCCCTCCTATCTCCTTAGCTTTGGAAACAAAATGTAATGTCATTACAATTCTTACTCTCCTTTGAAGTATGTTAAAAATAGTTTCATTATTTTTAGAAAACTATGAATTCATATTTCATGCTTGGTTGTAGTTTGATGTCATGCCACAGTTCTCACGACCATGCGGTGGTTACGGTGGTATGTGGGACAAGAAGGAAATGATAGCGTTTTTAGTATTTTTGTAATATTAAATATCATTGAAATATACATGTAATATTAAGTAGATGTCTCATCATTATTGTTATGAATGTAAATTTTATTAATTGATTTTTTGGGATGAGTAAGAAATTGTATTGTATTGGCATCTTTTGGAAAAGGGCATTCTTCTCTAGGTGTGATTTAATTATAGGTTTTTATCTTGATAATGTTTTAGATGTTCTTTTCACCGAAAAATGAGATGATCTATCATAACGTAATTTTGTGTGTTATTCATGAATGAAATCCTTGTGTTTTCTTTTTCTTTTGAATTCATAGAAAAAACAGAGATATTAGGGATGACACGGGAGTAAGATCATTTTTCGATACCCCCTGTGTGTGATCACGTTAGTTAGATAATTGAAATTAAAAGGTGAGCCTAGTTTCCTTAACACTATTTGGCACCTCTGGTATAGAGGTAATAAAGGCAAAATTTTCAAGTTTCTATTGAGTCATGATAGTTTTTCATCCTTGTCATGAAACCATCCTATAGGAATGGTAATGGATAAATATTGTTTAGAGAAAAAGGGGTTCCTACTATGAATTATTTTCATGCATGTTGACTTTGTGTGGGACGCTTTAGTTTAAGGCTTAGACTCATTTTTGAGACTTTTGGGATGTAAGGTCTAAGCTATGGAATTGTAAAGTTGTCTCGAGGCTAAGCATCAAGGAAAAAAATAAATGAATGTATTTAATTCTTAGGGAATTTGGGGAAATATAAGTTTGTAACATGGAAAGAGGATCAAGAAAATATTTTCTTGTAGTCTTTGAGATTCTAGTGTTATTGTTAATGTGAGCATGATTCTTCCCCATGAACCTAGTGGAGGGTCTTCAAGCGTGTGGAGGTGTATTAGTTGTATTGGCTATAAAGGTGTTGTGTCTCCTTGTGTTTTGAATGACTCATTTTCATATCAACACATTTAAGTGGTTGTCCTAGAACTAAACACCTTGAATTGAAATGATGCAAAGTTCTTTAGACCACAGAGATTATTGGGTTATGTATTAATGCACCATTAAGACACTAATTGTAAAGGAAATTTGTAACTTTCTCTTTTTTATTGAGAATATACTCTTGTGTTATTGGTCTAATAATTTTAAGTACCGTGGAGATTATTCATAACTTCATTAGATCATTCTTATGTTGTGAAAGTGGATGTGAATTGATCCACGTGAAAACAAGTAATGGAGGAAACATAGTTTCTAATTTGGAAATCTAATCTTATAATGTGTAATGTTAAGTTACTCCTAATTAACAATTGAGTTATACCATTTATTTGCGATAAGATAAATTAACTAAATTTGTTTGGAACCAATATTCATTAAGTATTAAATGAACAAAAAGAAATGTGGTCTAGAAAAAGGGGGAAATGTGTGCTTTCATGTTAAGTACTCTTTAAATTGTTTAGGTTAAATAATGAAATATGAGTATGATAATGTTGTAACCATGAAAAGGTGGTAATGTGGAAAGTTCCCATTGGTGATATTCATATTATGGTGGGGTCGTGGTTTTGTACTTGTTCATTTCTAATAGTGTGGTTTGATGTGCATCTAGTGTCGTCATATCATTTGTATGTTCTTCATGTTGGTGTAGTCATCTTATGTGATGTGGAGAAATCTCTTGTGAACCTAAGTGGTGTCGCATAGTTGTTTCAGTAAATGGTAGTAAAAAATATATCTCGATATATTTGGTCTTGTGTTTGGGTCCCACATGGGTGGGAGATACAGTTGGTATCAGAGAGAAGGTTCATACTCTCGAACCTATGGGACATTTTGGTGTTGTGATGGATTATGAATGATGGAGTAGTAATCGTATTATGTTGTGATGTGACCAGCGTGGTAATTGTGATTATGTGAATGCACCTATTGTGCTTACCACTTGGTGTAGTCTTGTTATGATATCGATATACTTCTCGATGTACACCACCTTAGGCTCATGTTTATGTGAACTAGTGTCTCTTCTCTCTCCTATTTGTGTTGTCCATCGATCAATCCTATGTGACATTGACTCTATGGATCCTCATATGTGTGATTTGGATATATATGGAGATATACTTATTTTGGTTATATGTATTTTGTGAGTTGAGGCTCGATATCCGAGTGCTAAAGAACTCGATGAGTACCCCTTTAGTGGCCACAAAATTGCAACGTAAACTGGTCATTTTATGTTAAGAACAACCAATTTTCTTGATTGATCTATTCCTAAATTTTGGCCATTTAACTTGATTTTGAGCTAACAAGAGGCTTTTGCATTACTATGACTGTTTAGCCACTTATTTTTCTTAGTTTGAAACTTTCTCTTAAAGTTTAAACATTTTCTAGCCTAGTCGACGGCTTGGGATTTGTTTCCACTTGGCATTTGAATATGATTGTTATGTTGGTTCTAGTGTTGTGGTGTGTTAGATTAGGGTCATGAGACTCACCATGGAGTGGTTAGACCTGTGGACCCCCTTCGTTGTATGAGGGTTTTCCCCAAGGGGGTCACGGGGTCATGTAGTATTGAGCTACAGGTTACTATGCCACTTGGGTGGAGGTGACGGGGCTCTATGTGCCTATGGCCATAGGCTGACCCGGCCTCATTAAATGGAGAGATAAGGTGACGGGACTCTTGGTGAGTGACCTGATGTAGAGAAATAAAGAGATGGGGCTCTATGGTGAGTGACCTAGCATGGACAAATAAGGTGACGAGGCTCTATGGTGAGTGACCTGACTTGGTTTTGGTACTATAATTCTTTCTCTATTGGGAGACATATGGAGTTATTTTCGGAGGAATATGGAGCTGGTATATATGGTTCATGAGTTATTTATATAAGTCTTGTTATGTATGGTTAGGTTGAGGCTTGATGTTTGATGCTCTTCTTTATTGGTATGTACTATTAGATCTTATCTTGGCACTATGTGGGTATATTTGGTCGTTCAAACTTGCACCCGTGTTTCGGATCTAGAAGAACTGAGTCATTTGAGTCAACAATGGGACCATCTCCAAGTTGTGGGACCTTGCATGCTTTAGATGAACCTCTCTGGAGAAGGTCGTTTTGTCTACCTATTTCTAACGCTAACACTACTTCTAATGCTTAAAGGAAATCCTAAGCTAAACGTGCCAAGGACCAAGGATAAAAGGATATGCAAAAAGGGAAAACTAAACTATGAGGGCGGTGATAACACCATAGAAAGGGTCGGTCACTCTCCACGAGGGGTAGGAAAGGGAAAAAGTGTGGGAGAGAGGGCAGATAGGCACGTGCCACAGACACCCACGTAAACTTGGCTTCCAACGCATGACAAAAATTAAAGATGGGGACTGCAAGCAGAAAATATGCACATCATGCTAAAATGTGAACAGAGAGGTGAAATACAATAAAATGGAAGGACATATAGAAGTACCAAAAAACTCAATTTTATTGCTTAAGGGATGCACATTTAGTTGCATTCATGGCAGGAGGTGAGAATACATTACAGAGACCAATTCAAGGTCTAAAACTCATGGGAAGTCAGCCACCATTTTGGCATGGTGTCGTTACAATAAAGAGGGATCCATTTTAATGAGCAGAGCTCTACAATTTATAGAAGAAGGAGAAGAAGAGGGGAAAGAGAGGAAAACTTGGATTCAAAATCGTAACCACCAATAACAAGCATTAAATTCTTGTAAATCCACCTACAAGGATGTCAAATGCACCTCCCCATGTTTGTTTGGCATGTAAAAGAAGAAAGGAGATCAAATCTATAGAAATCTAGGTGGTTGGATCGATTAGATGTGTGCATTGATGATCTAAGAGACGTTTCCTTGTTTTCCACCAACCAAATCTCACCAAAATCTAATTTTGAAAAGTCCAACGTGTAGCCCAAGTCAACAACTTCCAAAATAGCCTAGGCACATAGGAATCGAGCACTACAACAAAATTTATGGTTGTCAGAGATCTATAGTGCAAACTAAACATGCAAGACATGTGGCACGCACTAATTGATGAAAGATCCGGCCAATTGTTCATTTGTTTTGTTATTTTTGCCACATGTCACACATTGGTTTGTTGTCAAGATTTGGTGCCCTATTGACACACTTTGATTAGTTGCATGTAGCACACTCAAGTCTAATAATTGATGATGTGGCACAAAGACTAGCAGGG
The DNA here is from genome assembly GCA_018340775.1 of Taxus wallichiana var. yunnanensis. NCBI lineage: Eukaryota > Viridiplantae > Streptophyta > Pinopsida > Cupressales > Taxaceae > Taxus > Taxus wallichiana. Next base: position 851,397,651 of record CM031234.1, read on the forward strand.
AAGAAGGTGCCAAGTGCGAAAGGAAGAGGCACAAGGATGCGAGAAGGCAAACACACAAAGGTGACATGCGTGGAAGAAATGGATGCATAATTATAAGAGATAAGTATGCAAGGGGCGCGAACATTTATAAGGAAAATCACGATAGCGAGGAAGGAAGAAGTGCGGCGCATGCAAACATGAAGGCATATGAGGGACTTAGCCAAATTAATAGGCAATTCAAGGGATGCGTGGGCAAGTAGTATGTGGAAAAATAGGAATGAAAGTGAGTTTGTGAAAGGAAGGTGCAAAGGGGATGGAAGAAGATAAAAGAATGCAGAGGGAAGGGGAAGCATGCGAAGAAAGCACGGGAGGAAGCAGAGAAGCGAGGATGCAAAGGGAGAAGAAGGGGAATGGTTGCAGTTGGGTTGTGCGCAGTTCTACCTCTACAAACAATTTTTTTTTCTTGAGAAGTGCACCATCCGAGACCGTAATGTCCCCTTTCCCCGTGCCAAAATCCCGAGGGTCAAGTCGAGTCCAAACCGTAGTCGACCCAAGGGCTATGGGCCCGAGAGCTAATGGGAAGGGGCCACGTGGTTCCAATGATCTAATTTTGCATTGAGGGTCACTTTTGGATATGGCGACTCAAAAAGGAGAAAAGTAACTTTAGTTACTCTACTTTATTTGGCCCCTCCATGGAATAAAATGCGCCTAGAGTTATGGGGATCATTTTGTCAAGGTAAAACATATAAGGATTTGGGGGAGAAAGAAAAGGCACTTTTTACATATACATTTTATTGACCCCTTCTAGTGCAGTTGTTGTTTTGTTTCTATGGCTTGTGAAGTCAAATCCCATAGGGACCCTAGCTTCGGAGGTGAGAGACTCGTCCCTAGCTAGTAGGGAATTCTTGATGGTGAGAGATCTACCCTAGTCTGTCATGTTGGACGTTTTGTGGTAATGCGGTAGAGACATTAATAGTGGTTCCAGAGGAAGGACCTTGAGGTTTTGGGGGCATTTGATGAAGATAATCGGTGGGCTTACGGATCGAGTCATAGCGACCATTTGAGTAGGGTGTGGCAGCTTGTTGTCCATCATTTACCAACCCCTCTTCCAAGCGATGCGACTTGCAGCCTTTATTTGGGGGTTTTCCAAACGGTTGTTTCAAGATCCGAAGGTGCGGCGTTTATTTGGAGGGTCTTAGGTTGGCCATTTCCCAAATCTAAAGGTGGAAATACTATTTCCTATATCTGTCATTGTTATTTCCAAAGACCCTTAATTTTTGCTTGATTTGGAGAGGTATGAGCCTCTATAGTTTTCCGTTGTCTAGGGCATGCTGTGCTTTTTTTTTCTGGCAATAGTTTAATCTTTATAAAAGTCCAGAAATAGTTTCCTTATGTCCTTTATAATAATATTAAGCTCTATATAAATTTTCAAGTATTTCGGGTGGGCATTTTGGCAAATATTAAGCTTAATTAGTTCATTGTCCTAACTATAAAAATCTGGAAAAATTAGTATTTTAATTGGCTGCAAGTTTCGATATTTTTGTAAATTTTTAAGTGGTATCCCACAAGGGATATTTCGGTGGTATCGAGTTGTTCCTCCAGCCTGTCTTGGTTCACTATGGCAGTTTGGAAAGATATCAAAGGGGGTTTTATGAAGGAAATGTTCACCAACATGGTGAAACAATAGGAGGCCACTAACCTTTATTTGAGTCAGCTCACTCAGAAAGTGAATCAAAGTAGACCTAGGGAAAATAAGGAACATGGTGAGAACAATGATAGAGGGCGGCCAATAGAGGTGATTGATGAGGATTCTTTTTTGAGGAATTACCAATCTTTGAGTAGGGGTTTTAGCGATAATATGTCATTTCCATATTATTGCATGATGAAGATTGGTGGCAAGCCCAAACGAGGTCATCATATGCTGGTACCTGAATCACAAAAGAACTCGTTTGTAGAAGAAGCTTCTAAACAAAAGGGTATGATTTCCATTGAGCAAAATAATTTCATTAGTGAAACTTTTCTTGTTAGAGAAATTATTCCAGCTCAGGAGAAGAAAGTTGTTTGTGCAAGAAAGGAGGATGTAATGGAAACTCTTAAAAAGTGTGAGGAAGGGAATATCAGAGCTAGAGTTGTTAGGTTGATAGCGACTCAAGAAAGATAACACATACAAGAGTTCAAGGAAATGATGAGGGAAATTGATGCAATAAAGACTACACCCCCTAAAGAAGACTCTATGGAGCAACTAGAACATGAGGAGGAGCCTCACATGGACACTGGTGTAAAATTGTAGCCTGCTGTAATTTCCAAACCAGCAACTTTTGATCAACTTTCAGATACTTTCAACAGGCACTCAGGCAACAATGTTGGGGGAAGCTCAACATATGTCTATCTTGAACACACAGAGGAAATTGATGGCCTTGAAAGGAATGAACAAACAAGGCTGGTTGGTTACAAAACTGAAAAATATATTTCAATCCAAAAGGTACCTATTAATCCTCCAAAGAATAAGTCATTATCATATGGGATGGATTTACGAAGCAGTAATGATCATAAAATTGTGAAAGGTGTTGATTCTTGTTCCACTTATTCTCCACCTAAAATCATGAATCACAATAGGGATGGTGTTGTTTTGGAGGTTTCTAAAGTAGTGATAGAAGGTGAACCTTTTGATAATCTTCTTTATGAGGAGATACAAAAGAAGCAAAGATGGCAGACCTTACATGATACAAGAGGATTGGGGAATTATAAGCTATGGGATCCACGGTAATATGTGGCGATTATCCAAAACTAACAATTCTAATGTTGAAAACTTTTTGACTGATTTCATAAGCCAAAGAAAGAATTCAAATGGGTCTTGTGTTGGCAAGCATGATTCCTTCATTGAGGACTCCGGTTCAAGAAGGGAGAGTAACTCTCAAGGTACTAGCATTGGTTTTCTGATTTCTAAAAAGGGTAAGAGAATATTTTTTAGTCATCTTCCACCTCTTTGGATCGTGTATATCAGCAATCATAAAGAGAGGAGAAAATGTTTTATTAATAGAGCCCATGACTAATTTTTATACCAGCTACATGGTGGAACCCTTGGAAGGGTTAATGGGGGCATTTGGTCCTCAAAGTTCTCAAAGAATCAAGGTGCACTTTGTTGTTAAAAAGAAGAGTTGCATTCAAGGTGAATTCATGACTTTAGGATCCTAAGGTATGAGAATGGTTACCATCTTCCTAGCATGTTGAGTTCTCCTATGTTGTTACCATGTTTCTATTATTTGGGACAACATTTACATGCTTGGATGATTGAGGAAGACTATTTCATAATCACGTTTCAAGGTATGCTAGATGGAATAAACACATCTTCCATTCACATTGCTCTTGATTAAACCAATAAACATATGTTGGCAAAGAAAATAATGCGAGGGCCCATGATATTGAAAGGACATGAGGTATGTGGTGCATTTATTGTGGTTGAATTTGCTAGAGGTAAGGTTGTTTTTGGGATGCAATGGTTGCATGATGTTAAGGAAAACGATGATGCACAGGTTGAAAAATCAAAGGAGAAAGATGATGTTGATCCTATACAGAAATTTCGAGCTGCAAAGGTATGATGAGCAGCCCCAATTATGCTATTTCAGATGTGTTGTCTTCTCTCATGACGAGAATCCATGGGTACAACAAAGGGAATGAAGTTCCTTATGATAAATTTTATGGATGCATGAGTTCTAATATTGATTCCCTTTCTCTTGAATTTACGGTGAAATGAAAATATGGGGAAAGAGAATAAAGTATGATGAGGGAGAAGCCAGGTGTATTCCCAACATACAGGGAATTGATGAGTTATGTCCATGGAAAGATATGTCTTGCACAAAGAAGGTAACTCATTTCTTTATTGTCATTAAGAGATGTGAAGTACTTGAATGTTTTTGTACATTTGGGTTACTTGAAGTTGGAATCATTCATTAGACATATTGGCTTCCATCTTTTAGGAAATTTACATTCATCCCTCATGTGGATAAACAACAAAAAATTAAGGAAAACAAAGAAATCAGATTTCAGGGTATACAAGGGCAGATTGCAAAAGATGTGATTGGTGAAGAAAGAAGCATGTCATTGCAGCGGTCGAATTGTGAAGGAACACAACCTCTTGTGGGTCATGGTGACATCACAAGGTATGAGACAAGTGGGATATTTGATGACTCCTATTCCGACGGGTTGTTTGCTATAGACACAGAGCACACCATGATGACTTATGAGGAGAGCAAGGGTGACAGAGGTGAGGAGATAGAGACTCGCGAGATGGATGATGGAGATGGGGTTGCATTGGATAGTGCTGATGCGGGGCAGGAGGAGGAGGCTTTTCCTTGGGAAATTATAGCCACATTGTCTAGTACTCTAATGTACAAGGCATTTAGGATTAGAGGAGTTATGTAGGGTCAGCAAGTTGGGGTACTCATTGAGAGTGGGGCAACCCACAACTGTATTGATGCCTCATTGGTTGAGAGGTGAGGATTACAAAAAAGGATTTTGAGGGCCTCAACGAGGTTATAGCCAATGGAGAGTCTATGAGGGGCACACAACGGGTTCCCCAAGTGAGCATCATGATGGGTAACTATACAGTTACCGATGATCTCCACATCGTTGGTATGGGAGAGACCAACATAGTGCTGAGAGTGCAGTGGCTTCACTCCCTTGGTGAGTTTCAGACTAACTTTCAGACGATGGAGTTGAAGTTTAAATCCGAGGGCACGAATGTGATTTTGAGGGGATTACCTACATGAGCACCTAAGGTGGTTACCGCTGAGCGGATGGAGAGGATGTTCCGGGTTGGTGAGGAGTTTAATTATTGCGAGATCAATGTGGAGAATGATGGATGTGGGTGCGACCAACAATGTTGCACATGAGACAGTTACAGAGATTGGGACTACATGTTCAAATCATCTGAGTTTATCATTATGTGGGTCATCTGAAGTTTTGGTAGACTGGAGATCTCATTTTCTTGTTGAGTACTCCAAGAACTCGACACTTTGTGAGATTACGGATGGCCACATACAAGATGTCACCATGCGGATTGGAGGATGAGATGATCTTCTCTCAGGGAAGATGGAGCCTTGTGTCAGATTCATGGTGGAGGATGGAGATATTGTGACATGTGCATTGTTCTTCCGTGATAGGGTGCTTGAGCTTTGATGAGACCTACAGGCTCATGTTTGAGAGGTTCATATGGCAGAGGTTGAGGGAGGATCTTCTCAACTTTATATAGGCATATACGGTTTGTCACTATGACAAGTCTGAGCTTACGGAACCATGTTTTTGAAACGACATGGGACAACATTCTATGCTTTTTGATGCTTCTATGCCGGTGTGCACCTCACCCATGTGTTAATCAGTGGAGAGACGAAAGTGACCCATGATTATTCAGAGGTTCACATTCGGCGCGAGAAGGTGGACTAGATGGAGTTGATATTTTCGGTTGGACTGTCTCGATGGCGTCTTGGGACGTTTCCTCCATGGGACACATCGAGATACAATATGAGGAGCCTGGCTCTCACATGAGTGTAGGTCAGGTAGGAGAGTTATCCCTATTTGTGTGTAAACAGTTGTTTCACAGGCGTACAGGGATTCTACAGATTAGTGGACTTTCATACCCGGGGAGTTGGTTGGAAAGGCCGTGAGTGATCTCGTGATGATAGCCTTGCATTTGCAGGGATTAGACTGATTGGAAATTTTGGTGTGGTCACCAATGGAGAGATGTTTTGGGTATCATTATATTTCGTGGTTTCGTGGTTACCTCAGATTACGGATCCTTGGAGGATGGCGGGGTGAGGTGGAGAAACTTACAATGTGGTATTCGATTCTGCTACGGCAAAGAAGACAGGTTAATGCTTGTGGTCAAGCATTTCTCGGGAAGGGAGGACTATAATGTCCCCTTTTCCTATGCCAAAATCCCGAGGGTCGAGTCCGGTCAAGCTATGGTCGAACCAAGGGTGTGGATCTTTGAGAGCTAATGGGAAGGGGCCACGTGGTTCCAATGATCTAATTTTGTGTTGAGGGTCACTTTTAGACATGGTGACTCAAAAAGGAGAAAAGTAACTTTAGTTACTCTATTTTTATTGGCCCTCCATGGAATGAAATGTGGGGCTCGTTTGCCAAGGTAAAATGTATAAGGATTCGGGGGGGAAGAAAAGGCACTATTTACATATACATTTTATCGACCCATTCTCATGCTGTTGTTGTTGCGTTTTATAGCTTGTGGAGTCAAATTCCACATGGACCCTAGCTTTGGAGGTGAGAGACTCATCCCTAGCTAGCGAGGCATTCTTTGGTGGTGAGAGATCTACCCTATTCTATCATTTTGGAGCCATTTTTAGGGTCGTACGGTAGAGACATTACGGTGGTTCGACCTCGAGGGTTTTGGGGCATTTGACAAAGATAATCGGTGGGCTTCCGGATCGAGTCACAATGACCATTTGGGCGGGCGTGGCAGCTTGTTGAAGGCGCATCTATCATTTACCGACCCCTCTTCCAAGCAAGGTGACTTGTAGCCTTTATTTGGGGGTTTTCCATATGGTCGTTTCCATATCCGAAGGTGCAACCTTTATTTGGAGGGTATTCAAGTCGGCCATTTCCCATATTTGAAGGCGAAATACTATTTCTTATATCTGTCATTGTTATTTCCAAAGACCCTTAATTTCTGCTACACTATTTGGAGAGTTATGAGTCTCTGTAGTCTTCCCATTGTCTAGAGCATTTGTGTTTTTTTACGGCAGCAATTTAATCTCTGTAAAAGTCCAGAAATAGTTTCCTTATGTCCTTTATAATAATATCAAGCTCTATTTAAATTTTCAAGTATTTCGGGTGGACATTTTGGCAAATATTAAGTTTCTTTAGTTTGTTGTCCCAACTGTAAAAATATGGAAAAATCAGTATTTTATTTGGCTACAAGTTTTAGTAAATTTGTGCATTTTTAAGTGGTATCCCAAAAGGAATATTTCAGAGACTAAGCTGCTCTTCTTTTGAAATAGGTACCCTGATGATCTCATCTTCCCAATTAGAATCATACGAATCATACCATTCTTCAATTGTTCTGCAGTCGTCGAACATGATGACATTTGTTGGGGATGGTGCATGGGTAAGGGATGTTCATTTGTAGCATAGTTAGGCATAGGGGACTGGAAGAAGGCGGGGGATGGGCGTCGAGGCACACGAGAAAGAGGAGTGGAAGTGCACGTGGAAGGAATGATGGCATAGAAATGAAGGTGGGATGGAAGGGAAGAGGGTGAAGCAATGGAATTCTCAATGGGACCTTGTACGCTTGAGACGGACCTCTGGAGAAGGTCGGTTCCTATACCTATTTCTAACGCTAACACCATTCCTAATGCTTTGAAAGAAAATCCTAAGCTAAACATGTCAAGGACCGGGGATAGAAGGATATGCGAAAGGAAAACTAAACTATGAGGGCGGTGATAGCATCGAGAGAAAGGGTCCATCACTCTCCATGAGGGGTAGGAAAGGGAGCAAGTGCAGGAGAGAGGGCAGACAGGTGCGCGCCACAAACAACTACATAGACTCAAATTCTAGTGCACAAAAACACATGAAGATGGGGATTGCAAGCAGGAAATATGCACAACATGTTAAAATGCGAACAGGAGGCGAGATATAATAAAATGGAAGGACAAACATAAGTGCCACAAAACCTGATTTTATTACTTAAGGGACACACATTCAGTTACATTCATGGCAAGAGACGAGAATACATTGCGAGAGACTAGTTCAAGGTCTGAAACCCGCGGGAAGTCAACCACTATTTTGGCATGGTGTCATTACAACAAAGAGGGATCCGTTTTAATGAGTAGAGCTCTACAATTTATAGAAGAAGGAGAAAAGAGGAAGGTAAAGAGAGGGAAACTTGGGTTCAAAATCATAACCACCAACGAGAAAGCATTGAATGCCCTGCAAGGACATAAAATACACCTCCCCATGTCTGTTTGGCATGTAGAAGAAGGAAGGAGACCAAATTTGTAGAAGTTTGGGTGGTTGGATTGATTGGATGTGCGCATTGATGATCGGGAGACATTTCCCTATTTTCTACCTACCAAATCCCACCAAAATCTGATTTTGAAAATTCCAACATGTAGCCCACGTCAGTAGCTTCCAAAAGAGCCCATGTGTGTGGGAATCTTGAGCACTGCAGCAGAAGTTATGGCTGTCAAATATCTACAGTGCAAACTAAACACGCAAGACACATGGCGTGCGCTAATTGGCTGAAAGATTGACCAATTGTTCATTTGTTTTGTCATTTCTGCCACGTGTCACACATTGGTTTGTTGTCAAGATTCCATGTCTTGTTGGTGTGATTTTATTGGTTGCATGTAGCACACTAAAGTATGATGATTGACGACGTGTCACGAGAGAGTGGTGCAAAAAAAAAAGATGCAAGTTTGTAGAAGACAGAGGCGCAAAGGTGACGCATGCGAGAAGAAATGGATGCATACATACTGATAGATAATTATGCAAGTAGGGCGTGAGCATTTATAAGGAAATGTGTGGTAGTGATGAAGGGAAGAAGTGTATTGCACGCAAGCACGAAGGAATGCAAGGGACTTAGACAAATTGGAAGGCAAGTCAAGGGATGCGCACGCAAGGAGTTTTCGACAAGCCCTGGGAATGAAAGTGAGTGCGCGGAAGAAGGCCAAAGGGGATGAAAGAAGATAAAAGAATGCGAGAGGGAAGGGGAATCACGTGAAGCACGCGTGAGAGGAAGCGAGAGAAGAGAGGATGCAAAGGGAGAAGCGGGAAGGAAGCATGAGGTCACATGAAAGAAGCTGCATGACCAAGCAAATTGTGCAAGGAACTACAAAGTGCAAGCAAAGTTGCATTTAAGATCATCGAGTAAAAAAAAAAATAAGTTGTCCAAATAACTTGGGGAGTTATTTGAGAAAATAGGTACAAACATGGTTTTGAGTCATGTGATACCGGTTGCATATGTATTAGCGTGACGCTTCATTGTTTGTTAGTCACATGTGTTTGTTGAATCTATGCAGGAGATAATTGTGGGAAATTTTATGTTTTTGGAATACTTTTTGTCTTTCCATGGTGAAATTTGGAGTTAGAGGCCTTATGATATGATTAAGTCCTAAAAATGTGCTAAAAATGTGCTATGTGGGTCGTTCGTAATGTGTTTTGTACCTTGTGTGACATTGTGAGGTCAACTATTTGGGAAACCTATTGGAACTTTGAAAGTTAAAATCCTTAACAAGTGATTACAAGTGATTACATTATGGACATTGAACAAGTAAATAATGCAATCCGTATATCTAATAAATGACAAATACCCTTATGAGAAAACACATGCGAATGTGTTTCAAAACAATTATCAAAATTTGGATTTGAATCCACTATGGATTTGTATTATTAAATAAAGAGGACTTATGATCTTTGAAACTAAGAAAAATTATTAAGTAAAAGATAATTTGAGCAATAACATAATGAGTAATGCTAATCTTCAAAAAAATTTAAGAAATGGAGGAAATTCTAAAATTATGCTAAAACATGTTGGTGGTTACATTTTAAGCAACATAACCTTTTCTGCTAGTCAGAATTTGTCATTGTTGGCTTCCCATGCTTGCTCATCCCTATCGGTCTGCGGAGTGTGTTGCATCGTGGATGATGCTTTTATGAGGGAGGGAGGATGTAATGCCCCTTCGGATTGTAGAAATTTCCCCTTGCTCCATCCTTGATGGTTTACATGGATTATTGAAAAAAGCTCGGGTCGGGTGGTTGTCAGATCGCATTTGGAGCAATCGTAAAATAAAAATAGAATTAAAATAAATTAAAGTATTGTGTTAATAAAATAATAAGGGTAACGTCAAATTTGTCCTTCGCAGACTAAATGTATCTTCATGTCGTTGATCCGTGTGGCGACGTCGTTATTCTTACGATCTTTTCAACATGAGAGAATTTGTGAATCCTGAAGTTTGAAACATATAGAAGTATATTCGTGTATAACGTTAAACATTGATCTAACTAACTTTCATTACAATATCAATAAAAGGATTTCGCTTAATTATCAAATAAAGATAATTTCATAACAAAGTAATGCCTGGGGGAGTTGTGTCTTTGGTTAAAACCAAATTTAAATAATAGAATAATAAATCATTTAAAATTTAGGATTTAATCAACAAAGCAAAGAAATTAAAAAAAAATGAATATAATAAAATTATCTAATATTTTTAAATCCCTCAAATGTTGGAGCATGTGTCAACCTTTTACCAAGAAAGAATTAATAAATTTGTTTTGGTTAATGTGAGATCTCATCTGTGAGAGAATTGTTGGTCTGTGTGTGGAGGAAGGAAGAAAGATTCTTGTCAGAGGATGTATTTTGGCAAATTATTTTGTTTTGTTTGGAATTTCTTGGTGAGGGCGAGTTGTAGTTATTTTTTTCTCGGTTGTGTCCAATTTCAAGGATTTAGAGGCTCTCGGGCTTTTCTTTTGGTGGTGTTTAAGTTGAATTCCTCCTCAAGTTTATGTATTCTCTATGTCTTCCCTTGTATGAGAGCTTTAAAGCATGTATGGATGTTGTAATCTTATTTTAGAGGACTCTTGTATTTAATGTTTTTCTTTTGGAAAAAGTGGGTATTGCAAATGTACATGGAGGGTTGTTGAAAAATGCTTGGAGGGGGAACCAACTCTCTTGACCCAAATACTCTTTATCTATTTTATTGCAAGCATATGATGCACGATTTTGAAGGCCAATACAACCCACATGAATTGTTATTAAAAATGCCTCCAAATTGTGGTAACTTAAGCATGTTGGTTTTGTTAAAGTAGATTTGGAAACTTCAAATAAAATGCAATTGATATGTGTAAACCCGGACACCTCACCCTTCCTGCTTAAGTGCCCCATGTTTACGCCTTTTGGGAGCTTTAAAATTGTGATGAACAACCAAATGCTATTATTTCTAGTGTGTGGATTGTTGGCTAAGTTTGAGATACCAAAGAAGAACATTACTTTGGCCCCTTTGCAATCTTACAAATTGTTTGAAAATGCCTTATTAAAAATGTAGCCTCTTAGGTCTCGTTGACTACGGATTGCGCCTAAAAGGGGATTTCCTTTCATGGAATGTCAACTATTTGACAAAATTGCACGAATGAATGTGTGGTTTCATGGTGTAAGACCTCTTTTTACTTCATCAGAATTAGGGATTTTTTTACTAACTCATTTAATTTACTTGATGCCTTCGATGATTATCGACACACAGTAGAAATAATCCAGCATACAAGAGTTATAAATCCCTTAAGTTATCTTTCGTTGTAAAAGTAACATCATTTACAACAATCGCTGAATTATTCCAGCATTATTTAATATTTAGAATCCAACTGGACAAACTATGATAACCATGTGCAACTGCAATGGTTTACATATCCTACCCTAATCCCCCTCATACACTCATTACGAGCCAATATACCCAATATATCATTTGGTTAAGCCCTAATCTGAGACTAAGAGAACTTGTGATGTCTTCTAAGGGTCCTACAGAAAGTCACTATTGTAACTATCATCTGAATCCTAACACCATAACAAGAAGACTAGGTGAATAGACAATGCATCTAGTTACGCGCACTACCACGGCCATAGTTTTTGGCATCACGCTAGCTAGCTTGGTTTCATGGCTGCACATAAGCCACTTGAAACCTGTCTTCCCTTCACCTCACAATCGTTCCAGTCATAAACATCGGGATTCATATCTGTTGACTAAGTAATTAAATTCATTATTACTATTCTTAAGTTATCATGGCAGAGGAATGCATTGTTCTCTTCAAGACACTACATAATGTGTGCACCACATTTATCATGATAATTAACTATATCAGTTTATGATATAAAGTTATATTTTAGCTAGTACAAGACTTAAATCATTCATAATGTCAAATAAAACCACTACTATCGATCTTTATCGGGTAATACATTTGTGTAGTTTATTTATGGCGAGATGTGTACATCCGAGCGATTCAAGTGTTTACAAGTACCTTTGTACTTTATTAAATGTCATTACATCTTTTTCAATGGAATCAGGTTTGTTTATACGATGATACAATTTGATTCTTCCAAGTCAAGTTATTTCCCTCAATCTGGTGATTAAAACCTAGTTGATTCTTTTTTATAAACCGATTTGTATCACGTACTTATCAATAAAGATATATACATCATTTAACAGTATTTCTCAAACACACACACACACACACACACACACACACACACACACACACACACACACACACACACACACACACACACACACACACACACGCACGCACGCGCCTTTGCACGCGCACGCACACGCACGTGCACACGCACACGCACATGCACCCCCACCCCCATCCCCACCCACCCCCACACACCCACACCCCCACACCCACACCCACACCCACACCCACACCCACACCCACACCCACACACACACACGCACCCCCACCGCCACCCACACACACGCACCCACACCCACCCACACACCCCACACACACACACACCCCCACACACCCCACACACCCCCACCCACCCACCCACCCACACACACACACACACACACACCCACACACACCACACACACCCACCACACACGCACCACGCACGCGCACGCACGCCGCGCACGCACATGCATGCCCACGCACGCACCACGCACCGCACACACCACCGCCACGCACACGCACCCCACGCACCCCCACCTCCAACTCCACCCCGACCCCCACCCACACACACCCACACACACACCCCCACACACACCCACACACCCACACGCACACGCACATGCACACGCACACGCACACGCACACGCACACGCACACGCACACGCACACGCACACACACGCACCCCCAACCCCACCCCACCCCCACCCCCACCCCCACACACACCCACACACCCCCACACACACCCACACACACACACACACACACACACACACCACACACACACACACACCTTCAAGTATGCCTTCTTCTTTTTGGTTATAGCTCAAGAGGTCATAATATGGTTCATGCTTAATCTAAGTTAATACACTTGTCCGCAAAACCCCCTCCCCGAGTAGGGTTTGTAGACTTAACATTATGTTAATTATATCCAATCGTCCATAAGCGATTTGTTGATGTCAAGGTCTACAACAAGGATTCCCAATTATGATTTATATACTTCATATACTTCATAGGTTGTAATTGAGGAACCATCAAAACTAATGTACATTCTTGTCTTCATACAACCCTTGGTTACTTTATATCTTTGTTGTTTTGTTTATTCATTTATAGGATCATAAGACTTCCTACTCAATAATATTTTTACTTCCATATTAAAGTGAATAACAACGAGAATATAGTCATGAACACATTCACAATGACCCTTTTTATCATTTAATAATTTATACTTATTACATATCCAAAAATAAGACTATCAAGAGAGTTATTATACATTAGGTTCAATGACCTTGTACAAATTACAAAAGAGAACCTTTCGATTTTAATCAAGCACAATCATTACATACATAATAGTCACAAAATAATCAAGCACATCTTGATATCTTGCCCCTTTCTTATTTCGTAAAATTTGAAACCTTATATGCTGAAATGATAAAATTATACATGGTCACTCAAATTAATTGGCATGGGTTACAACTCTTATCCTAGTTACTACATTACAAAACAATCAAACATCTATTGAGTGATAGTGATTTATCTAATAAAATATGCCGATTGCTTACATCAACAAATTTCATCATCACATTAGTTTAGACCACCATCATAGTAATTTCTATTAATACTTAAGTTCCAATAGTTATAATAAACTTCCTTCTCATCAAGAAAATCAAACAAGCAATTTTTACACCCAAAATTACATTCACGACTTCAGCTTAAGTGTTCTTTTAAAATAAAAAAGGGAAACACTATCACCTCATTAGATTAATATTTCTCCAGGACAACTTAAGCACACTGACTCACAGTTAATAGAATTGCAATACTCAATTTGTCCTCTAGTTTATTAAGATTATGAAAATCACTCTACACCCTTCTTTCATTTATTGGCAATACATATATTTATAACAAGTTTAATTCAATCCTAAATAAACAACATTCAAAGAGATACAAGATCATCTATTATAACAAAGACTTCACAGTTCAAACTACGACTATGTTTCCCCTTGGAGGTCCCTTAACCCAATCCCATTAACGTTAAACCAAGACCCATATATTTAGGATCAAATATGTTTCAACACCTAAGCTGCTATTGATAACTCGAATGAATAAACCAATATTGTTTTTCCCTTCTTAAAAAGGGAAGGGGAAATGAAGGAAAAGAACCCACAGTTTCATCATTAAAAGAAAAACTATTACATACATAATTGCCCATCGAAACCAAATACATGACATTAGGTTAGGCAAGCGGTTTCTCTCACGAGAAAGGGTAACAAAATTTTTAGAATGGGAGGCTGTGATGGTCTTGTAGGAATAGCCCACTCCGCTGATTGGTAGTACTAAATTCCACACCCAATAACTCGTTAAATTAGTTGATCAAAATAACTACGGTCCCAAACCCTTAACTCACGGCCTCAACCAAGGAAGAAGGGCTCCATGACTACAAATGAAATCATATCTTGCAGATAAGGCACCACAAGAACCAGGTAAATAAATCATGTGTTTGCGGGAGGGGTTAATAACTTCTTTTATACAAACATTCAAACACCCGGACCAAAATAAAACAAAACCCAGATCATAAATCAATAAGCTTGTAACCCATGCAAAAACTTATCATTAAAAACTAATCTATCATAAACCACACAAAAAATATTTTATTGTTTAGGAATGAAGTAACTAGAGGAAGAGGTATAACCCATGCCTTTGAATTGGTAGACTTCTTCAACCGATTAACCAACAAAATCACCGGTGTTCCCACATGAATCACTTTTATCTTTGCCTCTCGGTATTGAAAATTCAAACCCCAAACTTTCCCTACTACGCCCTGATTTATAGAATCTCATGGCCTATAAAATAATGACATTACAAATAACAAAAAGGATCCAAAATAGATTGGTGAACTTTTCTCGAACTTGGCATGCACGGTTCGCCACGGAGCTCAAAACAATCAATCAAAATGAAACCCAAATGAAACATGCAATAACTTCAGCCAGAAGCTTCTCCATTCGAAGTCATCGTAGGATTTTTAATAAATGCATTACCCACCTCCATTTATTTCTCCTTGCCAAATCAGGTTACAAAAGTTTTATCCATTAAGCGGTGCATGTGGTGTGACCAATTTGTAATTATTTATACAAACAATCATCAAAACGTATCAAGGTTGTGCATGGTCAATTGACCAATCAAATCATTTAAACTAAAAAGTTGCTCTAAGACCATAGATATGGTTGAAAACCAAATGGGTATATATGGATGGTTGGAGACGGTAATAATCATTTTAGCAAAAACCAATAATTTTTGCCTTGACATCTTACTTGAAATCTAAATGATGTGTGGCGTTCATCATATAATTTACCAACCATATTACCTTTGTCAACTCTATTACAAATGTAATTGAAGTTTAACAATATAAATGCCCACAATAATGATTTAAAGTCTAACTTGATCATCCCCAGGTTAATGGCCTCTTTTAAAATGAATCAATAAGAGATTTACCTAACCCATATGTAAAACCCATCCGATATTAACATTTAAAAAGTCCAACAAACAAGATGAGGTCAATATAATAGAATGCCAATTACTATGATCTGAGACCAATAGTCAGTATTATCGAAAAATAATAATTGATGAGCGTATTTGATTCTTAGGGAGATTGGGGAAATATAAGTTTGTAAGATGGAAAGAGGGTCAAGCAAACATTGTCTTGTAGTTTTTGCGATTCTAGTGGTATTGTTAATGTGAGCATGATTCTTCCCCATGAACCTATAGGAGGGTCTTCGGGAGTGTGGAAGTGTATTAGTTGTAATGGTTATAAAGGTATTGTGTCTCCTTGTGTTCTGAATGGCTCATTTCGTATTAACACATTTAAGTGGTTGTCCTAGGAACTAAACACAATTAGAAGTGAAACGATGCAAAGTGCTTTAGATGCATAGATTATTGTGTTATGTATTAATGCACCATTGAGACACTAATTGTAAAGGAAATGTGTAAAGGAAATCAGTAACTTGCTCTTTGTTATTGGGTAAGGAAGGACTTGATGGGAAAATATTAACAAAACAAAAACATACGAGGAAAAACCATTCAAACATGCATAACTTTTTCATGATTTTGGCTGATTAGAATGGTAGCATTCGGTTCCATTGTAAATTGTCTTTTGATTTGAGAAATATCTAAAAATTGTCTCAAATCTTCCAATAGAAACCATCAATACATCATAATCATCTCCAATATTATGAGGTTCTTTGGATGGGAAACACCTTCCCCACACACTTCCACGAGAAGATACTTGTAAGAGACAAACATCAACTATTAACTACTAACTACTTGGTAACTCACTACACCTGTGGACCCTCTACTTCATTCCCTTATACTCTTGCAATGCCTAAGCTGTATGAGTTAAGCTGGACTAAGATCTTGGACACCAATATTTTAAACCTAGGTTGATATGGCTCTCGAGAACTTACGAAGAAATTAGGAATCGCCTACGAAACAACAAATAAGAGTTGAGAGTGCACCACCAAAAGCGCTACTCTACACTTTTCATTCTTGCGAGAAATCATAGATGTACAATATGCTAAAAGTTAAAAAGATGAAATATAAAAAGCTGTAAGTTAATTACGAAGCGTATAAGAATGAAATTCATGACTTCCTCCCGATTGGAATTTATCCCCGCCTTTTACATTAGATGTCGATATCCCCTTGGCCTATGTCGGTAGAGAGAACCTTGGCTCTATAGCTTAAGGGGCTTACATTGAGAACATCATGGATGCGATGTTGTGTTGGAATACCTAAGTAACAAGCATTGTGGTTGATTGCTTGGAGAATATTGTAAGGTCCATATCGATGAGTTAGATTGTGATGATGAAACCAAAAGCGATCACCAACTCAAAAATAATGGAATACTTGTCAACATGATCATGGAGTGCCTAGAGTTTGGCCTAAGTATGTTGGAGAATGTTTGTATTTCAGCATGAAATTAAAACAAATTATCTACAAAGGAAGAAGCTCTCTCCTGCTCCTGTTGCTGGGACATATATAGAGATGGAAGAGGCACTAGAATCTCATAAGAAACCAAAGGCCTCTGCGTGATAAGCCACTAGCTCTATAAAGAATTAGGAAGCATCAATCTCAAGCACAAGTGGCTATGGTAAGTCAAGGCAAGAAAGCACTGTAGTAGAGCAAGGAGCTCCAATATGACATTGGATTGCTGCGAGTGAGATCATGTGAGCATTGTCTACCTAAGCTTGTCAAATGACATAAAGAGTCAAATTTATGCAAATTAACTTGTTTAAGGATCGGCTTACGAGAGAGAGCAAAGGACTACTAAAATAAGTGAATTTATACACTATAGCATCCTTGTGCATTAGGATACCTTCTGAAAGGCATCAAAGATAGTCTTGCGATTGTACTGATAGGAGGCTCTACATATCACACTTGGAACAATCACATGGAGTGACATCACTAAAAAGAATAAGTTGCCTTGGATTGGCACAACAACAATTGTGGCAAAACACTTGGAGACACGAGTGGAATGCCCTTCTGATTGACCCATTCCAAGTGGTATATATGTGGATGTGTACTAGTTGGCAACTCCAGATTTTCCACCTACTTCAATGAAATCAAGTTCTTCCAATAGCCATTGTCAAGAATGAGTGAACAACGCTTTTGTATTGTTGGAAGAATAACCGTTGATTATGAGGATGAGTAGAGGATTGGATACTTAAATATTTGAATCTTTAAGTTGTGACATTTACTCAGCTAGAAGGCTCTTTGCATTCTTTGATTGTACGGTATGAAATTCTTCAGTGAAATGTCTAGTAAGCTTGCATCAAGCACAATACTTCTGTTCCCATTGCTAACAGAAGGGATTGAAACTTTAGTGGAGCTAATTTGTGAAGAATTTCCAAATCTTTTAGGATGAGTGGGAGGGTTAGAGGAAGTGGAAAGGGTAGAAGATGAAAGAGGTTGGTGGGATTCAAATGTACCTTACGTAGCTTGGCTTCAACATTTAAAGCATCTGGGTTTGACCCAATATTTGCACTAATCTTGGGTCATTAATTTCAAATACTTGGAGAGCATAAATTTCTATCTCAAAACGTACTTTATCGGTGGCAAAATCCTCCTTTCGAGAATCCTCGAGTTCAAGAAGCGCCAAAAACTTTCAACGGGAGATTCTTCAAATATAAAATTCTGTAAGCCTGGATATTCATCGGTGAGGACCAACAGATAGTTTACTTAAAGAAAATGTGCCATTTTAGGGCTTCACACAGGAGGCAAAGACTCGGATACCCCTTTGTTGTGATGCCAAATCTAATCACTTACGAAACTACCAAAAATAAAGCGATAGTGCTATGAACAAAAGTTCGGAAGAATGGATTACTCTTGAAAATCAAGACAGAATTAGAGAACAGATACTACCGAAAATCTGCAATTGCTAGAAACTAAATCTGAAACTTACGTACAAAATAAATCTTTAACACCTAGAAAACTCAAATCGTAGGTTCTAAAAACTCGAAATTAACTCTTTTTCAAGAATTGGAAAGAAAACGGGCCTATGATATTATTGAAGACAAAAAATACATAAAAAAGAAGCGAACTTTCCTATTAAGGTGTGGATGCCAACTTGGGTTGAATCCAGAACAATATGGTCACTATCTTAGCCCAACACAACCATCAGACCTATGCATAAATGCTTCTTTTCCAAAAACATTTCCTCTAATTTATAACTAATTTCCCACACTAGCTAATTTGTTTTATTGTGTGTGGGATTATTAGTTTTCTAAAATGTACATCTGATGAACTTAAACACAAAAGGACGCACACAACTGCGCTTCTTCTCAGATCAACAAAACAAATTTAACAAAAGAGTTTATAGTTCATGATTACAACTGGTCCCAAATGTACCCACAAAATCGGCACCAATGGACCGCATAAAATACACATAAAAAAATCCTAATGGTCCAAACTGACTATAGTACACTATCTTTACTATCATAATAATTACAAAACGTTTCATAACATATGATGGCTCTAAATAATTATCCTTAGAGGTATGGAATATTGTTCCAGCATAGCCACATATATTTTCACCATATACATAGTTGATTTCAGGTTTAGGTACATGTATTTCTTAACTTCGGCATGTGCAACATCATTAAGCAATAAAAAAACTGATTTTGAGTAGCATAGATGTATTTTCAGGACATGGACCCGTTGGAGTCAGTCATAAGGATGTAGGTGGTTGTGTGTGAATGTAGCAAGCATCAATTTTCTCATATGATGTTGAGTTTCAGTAGCATGTGCATTGATATTAAAACATAAACATTCTAAATTTATGTGTTCTCGGGTCATGAAAAGATTACAACAAGAGCTGATTGTAGAAAAGGGTTGACCAAAGTCCAAGAGAATTGTGAAGTAAAGAGGAAAGAAGAGTATTCCATCCATAGGAAGCCTTACCTCTCTACAAGATGCCCAAACAATGGTGGGGAAAGCATGTTAAGCTACTCATCATATTTTCTTTAAAAGGCACTATCAAATAATTCAAATTAGCAACATTGTTTTGTAATTTTGAATTTAAAACAAAAGGAATTGGCTCCAAGTAATAGAAAAAGATGGGTTATAATGGCCAGGGAATTAGAAACCCATTGTAGTAGATAAAAGGCCTCGATATATAGGTTCTTGATAACTGGGACCAATTATGGAAATCAGGGAATGCTCAAGCACAATCAAAGTAAGATCGTCTTCCAATAAGTAGGAGAATCAACTACTCTTGCATGATATCACCGGCCAAGTGGAGAAGAAAGAATGTAAAACAAGTCTAGAGAGAAGTCAACATTAAAATTGAAGAGGCAATACCACAACACTCCTTATAACCGAGAAACCAAGTGAAACAACTCCAAAGAGATGGCAGCCTTCCAGTGTTAAAGGAGGGGATAGCACATCACCACTCCATAAACCATGTGCAATCACAAAGAAGAGAGGAAAAGGAGGATTCACATACAAAAATCCATATGTCCAATAACTTGTGGGTGCACATAAGGGAGCAAAAAAGCATAAGGGCCAAACCAGGAGGTATACCAAACAAAAATTCGTCTTACATTATCTATTTCCATCCTAAAAGAAGAGGTTGTGTAATTTACTATTGTTGGAACCTTCACCCATGCCCACTATTTAGGAAGAGTAACCATTGTGGAACCATGTGTTGAAGGAACCATGACATTAAGGAGTTCAAGTTCTCCGAAGGAAGGAAAAACTCTAAGGACCGCCATCCATTGTTGGAACTTTCGCCTATGCCCACTATGTAGGAAGAGCAAACATGTGTTGAAGAAAACATGACATTACAGAGTTCAAGTTCTCCAAATGGAGGGAAAACTCCAAGGGCCGCCATTCAAACTACAGGAAAGGAAGGAGAACTCTTCGAAAAATCATTGTAGCCATTGCAATATTGATGAACATTGGGATATCAAGTGTTGGAAACTACATCTAGAGCTTCGCCCCAAGAACAACAAGGAACAATAAGAGATGGATATGAGAGCCAAGAATACAGAGGAAAATGAATATGAGGCAATAGGAAAAGATACAAGAAGCAAAATTCTCGACAGACAACAAAAAGAAACACGAGATTCACAAGCTGCAAGTTAATAGTTGTAAGGAATCACTCTATCAACAATGAAGCAAGGTTTCCATATTGTTGGAATACACATAGTGGCTAATCTCTCAATATTGATTTTACACCTTCCAAGCTTGTTCGAGGACTAAGGAGTTTGTCTCCCAAAATAGAGGAGCATGAACCTTACTTGGAATAGGCATGTGAGTAGGGGAACAAACGCAAGGATGGAATAGGTTTCCATATAATGATCAAATCCAAGTAGGGAAAATAAGCATGAAGTTCGAATGGGGAAAGGACTAACAAAAGTAGCGGTGAGTGCAAGAAAAATACGAGGTAGCATAGTACAATTTTCAGCCATATGCTTCTCATGAGCTTGAGGTACTTTGTAAGAAAAGCATTAGTAAAGGGGCAGCAAAGTACAAGAAAAATACAAGGTAGCATAGTTCAATTTTCGGCCATATGTTTCTCATGTAGCTTGAGGTATGTTGTTAGGATATAAGGGGTTGAATGCTAAAAACCTAGAGCCATTGTATTATGGTGTATATGAGGTTATGAAGTAACCGATTTATTGTACTAGCAAGTCATGTTTAGATAGGGTGGGCCGAATGGGTCAAATGGCTAGATTGTAGAATAATTGATGTTATACTATATGAACAATAGGGTTATAAAATGAGAGGTTGTATAAAGATGCATCTATCATTGTAAATCATCATGGACTATAGATCACTTCTACTAAATAGTAAAAATAATAGTGTAATGGTGTAGCAAGTTTGGATCTCTCAGATATTTGAGAGTGATTCCTTCCTTATGGAACACTATATAGTGTAACCCTGTATAAAGGGTAATAATATTAGAAGATGAGAAAGAGAGAATGAAGAGAAACTAGAAGGAACACAAAGATATGTGCATGTCCTTCATTTAATTATGCTAGAAGAAGTTACATTCTAGTTCGGGAAGTTTATAACCAAACATTATTTTATAGGTAACTAATAGTTCATCAAATGTTAAGTAATAAATTTTAATACCCGACCTTAATTACTAAATCGGAACAACGTGCTTGTCCCAAAATTTTACAAATACCATAAAACAAAGAAGGTTAGTAATTAAATCTACAGGCTGCTCCTTAGATATTACTCGAAATCTGCTGTGATCCTCGACATTTTGTTGTTGTCCAATGCATGAGCTTCATTGTAGACAAAAACCGAAAAAGATAGCTAACACCAAAACAAAGATTCGGTCATGTGGACATACGATATATTATAATAAGTTGCCCACTAATTCTTTGTAAATTGATTTATTGATCAATGATAATTCATCATTAGTTGATAACTTCAGCCCGACCTCCATAGTTCTAAAATCAGAATTTTGGAGATGTTGATCAAAGAGAATGCACCAGGCTCATGGAGCTTGCTCAAGGCCATGTATGGACTCAATCAATCTACAACCCAAATGATCATGTTTAGGTCCTCAAAATTCATCAAAGAGCACCATGTAGACCTCCTTGTCCAAATCTCTGAAGATAAGCAAGAGGAACACCATGACTATGACCATCTTTGTATTATTCACAAGAGTAAAAACCACTCTGGAATTGGAGAAATAAGAAGCTCCACACTTGTAAAAAAAATAGCCATCTCCTTCTCATCTATTCTCTCCTATTGCTCATTTATTCTTGTTGGGAAAGGTTTATCCCAACAAGATGAGTTAAAGAACTATTCTTTACAAACCTCCACACCAATGCCTTTGTTTGAATGGCTTTTACGCCATCTCACCTAGAACCTCTTGTATATCATGTATCCTGGATAGTGAAGTCACCCTCCAAAATTCTTTGAGTGGCTTTTCCTACAAGCTCACTATGTGCCTCCTGCACATCTTGTAGTTGGTGCATTTCATCCACCAAACACATTATTTCTAGTTGGTATTCCCTTCACAACTAATGCATGTAAGTTGACCAAACCGGGATCAACAAACCTATTGAGGAATTTTATCCTCTAACCCATACTAAATGGTGGAATCTCCCACCACACGTGAAATTAAGTCAACTATAGAAAAGTTAACAAACCTATACTAACCACCTTGCCCAATGCTTAGGGCAATTCTGGTCCCTATATCACATCGAACACAATACACTTCAACTCATAGAAATTTGTCAACTAGAAAACAAACAAGGGATTTTCATGCATGCTAGGAACATACTTGACATTCCTTACTAAGAGTCTTTGAGCATTATTGAGGACCATACGAATATCTCTTATCCCTTATACTATAAGTGACTCCCTATCATCTAATACAACTGAATTAGAACAGTTTTGATTTGCAAGTAAATGTTACGTACCCAGTCCCTTTGACACACAAAATGTTTGGATAAGTCGAGAATCAATGATCTAGTAACTAGTAACTAGTAGCACTATTGTTTGAGCACAATGTTGTAAGAGCATACTTTTCCTCAAAATCCCGTTCATTTGCAATTGTTGCCACATTTGCTTTATCCCATTGCTTTTTGTTGTGTTGAGAAAGATCATATTGTCGCCTCCGACAATCCTCTTTATTTGTTCAACTTTAAGACATGAATGACATTTACCGTCATTAGTGAGATGGCCACCTCCTATGTGGTTGCGCCTTTGTTCCAAGGTACATCAAGGATGCAATATCAAGGATGACCACCGCCACCACCTCCGGTGGTGTTGGCGGTGTCACCTGAGCTAAAGACGGAAGTTGGAGTGTCACCATTATTGATATACTGAATTGGTGAGAGGGACACCTCCATTACAACATCACCCCTATTGGTGCAAAGATCACAATAAACTGTAGCCATGTCAAAAATCTTTGTGAAACCAAAATGAATGCAATTCTTGTAAAATTCATAATTTTGATTGTTTAGAGGATAGGAATTTACTTCCAACACATGCCCTACCACTGTTGTCTTGGGAATCAGGATTCAAAGTTATTTATGCAACGTGTTGAGCGATGGAATCATCTTATCCTCTACCACGTGGTTCAAAACCAAACAATGATCAGTCCCCATGTTAAGTCAATTGTTATGTACCCTGTACAAAACCATTTCCTCCCACTTGTTCTCATTTAATGGCAGCTTCACCCAGGTGTCGGAAAGAATGGGATTTTAATGGCGGTAGAGTTTTTGAGCTGTTTGCTGAGAAATTCTGTCAGAGGACGTTTACAAAGAGTGACGGATGACAGATTTTGTTGGAGCTGATGGGATTCGGAGTCTCTGTTTCCTATCAGCTCTCATCTGTACAGTATTCAACCAGTGGGCTCTCCACCCACTGCCCAAACCAGCACCAATAATCTCATCCATGATTTGGTGGCAAAACTTCAATGGATTTGTGGAAGCATGCCCAGCTCCTTCGATATTTGACTGGTTTTCTGGGTTTATTTGTTTGTAGCAAGCCAAAAAACTATTCATTTGGCTAAAAACTTCCATTTTTTTCTATTGACCAATTATAATGACCATCCTGGAGTTCCACATTAGTAATTTCATTATAAATTAGAATATCTGCAAAAGGTTCTGTGTATTTTGTATTTAAAATAAAAAAAGAATTGGACATTTATGACAATATTTTTACCAAGCTTTGGAAAAAAACAAACTTTTATACAAGATACCACTTATAGTACAAGATGCACATGTTGCGAGTGGATGCACAAACTATTTGGAACAAAGGAACAACATGGGCATGCTTGTATTGTATCAACCTAAGAAGCAGCACCATCATGGAAATTTTATATTGATAGGTGCCAAAGACGGAAGGAAAGAATAATGTTGGAACAAATAGACTAAAAAATGTGTAAATATACACAAAGACCTTGAAATCTACAAACTCTACAGTTTGTTTAGACAAGAATAAAGAATTCAGATTGTCTATGTATTTTGAATTTCATTTAAATTTTACACTTGCAATTTTGACCATTGAATGAATTTAACCTTCTATTTTCTTCCGAGAATTGCATGTCTTGCCCTTGCTAATCTAGTACTTGTCTTCATGCTAAGAAACAATTATTAAATCATTTGGAGGCTGTGTGGGAAAGACTGGCAACATCAGCAGCTGCTGCTGAGTGTCAGAAATCGAATCATGTTGGCAAATTTATTTATGTTTCAATTCTGGCATGAGGCCTCTCTTTTGGTGGTAGGTTTTCTCCCCTTATATAGCCAATCGGCTTATTAAACATATTTATTTGGTTACCAATCAGTTATTATGCTCCCATTGTAGCATCACCCAGGCATCAATTTGATAGATTATTACATCCATATATTAGGGTGATCAATGTAGTATTATGCACTTAGCACATAAAATAAAGGATTAGACACTATATAAAACGAGAAATTCAATCAAAAGAATTCAATGGTTCAATACTTGAATTGATCTATTATTGATACAATTTATTCACAAAAGAATGTTTTTACAATGATTTGCCATTTCCAGGGATGAAGAAACAATCTTGTAGTTGTATTTACTCATCCAAGATGATGTCAACAAAATAAACTAGGTGGAAAAGATTCATCATCTAATTCAATGTCGGTTAATTCGACGCTTGAAGGCAAAAAGGGGAACTCAACATACCATGAGTTTGGATCAAGCTCCATGTCATCATCACATAATTCTGTATCTGGTATTTGCAGGTCATCTTCGACCTGTTGTTGAATGGATTCAACTGTGTCTTGAGGAGGACTGGGATACAAGCATGCCTGCTCAATTCGTATTACTTCACATGCTGATGATGCAGGTATAAGGGGCACTCCACCTGCACTTGAATGGGCATCATTTTCATGCTGTTGAGTTCTGTCAAATGTAGGCAAAGATGGATACCCTGTTTGCATTTCTTCACTTGCTGGAGATGCACCAATAGAAGCTAGATCTCCATGTTTACCAAGGCCCTTTTGCATATGTTCACTTGGTGTGGCATTAGTAAATGTAGCATGTGCAACAACAGAGGCTAGCTCACCATACTGCAATTCTTCATTATGTATCCCTGCAACTGCTACAAAATAACTCATTCTTTCACTAGCTTCTGCATTGTCACCATCATGTGTATTCTGAGGTCGACAGACCTGCTCAATTTGTATCCCTTCACAAGATACAGCTTCATAGGGATAGATGGCCCGGTGGACAATAGAATTTGGATCTGCAAAGGGCACTCCTCGACCTGCACATGAGTGAGAGTTTTCTTCTATGTACTTCTCTAACATACTCTCGTCTTCTACCTACAATGGCGGATACCAGGGTATTTGGCTACCTTTTTCACTATCTTGCCGTGTTTGAATCTCTTGCGCTGGTTGTATCCCTGCACCTGCTACACAAGACATTCCAATCCCTGTCTGAATTTGGGAATTTCGCCCTCCACTATACATAGGGTTTACAGCAATTATTGGTGAGAGTGAGTCGCTGAGACGTAAATTTCTGTCCACAGAATTGCACACTTTCAGCTTCTTCTTGTATGACTTGTTAGAGGAGAGATCTCCCCGCAGCCCTGTCTGAATTTGGGCATCTCGCCCTCCACCATACGTATAGGTTTTCTCTTTCTCTAGGAAATTCTTGTCTACATGATTGTAGACTTTCAGCTTCTTGCCAGTGACAGGAAGAACTAAACCTTGCCCATGCTGATAGATTAACTGATTTCCCTCCATGTCCTCTACACCCAGATGAATGCGAACACCGCATATGACAGAAAGCTCGTGCAATTTGTTAAACAATCCTTTAACCCTATTGTCAAAATGAATTTTCCTCTTATTCTTTTCCTCCACAAACTTTGCTAATAACTTTTGCTTACCCATATGCAAAAAATGTAACAAAACAAAGCTCTGATTACTTAACTCTGCAAATATTTAGCTCTGCTCTGGATAATCTGTATGCAAATATTTAGCTCTACTCTTGATTTTTCCCGCACTATTTTCCTTCCTTCCGAAACCTGTTTAAAAAAATTAATTCAAAGAAATCATAAACATAAAATTAATTTAAAGAAATCATAAAGATAACAATCCACCGCCAGTAAAGAAAAATATACTTAATAAAATAAAGTGTCGTTTATGAAGGACGCTATTTAAATAATAGAATAAAGTGTCCGTTTTGCTTTTTTTTAATAAATAACAAGGGTGCTATCCAATAGAAAGGGTGCTTGCCAAATGATAAAAAATATTGTGCCGTAGAATATGGGGTGAATTTAAAATTAATTGATTATTTTGTGGTAATGTTTTTATTAAAACAATATAGTTATAAAGTATATCCTTGGCCACCATAATCATATATGTAATGTTTTAAGTTCATACATTATATTAATGTAATTTATTCTTTTAGATTTTATGTGATTTTTGAGTATCTTATGTGGTTTTTAAATTTTTATATTCGAGTTTTCACTCAATATAGTGTAAATAGTGTAGAAAATTCATTATAAAGGATTTGTAATTATAAAATTAATGTGTTGTTTTCTATATTATATAATTTTAGTGCATTGATAAAGAAAAATATAATCTTATTTGATTGAAAAAGGCTTCAAAATGATATTTTCTTAATTAATCTTTTTAAAAGCTTAGTTGCCATATTAGGACTTGATACAAGAAGATAAATTTTATATGATACAAGTTTATCAAATTTAAAGCCTATGATAAGACAATGATATTTAAATGTTGGAAGTATTTTACGAAATAAAAATAACAAAATATGTAAACAATCGTCAAATTTAAAACTTAAATGCACAACATCCCTTTGAGCAACTAGGCACTAGGAAAATATGAATGCGACACCTAGTTAAAATCGGCTCTCTAGACACATGGGCGTTTTGTTTCTTGCTCACCAAATGAAAGCAACACATATGGATATGATAATAGTCATGCAAATGTTTTGTACATCTCTAGACGAATACGACACAAAAGCATTTCCTCAAACTTGGGATCAATTGATCATCAAAGGTGTGAGGGGTTTAACTCTTTGACGGTATTTGTGTGCATGCTACACTTCATAAAATGTGGAAAAATGAGATTTAGAGTAGAATGAGAGAAAAAAATAGTTGTTAAGAGGCAATTAGTTGGAGGGAAATTAAGGTCTCAACCTTCGTGACTTTTTAAATATTCACAAGAATTTTTCGATGAGATTCAAGTCCCTTAACTTGCGTTGTCAAATGGAGTACATGTAACAAATAATTTAATGATGGGTACTTAAAAATACACAATGTGTATATTGTGTTTTTGCGGTGTTGCATACTTTGTAGGTTGCATGTATGTGTTTGGCTAAAGTCGCGATGAAAGAGCAAAATGGATTTGATGATGAAAAAAATTATAATCATTTTTTAGCTATGAACAAAATGAGAAACAAAATGGGCCAAGGAAACAAATAAAGTAACGACAATAAAATCACTAAAAATCAAGTGTACACCATTCATAAAACCAAATTTAGAAACATAGTGCAAATGGTGACAAGATTCTAATCTCTGTCAAGTAACAACAAACAAGTGTCCAATGAGCCATCGCACTTATAAACCTAATGTCGACACAATAAAGGGGTTCAAGATGTAACTTGTATACGGGAAGAGGATTCTCCATAGGTGGTTGTTCCTAGGACTATGCCCCAACTCTGGGAAGGGGGAAGATGCAAACTGATCAATGCGGGAAGTCTGCAATGTATATGAGAAAGTTGATTGGCACGGGAAGCTTTCTTAGGATGTTATGATAATAGAAGGTTGATCAATGCGGGAAGCCTTTGCTACCATGATAAGAGAGTAGCCATCCTTCGAGGGTATGGTCTACTTTTTGCTTTTGCTTTGGGATTTTTGACTTTTGCTTTTAGATGGTAGGATAAGATATGCATGATAGCCATCTTTTAAGGGGTCAATCTATTTTTGTATGCTTCAATGAATAAGCTGTCATTCGAGGATCAGTCTATTTTTTAGATAAGATAACAGGAGATAGGAGCATCCATAATTTTGAATTTCTCTTTTTGTTTTCTTTGTGTTTTGATTTTCTATTTGATGGGGAAGAGTTGGGTATAGCTAAGTAGACCACGTAGGAGGGGATGATGATTGCATAAGTGACACCCCTAGACCCTTTATATGGTTTCGGTAGGTAGAGAGGAGGGTGATGGATTTAATGATTGTGGAGTCCTCACCAAAAAGGAGGACCGATCCATAAGAACAATGTTATGGAAAGAGCCGTGGTTCCCATATTTAAGGTCATGTCAAGGAAGTTACAGTAGACCACATAGTTTGATACCATTACAATGACAGATGGAAGGGGATAATGATGGAGGAATGATCTAAAGTTATGATTATCTACTCATTGGTAAGTATGCTAATAGTAAAATGGTCGCAAGTGCAATTCATTAAGAGGTTTTGTCTCTAGTTCACTATCAAGGGAAGTCAAACTCTCATGTAATGTCTTGATTAAAGTTATGTTCAAAATGGGATGAAAGCTTAATAGGATGACGAGATAGATGAGGGAAGATAAAAAAAAAAAAACTATGCACTACACTTAAGGAAGCGATAATATGTGTCCCTAATGAGGCAAGTAGATGGTCTACTATGAGAGGGACAAATATGATGAAAATATCGTGCCCCCAAGAGAGACATAAACATGGCCACAAAGGTGGAATTTGATGAAAAATATGGAAATATGGTCCCTCAATGGAAGGAAAAACATGGCCACAATGTGGACTTAAGATGAAAATAAATGGTCCCCTAAGAGGGGTACAAATGTGATCACAAAGGTGGGTCTTAGGATGAGGAGAAATGGTCCCCTAAGGAAGGGAGAAATATGGCCATGACAGTGGACTTAGGATGAGAGGATAGATTGGATAAGATAAAATATGCGCAAGATCTCAAAAACAAGGAAGCGAGAAACATGCGTATTAGAAAATAAGAGAATGGCCACAAGAGTGAGCTTAGAATAAATGGTCCCCCCAATGGAGAAACAAGCATGCCCACAAAGGTGGTCTTTGAAATAAATATGGCGTCCCAAAGGAAGGGACACGTATGGCCACAATGGTGGACTTAAAATGAAAAACATGGTCCCTCAAGGGAGAGATGAATATGGCCACAAAAGTGGGCTTTAAAAAGAGATGAAGATTTGGACAATATTAATTTGGATTTAAGATTGGATGAGATTAAATAAAGCAATGTCAAAAGTGAAGTCCCCTAGTATCAAGGAAGTTGTATGGATGGATAAGAGATGAATTGATGCGGATGAGTTTAGTGGATGTCAAAGGAGTTTAGATAGGATGGTTTTGGATTTAGATTGGATAAACAATGGAGACCGCAATGATGATCAAATATAAATGGTATCGATGAACAATGAAGGATCTTCCTTAGGAGGAATGTGGTGTGTAAGAGAGATGTTGAGGGATGATGTAGATGGTGGAATTATGGGAAACCCGATGGATAGGATATGAATTGAATTAGATGTAGATGGAGAGGGATGTTCCCCTTGAATGAGGAAATCATCTTTCTCAATAAGGTTATGGATGATTATTTGAAAGGCCTTACAATGTTCAATGTCATGGCCGGGATATGATGATAAGCACAACTACATTTGGGATTAAACCATGATGGCTTTGGACTATGGGGATTAAAAGCTTTAATGGGAGGAAGCGTGATGGTAGATATTCGAATTAAATGTCGAAGGATGTTTGTGTAGGACCCAATTGAAGTGTAATGGGGAAGGTGACTCTTGTGGGTTTTGATAGAATATTTTGGCTTGGAGTGATGGGAAGAAGTGGGCGTAGGTTGGATGGGTGAACTATATGTTTTAAAAGATTAATCATTTTGAGAGGAGAGGTAGATTGTTTGGATTGGGATTTATTGTTACGAGGTGTATTAGATGAAGGGACTGACCTTAAAATAGATGTCATAACATTGGATTGCTGAAAAGAGGGAAGACATGACTTCTTACGAGGATGCGCAGGAGACTGTTGGGGATGTTTACCATGAGCCTTAGATTTTGATCTAGAAGATTTACCCTTGGTAGGGATGATAATAATTTCAACTAGAGGATCCGAAGGTTGTGATGCCCATTCAAAACAACCCACTTGAGAACCATGAACAACCTAGGTTTAGTTAGAAAATTATGGAATAATTTTTTTATTCGGAGTTAACGACCAAAGTCTCAAAGACAGTTAAATTCAACTGATAACTTTTCCCATTATAAAAATTACTAATTCCACATTAAAAAGCAACAAGAGCAATAAGTCCACCCTATCTCAAATCTCTAGGGATTAATTTAATTACTGATTACATTGACATTTTAGCTAAATATTCCCTTATTAAATTTTAGGGTTAAGGGACCCAAAACAATTAAATACCCAAGGTATTTAATTTCCACAAGATCAAGACAAGAGTAGGGTTTAATTACAGTGAGAAAGGGATACATATTTAAAATCAACAGAGTAAGGTCTCACTTACCCACTCCCATAACTTGATTAGGAGTGTCTACAACTAGGTTGCTAGGCAACAACTACCACTAACAGATTAGGAACAACTCAAATCCACAAGAACAAACTTCTCTTTTATTAACAATTCATAGAGGTCACAAGGTCCAAAACTTAGGGCTAGAAGTTTCAATTAGGTTCAGGGAGTAATTTACCCACATACCCACTCTCCAACATGCTCATAGTTTCAAATAGATTTTTCTCCTACTTAACACTTCCAAAATTTCCTTAAACCATACCCATTGGATAGAAAATTTTCTCACCTTTCGGTGATATAAAGAAGTCCTCTTAACTCCTTGTAGAACTCAAGATATGACTAGGCGGAGTTCTTAGGTCAAATTTTCCCCAAGGGGACACGTGTCAAGAGGAGGGGAAAACCTTTTTGGTGGGTTGGCGGGTTGCGGGGCAGCTCTAGAAAATTTTCCCATTGCATGGCACAATTTCCAATTTTCTCCCGCGCCTCCGTGGGTCCCCGGTGGACACATGTCGAGCCCTGGTTCAAGCGGGAAAGGGGTGAGGAATTGGCGGAGCGGCGGGGAATTTAGAGGCATTTTCCCTACTTGAGCACAAAGTGCAATTTGTATTTGCGCGCTCGTGATCTGGTGGGGAGACACGTGTCACACCCAGGTTGAACATGGGAGGCGGGGTGACGGAGGAACTTAAGGCATTTAGCCAGAAGGAAAAAAAAAGATCAAAAGTGCGCGGGCCCACGCGTCCGCGAAAGGATAAATTCCAAGGCACAACACTGGAGCAGGGCTGCGGGGAAAAAGGAAAATTTTCACCAAAAAGGGAATAGAGGCGCTAAGTCCAAAAATCTCCTACGCTTCCACCTAGCCACGTGTCGGCATGTGATTGGCCACGGGTTAGCGGGGATGCGGGGAAAAGTGGGAAAATTTTCCCAAGGTAAAATTTTCAAAAAGACAAGTTAAAATTTGGTTCGCCCCTCCGAGGTGCCACGTGGCAGGTCCCGATTGGTTACGGGATGGTGGGGGCCATGGAATTTTTGTGGAAATTTTTCCAAAGTTAAAAATTAAATTTTTAATAGTTAGATTTATTTTATTTTTTTGAATGCCAATTTGAAGTAAAACTTCAAATGGCCATAACTTTTGATAGGAAGCTCAGATTTGGGCAAACTTGAACTTTCTGGAAAGCTCTCAAATTCCTTTTTACATAAGATTCATCAATTTTAGAATTTGATGAATTTTGAGAGGTAAATTTTGAGAAACCAATCTGCAGGGTTTTGCAAAGCAAACTAGCAATTTCTAACTTATAATTTTTTTGTTCAATTTTGAATTCCTACTTTCTCAACATGTCAAACAGACATGGAGACTTTTTAGATGAATTTATGAAGGTTCCAAGATTAATTTTCTTAGGATATTTGCAATTGGAATTTTGCATCACTTGACAACAGGATGACTGCACAAGCTTTGATTTTGATTTTACAAAGTACTGAAGGGTCTTTCTTAAGTTTTATTGTCAAATTGAGTTCCTTAGGACTTGTTAAGTCTCAAATTCAATGTCTCATATATTATTGTTTGGTGCAAGTTTGAGCTTCTCATTTCTTTAATAAATTTGATTGCTAGATTTAGAAAATAAAACAAAGGTCAATCATTAAAGGTTCTTAAATAATTTTCCATTCTCCAAGTGTGGGAGTTCATTCCATGCAAGTCTATTACATTCCATAAAATTCACACAAAATTTAATAGTCAATAAACAAAGTCTGATTTCCAAATTTCAACTCATTTCAAAGAGAACAAAGCACTTCCTTTTTCCTTCATACTCATTCTTATTTCAAACAGAGATTTTAATTCACAATAGCAATTCAATTCCAAGCAACAATGCAAGTTTGAGAAAAGTAGTGCATTCCTTTATTGATTTCCAATAACACTTTACAACCTATCTCTTTCTTTTAACTTCAAAATACAATATACAATACATATAACAATTCTTCACATTCCTTTTCAAAACAGAGGATGGAATATAACTCTTTACATTTCACATTTCAATTTCAATCTTTCTTCATCAATACAAGTATTTTCTTATTACAAATAATTATACAATTCATCCACTTGAGTGTGAAGGTTTTTAATAAAATTGCTCACAAGAAGGGGTTGTCAAATTGTACATTTATTTTGCTTTAGGAAAGAAATATGATCATTTTTTTTTTTTTTTCTCCAAGTTGATTACAACAAAAGAGGGGGAAAGGAAATGCTCTCCACCCAACCAAGACATCCAATGAAAAGAGAAGCCTTCCTTCATTATTGGCCCCGAGCCCCAACCAAAGTACAATCAAAGGTGTAATTCAACCATGGCAACAACTAGCTTCCACAACACAACATTCTTTCACATACACATTTCTTTTTGAAACACAATGCAACACAAAACAAACAACAGTTCACAACTGCATTTAAAAACATTTCAAAACAGAACTCAGGCTTGATCTTGCAAGCCAAAGGAGCAAGGCCTATGGGGGAAGCTACTTATGCCTCCCAATTGGGAATTGGGCATCCACCAATAACAACCCACTAAAATAATTCATCCCACACATTTCCTTATGCCCCCACAAATCCCTCCTTATTCCCCCCATGATTTCCTTATGCCCCCCAAAGTAAGAAATGCAAGCTATTTCTTTTCCATGGTGGATCCCAAACCCAAACTCCCTCCACAAAATTCTGATGCCCATGGCATTTCCTTATGCCCCCCCACATGGATTCCCCATAGCCTTCTCCTACACCTTCCTAAGGCAGTCTACCCAACCAGCCAACAAATAAAACAAACATGCATTTTCCACACAACACAACAAGAAAATAACAGAAATAAAAGAGAGTTAAATTCCTACCTTTCCATGGTTATTTGGTCTCCAAACAATAAGCTTAAAATTCCAAACACAACCCAAAATAGCAAGCTCCCAAGCATGCAAAGCTATCTCCAAAAATTTCTTCAAAAACCAAAGCTCCCACAAAAAAATGTGCCCCAAAACAAGAAGAGAGTTTGAAATATATAGAAGAGGGAAATAAGAGGATGACGTGGATCCATGTAGGATGCCACATCATACATCCTCACATTCAAACACCACAAACAAACTCCAAACTCCAAGGTTCAATAAAGAGGTGGGTGAAAAGTGACAAGTTACTTGCACACTCAAAAGAGCCCATACCTCAAGGGACAACAAGTTAAATGAAATGTAAGAGAGTGCAATCCAAAACAAGCAACATGATATAAAAATGTATTTTAAAAGTCACAAATCACATCTCCATCCATAAGTATGGTTGGTATATTAAATTTAGAGGTATGGGACAAGTCTTTTTGTCCCACAAGCCTCCAAAATAGCTCCCAAGGACAAATTCGAATTTGTCATGGAGGTGGAGTATTTCATACTTCAAAACAGCCTTAAACATACTCTTACACAAACCAACAACTTCCATTATTATTTTCCAATATCCCCATTTGATTCATTTAATTTTTAATCATATGATTTCCACATTAATCTACCACAACTAATTTATTAAAAGAAGAGAACACATTACAAATAAAATACATACAACAATAAATAAAAGAAACACATTAATAAAATACACAAACTCAATGTCACATATAAGGAAATCCCCCCCAGTGGGATCACCTAATTAAATACAACACATAACACAATAAAACAAGTTGCCATGGTGACCTTGTTGAATTCACCTAGAATTCTATTGTGGTTGGTATTTAATCCCCGATGTTTGTTGTGATATTTTAAATCAGTAAAACAAAAATACCTCTTTCGGCCTTGTGGCCATATAAGAACATCCAACGTGATATAAAATAAATCACAAAACCAACTATATAAATGAATCATAACAACATCAAAGCAAAAACTACATCATTTACATTTTTAATCCATAACTATATCCGCATCATAAAATATTCATTTTTAGATCTACTCATAATATCCAAAATCACATGTAGGAATAACTTCCATTAAACATCCACGTCAATAGTATATCATCATCCGCATATGAGTGTTTGTAATAATCACCATGCATCATATATAATCAGATTCAACAATAATCAGAATCTAACATCTAACACCATACTAAATCCAAACTATAAGGATGTCCATCATAGAGTCTACAATATCATGATCGAATAAAAGTGTCGAAGGAAATTGGGCACCACATCCCCTCCCCTTAGACTCGACTTGCTCTTGGAAGTCACAAAAACCAATGTGGAAACAATGCAATAGAGAAAGGATCATGCCCTTTTTGGAATTGCTTTGCTTCAACAAGTGTGGGTCTCTGAGAACTCCGGTTTGGTCCAATATAATTCGGAAGAACAAGGGAGATTGCAAGGGATGATTTCTAAACTTTCATCATGCAAGAATACAAAAATAAGAATCTAAGGAGTAACTTTATGCTATCAAACAAGATACAACACATAGCAATATAACAAGAAGAGTTCCCAAAAGATCATCAAGAGTAACCACCAAGGAAGGGAATTATAGGGAAAATTTCCATAAACTTGAGATGACCACACAGTTTCCCACTGATACACATACCACATTAATAAAAGTTAAGGTTTCTACACGTTTAAGCCATGATTTCAAGGTTTGTTGTCCATACAAGGCTAGAAAAATCAACTATGACCAATTTTACACGAGAAACAAGTCTACACAAGGTCCCACAAATTGAGATCACACAAGATGAGGTTAATCAACAAGGACACCTAAATCAACAAAACATTTACAATCAAGGAACTATTCAAGGAAAGCACTTCTATAACTCGAGAGGGCACAATTAACTTTTCATGGTAATGCAAGCGAAGTCAAGACCACAAGGTTTTCCTATAGTCTGATTTTTACACTTTTGTTTTAAGAATCGATATATATATATATATATATATATATATATATATATATATATATATATATATATATCCCCTAGTGACTAACATATCAATTCAAGCACCATACATTAAAGCACAATGGGGATTATCTATCTTATTTCCTACTCAAGCTCAGAATAGCCATAAAGAGAGCACAAGGAACACCAAGGACCATTCAAGGTTGCTAGGGAGAAGAGCAAGTAACATGGGGTCCAATCAAATCCAAGGGTGAATAACATCATCTTGCACTTTCCATCCTAATGGGAAAAAGGGCTACAACAACAAGGTGACCCAAGAAAATATGAAGAAAAGAAGACTTCCCAAATTATCTTATATCCTTAACATATGTTGCCTTAAAATTACAACAACTTAGGTTTCCAAGGACAAGACAACACACATGGATATTACTTCTCAAAAAATAGATAAGTCTCAATCCAAAAGGACCACAACTCACATCCATCGAGCTACGAGAAAATGAGGGTGTGATGACCCAAAACTCCCACAAGAAAGGCACATACTTAGACTATGGACAAGAAGTAATAAGCAACTAGAACACATTACTATATAGCGGTGTTTCACAATTTCAAGTAGGCGACAAAACTAAAAGTTTAACTATATATTGCACTCAATACACATAAAATTTACCCATTATATAAATCAACTTATTAAGTCAAAAGTTATAGCTTTGCTTGATAAGAACATTCCTTTCATGCTTTCTTAGTTACAAATTTCTTTCTATTATGACATCATCAGTTTACATTATAAAGAGCACCGCTAAGGTGGGCATGATGTCTCGCCATTTTGTATATAAGAGAGAGCATTTAGTTTATTTGCAAGGAAGGTGGATGGACAATATTTCCCTTCTATTCTTCTACATGTTTTTTTAAATTTCTTCTATTAATCTATCAAGGGTATAACAAGGATCACTTCCCTTTTTCTAGGATCCAGTATATTTGTTAATTTCCAAGGTCAAATCTCCTTAATTATAGTTTTATGGTGTTTTGGTTGAGTCGTCTTATCAATCAACTTTTGATGAGAATGATGGTTCAAACACATCACAAAATTACTTTTATGGGAAGGAGATACAAATCAACACACCACATTTTGATTCTAAAGGAACAAGAGACATTCAACATAGAAAACACATTATTAATTTTTTGTAAGAACTAGGAAACAATGAACCAACATGAATCACACCAAGATTTCAAAAATTCACTGAATAATTTCAAGCATCATTAAACATTCTTAGTGGGTCTCCACAAGTTTCATAAGAAATTTTCAAGAAAGGCTCATTAAAGAGGTATAATCTTACTTTTACGAATCTATTAAGGTTTAACAAAAAAATTGTGGTTTAGGATGGTAACATTTTACTCCCCTAATAACCAAAGAAGGTTTTCCAATCAATACTCATGTCCCCACAAGATACCACCAGCCAAGCAACCAGATGACAATGCAACTATACTCCAAGGAACCACATCCACACTAAAAGGCATCAAATGCAATGTAGCAATGGGGAACTCGTAGATTTAGTTCTAGAACTTGTATCAATTGAATGAAAGTTAGTTATAGAACTTTCAATTCATGGAAAAATTAGATTTAGTTCTGAAACTTACAGATTTAATTTCAGAACTTGCATAAAAGGAATTCTGGCTTTAGTTTGAACTTGCATCAATGGAATGACAGTTTTTAGGGATTGTGAAAACTCAGAGATTCCAATGGGAAATATGAGAGATATTTTTGTTCATAGCAATGTTTTTAACAAAAACCTCATTCATATTTGCTACAGGTTTTACCAATGAAGAGAGATCTAACTTTTAGTGAGTTGTAGTCCGAGGAAAAGTGTATCAGACAAGCACTAAAAGTTCCATAAATAGAAATAGAAAAGTCAAATGGAAAATATGAGAGAGGTTTTTGTTCATAGAAATGTTTTTAACAAAAACCTTATTCAGATTTGTTACAGAGTTTTACCAATGAAGAGAGATCTAACTTTTAGTGAGTTGCAGTCCGAGGAAACGTGTATCAGACAAGCACTAAAAGTTCCATAAATAGAAATAGAAAAATTCAAATGGAAAATATGAGAGAGGTTTTTTCATAACAATGTGTTTAACAAAAAAATCATTCATATTTTCTACAGGTTTTACCAATCAAGATAAATCTAACTTTTAGTCAACAACGGTCAAGGAAAAATTGTATTTGACAAGCGCCAAAAGTTCCACAATCAAAAACAAAAAGTCAAATGGAAAATCTGAGAAAGATATTTGGTCAAAATAATATTTTGAGGAAAATCCTCCTTCTAATAATGTAGAGGAATAAAATCATTATGATTCTTGTTACCGAAAAGCAAGGAGAAGATTTGGGAGCAAATCTTCCTAAAATAAGTCAGATAAGATTTGACTTCAATAATATCTCTCTCCATATTTTGTGGAGATGGAGATTTTAGTTGTTAGGATTGGATTAAAGATAAGATCAGATTGTATTTCCTAAAATAAGGAGTTGGTTCAATGCATAAATTATAAATGCAACCTTCCACACTTGGATATGTAATTCTTTTCTCCCAAAAAATAAAGATATGTTATTTCCTCTCAAATATTCTGTAGTTTTAAGATCTTAGAAGTATGATTTAAATCCTCTTCCAAGGAATGAGATGGCCACTCATTTCAAGGAAGATGGATCTATGTATTTATGTTTATGTTTATTCATTTTTCTGTAATTCATTATGTTGTATTGTTTTTATCTTTGTATTGTGAAAATTCAGTTTGTTGTGAACCTGCAGGTGTTTCATTCAATTATGTTTATTTTTAATTCAACAATTTCAATTTATGCAAGTGTGTTTAAATTCATGCAAGTGTGATTTATTTCATGCAAACTTTATTTTTGCAAGTGTGCCTTTATGTCTGTAAGTGTGCCTTTAAATTTCCGCATGTGTGCTTTCAATTTATGCAAGTTTAGATTGTGTTTAAAGGAGATGCTTTCCAATATCTTCTTCTTTTAATGCATCTGACCTTCGACACCAACCCAAATTGACATTATTAATGGTGAGGATTGACAACCCTCATCATTTGACATGAAGCGAAATGGGTGGAATATGATTTACCAAATGAGTAGACTGATTGGATGGAGAAATTATGGGAGATTTACGAGGTAATAAGTCATAAATGGGGTTGGAAGGAGGTCCAAGAGTTTTAAAAGGAGTGGGAGATGGTGGTGTGGTTGGTTTAGGAAGATTGGATTGGTGAGAGATACGAGAATGGGATTTGGGATGGGGACAATTTTGGATGACTGGTCCTCATGAACCGAGACCATGGAGATAAGGGGTTGGATAACCGAAGGTGTGGTCTCAAATGTAGAATTTTGTTGGGAGAGATCATTAGGGGCAATGATCTCATTAGATGGATCAGATTATTGTTCTGTTTCATCTTAAGAAAGAGTGACCACATGCATGAAATAGATAAACATTTGTTTATGAAATTTGGTAACAAAAAAATCAAGCAACAAGTTTTTTATCATCATGATTAATTTAGAGGATGTGAAAATAAAAGTGGATAACAAGGTGCCTAAGGAACGACATTCTAAGGATGGTTTCTAGTAGTTTTGGCTAGGCAATGTTTGAAATGATTCCCTTTTGGGTGCTCAAATCCTAATTAGTGAACCGGGTGAGAGAAATGTTTCAGTGTGTTGATTAATTTGTGAGGTTTCAAGCAGTGTGTGCTAATGTGAGATACATAAGGTTAAACCTCTATTTAAGCTACGTGATCAGCAGGATGCAGAAAATAAAGGTTATTTTTAAGCCAAAATGAAGTGTGAACTTTTGATGAGGACACACGCAGGAAAGAGAAATTGTAATATAGAAAGGAGAAAATAGGGAAAAACGAGGAAAACCTGGAGAACGCTTTCCCCTATTATTTGATTGCACGTGATAGTGACGTATTTTGAAATTTATGATCGGTGGCAGAACGTCTAGGCACCCTAGAATTGCAACATTCACAATCATGGATGGGTCAGTGAAAAGGATTTGTTGACATGTTTATGTTTTAATAATTGTCTTTAACATCGTTATTGGATGGTCACGAGTTTTGGAGTTTGTAGATTTCACATGTAAAAGAAAATAAATGTAATTAGCCACTTAGTCGAAATGGTGTCAAGGAAAATGGAAAGATCATAAAATAATTGTATGATACGTAAAGCAAATGGATAGAAAAATAAGTAATTGGAATATGATAACGTAAAAATTAAATAAGGATATCAGACTACTTAGGATTAACGAGTAAAGGAAAGATGAAGCTTATCTAAATGAAACAAAATCAAAATGACCTAAATATCACTCAATGATGATTTAATAGAAACTATTAAGGAGTAGACAATGATAGAGCTCAAAGTTTTTTGGATAATTGATTTAATGTATTGAGTTGAATTTAAGCTTATGAAGGAGAATTGGAGTAATTAAAAAAATGCTCCCAATGAGAAAGGATTTTGTCTCGAGTGGAGTTTAATCAACAACTCATTTGTGACAAAGACCGATAACCAACATTGCATAGTTTTTCTCCTCATAGCTTGAGACGACAAAGACAACTCAACATAGGTGGCACGCTTTGACAAAAAGGACACACACGGCCAAAGCCACGAGCCAATAGGTCGGTTATGCCTTTAAAAAAATACTCCATTATGATCGCCCATACACGTGGGACAAACTAACTAGACCTCCACCAACACAAGTGCCAATACGGAGTAGAGATTTATCAATGGTAAAGCAGATCAAATCAATGCCAAATTATTTCAAATTCCACTTTATGTAAAGTGAATGTGTGGGGGGATGTGAATTGGCGGTGAGAGGTAGGCGAGTAGAGGAAATTCATCGTTGTATACTCGAGAAAATGTGATGATAATGATTACAAAAACTAAATGTTCTATGTATCCCGAGAGATTGAATTTATATCCCTAATTATCCCAACACAATTTTGATAAGCTGCAATACTGTGATGTTATGTCATCTTCGAGATGGTGAGAGGAAAAAAATTAAAACAAAGAGAAAAATATCCAAAAAAATTATTTGATATTTTTGACAGTCATAGCTTGGTCATTGTGTGGAGGTTGATTGTGGGTTCGGGTCCCAGGATAAGTTGTGTGGGTGTTATCTTAGAACAAGCAAACCAAGGGCTTAGGATCATGGTGAGGGGCTCTCGAAGGAAGTGACCGCCGGGGACTCGAGGTCATGGAGTCATAAATGGTAATGTCCATGGGAATTGACTTGGGCTAGGAGTTACATCTGTATTGAATATGGTACAAAGATATGGTCGAGTGATGAGAGCGGGTATGTGAGTTGGAGCAGGAGAGATGTGGATTAGGGGAGGAGATAGTTGATGGGTTAAGGATTTGCGTTATAGATGAGGGGTCCGAGGTGAATCGGAGAGTTGAAAGAGACACGTGGAAGGGGTGATGTGTGGGTGAGTGACTTGGTTGTGAGAGCACCATGTTGGTGGGAGTACTTGTGTGGAGAGGAGGGAGTTGAGTTGAGTAGAAGGTAGGGAGTGGAGTTGGTTAGAAGGGAGATGGGGCGCAGGATTGAGGAGTGTGGGTGGTAAGGATGAAGGAAAGGGGAGTTGAGTCGTGTGAATTCGGTGATTAGGGAGATGGGTAAGAGCTCGGGAAGGGGGTGGTGAGTGAGTGGATGGGCTCGGGAAAAGGGAGATAAGTGGGATATGTCGGGGAGAGGAAGGAAGTGGCTTGGTGGAAAGGGAAGTTGAGTAATAGAGTGGTGTAAGTAGTTGGAGGGTAGATGGGTAGGGTGTAGCTCGACCAAGTGGCCGGAGAGGTATGTTGTGTGGTAGATGGGTGAGCCGAGTGGAGAGAGCTTGGTGAGGAAGTGGTCGAGTTGGCCGGGTGAGGTGAGTGCTCACAGAGAGTTGAGAATGTGGGTTGTTGGGTTAGTAGATTAGGTTGTAAAGTTTAGTAATGATTTTTTTGTTTTATATTTATTTACTTATATATATATTAATTAATTTATTTATTTTTGAATAGTAATAACAATAAAATTAAGCAATGAATAATAAACCTTTTCAAAACAACAGAATCACTTACCTCATCGACGAAAAAAATGACTAAATGTATGGACCACACCGCACTACGGATGCAGACAATATTAAAACCCTGCAAGAAAGTGAGTCGAAAAATAAAGCATTCACAAAAGATATTGAAATTGACAAGAATTATGAACCCAGATAAGCTGTTATATGTACAACACCTCCTCAAGATGAGTAAAGTAACAAAGAATTAACTAGATATTGGGTCTAGTCCCACTGGGCGTGCCAGAATATTAGACAAGAAACCTCATTCTTGTGCAGGTGAATGCACCGATACTAAAATCGACCAACAACCTCAAAATATGGAGGGATTAAGGAGATTTGGATGTGGATGTAGATCTGTGGGTGCCAAATAAATGGATTTGTGATAATGTCTACAAAACAGAAACATATATGATTAGATAGATATATATGGGGGCTTCCTAGATAATTTCAGTTCCAAGAGGTTGTTAACTCCCTTGGAGGATGTCAACCCCTGTGTCAATAAAGATATGAATAAATGATGAGTAGTAGATAGCATGAAGAAGCAAAGAAGTACAATATGCCAAGTAAATGAGATGACGAGGGTGCTTCAAGGGCATGTGGATGAAATTATGATACCATAAGTGGCATCATAAGAGCAACATGAGGATGATATGGGAGAAACTATAATATCAGTAGTTCGTTATCCTTTAAAAATTGTTCGAAATGCAGGGGAAAGGAAGACTTAGAGAGCTATAATGGCAGAGGTTTGCCTTGACTTAAAAACTTACTTCTAACTTCAAACTCCAAGGCTCAGAACTTAAAACTTCTTACAAAACTTCCCACTTGTTCAAAAGACTTCCAATTTGCTTATTATTTTCTTCCCTTCTTGAAAGAGGGGGGAAGACTTGTATTTATAGCCTGAAGATGGGGTTAGATTAGGTAACCGAAGGTTTGACAAAGTAACCTTGGTCAACTGAATGAGGGGACATGATTTGAGTGATTAGGTGAGATAATGGACTTGATATGGATTTGATTTGATTGAGTGGGGTTCATGATTGGATTTGATGTGGATGAGTGGGGTTCATGATGTGGATGATTTTGGCATATTTTATTATTAGGTGGGGTGATATGACCTAATTAGAATATTAGGTTATTTAGTATATAATGAGGTTTAAGTATGAACAAGGGAATTAATTAAGATTGATCAAATATGTAGTTTTGGTGGGAAATGGGATTTGAATGGGTAAGATTTCTTAAGGAGAGAAAATGCGGGGTGAAGTGGAGGGATGATACTAAAAATGGTGTTTATAGAAGCATGTGAGACATGACTACACTAGATTAGCATAGAGGGTAGTTCAAAAACATGGGAAGGGAAAAATAATGGAGTTGAGAAAAATGGCGATGAAGGCTATAGGGGAGGATATAGAGGTAGATGATGTGGTGGTCGTGTAAGGGGGTTAGGTCAAGGTACTTGCTACACTTGTGAATCACTTGATCATTATCAATGCGAGTTCCCCAAGAACACGTCTTACACATACTTTGGAAAAGGGCACAATGTATAAGACTTCCCAGATTTATATGTGCACATATGCAAGAAAAAAAAAGGAACATGGCTTGACAATGATACAGGTTGCACAAGGGAATGGAATCCAAAGGAACTATAGTTGAGAAGATGGAACCCCTATTAGCTACCACACACGTAGAAGATTCACCCACATGAGAGGAGGCATGAAATAAACCACGCATCATACATGAGGAGGTTGGAAAACCAATAAGTATCCATATGTAGGGAAACATAAGGAAGTGTTCCAGGAAACCATGAGTTTGATTAGAGACTTACATGGGAGATACTTTTTTGAAAGAACAAGCACGAGAT
This sequence comes from Taxus wallichiana var. yunnanensis, assembly GCA_018340775.1. Taxonomy (NCBI): domain Eukaryota; kingdom Viridiplantae; phylum Streptophyta; class Pinopsida; order Cupressales; family Taxaceae; genus Taxus; species Taxus wallichiana. The sequence continues at coordinate 851,441,608 of CM031234.1, forward strand.
AGAGATCATGTGAAATATAGCAAAATATCGGACAAAGAAGTTGATGAATTCAATTAAGTCTGTAGGATGCTTATACAAGAGAATATCATACATGTGTCAGGTGAATGGTTACGAGAAAAGGTTCCATGCATAGATAATGAAAGGGAGAAACAAATACTTGATGCTTATCTACTGCCTTAGAAACATGAATATGATAAGGAAATCACCTTGAATGAAATTATTGATGGCTAACTAGTGAGTAACATTCTTATTGACACTAGCGTAGAGGTAATCATTTTTACCTTGGTTACATGGATTACGATGGGGAGGTCACCACCACAACCTTCTTCTAGTGTGTTGTATATGGAAAATAGGACCAAGGAAATGCCCATTGGAGTTTTAAAGGGTGCCAACATCACTATATGGTAGAAAAGTAGGCACACACATACCATTTACTATTTAATACAAAGAAGGTGAATATTGGGACACATATCATACCTAAGGAGGTAATCATTGAAGACTATTTTTCTAAGGAAGAATTCACAAATATAGTTGAATTATTACATGAATTCTAGGATATATTTCCTAGGGGATACCATGAGTTAAAGGGTGTCCATCCATTACTATGGGAGATGAAGATAAAGCTCAAAGAAGGTGCACAACGAGTTCACAAAATACCTTATAGAATGAATCCAAATTTTCGCGTCAAAGTAAAGGATAAGATTGATAACATATTAAAGGTAAGTATCATCGAGCCAATTGAAGAATCAAAATGAATCAATCCCATGGTCATAGGTATAAATAAAGATGGAAGGATATGTATGGATTACAAATTCTTAAATGCCTCTTGTGTAATTTATCCATTATGTACATTGTTCATTAAAGAAATTCTCGATGTTGTAGCAAGGTGCAAGATATATTCTTTCACAGATGTTTTCTCCAGATATCATCAAGTTTGAATTGTGCGTGAGGACCAATCTAAAACCATGTTTTCCACATAATGGGGTTTCTTTTCATATACATTCATGCCTTTTAGTCTAAAGAATGTTCCAATAATATTTTTGTTTATTGTTATACAATATTTTCATGAATTCATCCATAACTTTCTCCAAATTTATCTTGATGATTGAACAATAAATGGGTTAGTAAAGGACCACTTGTGACTACTTAAGACCAATGTTTGAGAGATGCATGTAGATCAAGTATATCTCTAAACATAAAAAAGTGCATCTTTTTGATGTCATTCGATACATTGTTTGGGCATATCATTTGTAAAGAGGGTCTTCTGGTTGATTGGCGAAGGTAACAGTTATATTGGGGTTGGAAAATCCAGCTAACCAAAGTCAAAGTGTGTGGATTTATCAGGCATATAGGATATTATAGGAAATTCATCAAGGACTATACCAAGATAGCTGCAAAACTAGAAGAACCATTGAAGGCAAGAGGAAATTTTTATTGGAGGGATGCGCAACAACATGCTTTTAAAGCATTAAAAGAAAGGTTAACTATTGTGTCTATCCTTCATTTCCCTTCATGGAATATGTCATTCCATGTTCATGTGGATGCCTCAAGGACAAAAATTTGGGTAGTGCTAGCACAACCGGGAGAAGGAATCATTGACCTTAGACTTTTTTATGTGGCTTAGGAAACATGCAAAACACTAAGTTCTTGATTTCCGCAGAACACTACAACCACCTTCTGTGAGCATTTTTCTTGAAGTTTCATGAGTCTATGACTTGAATGAAGTTTTCAAAATAGAAAGGATTTTATTTTAGACAATATGACCAAAATGATCCCTAAAAAGAGATATGATACAAGATGCAAAAATTCTTCCTGTAACAAATACAAAAATGTAATTGAGAATAAAATATTGTGAAAAGAAAAACAATAAAATTTATTACATAAATTTTTGAAATCACATTACAATATTGTAGGCAACTTTGAGGGAACAATTTACTTTGAGAAAACTCAATACAATATAATATATGGATGCTTTTTTATTGTTAATTGGATAGGCTCCAATGGCCATTACATAAGATATCCTTTGAATATCATCGAAGGAAAAAATTCACCATCCAAAAAGAGTCAAAAAGGAATTAACTCAAGACACCATACAAAGGAGAAAAACTTTGAAAATAGATTCAGAGAAAAACCTAGACAAAAAACAAGGACAAAACAGAATAGACAACACAAAAGTCAAAAAAGAGAAACTAAGAGTCTTGACATCTTCAACATGGTTCTTGCGCTTGGTCCTTAGTAGTTTGATGTTGAAGGAGAGTCTCATCCTCTTCATCTGAACTACTAAGAACAAGCCTCATCTTTTACCCTTGACAATATCATAAGCCCTTTTATCCTAAAGAACATCAAGTCTCGTCGTCCTGCAGTCATCTCAACCTTCAACCTCTTAACCATTCTGACAAGGTTACTATTATCCACTTTCACAGAGGCCACACTACTTTCCAAAGAATTCAATTTTTAAGAGACTAAACCAAAAAGATTATTCTTCATATTGTGCTCCATATATACACTCAAACCAGACCCTCCTACTAAGCTTTGAAGAGATGAAGCTACTTTGAAATCCTTGATCATCGTATTCTTCTTCTGTAAAAACTTAAATCTTTCAGATAGGGGGAAAAAATCCTCTAGATAATCACTAGAACTGCCAACATTTAATAGGGGAGCCAAATTTTATTAATAAGAGAATAATCCCTTGATGGAGTGGAGTGACAAATTTTTCACCCTAGAAATCTAGAAAAGAATTATTCAAGGAGTAGATTGATCTAGAAAACATTTTTGGATGTCTAAGAGTTCCCAAAATCTCCATAAACTATGAAAAAGTGGAAGAGTGTTTTTAGAGCTTTCCGACGACATGTGGAACGTATAAAAGCGAAGCTCATACGCTCAAGTTGTGGTCAGTCAAATTCGAGGTTGGGAGCTAGTCAACAAGGGTCAACACGCGATGCGCATTGACGTGGAAAATTGGTAAAGGTGAAAAATGGGGTTCTTGTTGTTTGACAACCTCCAGTCTTTAATAGTCATAGTAAAAACTCCAGCTATGGAGACCATAGCTAGTAGGATCCACTTTTGTATCGGAGGGGGACCCTATTGCTGTGAGGACTATTTTTATTATCACCAATGTGGTGGGCCCTAAAGCCACCACATGGCTTGCCACCAAGTATGAACTCAATCGATATGCCTTGTAAGTATGTATTCAAGCTCAAGCAAGCTATTTGGATAGCTCTGTGGGGTGCTCAATTCCCCCACCAAGTCGAGTTGATTACCACATTTCTCAAGTTCGTTGTTTGGGCACATTGTATATGCCACAATCATAGGCCCGAATTGAGTTGATCATTGAATCCCATATAGACCTCAACGGATAGCTCAGTGGAGCCAAAATATGTGGCATTTCCAATGCAAAGCTACGTGGTTCATTCAACGCACAACCACCTCGTTGGTAGCTCCACCACATGACTCGGTGGGACTTCAATAAACCCATAGTCACCAAACAATTTGGCCCAAACTGTGGCCATTCCACATTGCATGGGACCCGAATCGGTCAGCCATATATGTCCATAGCTTGGTCGATAATCCCGTTGGCTTGGATAAAAAAATGTGGCCCAATAAAATTACAAAACATGGCCCAAACCACAAGGTAGATTGCTGACATTTCCTCTTAAAAAGGCCTATTCATTTCCTTGACTCACACATGTGGGATTAACAAACATGCCTCCTCTCCAACAAAACTCAAGCCCAAAGAGGTTAGAGTGGCGTAGAAGGTAAGCCATGTGAAGGGAGAAGCTAGATGGAGAATATGGGAAGTGGGTATAATGGAGCGGTTTACGTGGGAGTAACAATGAAGTAAAGCCACGTGGTGGTAAATAAACAAAGGACATATCAAATTCAAATCCCGCTTTGTCAAAAGGAAGGTAAGAAAAGTATCGAACCCTGGTTAGCTATTCAAAAAGTGAATAGAACTCACCAACGAGCCATGCTATCATGTATAGCAATAAATAGGAGCTCATTTTATTTAAAAACACACAAGTCTACAAGTTTGTGTACTAAGGCTAGTAGGAGTGATTTGCTTTCAACCCCAATTTTGGAGGACCTAGAGGCAAAATTTGTCTATGGTGTAAAAATGGAAGTTGCTCGAAATTATGTAAGTATTGCAAATGTGTAACTTTTTTCATGTAATGCATAGGATGTTCCATTTGTAGGTGATTTTCTAGCACATTTGCAGGATGATCACATTATGAAGACACTGTAGGGGTCGTAGATTGACTTAGGAACGTGTTCGGTTAGATTGCAGAGTTCCATGAGGTCTAGTCAGCCCATTCATAGGTTTTGTGATCTATTTATCATTATTGAAGTGTTATTATACTTCATTGGACATTAAATAGATCGATTCTCTTTTGAGAATCTAGAAATGTAGCCCTAGTTGGGTGAACTCGTTATCTTTTTTGTGTTGTGGATGCTTTTATTTTTATTGATGAATCTTTTGAAAAGATTAAATCAATTATAGATTTGATTAAGTATTCATCAAGTATAATGGAATTAAAATTTCCTTTCAATATCCATAATCAAACAAAAAAATGGGTATGTGCACATTTCAAAGTAGTAGTTGAAAATTATATTGCGGTGCATGTGTTAAAGGGACTAATCAGTTTTGGGAGATATTACAGCCCATAAAATTGATGTTTGATTCCTTAATCCTTGTGAAAGATGGATTTGGAAAATTATAACCTCCATTTTCGGATCAGTGTTTAAGAGAGCAGGCATCTAAGGCCATCAATTCAATTTCTTTACACTCAAGAAGTCTATGTCTCATACCAAGAGCAGTCAAAGGGATCAATCATTGGAAAGAAGCTCATAAGATAACACGAGTCTATACTTTTCCTTGTTTGACACTCTAAAAAACACTAAAAATCTATAATTTGATGAGCTTGTGCACCAAGGACTACTGGAGTTTCTAGTTTGACATATGGTGTCAAGTAAAGAAAGTATGAGCAAAGCTCGAAGAATTCTATGAAGTAGATGATGAATGTGAGATAGAATGCCCACATAAGCATCTACATCTCATTCCAAGATAATATCGAGTCCACCTCCGATCTACTATTTAATAGTAAGTATATTTGAAAGATTTGATTTACAAGTAGACATAGGGAAAGCATTGAAGAGGGAAAGATTGGAAGAGCATGAGAGTATCAATAGGAAAATATAGGAGGAAAATTCATTCCTAAGATGTAAGCTCTATTCCCTCAAAGAGCAAGTTGATCGGTTACGAAAAGGAGCTAGAATCGAAAGATGAGCTCTTGATCAGTTTATAGTGTGGTGATTAGGAGAAGGCAAAAAATTTTACTTCAGATGTAGAGACCATGATGGAGTGCACTATAATTTTTTCACCATGGGAATCTTGTTCTTCCTCCCATTTAGTTTTGGATTTAGGTAATGGTGTCTTTGGTTCATTTGAAAAGCACACTAGAGGCATTGGATCAAAATTGATGTATATGATGGGATTTGATGGAAGAGGTCTTGGCAAAGATAGCCTAGAAATTACTAACCAAATATAGGTTGAGGATCATCCTCATTATACATGTTTGGGTTTTACTAATGTGGGAAAGGATATTGGAGAATGCTCCAAACATGCCAACTAAAGACAAGCTTCGAAAGCCAAGAGAATAACCCACTAGTTTTGCAAACAAATTTAGTGTAGGAATCGGGTGCTTCTTCATTGAGAAGAGAATGGAGATGGTAAGAAGGTTCAATGAAGAGGTACTTATATTCCACCTCCATGTTCTTACCATAATCATAAGCACCATGAACATTGTAAAACTTTTTATCCACTTTTTCAACTTAAGAAGTTTGGATTTGATATTCATAAAATGATGTATGCCTATCCTTGTAAGTTTTGTGGGATGCATAACCCTTGTGTAGCTAGATGCTACAAGAGAAGAATTTTGATGAAGAATTTTCGTCATTTGTTAAAAATAAGGCAAATGGAAAATACCTATCTTCATCATGCGAAGTGAGAAATGGCATCGATGTTTCCTCATTCCCGAATAAGGAGATTGAGAAGAAATTTTTCTTGTCTTTGAAGAGTGGGCATTGGGTGGAAAATTGCTAGAAATTCATCCATCTCACCATCAATATAATGATAAGCCAAAGATGGAATACAAACTTGTTGTAAAGATAAAGGAAGTTCCTAAGCCCCACCAGTTGAAAGTTAAACCCCATACTAGTTAATACCTGTAGATGAAATTTGAATAGCATGGGTTGGTATAAAAAAATTCAACTTTATTTTGCATAGATTTTGATTGATTATAGCATGCAATAGCCGATGAAGTCCAAATTTTTCGGATAGACTGAAGGAAAGGATCATCATACTCAATATTTTTCTCACATTTACATTTTGGTTAATACTCCAATCATGTCTACTAATTATATTTTGATTTTGTGGGGTACAACACATTTTCTTCTTGGGAGATTTCTAACAATAGTGTGCATATTCAGGGGACATGGTTTAATGTCTATTTTTTTAGAAATTTACATTTCAGCATCTGTGGATTTTTCAACCATTTGGAAGACAATTACGTTCACCGGTGTCATCTCAGATTTTCATTCTATGTAAGAGGCCTTATAGCCGTACAATAGAGTGTTAGCTGATCACCATTGGCATCTAGCATCAGGTTGGATCTTCATTTTCTGTAGAGGCCCACTATGGTCATACAACAAGATGGTACCTAGTAGTCATCGTCAACAAGAGAATTTGTACCATTTAGAGGAAGAGGTCATGTAATTGGGTGTAAGTCACCATTATTGAGCTCGTGAGAGATCAAATCAGATCGTCATTCTATGTAGAGGCATTATGACCATACAACATAAGGGTAGTTGATTGTCATGGATAATACATGTTTAAGGTGTTGTCAAAGTGTAAAACCCCTAGAGGGCATATGTGGCAATATCTACTTCCATGCAAATTATATGTTGTTGAAGTGTAAGACCCCCAGAGGGTAGATGTAGTAGTATATTCTTCATGTGTTGCCGAAGAGTAATACCTTAGTAGGAAAATGTGGTAGTACAAGCATTATGAATTGTTGAAGTGTAAGACCCCTAGAGGGAAGATGTGGCAATCAAGACAACATAAGAATCATGGTAAGACCATAACCCATAGATCCAAGATTGGGACCAAGTTATCAAAGTGAGAAGAATGTAGTATAATAGACCAGTGAGTCTACTACAGTAGTACTTCCAATGTGACAACAAAGTATTAGATTCAAGATAGGGTGATAAAAGTTTTAGTAAGATTTTGGTGGAAAAAAGCCTTTCCCATTAAGGAGGTGTGATCGGAGGGCATTTTAAGATGTCTCAGAGTTCCCAAATCTCCTAAACCATGACCAAATGGAAGAGTGTTTCTAGATATTTCCAATGATAGGTGGAATGAGGAAAATAGAGCTCATACACTCAATTTGTGGTTAGACAAAGTCCAAGTTGGGAGCTGGTCAACAAGGGTCAACAGATGAGTAACGCATTGACATTGCAAATTGGAAAAGGTGAAAAATGGGGTTCGTGTTGTTTGACAACCTCTAATCTTCGAGGGTCGTAGTAAAAAGGTTGGCTACGAATACCGTAGCCGATGGGATCTACTTTTGTATCTGACGGGGACCCTACCACCGTGAGGAATATTTTTATTATCACCAACGTGGTGGGCCCTCAAGCCACCACATGGATTGCCACCAAGTTTGAACTCACGTGATATTAATTAGGAGTATGTTTAGATATTGAGCAAGCTCTTTAGATAGCTCGGTGGGGTGCTCAAATCCCCACCGAGTAGTGTTGATTACCACATTTCTCAAGTTCATTGTTTGGGCACATTGTTTATGCCACAATCACAATGACCAAGTTGAGTTGATCGTTGAATCCCATATAGACCTCGAAGGATAGCTTGGTGGAGCCACAATACATGATATTTCTAATGCAAAGACATGTGGTTCATTTAACACACAACCACCTCGGTGGTATCTGGCCACATGACTCGGTGGGACTTCAATAAACCCATAGTCACCAAACAACTCGGCCCTAAACCATGGCCATTCCACATTGCATGAAACCTGAATCGGTTGGCCATACACCTCTGCATCTCGGCTAATAATCCTGATGGCTTGGAAAACAAAGTGTGGCCAAACAAAATGTAAAAACATGGCCAAGCCATGGGGTATACTGTTGAAATTTCCTTTTAAAAAGGCCTATTCATTTCCTTGACCCACGCATGTGGGATAAGCAAACAAGCCTCTCCACCAAAACTTGAGCCCAAGGAGATTAGGGTGGTGTAGAAGGTAAGCCAAATGGAGGGATAAAACCACATGGAAAGTAGGGGTAGTGGGTATAATGGAGCGGTCTATTCGAGAGTAGTAATGAAGTAAATCCACATGGTGGCAAACAAAAAAAGACCTATAAAATTCAAATCCCGCTTTGTCAAAAGGAAGGTAAGAAAAGGATCAAACCTTGGTCGGTCATTCGAAAAAGTGAAAAGACCTCACCATCGAGCCATGCTAGCTTGGTGAGCTATAAAAAGGAGCTCGTTGTATTTAAAAACACACAAGTCTGTAAGTTTGTGTGCTAAGGTAGCATGAGAAATTTGCTTTCAACCCCAATTTTGGAGGACCTAGAGGTAGAATTTGTCTATGGTGTAAAAATGAAAGTTACTCAAAATTCTATAAGGATTCCAAATATGTAATTTGTATTCATGTAATTATTAGGATGATCCATTTGTAGGTTATTTTATAGGACATTTGCGGGAGGATCACATTAAAAGACATCATTGTAGGGGCCATAGATTGACTTGGGAATGTGTTCGGCTAGATTGCAGAGTTCCATGAGGTCTAGAATCAAACCATTTGCAAGTTTTGTGATCTATTTGTCATTATTGAAGTGTTATTTTACTTCATTAGATGTTAAATAGATCGATTCTCTTTTGAGAATTCGGAGACATAGCCCTAGTTGGGTGAACTCTGTTATCATTTTTGTGTTGTGGATGCTTTTATTTTTGTTGATGAATCTTTTGAAAAGATTAAATCAGTTATAGATTTGATTAAGTATTCATCAAGTATAATGGACTTAGGATTTCCTTTCAGTATCCATAATCCACAAAAAATGGGTATGTGCACATTTCAATGTAGTAGTTGAAAATTATATTGTGGTACATATGTTAAAGGGACTAATCAATTTTGGGAGATATTGCATCCCGTAAAATTGATGTTTGGTTCATTAATCCTTGTGAACAGTGGATTTAGAAAATTATAACCCCCATTTTCAGATTAGTTGGTATCGAGCATTTATCTAAGGTCATCATCTCATTTTATTTTCTCTGAATAAGTTTATGTCTCATACCGAGAGAAGTCAAAGGGATCAATCATTGGAAACAAGCTCAAAAGATAACTTCGGTCTATACTTTACCTTGATCGACGCTCTCAAAAACACCAAAAATATGTAATTTGATGACCTTGTGCATCAAGGACTACTGGAGTGGTTCTAGTTAGACTTATGGTGTCAAGTAAAGAAAGTAAGTGCAAAGCTCAAAGAATGTTATGAAGCAGATGATGAATGCGAGATAGAGTTCCCACATAAGCATCCATGTCTCACTGTAAGAGAATATCGAGCCCACCTCTGATCTATTGTTCAATAATAAGTATCTTTGGAAGATTTGGTTTGTAGGTAGCCATAGGGAAAGCATTAAAAATGGAAATATTGAATAATACAAGAGCATCAACATGAAAATATAGGAGGAAAATGCATTCATGAGATGCAAGCTCTATTCCCTCGAAGAACAAGTTGATTGGTTACAAAAGGATCTAAACTTAAAATATGAGCTCTTGAACAGTTTGTAGTGTGGTGATCAGGAGAAGGAAAAACCTTCTACTTTAGATGCAGAGACCATGATGGAGTGCTGTAATTGTTTCACCAGGAATTTTGTTCTTCCTCCCATTCAATTTCGTATTTAGGTAATGATGTCTTTGGTTCATTTGAAAAGCATACTAGAGGAAATGGATCAAATTTGATGTATAGGATGGGATTTGATGGAAGAGGTCTTGGAAAATATAGCCAAGGAATTACTAACCTTATATAGGTTGAGGATCATCCTCATTTTATAGGTTTGGGTTTTACTAGTGTGGGAAAGGATATTGGAGAATGCTCTAAGCACACCAATGGAAGACAAGCTTCAAATCCAAGATAATACCCCACTAGTCTCTTGCATACTGATTCGGTCTGCAGGGAATCGGGTGCTTCTTTGTCAAAGAATGGAGATGGTAAGAAGGTTCAATGAAGAGGTATTGAGATTCCACCTCTATGTTCTTACAATAATCATAAGCACCGTGAACATTGTAAAACTTCTAATCCACTTTTTCATCTTAAGAAGTTTATCTTTGATATTAGAGAAAATGATGGATGCCTATACGTGTATGTTGTTTTTGGGATGCATAACCCTTGTGTAACTAAATGTTAGAAGAGAAGGATTTTGATGAAGAATTTGTTTTGATCATTAAGAACATGATAAATGGAAAATATAAATCTCTTCATGCAGAAGTGAGAAATGGTAGTGGTGTTTCCTCATTCTCGAAGAAGGAGATTGAGAAGATTTTTTTTCTCATTTCGAGAAGAATGGGCATCGGGTGGAAATTTTGGAAACTTCATCCATGTTAGCATCAGTATAATGGTAAACCAAAGATGTAATACAAACTTTTTGTAAAGGTAAAGGAAGTTCCTAAGCCACCACTAGTTGAAAGTTCAACCTTGGACCAAGTAATACTTGCAGATGAAAGTCTGATAACATGGGTTGGTAAACAATTTTTCATAGCTTTTAGCATGCAATAGCTGATGGATTCCAAATTTATGGGATAGACTAAGGGAAAAGATCATCATACTCAATATTTTTCTTGCATTTACATTTTGGTTAATATTCCAATCATGTCTCCTAATTAGATTTTGAGTTTATGGGGTGCAACTCATTTTCATCTTGGGATATTTCTAACAACAGTCTGTAGATTCAATGGACATGGTTTAATGTTTTTTTTTTGTAAATTTATATTTAGTGGACATGGTTTAATGTAGGTTTGTGGTGGTGTTAACTCAAATTTTCATTCTATGTAGAGGCCTTGTAGTCATGCAATAAAGTGATAGTTGATCACCGTTGACATCTAACATCAAGTCAGATCTTTGTTTTGTGTAGAGGCCCATTATGGTCGTAGTATGATGGTACCTAGTAGTCATCATCAATAGGATACTTTGTACCACTTAGAGGTAGAAGTTGTGCAGTGGGGTGGAAGTCATCATTATTGAGCTCATGAGAGATCAGCTTGGATCTTCATTCTATGTAGAGGCATTATGACCATACAACATAATGGTAGCTGATCATCATAGACAATACATGTTTTTGGGTGTTGTCAAAGTGTAAGACCCCTAGAGGGTAGATGTGGCAATATCTACTTCCATGCAGATTATATATTACTAAAGTGTAAGACCCCTAGAGGGTAGATGTAGCAGTATATTCTTCTGTGTTGCCAAAGATTAAGACCTTTGTAGGAAAATGTGGTAGTACAAGTGTCATGAATTGTTGAAGTGTAAGACCCTAGAGGGCAAATGTGGTAATCAAGACAATGGAAGAAGCATGGTGAGACCATAACCCATAGAGCTAGGATCGGGACTAAGTTATCAAAGTGAGACAAATGCAATACAACATACCAATGAGTCCACTGTAGTTGTACTTCCAATGTGAGAACAACATATTCAGATTCGGGAGAGGGTGATAAAATTTCTAGTAAGATTTTGGTGGAACAAAATCCTTTCCCTTTGGGGAGGTGTGATATGGAGGAAATTTTTGGATGTTTGGTATTTCCCTAAATTTCTCTAAACCATGACTAAGTTGAAGAGTGTTTCGAGATATTTTTGATGTCAGGTTGATTGTGGAAAACAAAGCTCATACGCTCAATTTGTGGTTAGATAAAGTCCAGGTTGAGAGCTGGTCAACAAGGGTCAACAGGAAAGTAACACATTGATGTGGAAAATTGGAAAAGGTGAAAAATAGGGTTTATGTTGTTTAAAAACCTTCGATATTCGATGGTCATAGTAAAAAGGCGGCTATGGATACCTTAGCAAGCTATGGATACCATATCTGGTGGGATCTACTTTTGTATCAGAGGGGGACCCTGCCGCCTTGAGGACTATTTTATTATCACCGACGTGATGGGCCCTCAAGCCACGACATGGCTTGCTAGTGAGTTTGAACTCACATGATATGCCTTATGAGTATGTATTCGATCTCAAGCAAGTTTTTTGGATAGCTCGGTGGGGTGATCAACTCCCCACCGAGTCGAGTTGATTACCACATTATATATGCCACGATCATAGTGACCGAGTTGAGTTGATTATTGAATCCCATATAGACCTTGGTGGATAGCTCGATGGAGCCACAATACATGGAATTTCCAATGTAAAGCCACATGGTTCATTCAACGCATAACAACCTTGGTGGTAATTCGGCCACATGACTTAGTGGGACTTTAATAAACCCATAGTCACCTAACAACTTGGCCTAAAACCTTGCCATTCCACATTGCATGGGACCTTACTCGGTCATCCATACACCTCAAAATCTCGATCGCTAATCCCGATGGCTCGGCCAATAAAGTGTTTCCCAAAAAAAATCCAAAACGTGGCCTAAGCCATGAGGTAAACTATTGGCATTTCCTTTTTAAAATGCCTATTCATTTCCTCGATCCACGCATGTGCGATAAGAAAACATGCCTCTCCACCAAAACCCGAGCCCAAGGAGATTAGGGCGGTGTAGAAGTGAAGCCATGTGGAGGAAGAAAAAAAATTGAAAGTAGGGGTAGTGGGTATAATGGAGTGGTTTATGCGGGAGCAACAATGAAGTAAAGCCATGTGGTGGTAAACAAACAAAAGACCTATCAAATTCAAATCACACTTTATCAAAAGGTAGGTAAGAAATGGATTGAATCCTAGTCGACCTTTTCAAAAGTGAAAATACCTCACCAATGGGGCATAATAGCTCGGTGAGCTATAAAAAGGAGCTCTTCGTATTTAAAAACACAAAAGTCTCCAGATACTGTTTACTAAGGCAACAGAGCAGTTTACTTTCAACCCCAATTTTGGAGGACCTAGAGGCATACTTTGTCATGGTGTAAAAATGGAAATTGCTTATAATTCTGTAAGGATTCCAAATATGTAATTTGTTTTCATTTAATTCTTAGGTTTCTCCATTTTTAGGTGATTTTATAGCACATTTGTAGGAGGATCGCATTACGAAGACATTGTAGGGGTTGTAAATTGACTTGGGAATGTGTTAGGTCAGATTACAGAGTTCCATGAGGTTTGGAATCAAACCATTTGCAAGTTTTGTGATATATTTTTCATAATTGAAGTGTTATTGTAATTCATTCTATTTTGAGAATTTGGAGACGTAGCCCTAGTTGGGTGAACTTCATTATCTTTTTTGTGTTGTGGATGCTTTTATTTCTATTGATGAATATTTTGAAAAGAGTAAATCCATTATAGATTTGATTAAGTATTCAAGTATAATGGACTTAGGATTTCCTTTCAAAGTATCCATAATCCGCAATAAAATGGTTATGTGCACATTTCAGTGTAGTAGTTGAAAATTATCTTTGTAGTGCATGTTAAAGGGACTAATCAGTTTTGGGAGATATTGCAGCCCGTAAAATTGATGTTTTATTCCTTAATCCTTGTGAATGATGGATTTAGAAAATTATAACCCCTGTTTTTAGATCACAGAATAAATAGAAAGGAATGTTCATCCTTTTATTATGTCAAAAATGATTCAATAGAGAGAATTGGTGGGTGTGTAATTTACGAAACTTATCATCAAGGGTAATATATTTCATGATATGGAAGTAAACCTTTGGCCACCTACTTGGTAAAGATACCCTTACAATACCATCCTCCATGAACAAAACTATTTCATCGACATAATAGAAAATTTCCAATTACTCCACCCTTCTCGATCTATCTCTTAAAATATTAAACCCATCACCAAAGCATGCCCAAAACCTTTGAGATGAAGTCCTTTGTAACATGCAACCTAACTCCCCTAACAATCACCACTCCATTATCCCATACCACTAAAAAAATTTATTGATAGATATGAATCACTACCTTTTAACTTGAACAAATAATTAGTGAGTCCACCTTTCTTCATAATTTCCCAAATGGTTGTATCTCTCTGCAACGTAATGCATGAGGTGGTAACTCACAATCACATTCTCCACACATACTAAAATTGATAACAAGAATCTGCAATAACCTAAGCTAAACCACAAGAGAATGAAACCAGAGTTCCCTTCCTCAACCCAAAAGCCCAAAAAACACACATGCTGAAAAGGTAATACAATCACAAAAATAAGTTCCCAAATCTCCTTCGCACTTGAGATATCATAGCTCTATCTCATCATTTATTACCATTTAGACCAATGTATGAAGTGTTTCCTCATGTAGCCATGAGGAATTAGAGTGGTAATTGACCCCGTAATTTTCTAAAAAAATTGCACATTTGTTTCTTTCACAAAAAATGTGATTGATACTTAAGTCCTCAAACCTAAGTGACAATCTATTAATATCTTCCATAATGTTTTATTGTAGGTAACTCTAATTTCCTTCCTCATTACTTGAAAAATATAAGGGAGTCCACTTAAACTTGAATTTTATTAATATTTAGAGAAACAACCATAGATAAACCCCACAAATCCATTGAAGCTTCAACATAATTACAAGTTTTAGAACCCAAAGGACTGTATAAGTTGTTATCTATGGATGCTTTTCACTAGCCTATGTGTCACATTTATACTAGTTATACTTAAGAAAAACAATACTTCCCATCCATGTGGGATTATACTTAATATATCAATGGATGACTTAGAAATATTATGCATCCGTAATATTTATTATAGCAACATATAAAACAGAAGGGTAGGATGAAGGATCCTAAAAATATCAAAGTGTTTATGTTCTAATGTTTGTTAATATATGAATTTTGCAGAGGAGTCAACAATGAATAGGAGAGAAATAATAAAAGGATCATGTCATGAGTTTTTTTATGGATTTATCTAGAGCATATATTTGAAATTGATCCTAGCTATAGTGATACCATCTATATGGGAGTATGTAGGAACATTCAAGCTCGCAAGAGAGGAAACACGAGAGATGAAGTACCAAGAGGAAGCTCTTGCATTCATAGATTAGGGTGATATGGGGAATTGGTGTATATTATAGGGTAAAATCAAATGACATTATCAATAAGCAAGCTAGGATACTATATGACACCCACACAAATGTAGGTAGACAACAACAAGATGCAAATACCATAGCCAAAATATAGATTTGAGTGGCTTGAATAGAGGGTGAGGATGTGGTTAGATTGATCTCTATGAGTGGGTAGTCAAACTCCATTGAATAATAATATGAAACCTCCTCCTTTGAGGGGTGAAGGGGGTGTATCATATAATACTAGACATATTTTATGTATTATATACCATTTTTGAGAAACAATGTATCAATGTGTATGACAATATTTTAGACTCATTGTGTACATAGATTATATGATTATAGTGGTTAAAGTTATGGTTGCATATATTACCCATTTTCTCATTTCTACACTTTCACAAATGTGATATAATCTAAGGATAAACCATGAAAATGTAAGGAACAACTAAGGATAAAGATGACATATAGTGAAAAAGATATAATAATTTAGAAATAAAAAGACGTGCTATTAGGTTATGTGAAATGATATCTACAAAAATATAAGAAATAAATCAAATAATTTAAAAGATAGGATAAAATATTTTAAGACACCTAATAAAATATTAGAAAAAGTCTTAAGGAATTACAAAGCATGAAAAATGAATGCAAGACATCTAGTAAAATATAAGAAAGTAATCAAATAAATTAAGAAATGTGCAAGTAAAGCTATAATACATTTAAAATGTAGTATAATTCATGGGTAAAGAAAAAAATAATAGGCGATAAAAATTATGGTAATAAGTATCAAATGTGATCTAAGAAATGAGACAAAAAAACATAAGATGTGATAAACTAGGGAGCACTTTGAAATGAATAGGATCATAATTAATACTTGTTGGAATTTATTAGGAGATAAAACACTTCTATACAATGTCATGACTAGGGTGAATGAATATGATGTACTTGTTGATCAGAGTTTCTTGTTTCCTATCCAGATTAGTGTATGAGAAATCAACAAACACAAAACAACATTGAGTATGCAAGGGCTTAGTGCCTTGGAGATGGTGATGGACAATAATATGGGCACAAATTCAATGTTGAACTCCTCGCTATGATCTCATCAAACCTGTAGCTCACAGACACTGGAGAAATATTGTTTAGATATTTTATGTGGGGCTACTTCCTCGGTGTTTGTTAACCCCGTGTGACAAAGCATATTGAGAAGTGTTAACTTCCTAGTGGTACAAGTTAACCACTATGTGATAAAGAATAATGATAAAATACAAGATAAACATATAACATGCAAGCTGATGAACAAAGGAACCTGATACTACTTGGTATGTAGATGGTGCTATTGATCTGATCTAAACACAACGTGCAACAATAACCATGCTACGTGAACTAACAAATCATGAGCAGAGTATTGTGGGGATTACAATGTCATTACAAGGACATCATGAGGATATAATGATAAACAAGAAGCTTAGAATTCAAAACAACATTTTCCTAAATTTTCTAACTTAACTTTCCGAGGGGGAAAGCCCATATTTATAGCCTAATGGTGAGGTTAGACTATGGGTTAAAAGATAATCATGTTGGGTAAAGTAACTCGATTAAAAGAGGTGATGTGATTCAATGGGGCTCACAATTTGACTTATGGTTAAAAAGATAAGGATGTGATATGGAGTGGGGAGGATGAATGACATGGTTAGGTGAAATAATAGATTCCATTCTTGAAATTAAGAGTGGAGTGTTGGATGGGTGTATTATTGCCCATGAATTGAATAATTTGTGAGAGATGCCAAAATTCAATTATTAAATGGGTTTATATGGAGCCCATTTAATAATTAATTAAATTTGGGTGAATAAATGGATGAGATTTATTTAAATTTAAGAAAAATAAAAGTGAGAGTGAGAGTTGAATGAATGTGAGATGATAAAGGGGCGATATATGAAAAATTGGTGTCTATATTTGCCCCTTTTTGTTGAGTGGTTTGTGATAGCAAGCCACGAGACAAAAACAAAAAGGTTTAGATGTAAAAGGGATGGGGATGAATAAAAACATGACCAAAGGCAAGATGCCCAAGGCAAAAAGGATCGCAATAGCTATGAAAAATATGGGTGACTCCAATATCACATTGGTAGAGGACAATTGCGGTCTCAACGGAGACAAGACAATGTTCTACAGACTAGTGAGTGGGTGAAGACCATTGCAGTATGGATGTAAACCATGATGACCAATGGGTCATAGGAAAACATCAAAATATGTGCAACTAAATGCGAAAGGTATGCAAAATCCTTTTTCTGTGAGGAATCAAGTGAAAAATCATGCGTCCGCAAAAGGGACAAGGATGAAAATAATGATGCCCCAGCACAGGGCACAAGAAGGACAAAAAGTGAGTTATATGCGTCGACAAGTACAAGGATGAAAATGTGCCCCATCATAGGGCATGAAGATGACATAATGGGAGATGGATGTTGAAATAAAATATCCCAGGGGGAATGAGTATGGCCACGAATGTGGATATGAAGAAGATTGGATAAAATTCCCTAAGAGGGTGTTAAATAGGATGTTGAATAGATGTTTCTTAAGAAAGTTTTATAGTTGAAGGCAAATGAATAATGGGGTGAAGAAGAAGGAAAGCAATCCCACTTCTTTGACAAATAGGAAAAGGAGCCAAACTACTTTTATGAAAAAGTGGAACAAACATTCGTGGAAGAGAACAAGATCAGATAGATGATGGCCATTATGGTATCCTCCAAGAAAAAAATGTCCCAGGAAGATGGGATGAAGGATGTAGATGATAGATGATAGAGATAAGAGAAAGTGGACATGGTTGGAGTAGAGCGGACGTGGTGGAGGAGAGGAAGAAAATAGTAGAGAAGGATGATAAGAGAGGTGAGAAGATAGATGAAAGAAAAAGAGAGAGAGAATGATAATTAATAAGAAGATAGTGGGAAATGATAAGGGGGAAAGAAATAGGGAAGGTGTGATGGACCTGGAGAAAAAGAAAATAGAGAAAGAGTACAGGAGAAGAAGGGAAGGAGGAAGATCAAATAAGAAGAAGACGATATGAGAAGGGAAAGGAGATTAGAGAAGATAGTGAACGTACAAAGATGTACCATAGTAAATAAGTATCAAGTATAATAAAGAGGAGATATGGTGGGAGAAAGAAATGATGAAGGAAAAAGAAGAAGAAGACAAGAAAATGACAGAAGAGAGGGTGAAAGGGAGATGGAGATCAAAAACAAAGGGAGAGAAAGAATGGATCACGAAAGAGATGACAAAGATGAGAAGGAGAAGAGGTGAAGAATATTAGAGAAGGATGATAGGAGAGATGAATAGGAATAGAAGGATGGAAAGATGAAGGAGATGAAGAAGATGAAGAAGTTAAAGAAGATGGGAGAGGAAGTAGAATAGAAAAGAGAAAGAAAGGAACAATGAGGAGCTAGGAGACTGCAGAGGAGATGAAAGAATGGAAAAGAAACTGATGTATAGAGATGGAATAAGATAGGGGTGGTAGAGAAATAAGTTTGGTAATGGGGAAGTGGAAATAAGAGGAAAGAACATATGATAGAGACAAAATAGGAAGGGAATTGAATCCGGGTGTTAGGGGTAAGACCGGGTAAAGAATATGAAACAAAACACATGTAAATGCATGTGGATGATGGGATGATTAAAAAGATGGGAAAATTTTGTTGAGTTAGGCTATCAATGGAGAAGTAAGATGAAAGTGCAAGGAAGAGAGGGGATGAAGATGATACGAGAGGAAGTGAAAGAAAACTAGGGGTAGAAAGGAGGAGAGGACAACAGAGAAAATGCCGCAAAGGCAGTATATGATGAAGACAATAGAGATATTGAAGAAGGTGAAGGGAGGATGGAAAGGTTTTTAGTAAAGGGATGTTAGGAGAAATACTCTGATAATGATCAGAGGGAAAAAAATAAAAAAGGAAGGAAGAGAAAATGGAGGAGGTAAAAAGGAGTGAATAGGGATGTGTAGAAAAGGGATAAATGAAATTTAGGAGCAGTCCACCGATAATTATGGAAGATGACGATGCCATAATGTTAGGAGATGAATAATGATCATGATGAGTAAGTATGGTGGTAGATATGTAGGAGTACTCTGGAAAGAGTAAATAAAGAAGGGATAATGATTGGTGGGGAGATGATGATGAGGAGAGGATGTAATGGATGAGGATGTGGATGAAGATGAAAGAACAAGACATAACAAGAAATGGTATGAAGTTGATCCAAAACGAGTGTTTTATTTTTTCCACTTTTAAACATTTTCAAGGATTGTTATTTTTTAATCAACTTGAAGTCTTTTATATTCCAAAAATTGATCAAATACTGATTTAAGACTGAATTCAAATTGAAATTAAGTTTGTAATTTTACTCAAAATTTCACTGTTTGATCGAAGCCCCAAAAATCACTATTTCTTTATTTTAATCAATTTTTCAAAGTTGTCAAATATTGATTACCATTGCATCCACATTATTTTAATGAAATTCAATTATTGCAAATAATCAGAAACTAAAAATAAAATCAGAACACAACACCAAATTGTTTATGGGGTTGAATTCCTACGTCCTCGGGTTCGTGGTGAACCGATCCATTAATAATGTTAAAAAAATGTAAATACAATAACATTTACATTAACCAATAATGAATCAAAACCTGAAAAAATATGTTTCAGACCTTGAAGGATGTTAATGGAGCTCAGCCTCTATGTCCTTCACCTTCTTGATCCACTTGCAACAGTGTCTCCCTTTGGTTCTATGCTTTTGTGTAACTTTAACAAAAAATAACTCTGTCACAAAATATCTAAATCAGATAAATGATCACACCATCGTAATTTCTCAAAATTATGAGAAAATTTCATAT
Source organism: Taxus wallichiana var. yunnanensis (assembly GCA_018340775.1). Lineage (NCBI taxonomy): Eukaryota > Viridiplantae > Streptophyta > Pinopsida > Cupressales > Taxaceae > Taxus > Taxus wallichiana. The sequence continues at coordinate 851,461,740 of CM031234.1, forward strand.
ATAACTTGAGAGACTGGGTGTGAGCAGAAGTGCCCCAAAATTGCACTTTTTCAAAACTGTCTACTTATTGGCTTGACACAGACCTGACACTTGTTTATTACAAATCCAAGTGAGCTTTATATATACCACTTACACTAGGGTGGCGGGTTGGTAAGGCCACTTATCTTTTTAGATGAGGTGTTGGGTTCAAATCCCCCTTCCATAGGTTTAGGCACCCAATTTAGCCATTAACCCCACATTTGGTGGGAAAAGGATAGGATAAGCCTTTAAATAGCTTTTTGTCCACAAAATCCTCCTTATCCCATGGGATTAGGCTTATTCCCGTGGAATGGATTAAATAAAATATTATTATTATTATTTTAAATCTAAATCCACTAAAAACATACCAAGTTTCATGCCCATAATATGCCATTTGTCCACGTCAAAGTGTGTCACATCATCATTTGACCACAACTTTGACTATGCATATCTTTCGCATATGAACTCAGATTTGGTCCATTCAAAATGCGTCAGAAAGCTTGCGATAAGATCTATACCATGGAACTGATTTTAAAAAATTAAAAGATCATCAATTTTTCCTTGTCACCAATTGCCACGTGTCACCTTGCCATTGGTCCACTTGTTGACCTATTGACCAAAGTTGACTTCCATGTTGACTAAACTTTGACCGGACATAACTTGAGCTCAGAGTGTCCATTTTCACGTTCTTACAGTAATTGGAAAGCTCTCGAAGGATCTACTGCAATGGAATGGTCTAGGGAATTTTAGGAAACTTTTGACACTAAAAATATCCCCTGATCACTCCTCCCTACTAAGAAGGCTTTTGTCCACAAAAAGCTATGTATCAACCCACAAAACATGTTATCTCTTCTTGCATTACAAAAACACATACAAGAACCTAAAATAACATTATAGGTTAATAAAATGTAAATAGTTGATTAGCTAATTACATAACCGATCAGATAATAACACCCAATTAAGCTAGTGTTCAACTGAAACACTGCAACCCTATCAACTCTGCACACAATTGTGAACTGTCATACCCCACTGTAATGCCATCACAAATAATTGACTAGATAATAACACCCATTCTATTACGGAAAGCTAGTGTTCAATTGTCACTTTGTGATATGACTGATTACTTAAATTACAATTTCATAAACATAGATTAGTATACCAGACATCTAAATTGCCCACAATTAGGCTAGTGCCCATTGTCCATCTGAAACTATAACAACTGCAAGTATTCACTATCCAGAATAAAATAGACTATCAATGCCAAAAATAGCTATAGTCAACAACTGAATCCACGTGAATCTTCTAAAAACATTGTATCGCCATCACAAATAATAAGTCAGATAATAACACCCATCTATAATGGAAGCTAGTGTTCAACTGACACTTTGTGATTATGCTGATTACAACTGCAAATATTCACTATCCAGAATAATTAAACCATCAACGCCCAAAATGGCTATAGTCAAAATCTGAATCAACGTGAATATGCAAATATTCTATCCATACACTGAACTGTAAAGGGATATATTATAAACTGTATGCTTACCCAAATTGGTGAACTGCCATAATCTACAAAATGATCACCTGGTACCTTTGCAAACCAGTTTGTTAGTGTAATAAATTTACACCCTAATTGCAACCACATCTGATAGTTACAAAAATCAAATTTTCCCAAAATAAGGGTCTTATAAATTAGTGCAAATAACACATGTGGATACAACAAGTTTTTCTATTTATTACAATATCAAATAGGTGCTTGAATGGGTCTTATAAGCATCCATAATATTTGCACAAATGACAACACTATAAAACTGCAAGTTTCAAAATAGACATTCTGACGATGCCCATATCCATGCATACTGTTGTCAGAAATGGAATAGCTAACCAAAATGTGAGAAGATGCATATGAGTATGATGAACCTATCACTCAAATCTTCTTTACGGATACTTCCAAAAATTTTCAAAGCTTAATATAAATATAGGATCAAATCCCTAAAATATAGCTTTGAAAATGTTTGCATACTATCACCAGTTACTACAATGCAAACATAAATTTGAGGAATGTTTTACCCATCCAATTACTTGGATTTCTCTGTTTAGGTGGTTTTACTTCCCCAATACTAGAATGAGCATTTACATGAGTTAGATCAACAAATTTTGGTTTGACATTATTTTCCTTTTTAACAACTTTCCAATGTTGCACTAAAGGAACATACCAACACATCTTAACATCATGACCATTCCTTTTACAATGGGAACAAAATTTAACTTCCTTATTTTTAGGAGTCTTACCCATTTTTCCATTCCTTGAACTCTGTCTAGGAAAATGATTCCCTGTTTAGGAGAGGTAACATTTTTGCCATTTCTCGCCTTACTAGAGTGAGATTGGTCTTTTGCACCTACCTTATCATTCACAAAAGGCATTAACTTCTTTATCATATTTTTCCTCTTCCAACAATATGTTGCAGAATGATTAGTACCTTCACAAAACGTGCAAGGAAAACCATACTTTTGTCTACCAAAGCTATATTGTTCAAACTAAAAAGTTTTTAGAAGTCTTAGGATTTACTTTCCCCTTAGTTCTATTTTTAGTGTAAGTGGGAGGAGGTGGAATATCATTACCTCGTTTACTCGCTTTCTTACACCTTTCATTGTTCTTCCTAATGGTGGAATCTGAAGTTCTAGAGGCATAAATCCTTGGCTGTTAGAAGCTTGTCTTCCTTCAATTTGCTTTGGAAATTTCTCCAATTTCCATTTTCCCACTAGAATAACCCAAACCGCAAACCGAGGCTGATCCTCTACTTGTATGGGTTAGCATCACCTTGTCCATTTTTACAAGGCCCTTTTTATTAAATCCCATCTTAACCATTAATTTAGACTCAATTCCCTTAGTGTGTTTTTCAAACTGACCCAAAGGAATATATGAAACTAAATTAGATGAAGTATTTTCAGTGAACAACTTATAGTGCATTATGTCATATTACCTACATCTGATTTAGAAGGCATTTCCTTCTTGTGTTCACCTTATTGCTGACTTTGCCAAGAGGGCATCCGTGGTCCGTATTTCTTCCTGTAACTCTTTAACAAAGCCCATAAACTTCTTGCTCTTTGCAAGAATCTTGTTGACATACTCCTCTTTCTTGGTTATAGAGGATTGTGGCTCAAATTTTAACCGCACTATTTCCTATTCTAAAGAATATAATTTATCTCTCAAGAAAGAGTTTTCTTGCTGGATTTGGCGGTTAATGGCTTCAATCTCATCCAGTTGCTCCTGTTTGGATGACTTGCCCATGATTCCATGTTCCTGCAAACACAACATGTACTTCCAAAATTGCACACTTGCAAAAGAAGATTAACAAGCCCCAAAATGTTTTCACACTGAAAATTGAAATCAATATTGAAACTGAAGCCAAATTTTCAAACACAATTAGAAGCTAATCTAGCAATCTAACTGCTCTGATACCAAACTTGATCCGAAACAGGTGTTTTAATTTTTCCACTTTTAAACATTTTCAAGGATTGTTATTTTTTTAATCAACTTGAAGTGTTTTTTATTCCAAAAATTGATCAAATATTGATTTAAGATTAAATTCAAACTAAAATTAAGTTTTGATTTTACTCAAAATTTTTGTTTGATTGAAGCCCAAAAATCAATATTTTTTTTTAATTTTAATCAATTTTCCAAAGTTGTCAAATACTGATTACCATTGCATCCACATCATTTTAATGAAACTCAATTATGAAAATAATCAGAAACTAAAAATAAAATCGAACACAACACCAGATTGTTTACGGGGTTCAGAATTCCTACGTCCCGGGTTTGTGGTGAACCGATCCATTAATAATGTTAAAAAATGTAAATACAATAACCTTTACATTAACCAATAATGAATCAAAAACCTAAAAAATATGTTTCAGACCTTTGAAGGATGTTAATGGAGCTCAGCCTCTATCCTTCACCTTCCTGATCCACTTGCAACAATGTCTCCCTTTGGTTCTATGCCTTTGTGTGACTTTAACAAAAAAATAACTCTATCACAAAAGATCTAAATTGGATAAATGATCACACCATCACGATTGCATAAAATTTTTGAGCAATTTTCATATATAATTTGAGACACAGGTGTGGATGAAGTGCCCTAAAATTGTACTTTTCCAAAATTGCACCTTATTGGCTTGACACAGACCTGGCACTTGTTTATTACAAATACAAGTGAGCTTTATTTATACCACTTACAAGAGGGTGGTGGGTTGGTAAGGCCGCTTATCTTTTTAGATGAGGTTCTGGGTTCAAATCCCCTTCCATAGGTTTAGGCACCCAATTTAGCCATTGACCCCACATTTGGTGGGAAAAGGATAGGATAAGCCTTTAAATAGCTTTTTGTCCACAAAATCCTCCTTATCCCATGGGATTAGGCTTATTCCCGTGGAATGGATTAAATAAAATATTATTATTATTATTTTAAATCCAAATCCACTAAAAACCTGCCAAGTGTCATGCCCATAATATGCCATTTGTCCATGTCGTGTGCCACGTCATCATTTGACCACAACTTTGACTATGCATATCTTTCGCATACGAACTTAGATTTGGTCCATTCAAAATGCATCAGAAAGCTTACAATGAGCTCTATACCATGGAACTAATTTTTAAAAAATTACAAGACCATCAATTTTGCCTTGTCACCAATTGCCACGTGTCACCTTGCCATTGGTCCACTTGTTGACCTGTTGACCAAAGTTGACTTCCATGTTGACTAAACTTTGACCGGACATAACTTGAGCTCAGAGTGTCCATTTTTCACGTTCTTACAGTCATCGAAAGATATCTAAAGGATCTACTACATTGGAATGGTCTAGGAAAGTTTAGGGAACTTTTAACATTGAAAAATATCCCACGATCAAAAGTGGTCAAGTTAGATTTCCAAACGAGGGATGATGGGGATGATATTTGAGGAAGTCTGAGATATTTTGTGCAAGGAAGAAAGAGGAGGGAAGAGGATGTGTTTATGGGGAATGAAGAGAAAATGTGGATGGTGGGAAGGTGGAGTGAAGGGGAAAGGAAAGGAGACAAATCATTTTTAAGAGACTCTTAAGTAAGATCGATCATGTTGTAAGAATGGTTAAGTAGGATTGCCAAGCCGAAGAAGAAGAAGAATGATAAAAAGATTGAGCAATGTATACCAAAATGGAACAAGAGATGAAAGGAGGTGATAACAAGGAAAGCGAATGAGTGTGATATGAGTAGATGGAGAGTGTGAGGGTAATTCTTAATTAGGATGCCTATGTTGTGCGAGTGATGATGCCAGAGTGTTAAGCAGAAGTTATGGAGTGGGAAGACATTTCTAGTGTTCAATGGAATAGAAAATGGTGGAGGAGTTTCTACAGTGGTAGGATCTTAGGAAAGAGATGCATTGTGATTAAGAATCCTACGTGAAATGGGTGGTTAAGTAAGATCGTCAAGCCAAAAGAAGAATGAAATGATAAAATAGATGCCAGTAAAAGGATATTAAGAGAAAAACACAAAAATAATTGCTCGGGTGGAGGATGGGTGAAGTATCGAAGAAAGAATGGAGAAGGACGAAGTGGGTGAGAAGAGCAATGGAGAATGAGATGGGGTGAATTTTAGGAAAAAATTGGGTTGACAAAGGAGACTAGGAGGAAGGAATGGTCAACAAACGTGATTACGAATGAGACCTTTTCCCAAATGACAGGTCTACTTTGAGTAGGATTTCCATGCTACGTGGGGATTTATGTGGACGTGCTAAGTTTGGGGATGAAAGTCTTGTGAGGGTGAAGAAGATGATGTCTATGTTAGGTTATAGACAAGAATAAGAGCAATGAGAAGGGTAATGGGTGGATGATTGGATGATTGGAGATAAGAGAAGGAAAATGCAAGAGGATGGATGGAGAAAGGTCACATTGGTCATGGTGGGGGATGAGAAGCTGTTAGATAATAAATGCTACTTGAGAGATATTCTCAAGTAGAATTCACAAACTACAACGGAGATCAAATAGAATTCCCAAACTAAATAATGTATCAAAGAGAATGTGTATAAATAGTAAGATATTTCATGGATTTATGGATGATGTTAATAGGGGACATCCCTAAGAGTAAAAATATAGATGCAAATTTTATGATATGAAATTTGATTTCTAAAAATATAATCATAATTAAAGATGATTTTGATGAGATGAGTATCACATAACCATAGCAAGGTCCATGTAAGAAATTTATGTTTATAACCGGATAGGAAGTAAACAAGAAAAGGCACTACTCAAAGCATTGCACTTATGGCGATAGCGAGGTGTTAGTACATAACTAATGACATGTGATTATACCAAAAGACCAAGAGGGAGATATGGATGAAAGATTCTCATAATCCTAATATTGACATGATGAGGTATTTGAGATGTAACTTGTATACGGGAAGAAGGGTCTCCAAAGGTAGTGTTCCTTAAGTCTATTCCCCAGCTCTGGGAAAGGGAAAGAACAATAATAGAAGAAAGTTGATCAATGCGGGAAGCTTTCTGAATGCCATAACAAAAGATTAGCCATCCTTCGAGGGTACGGTCTACTGTATATATAACATGGATGGTGATAGTAAAATACATGATAGCCATCCTTTGAGGGATCAGTCTATTTCTTTTTATTTTTCTTTGATTTTGATTTTAATTTGCATGCTTTTCTTTTTATTCTTCTTTTTACGTTTTGTATGCATAGTTATCCTTCTAGGGATCAGTCTGTTTTTGGATAACTTTTATTTATTTTTGCATGCTTGAATTTTAGCTTTATATGGGGGAGAGCTAGGAATAACTAAGTATACCACTTAGGAGGGGATGATGACTGTACAAGAGACACCCCTATACCCTTTACATGACTATCATAGGAAAGTGAGAGGGTGATGAATGTAATGATTATGGGGTTCTTACCACATGGGAGATCTTATCCATAATGAATATGTTATGAGTATAGCCATGGTACTCATATTCAAGGCCATATCCAAGTAGTGACAGTAGACCACATAATTCATATCATTACCATGATAAATGGAAGGGGATAATGGTGGAGACATGGTCTAAAGATAAAACTATGTTCATAAGTGCATGTACTAACAATAGAATGGCCTTAAGTGCAATGCATTAAGGGGTTTGATCTTTGGTTTACCCTTAAGGGAAGCCAAATGATAAGCCCCTGACCCATACTTATGTGTGATAATATATGGTCTGATCCAGTTGGGAGTAAATTTTCCCTACCGACTCCTTGATTAAAGTTGCGTCGAGATAAGATAAGAATTTTGGGAGGATGAGTGAAGGTAAAACTATGTGCTACCCTTTCAGGAAGTAAAAATATGTGTCCTTAACGAGACAAATAGATGGTCAAAAGGGTGGGATTAAGAGGCACACAATCATGGCCACAAAGGTGGACTTTGGTGAAAAATATGGTCCTTTATTAGAAGGACAAACATGGCCTCAAAGGAGGAATTTGATGACACAATCATGGCCACAAAGGTGGACTTCAATGAAAAAGATAGAAATATGGTCTCTTAACGGAGAGAAAAACATGGCCACCACAGTGGGCTTAAGATGAAAATAAATGGTCCCCTAAGGGATATATGCATATGGCCAAAAATGTGGGCTTCACATGAGATGAAGATTTTAATGGGGTTAGTTTATATTAGATGGATTTGAATGAGGTAAATAAAGAAATGTCAAGGATTAAAGCATCTCAGCGTGAAAGGAGAGTTGTTTAGATAGGAAATGCAATAATACAAATGATATGCTCAACGATGAGGGGAGGCTACTCCCCCAGCGAAAGAGATTATATCACTAAAAGAAAATTAGATGTGGATAGGTGAAAGAGATTAGATGATGATAACCTTTGATTTGGATTAGGTAGACGCATTGGGGATCATAGGAAAATAGTGTTGATGAATAAGGGAGGACCTTTTGTATGAGTAATAACACGCGAAGGAGAGATGTTAATGAAGGATGGAGGAGAATACTTAGAGACTTCGATAGACGTGGAATTAATTGTAGATAAAATGGTAGAGGGAAAATCCTCAAAAGGTCATCTCTTTCAATGAGATCATGGATGACAGTCTAAAGGGCCTTACAACACTCGATGTTATGACCTGGGTATGATGGTAGGCACAAATGAGGTGGGGATCAAACCATGAAGGCTCCTTACTACTGCTTGGGGTAAATGCCTTGATCGGTGGAAGTGTAATGGTGTAAATTTGTAATAAGTGTTGAAGGGTTTCCACATATGATTCAATTGATACATTAGTATATGTATTTTCTTAGGAATCCTTTGACTTAGATCTTGATGAAATTTTTTGCGATGTGGTTGTATGAGTTGTCTTGGAGGATTGCATCATGTCATTCCATAATTTTGATTCAAATCTCAAGGGATTGCTGGATGTTTTTTATTTTGGTTGGTGGAGTGATTGTGATGCCTTAGATGGAGATTGATGTTGCCCCAAAATATATGATGCATATTTGTTATTCATTTCGAAATGTCTATCTTCTTTTGGGGACACTCAAGAGATCATTGTGGAAGTGTACCAAGGATCTTAGATTTGGATGGTGAAGAAGAATTCTTGGAAGGGATGATATTGATTTCATTCGGAGGGTCTAAAGGTTGTGTCTTAGTTGATACAGGTGGAAAAATTAGTTTTCATGGTGATGTCCGATGAATTTTGGTTTTTGTGGAGGAATCTATAGATGAGATGAGAGGGTTATTATAAGTTGTTGTAAGTTGAGGTTCTATCCAAGATTCTTCAAATGATGTAGAAGAAGAGGGTAGTGTGTTTGACAAAATTAGAGGGTGGAAAGAGGAACTGAGATAGAATCAATAGATGGTAGGATAGGAAAAGGTGGAATAGATGAGGATGGGGGAGTATTAGGAAACCCGATGGATGAGGATGTAGAAAGATGAGTTGTATTCATTTTGGATGGGGAAGGATGTTCCTCCTAAGTGAGGAAATCATCTTCCTTAATGAGGTCATGGACGATGGTCTGAAAGGCCCTACACTACTCAATGTCATGGCCTAGAACATGATGATAGGCACAAATGTAATTTTGATTGAACCATGTAGGTTTGCTGATATGTTGGTTTTAAAATGGTACTTTAAAACCATAGTCAAGGGACAACAAGTCCCTCCTCTTTATGGGAGAGGTTCCCTTATTGAAAGCAAACAAATCTTATATACAAATGTACAACTTTCATCTTAAGGCTAGACTTTTGACATCTTGAAATGATTTTATACCAAAATAGATTATCAATACAAACGAATGGAAGAACTGAAGAAAGGAAAGAGAAAAATATAACAATACTTTAGGAAATATAGATAGCAGAGTATAACCCTATACGTACTAAGCAAGAGTGATACAAAATAGAATCATTCACATTCACAACATAAGATATCATTCCATAGACACAAATTTCTAGAAATCATATCAATAAGAACACAAAGTTTCTTATCATAGAAGATAAATGATCCACGAATTTTAGGTAAGCAAGAAGGGACAATGGAGGAAGATAGAGAAAAGGGAAAAATCCTTCTATATTGATTCACTTTTGATTATAATTACACTTCAAAAGTATCAGATTCCCTTTTGAAATGAGCCAAGATCTTATATTTATAGATGAAGCAAAAAGAGGAGAAGAAGAGAAGTAAGAAAATCTGATTGGGAAGATCAACCACCAACCATTAATGCCCCTACGCAATCTGGCTGCCTATAATTTGGCATCTTTGAAAAAGAAAGGATAGAAGATCAGATCAAATTTGATCTAGTTGAAGCGGTCGATCACATATTAATGGCACAAAATATGTTTTCCATATTTTCACCCAAATCAAGATATCCATTTGGTTCTCCATGTCTATTTGGCATGTTGGAGAAGGAAGGATGGAAGATTGGATCAAATCGATATGTTTGAAGCAATCAGATCACATATTAATGGTGTGAAAGACATTTTCTAGATTTCCAACCATCAAATCCTACTAAAAATAATATTTTATGCTTCCATGGTGTAGAGGAGACCAAGATCTTTCCAACAATATAAAATTTGTCGAATTTTGAGCACTGGAGTGAAAGTTATGCTCATTTGAATATTTGAATCAAATCCATACAAAAATGGTGAAAATGCAATTTTCAAAAATGGATCCGTGGGCCTGAAATTGAAATTGCGCCAAACTAACATGTGGCATCATCCGTGGGCTCACAATATGCAAAAGGGTCTGTCCATACAGGGGCCACGTGGTGATCTCACATGTCTTAAGATTTCACCCCCTCTTTTTACTCTAGAAGTTGCGTTGAACTGACACGTGGCGTCGCTCGTGGGCCTACTCCATTTCCTTTGTATTCTTCCTAATTCCCTCCTATTGGTAGAGATGTTCTACCGACCTGAGACATGTGGAGGGATGACACATGTTTAGAACTACCCCCAAACTTTGCTTTTGAAAGAGCGCTGATTGGATGCATGGAGGCTTCCGCAGACTTCAAACTTTTTAATGGTCGGCTCTGTCCCCTGTTGATTTTGACCATGTGGTGAGTTGGCGCTCATTTGGGGACTGCATCTAGATTTTAGCTTTGAAGATGTGCCAAGCTGATGCATGTAATCTTCCTTCGGCCTGTTCCGATATTGGAATTTTCAATGGTCGGTGTCCCCTTTTGGACCTAGGACACGTGGAGGGCTAGCACTAGTTCAGGGTCTTTCTTTGGGCCGTGCCTTTGAAGTTGCACCTGATGAGACACACGGAGAGTTTGCGCTCACTTAGGATCCTTCTTTGAACTTGGAATTTGGAGGTTTATCGTTGGGATGCATGGAGGCTTCTACCGGCTCTTTATACTTAGCCGATTCAATGGCTGGCTTTGTCTTTTCAGATTCTAACCATGTGAAGGGTCTACGCATGTTTGGGGTCTCCGCATTTGTGCACCTAACCAAAAGTGCATTGAAGAGACACGTGGCACCTAAGTGGTAAAGGAGTCATGACTCACTTTATAATTTTACTTCTTTTGGAAACAAGGCTCAAAATCTCAAAGTTCTCCGCCAACCCGCTTCCTCGTTTTGACTTTTCAATGCGGGCTCAAGACCCCAATGGAGTCATGGAGCATTTTATAACTTTTAACTCTCTTTTTGGAAATAAAACCAAAATTCCCAAAATGCTCCGATGGCTCACTGCCTTCCCGTTTTGACTTTCAATGCGGGCTCAACATTTGACTTTATCCCTTGGCATGAGCGGGGCCACGGTTCACTTTATTCCTTTATTCCTTTTATGGAGATGAAGCCAAAATTCCTAAAGTGTCCCAACAACTCACCTCTTTGCTTTGAATTTTCAACGGATATTCAATACATGGCTTTGGCGGGGTTGCGGCTCATTTTGTAACTTTATTCCTTTTGGTAATAAAGCCAAAATTCCCAAAAGGCTCCGACAACCCACATTCATGCTTCGAACTTAAAAAAGCCGTGTGTCCTTTTGCGGGCCTTATGAATTCATTTATACTTTTACGCCCTTTTTTCCATAGTGCATCAAAACATGAAAAGGGCCCACCTTTCTACCATATCTCGATTTGACCAATCAGGATCCTTTGGGCCCGAGCCAATTTGATACTTTTGCAAAAATAGCAAAAGTGACAAGGTCACCAAATAAACCTGCCATGCCGCATCCAATTAGATATGTCCACATACTTGTGGATGTTGGGGCCAAAAATTGACAGGGAAGATATGCTCATCATTCACAACTGTAGAAAAAAATACAGAGGAGGGGAAACTCCATTTATGCCCAAATTTCAAATTGTTCTCCATGGAAAGAGAAGCTGCAAACAATACAAGGCTCGACATGATCCATAACCAAAAGATAAGGATTGAAAATTTCATTCGAATGAAAGAAATAATTTTCAAGCATCTAGACAGGAAGACAAAAATTTTATCAAACCATGCGGACTGCAAGATTTTAAATTAACAAGGTGAGATTGCAAATGAGCACCAAATTCTTCAAAGCATGAATTTTTCTATCTCTCCAGACTTCTCAATCTGCTCAAACATATCTCAAAGGCACCAACTAAAATTTTTGAAACTTGACTTGAAAAATGAGGGGGATTTTGAGGGTGACAACTTGCTATAAGGATCCCGATGTCTAATGGAAGGAAACACAATTGCATAAGTTTGAATTAGATGTTGAAGGATGTCTATGTATGACCCAATTGAAGTGTCGAAAATAAGATAAATATTATGGGTTTTAAGATGATGTTTTGGCTTGGATTTAGATGTGGAAATATGGGATGTTGATGTATAAACTAGTATATATGTCGATGATGGGGATGGATTGCATTGCGGTTTCAGTTTTTGGTTTCAATTTTAATGTTAGTTGATGATTCATGGTCACGTGAACCGGACTGAGGAGGTACTCAAATAAATTTGATGGAGAATGAAGGATCCTCTTTAAAATATTCTTCACTTGGAGGTTACATGGTTTTGGAAGTGTGTGAAGAATGAGGGGACATTTGCATTTGGATAGATGAGGTAAACAATGCAGATTTTTAAGTGGAAGGAATAGATTAGTTTGGTTTGGGAAGGATGCATCCTTCCTTAATGAAATCATGAACAATGGCTTGAAATGATCTACAATGGCCAATATCGTGTCAGGGGTATAATGATATGTGAATACAGGGATGAAATCAAACCATGACGACTTCTTGCTCACATTGGGGTCAAAGGCCGAATAAGTGGAAGTGTGATTGTAGAAATTTGTAACAAGTGTCAGAAGACCTCTATACATGATTCGATTAAAGTGTTAGTAGGTGCTTTGGATATGCAAAATCTCTTGGTCTTTTGAGATGGAGTGGATATTTGAGATAATTGAATGTTGAGGAAAAATTTTAAACATGTTTATGTCTTGATGGCTAGAAGCTAGTTGTGATTTTAGTTAAGGGATTGGGGTTACATTGTTTAGAAGAAGGAATATTATTTTCTTGTATAAGTGAATTTTGAGGCAATATTTGAGAGGTTCCATCCTTGGGAGGAACAACAATACTTTCTACCAAAGAATCTGGAGGTGGTACTGATAGAGGCGTAGGAAGGAATATTTGTTCGTTGGAATCTAAGGAAGGTGGAAATTGATTTGGTTGCACTGATGAGGTAGAAAAATTATTTGAAGTTGAATCCATTTGAATTTCTTTCAAAGGTTCTTCAAATGATGTAGGAGGGGAGGACAATGTGGACGTGGTCTCAATGACTGATGTAGTAGGTGCAGGCACTGGGATTGGGTCTATGGTTGGCATTATGGAAAAAGTTGGAATAGATGTGGAAGATGGAGTGGATGAGGTATATACAGGTATGGAATCAACAGTGTATGTGGGTATGGGTATTGAAAGAGGTGCTAGATGTACAATATTAATTGAATAAGAATCAAACTTGTGTGGTGTGGGAGGTAAAAATGGATTTAACGACGGTGGATTTGGGTAGGTTTGTTGGAAGATATCCAGGAGTTGAGATTGAATTGGTTGGGAGGTTGTGTAATGTTGGGAATTAGGGACATAGTGTGATGGATGAGATTGTTGAGATACAGGAAGTGTGGTAAATGATGTAGGAGGGAAGATAATGTAGTATTGGCATAAGGTGATGGGGATAAAGGAGAACTTTGTGGTGGAGAACTAGAGTTACGGTGAAAGTATTTATAAAGGTGGCTAGATAGAGACAAACACAAGGTATTGATCATGCTAGTTGTCCGAGGAGTAGTAGTAATTGATGTGGTAGGCATGAAGGCTGTAGTTATGGCTGGTGTGTGTGTAGGATAAGTATAAGATGGTCTTGGTTGTACAACACAAGGAGTGGATAGATAAGGATATAAGGAAGCTTGGTATGTTAAAGTTGGAGGAGATGTTTGATAGGATTCTTGAGGTTGGATTAACATATTTGATTGTGGGTACATACAAGAAGTGTGAATGTTGGTAAATTGTGGTGATTGGTACATACAAGAACTATTTAGGATGAAGTTTTGTGCCATTTGAAATAGAAAAGTTAAGAAAAAAATTATTTTTATGTGTTTGTTTTTGTTTTGATGAAGAACACATGTGAAAGGAAAAATAAAATGGTTGTAAGAGGACCTAGAAGAAGGTAAACTATGTTTGGTTTCAGGTAAGTTGTGGCTAGGAAATGTCTAAAACGGTTTCCTATTGGGTGATCAAATCCCAATCAGTGAACTAGGTGAAAGAAATGTCTTGGTATGTTGATTAATTTGTGAGGTTTCACAAAGTGTGTGGTAATATATTTGATGCAGAGAGTTAAACCCCATATTTAATCTATATGAGTAGGTAGGATGCACGGGGTTTGTTTTAGACCAAATTTGAAATATGAAATTTGATGCAAAAATTACCTAGAGAATGACATTACCATGCAGAAAAGAGAAAATAGGGAGAAATGAAAATGCATGTATACCACTTTTCCTTTTTATCTAACAGCAAGTTGAGGTAAACAAGGAGTATGCTTGAATAATCAGGTGACAGGTTGCAAAGCGAGAAAATGATAACAGATGCTAAAGAAGCACTAGAGAACATTTTCCCTATTATTGGATTGTACTTGATAACATGGTGTATTTTAAAAGTGCCCGATTAGTGGCTAGAACATTGAGGTACCCTAAAATGGCACCGTTTATATTTGAGGATGAGGTTGATGAAAGAGGGTTTAGGTGTGTTTTTGTTTCAATGGTTATCTTCGAGAATGTAATGTTATTTGTAAGTTTGTGGGGTGTACCTCATGGATTTCATAGAATGTCCCTGTAAAAGAAAATAAATATAATTAGTGCATGTGGTCAAAATGACATAACTGCCGTAAAAGATGTTGTTTACAAAAAGTACCTCTGTAGGAAATAAAAATAATTAATCGAATGGATAAATAAAACATTGTAATGAACTAACTATAAACTACAAAATTGATGTATGAGATAAATCATTAAATAAAATTATGGAAGCATATAATACAAATTATTAAGGATGAAGTGATATGAAATTATTAAATGAACTATGGTATAATAGGAAAACCTATAAACGACAAAAATATTAATGTATGCATTTGGATTGTGAATTATAAATAGAAATAACTATAAAATGATTGAATGTTGACTTTAGGAGGACAAGAAAAAAAGTGGTGGGGGACAGGTGGACTGATATGTTGAAAATGAAGACTTTGAGGAGGATGAAAGCAATTCAATTTGAAATTTGTAACGATGATGGGAGAAATAGGTTAAGGTGATGAAAATAGTGGACCTTTAACTTGTTCTCCTTCTCTAGGCACACTCCTACTTCTTCCGTAGATTCTAAAGCTAGAGTTTGTCTTTCTATGGTGAGGATACATGTTAAGTCCTCAAGGCACTCAAGGGAAGATTCATAATTTTGTGTGGGGTGATAGGTCAGATGCTTCAAAATAATGGCATCTATGATGGATTACACCTTCTTATGTACTTTAAGTACCCTTTCCTTTTCTTCCCGAGTTCACACTTTATCTAAGTGCTAATTAACTCCTCCTGCTTTAAATCCTTGGCCTTATTTTCTAGCTCTTCCTCCTTTTCTAGTTTTTCTTCTAGAAATATTATCCTGTCATTTTGTCCAAAGAGTCTAGCTTAAACCTCAACTGAGACCTTGTTGAGCACATTGCATAACTACTCATCCGAGATCTATTGAGCATTTACCAAGGGGTTGTCTCCCTTTGACCCAAGTATTTCCATTAGTGCCCCCTGTCTTACCTCAAACTTTGGCTCGTCAATGTGGGAACAAATTTCCTAAGAGAGAATCTTCCTCTTATGAGGGTATACAACTTCTTCATCAAATGAATTCATATCCACGAGTTGATCTGTTGGGAATGTGATTTAGAAGCACTCGTGTAACACCTTGTTGGGATCATTAATGTAGCTCATTCCTTGCCTCTGGATCTCCATGCACTTTCCCCATGTGTGCATACCCTTAGGAATAATTACCAATAGATTAGGGTCTTCCGCGCTGTCATGATCTTTCCCTATGCTTTCTTCCTTGTCCTCTTCCATCACTATATCAGCGTTGCACTCCAATTCTTGTTCTACCAAGGCTTTGATGATTTTTGTTGCTTCTCTTTCTACCACCTCGTTTACTTGCTCCTTCGTGAGGCTTGGAGTTTTCTTGATCCTACATGCCAACCTCTTCACTTATTCCCATGTCCTGGGTGCCTTCCTCCTCCTGGCTACCCTTGCGCCATACGAAAAGGAACTCATGTTCTTCTTCTCCGCCCTCTTCTTTTGAACTGTGCATACTGAAAACAAGTGGTCCTTGGTCCTCTTGATTCATCTTCTTCATCGTCATCCCTCTCACCTATGTATTTTTCCAAGATTTATGTTTCCTCCGAGTCAACTTCCTCCATCACCTTCTATTTCTTCCTAATTAGGGATTCCAGTATAGGAGACTATGCTTTCTCTTCCTCTTCCTCTGGTGATTTCTCCTCTATGATAAGATTTTCCTTTTCTCATGCCCTTCTTCTTTGGTGGGTACCTCTTCCTGTGTGTGTAATTACTTTTTCTAGCACTTGTTCTCGAGGCGCCTACCGCTTGAGTATCTTGGGCACTTGGTGCCTTTTTCTTTATCTCCTCTGTTTCATTCTTCTTGGGTGTGGTCTTCTTCCTACTGTTAGGTCCTCAGGTATAGCTATCACATTTTCAAGATAAGCACCCTTCTCAAACTTGGGCCTTATCCGAAGGTATACACATGTCACAGACCTCTCTGTAATAGTCATAGTTATGGGTTTCACTATTTGGACTTCATGCGACATGTACTTTTCGACGTACACACACTTATTAGGGTAGACCAATGTTCTACACATCTCCTTGTGGTCTCGGTCTAAACTTAGGAGGTCAAGCTTTAACTTCTTAGACTCCTTGAATTTGTTAACTCCCACCTGGAAGTATTGAGCTGTGAAGGTGAATGGGAGCTTGCACCATGGGCTCATGGTTTCATCAGTCAACTTGAACCTACCAATACAAAAGTGTTGGTATACAGTGAACTCAACTTCTCCTACTATAAGCATTGGAATTTGTTCTGGTATTCTCCATTCTACCCTAAACACATTCTTTAAGTGTGTATACAATTTTCAAGTTGCACCTTATGAAAGGGAATCATGCTATCACAAGTGTATTTCTCAAATATTTTTGCAGGTGAGGGTCTTCCTCTGGGTACTCCCAAACAAACTTATCTGTTGCATCTGGTACCCCGATCTCTAAGAACACAATGGTTAAGAGGACATTACCAAAGAGAATATTGTCTCCTTCCTGTGTATTGGTGATAATTTCATCTATAATGTATGTGGATAGATTGTAGATGGTGCCCTCTGATATTTTTCTACAAACATTCAACTAGGACTTGTTTACCTACGTCCATCTTTCTTGCACGTTGAGTTTTGTTACCAGGCGCGTGGCCATTCTCATCACTAGGTCTTGGATATCCCCAATATCAAAGTACCTTGACCCCTATATGCAGCCACTGTATCCTTAATTGCTTCCTTGTCACATAGGTCATCCTTTATATCTTCTCCTTCATAGATAAGTCTTGTGAATCTTGAAATGAGTTGAGGGGTTATGTGTATCTTGTGCCCCATAAAGTGAAAGTTGTCTTCATGAATGCACGACATTAGCCACTGATAGAGGCACTCTGGCTTTCCGAAGTAGGTCAACTCATAGAGTTGCAATAATCCTTCCTTCTCTAACTTCACCTTGACTTCATCGCTATAAACTGGTAACCCCTCAGGTGTTCTCTGGTTAGTCAGGCACATTAACTCCAGCAGCATTTCCTTTTCAATCATGTTTGTGTGATGATTGTAGTCACTTACTGTCATTTCTCTCAATTGCTATTCACATTCCATCTGAGTGAAACCCCATATGGGGTATTGTATTTTCGCATACCATTCCTCGTTGGTATATGTGGTGGTTTTTTTTTTTGTTTCCCTTGCCCTTTATTTTCTTAGGTGTTATTCCGTTAGTTTCTTGGGTGCCATTTTGTAGGTTTATCACTTCCACTTCTCTTCCTAGATTTTCTCTTCTACCCTTTCCAAGTTTAGATCTTGAACTTGTGAAGAAACTCCTTTCCAACCCATGTCCTAGCTATCAAACCCTAATTGGAATATCCCCTTCACAAGATGACACTTCTCCACAACTCTCTCCATGCCCGTGAACTATCTCCCTCCTGGTTTGTAGATCCAAACTAGTCACTCACGATTAAATTTCTCTAATTTTTCTTCACATGGATCAACTCGAAACCATAGTTCATAAAAGCTCTTCCTCTTCGTATTCACAAAGTAAATGATGAAGTTCCTAACCTTCTATTTATAGTTTCTCCCACTTTTAGCATTAAATGCCACTTCACCTACCACCATAATTTAACACTTAATGTGGATTTTAAAAACAAACCCATCTTTAGTGCCTTGACTCACATGCCCCACCCCTCATGCAGACAATTCCCCAACCTTCGGTGCACAACCAATCCATCTTGATAGGAGAATATTGTGCTCGTAACTAACACTCGAAGGAAATTCTTTTGTCATGATTTTTTCTCTCGATACCTCATGTTGTGTTTGCACTTTCTCCTTTCTTGTACATGGATCTACAATATAGCCTTACCCCGACACTAACCATCCTTTTCACCTTTCCTCCCATGCACTTCCTTTTCCAGGCCGTCAACCGGGCTTTCTAATGTAATCCTTCCTAGCAGTTCACTCTTCAATTTGTTCCACCTTACTCCACCCCACACTAAATTGATGTGTGGTCCTCTATGCGATTACAACCTTCAAATAGTAATGAGATTACGGTGCCCAAGGTGCAAAACGAAAAATAATGAGAAAGGGAAACACAAGAAAAGGAACATGCATTAAATGAAATCCTAAAATAACTGGAAACATTGCCTTATTTACAAACACCTAGAAGATTTATTTATAGTAGGGCTTTAGCCTACTCCCATTGAAGTGTCCTAGCAATCTCGTCCTATCCAGTGCTTGTAACTGGCACACGCTGAATCAAGGATGTACGAGATGATGTAAGGACCCAACTAATGCACCTTCAACTTCCTAGGATGGTGCGAAACTTAGAATCATATAGTAAGACCATCTGCCTAACCTCAAACTTCTTGTTTTTAATGTGATGATCATGCCATGCCTTATGTTTTTCTTTTTTGTCTTCTGGCTCCACCTGGTGAGTGATCATCTTTCGTCCAATTACATTAACTTTTCTATTCTTTCCTCCAGTGCTTGTTCATCATCTAATCCTCTGCACGCGCTATATGCAGAGAAGGTAACATGAATTCAACTGGAAGGACAGCCTCTGCGCCAAACACCAATTGAAATGGTGTGGCCTTATTCAACCTCTTGTAGGTTTTCCTATATGCCCAAAGAATAGATGCTACTTTGTCATCCCAATCTTGTCTACCAACATCATAGATCTTAGTCAATCTATGACTAAGTATTTTATTGAATGCCTCAAGAGTTCCATTTTCTTGAAGGTGATATAGAGTAGTTTTATGATGGGCCACCATGAATTCTGACAATAGAATCATGACTGTCTCATTGAGGAAGTGTGTACCTCTATCACTTGTCAAACTCAATGGGCATCCATACCTACTGATTATGTTTTCCCATAAAAATATAGCAGTTGGTAGTTGCTTTGTGTAATCCTTTGTAGGTGTTGCCTCTTCCCAACTTTTCAAATAATCGGGGCAAGTGAGGATATACCATGAACCAGTCCTTCATATACTGCTTTGGCGAGATTGGTTCGACAAAGTTGATAGCCCACTTCTCAAATGGTTCTATGCTGGCTATTGGTTGTAAGGACATTTCATCTCTTTTTCCAAGTTTTCCAAGGCACTGACAATGGTCATAGGCCTTGCAAAACTCAATGCAATCTTGATAAATGGTTTCCCCCAAATCCCTACGAGTAGAATCTTCCACGAACTTGCATTTCCAACATAGTGTCCTCCTGCAATACCACCATGTACTTCTTCCATAATTGTAATACACTCATGTTCTAGTACACAACGGCAGAACCTCATCACGACCCATTTTGTACAGATCTCCACTAATTAACATGTAGGGCACAATGTGTATGGCCAACTTATTCTTCTCCAAGGCCTTCATTCCAACTGGCGCACACCTGTTTTGAGAAATACCAAAATGTCCTCCAAATTTGAGGGTGTGTGCTGCAACCTAAATAGTTGCACATCTGGCATAGTCTCTTCAATACTCTGTGTGTCCTCCCCTGAATCAATCCTAGACAAATGATCAGGTCCAGAATTACTTTTTCCTGGTTTGACAACCACCGTGAACTTGAATTCTTAGAACAATAGTACCCACTAACATATGCGCCCTTATAGAATGGGCTTGTTCACCAAGTATTTCAATGTCATATGGTCAGTGTAAAATATAAAAGGGGTTGCCAACAAATACTACCTAAATTTATGAAGTGCGTAGATCATTGACAATGCCTCGCGCTCAATTGTAGTGTAATTCTGCTCTACCAGTGTCAAATTCCTACTTGCAAAGGATAAAGGGTGATCAACAATCCCTTCACTAGGTTATGCAAGTACTGCTCCAGTGGTGGTTCCTGAGGCATCCACATGAACATGGAAAGGCTTATCCTAAGAAGGGAATCGTAGGATAGCTGCGGTGACAAGCCTAACCTTCAAAGTGTCAAATGCCTTCTGTTGTGTCTCTCCCTAATGAAAGGCACTTTATGTCTAAGTAACTCTTCTAAAGGTGTGGTTATCTTGACATATGCCTTGGTGAACTTCCTGTAGTACCCTATATGCCCAAGAAATCTGCGCCTTGCGCTTTGACAAGTAGGCTCCCTCAATCCCATAATTACTGCAACTTTTGTGGGATCTACCAATAGGCCCTCCTTACATATGATGTGCCCCAATAATATTCCAAACGGGGTAGAAAAGACACATTTCTTAATGTTGAGGGATATCCTCAATCGCCAACACCTTTCAAGCATCACCTTAAGTTGTCACAATGGTCCTTTACTAACCCATATACTATCCAATCATCTAGGTAGACTTGAAGGAATTTATGGATGAAGTCCTAGAAAGCTTGTACCATAATGCGCGAGAACACAACAAGCACATTCTTCAACCCAAAAGGCATGACTGTATAAGAGAAACTTCCCCACTCAGTGGCGAAATTCATCTTCCTTTGGTCCTCTTTTGTAATTCTTACCTAGTGATAGCCCGAGAATCCATCTGTGAAAGAATAGACCTCACGCCCTGCCACTCCTAATATTTCTTCAGGAAAAGGGGTCGAGAAAGGATCAATGATACACACTACATTCAAGTCACCGTAATCAAAACAGATCCTTATCCTTTCATCCTTCTTGGTGCTAATCACCATTAGACTTATCCATTCTGACTCTTTAGTAGCTTCAATAATGCTCAATGCTATCATCTTATCTATTTCTTCCTTGACCTTCACACGCAAGTTAGGATTCATTTGGTATGGTCTCTTCCGAATGGGTGTGCACCTTCCTTCAACTTAATTCTCATTTCCCCAAGGAATGGTGGACACCTTTGAGTTCATGATACCCGCATGGGAATAAATCCTCAAACTCACGTAAAAGATCAATGATCTTAGAGACTTCCTTCTCGACCAATAGTCTCCAATGATAGCCTCCTTAGGCTCTTCATCTAAGCCGATGTTAACCTTCTTTGTCTTTAAAGGTTCATGATAGGCATGTGCCCATTCATCAGAATGTCTAACACCTCGCGTCCCTACAGAATGGTCAACATCTAAGTTTTTCACTTCTTCCCCATCAATAACATACACCATCTTCCCTTTTTCTTTTTCCATACATGCACGCTCAAACTATATCTCTTATGTTTCTTCTTCCTCAAAGTACACCTCCAAGACAGTTCACCTAGCAACTCTAGTAGCCTATCTTCTACCATGGCACTATCCCCAATGGTAAGGCACTTGACAACCTACAATGCCTTATCCACCAAGGGTTTTGTACTCCGATACTCAAATGTTTGAACGAGATCAGCCGCTAACTCTTTCCAATTCCTTTTCTCGGAGGCATGTCTCGAGTGAATGTACTATGCACGCACACAACCTTATAATGTAGAATATAACTTGTGAACCCATAATTAAGGTGGTAATGCTTCGCGCTTCTCGTCCGTGGTTGTCACACATGCTTGGATATGGAAGGAAGTGGTCTCTTTACCATGGTACTCTTTTATAGCCATGGGCGCATTGCTCCTGCAAAACCTTATAGAGAATGCAATTCTCACCTCACGTCATTCCAAGAGATTATCCCAATGCGTTGCCCACCAACGCGCATAAGTTCCGAGAATGACGTAACTTAAGCATCCTCTTCATTCATTTTCCTCCTTCTATTGAGCTTCCACCTCCCGTAAAAATACCTCGGGGGAAGGCACCTCCTGAGTACTTAGGTAGCTCCTTTCCTCCTAGGTGCTAGACCATACACGCCTTTGTCACCTTTGTCACCGATCCTCTTAAATTTCGTCTGATTAAATCATAGGTCCTATATGCCCAATTATCACATGCTATAATGGTGGTGTCACTTAAGGATTGAGCATCCTCAAACTAGATAACTCCCTTTGTGGGATGAATTTTCTCTGGATCCCTAATTAAACACACATATATTCTATCTAGGACCTCTTCTTCCAAAGGTTCAGTATAGGGTGTTGATTTTCCATCAGCTAGGGGTATGATGACCCATTCCTCCTCATTTTCAAAGCTTATGTATCTCTTGTTGAACCAAATATCCACATTGTTCTTATAACACCATGGGTGCCCAAGTAATGCGTTGGGAAATTGTCTACCTTAGCGAGCACCAAGAATTCGAAGTCCTTAGTAAACTTATCCCCTTGAATGGTGATGGCTGCATCCTTTAAGACACTGATGGGCATTACCTTCATTTTTTTTACATATACAACACATTCAAAGATGGTTATAATGCAAGTCTTCCCATCTGATGCCATGCATCCAAGGTGAGAGCATTGACTTCTGCATTTGTGTCAATGAGGATATTACTAAGGAGCCATCCATCCACGACCGCATTTAACATGATCTCCCTATCATAGTCAAGGCTGTAAGGGGGAAGGTTTGTATGCAAGACCTACCTCTCACACTCTTATCTAGCGTGTGTTACCTTCTCTCTCAACCATTCCCCTAGCAAGGGAATAATATTCTCTTGCCTTAGCATTTACACACTTCCTTGACCTCATTTAGGTCATACTTTGGCACCTCAACCTTTCTTCTTTATTCCTCCCTCCCGAATGCTCCTTTAGTAATTGGATTTATCCTTGTAAACTCGAATAACGTCCATGGTTTCTTGATATAACTCCTTCGATGTGCAGTGGTCTGGGTACTTCCCATGTGCCACTTCTTCCCTTGAAACTAGGTTCTTTTGCCTTAGTATTTCCTTTACGCGCATGGCCTCTGTTTCTTGTTGTTACCATAACAGTTCCAAGCCGCATCATGTGTCACCCGTGGCATCCATTGTGTGTCATATTTCTTAATGTTTACCATTACAGTGCCCTTGTGTTTTTGGTGCTGCTAATTCATATGTTCAAACAACTCAGTGCACTCCTCATACTTGTGCTTCTTCCCGTACCATGAGCACTGTAATAAATATGAGCACTCTCATTTGTAGTGCTCTATAGACCCACAATTAAAATAGGTTCCACATGGTAAATCAATCCTTCCACCTCCATGGTTACCATGACCACAAAATCCTCCACAAAATCCCCTTCCACGAGCGCATCCATTGTGTGCTCCTCATACCAGCCGATCATCACCCTTAGAACTATTTACAATGCTAGTCTGTGCAAACCAAGATCAATGGCCTCATGGATCTAGTTAGTAAGCCTACAATCCTTAGTTTCATGGGTTGTAGAGGTGCATATCTTATAGTAGCAGGACACATTCTTCTGAATTGCACGTTGTAACAAGGGACACCTACTCGCATCATGGTCCCCATGACAAATCTCACAATCCACTACTACGGCCCGTATCATTGTCTCTCGGGGCAACTATCCTTGACATGCCCCTCTACTTCACAATATGTACACCATATACCACTACGAGTCTCATGGGTTAAGTTCACATATAACTTTTCCATTTGCTTGGCCATAATGATGATTTGAGCTTCCAAAACAAAGCTAACACCAAGATCAACACTTCCAATAGCTTCTCGCGTGTAGAATGACCTCTACCACCTCGCGCGGGTCTCTGTGAGAGTTTTATGAGATAAATATCTTCTAAATGGATTTATCAAACCCCAAAAAAACATTGAACATGTTGTGAAGGGTGAATAACATATGAAAATTTTGACAGGAGGGTTTTGAACCATGCATCATACTCCCGTACACTCTCTTCCATTCCCTATTGAATCTCCTTCAAGGCATTGATGCTCTTCTGTTCAAACTCAGGAATGTGGAATTCTACCAAAAAGGCATTCTTTAAAGTAACATAATCCACCACTATTTGATGAGGGTCATATTTCTTATCGCAACTATGTGCCCGCTAATTCAATGTCATTGAACCGACTTGCCTTCCGCTCTGGGCTAGTGATGCCTTTTGCGCACCATAGAAACTCACACTTATGAACATGTTCTGTAGCATCTTCAATACCTTTGTAATCTAGAAAATGTAAGGACATCTCAAAGAAGACTTGAGGAGGTGGCTGGGGCCCTTGTTCTCCTGAGCCAGAGCCTTGGTTTCCTTCGGTGTTTCCCCTGCTACCAGATGCATCAGATCCACTATGTCCTATGCCTCCTGACCCACCAAACCCACCAAATCCACTAGGTCTTGTTCCTCCTGATCCACCAAATCCACTAGGTCTTGATCCTCCTGATCCACTAAATCCACCAGATCCACCAGGTCCACCAAGTCCTGTAGTGGTCATGCCAAGGGTCCCTAAAGTTCAACTGAACTACATGCCGATGGTCTGCGATAACTCCCCACTACCAATAGTGTACCCCACGCCACTCCTAGATGTGAGACCAAAGGCTTGTGTATCTACACTCTGCCTAAAAATTCCTCCTAACATTGGGATGGTATGTGCAGCCATAGAAGTCCCAAACAAGAAATTATATCTCCTGGGCGCAGATCGATCACTTCCACTCGATACCGGATGGGTTAGCAATATTATCCCCTTGATCCGGAAAACCAAGCACCAAATTTTGGTCACTAGGTGGGTTCAGATGTGCACCAATGACTCTTCTTTCTCCATGCAACGAACTCTCATCGAAGTGAAGGGGTCTCTCTTACGCACTTTCCAAGATGGTGTAGCATAGACTACTCATGTTCCATACATCCTTCCTATAATTTCTGCCCCCATACATTCATCACACTTGCAACCTCACATTGTATAGCAATCTCCCTTTCACGTGCTTCACTATACTTGAGTCGTCTCTCCTCCCTTTCTTTCTCTGTCACAATGTCTGCCATCTTCCACCACCCTAGCTTCCTCGCCCAATGCTTGGAATGGTTTAGCCGGCCATTATAAATGCCTCGAAACTCAAGGTAACCATCAAGATCTTCATGGCCGAGCAATAACACATAGAAATGATCCTCTTGGCTCCCACGAAACTCAAACTCAGCAACTTCGAACAAGAATATGTATAAATATCGTACTCAGAGTGTAGCTAGCCAACACACATTTCCACCAATGATCCACAACACAATACCATGTTAGAACTACATCTTGCAACCTCTGGTATTCTTCTTGGGTCCACATGTGTGATCTACAATACCACTTGATCTAGACACATATGTCGAGAGCCATTCATATAGTTCTACTGGGAAGCAATAGAATTTTTTTTTATACAAATCATGGTAGAGGTTCTCTTCTACCCATCTACGTGCATCAAAACTAGGTCCAAGTGTTAAATCTCTCGAGAAACTTCTTCCTTCGTGCTTTTGAACCATGATTCAACACTTTCGAAAGTTAAATGCTTTGTCATTATTCATTGCACAGATCATGATGTATGCCATTTCCCACTACAACTTTGAAAAGAGGTCCCGCAACGGAACCAAGATGTAGTCATTTTTACACCCACTAAAGAACAAGGTAATCCCATGCACATTGGCCTATCACCCAGCGGATACTGGGCACTCCCCCGAGGCACGCGTGGGCACCGAGTCTCTCTTTTATGTGATTTGAGTGGGAAAACATCATCTATGATCCAAAATGTAAAGGGAATGAGTGGGAATGAAACATGTGAACATCATAGAGCTCATAACAGCTCTAGATCATTACAGTCATTACAGATAGAGATATTTTAATAGACTTAAAGAACTGAATCAAGATAGAAAGGAAAATGCATAGGAACTCATATTCATCTTATAAACATACATGAAAAGGAACTATGAAGAATCATGTATGAATCTGAACTAAGAAGGATCATATTCAATTAACTTGGTAACCTCATTACATTCATTAGACTTACTACAAAACATCACATTATGACAGACTGAAGTCATGCATCATAACTGGATCCATATAATTTAGCTCTCAAAAAGAAATTTTATAACCCTGTGCCCTTGATACATCCTTCTCCTATATTTCATCTACCCAACCCAATATGATTCCTTACTGCATTTCTCGTAGAGCTCTAGTCTCTATTGATCTCTCTCTTTACATTTGTTCCTCCTATCTATGATTTTTTGATCATCCATCTCTTTGTTCTTCTACGGGTGCTTGTATTTATAGGCACCCTGAAGTGCCAACTCATCCTTCTATGGCCTCATATCCAGCACCAAGTTTCGAATGTTTCCCAAGCCCTGATCACTCCACTTTTTTCCATGATGGTCTTCTAGAATATTCCATCATAGGGCATATTCCTTCCTACGCCAACCTGTCACTAGACTAGCACCTTATCCACTCCGTATGCACAGTTAAGTCACACTTTTCTTGTGTCCTACCCAATACACCAAATATGGCTAAGTCCTGATACCTTGTCCTCCGGCGTGCAACATGGCCATTCTAAAACCCTCCTAGAATCCTACCTTGTGTGCCTTATTCTTATGTGTCCATCCTTTAACCTAGGCATTGCGTGCCCTTGCGCCTTTCTTTGTGTACTTAGCCAATATTTTAGTGGCCCAACATAAACATATAAATAAGGATGGTATATTTGATCATTGACCTATAAAAACCTCTTTAGTACTATTTTCTATGGATTTGTAGTCATGGTTAACCTTCATATCAACTATCTCAAAACCTAGGATTTTGTTGTGTATGTTCATCACAGTAACTACTTGCATGACTACTAGGAGCTAATGGAGAAATTCCAAGGTTGAAATTTGATTAAATCAACTAGAAGTTAGTCTAACAAAGACCCAACACTTGGTCTTAATCCTTCAAGCTTAAGACTATTCAAGATAATCATGTTTGTAATTATCTCAAAACCTAGGATATTGTTGTGTATGCTCATCACTGTACCTATTTGCATGATTGCCGAGAGCTAATGGAAAAATCCCAAGGCTATAATTTGATTGAAACAACTGGAAGTTGGTCTCATAAAGACCCAACACTTGGTCATAATTAAGTTTTTCTTTTCTCTAGTCCACAAAGAAGCCCAAGAATCTCATACGATTACTTGAACTCATTTTCTCCTTATGAAGCTTGAACTAGAATGTGAAGAGCCATGATGCATAAGTAAAAGAAAATATGAAACAAAAATAGTGAAATTTCAATTTAAAAATAACACTATTCCTCATTCAACTTTCTTGAGACATGTCTTGTATGAAAAAATTGAATATTGCAACAAATGGAATAATTTTCAAAATTAAATTACTCTTAGTTATATCATATTTTGTAACATGCTCCACTCTTCATCTCGTTAGAATTACAATTTGTTGTAAATCGAGTGACCGACATGTAAAATTGTTAGCAATTCATAATCGAGAGTGGAGATTTCCTTTATTGTTGTATGCAAACTTACTGAAAAGGTTATCAATGGTTTAACAAAGTCAAATCCTGTTGTAATATTTTATTTTTTATTTCTCTTCCTTATGCATTCTTTCCCTAATTTTTCTCTCTTCATCTAGGCTCTATTCCCATTTTTGGAATTTTCTTTCTCTACCTTCTAATCTCTTTCAATTCTCCCAATGTTTGTTTTAATCTATTATTCTTACTCATTGTTTCTGTAACATGTTCTTTGCTTCTTCTAGTTCTACATGTTCCAGGTTCATTGCAACAATCGTAATTATAAAGGCAGTGATTATTTTATCTTCCTCTCCAACTCACCTATCTTATTAAGTGTCACTTTTCTTTTTGCTTTCTCATTTTCCAGGTCCGCCTCTAACTATTGAATCTTATTGTTCTCCTCTCTCGCCTTTAGAAATGTTGTGTACACCACATCATTGTTCCTTTTGAGACATTTATTCTTTCATAAGAAGATTTCATTCCCTTAAAATCCATTTAAAGGGAGGTTATATCGTAGTCACTAGAAACCATTTGATTCTCTGGTTTCACAACTTTGGGCTTAACATACATGTATTCCATTGTATCTGTGTCTGGGTTATATGTTGGCAATACCTTCATTGTGGTAGCATCCGAACTACGATGGTAGCTTTGTAGAATTTACTTCTTATTTTTTTCTCTTTCTAATTTATTGGAAAAATTAGTGTTGTAATCAAAACCTAAGGTGTTTATAGGAATGAAATATTTCACCTTGAATAGATAAGGATTAATGAAGTTTGGGGAGAATTTCCCTGTGGAATGATAATTTGTAGAGGGGTGGCAGTGGCACCGCCTTCTAGTTTTGTAATTAGTTACCTTGAGGAAAGAGTAACTATATATGTGTTTGCCTCTGTTTTATGCCTCTTCTTGGTTCTTTGTTGGTCAATAGGAACTTCAACTATATGTATTGGCCTCTTTACAAGTAATATGTTCATGTGGTAGTTTCTGACCACTACTACCATCATCACTTGAACCACCAACATTAGCAATATTCACAAATTCATGGCCAAATTCTCCTCTAGGATTTTCAACGTGTGGCTGAACTATTTCATGAGGATTTGAATCTGAAGAAAATTGCATTGGATTAACACTTGTAGATGTTTTAGTATGCGGTGGTACTTTCTTTGAAGGCAAATATCCACGGGCTGACCTATCAAAAACTCTTATAGTTTGTGCCTCCGGTGGAAGCCAAATGCCTTTTCTTGTTGAATCCAAACCACCACCACTAAAACCCATCTTTTCAACAATAACTTCTCATGAAGAATATTTTTGTTTCAAGATTTCATCGAGACTTGATTTATATGTGCCAAGGGGAGTGTGTAATTCCTCGAGTCCATGTCATCAACACTACTTCTATCTGCATGATGCACTTCATTCCACAATTTTCTGAAATCTACATCTTCTAGAATAGAACCATACTTTAAAACAAATTTTGGATGGCCTAGGTCCTGCCTCATAGACCAAAATGCATTCATTTTTTACCTTGTCTAATTTATATCTCGTAATTCATGATCTATATGCTTTGGCATGCTTTTAGAGGACTTTTTGTCAAATTTTGTAGATTGAAAATCCTCTACCTTTTTTATGGAGGCTCAAGAAATCCCAAAATTTGTGTTGACAAATATTGAAAACTAAATCCTTTCTCAACAACAAATTTATCCATACTTCTTTTACTTCATCCCAAGAGATCTTGTTTTTGATTTTTCTATCAAGGTTTTCTTACATGTTGAATTTTAGTAGCAGAGTTCTTGTTTGCCACTTCCCTTACTTTAATCACCTCACATGGGTCATACACCAAGTGAGAGTCAACATCAAAGTTAAAAATTTGTAAGATTTCATGTGCCACATTAAATGCTTTTCTTTCAAATGTGAACCCTCCACATGAAAACAATAAGGAATAAAATATGCTCCTCTTTTGTTGACTAACAAAATCGAGTTTATCTATGCTTTCCATCTGCCGTATATGTTCCAATTCAAAATTCTCTCTGTCACATGTATTGGAAATTTACAAGGTTGTACTCTGATCCATAAAACCTTATCACAATATATTCCTCCATTATGTACTAGTCTGCTAACCGTATTTGTGATCCCGAGTTGAATGCAATATCTACATTTCATAGGCAATCTAGGTAAGTTACTTTTTAAAATTTCTTGATAAATTGGAGCCCAAAAATAATCCACAAATTGATTGTAATTCCTTATATTATCAAACATCCTTATCTTGGGGGTGCACTCAATTAATGGATGCATCAATTTTGGCTGGACCTCAACATTATAGGGCTGAATTACAAGTTTGTTTTTGCCAAACCATTCAGCAAACCGCCATAGAATTAAATAGCACAAGTAGGTAGTGAACCTAAAGGTCTTAGTGTCAGAGCCTTCTTTGATTGTTAAGAATTATTTTTGCATAGATTCTATAATGTGCCCAACAAATCTATATGCACAAGGTGGAGAGACAAAATGGATATTGTATACCATTTCTAGGAGGGTTTCATCCACTTTCCCATTGCTATGAAGACAAGGAAAAATACTAGCATAGAAATGGTATCCCTGACCCACAGTTTAAACATCTTAATTACATGTGGAGGCTTACCTTTTAGTACTATTCAAATCAACTGTCAATTTTCATAAAAACTTGTCTCTATCATTTTGAGTGGTGGCAAGATAATCACTAGATTTTTTTCTAGGTTTATTGACGGTTCCCGAATCTAAGCTTTCAAACCCCAACGCATGGCCAAGATTTGTCTCCGTAATGGGAAAAAATTCTTCTATGTTTCCATTTGCAACAATTAATTTTTTTGTCCCATCGTAATTTTGGGCACATAGAATGACAAATTCAGGCAAAGTGGTAAAACCTCATGGAGCATCATGCATCCCAATCCAACCCCCCACATTATCCAACCTTTATGTCTTAGTCTACCTGAAGGGTCCAAATTTTTACATTCAATTGCTTTATTCTCAGATGAGAATCTAAGCGGTGAATTTCTTGTGTCAATTATAGGATCATAAATATCATGATATTCATCAGTAAAATTAGGGGTTTTAAGTATTTTGGTGTATGCAATTTGAGTTTTAATTTTACTTTGGGGTCCTATGGAAGTAGACATGCTTGGAATTTTAGATTCTGGAAACCCTCAACCCTGATTTTTCAACCCTTATATTGAAATATTTCAAAGTGAAGGCTTATACAATGTTACTTATAAAAAGATAATATTTAAAGAATCAAGATTCAAATTTAGGATGACACTTACTCGAAATATACAAATGTTAAGTCTTACACGGTTTGCAACTTCTTTGAATCTATTTTGCCTTCTATTGTAGTATGCCTTCCGAGAAAGCAGTAAAGAATTTAAATTTTTAATAGACGTTTAATATCACCTTAAAACTTGTAAGCACTAGAAATACCACATCACTATAAACGATTAGGTTTTTCACTCTACTTTTTAGACGTCAAATTTAGTCTCTTTTCAAATTTCATTTAGTGGATGACAATTCTCACTTAGCTAGGCCTATTCAGGCACTTCCATTCAAAATGTGAGTGTGTCAGGCCTTCGTCCTAGAATAGATCCTACGTTGTTGATCTTAATATATCGAACGATTCACATTATTTATCATATGACCACATGGTAGGATTCTGGTCCTCTTGAAGGGAAAGGCATTCCATGTACTCCAAACCCACAGAATGAACCGATTTAATAAAGTTTCAGGTTTGCGGTGTGGGAATTTAATGATTTGGTTGTTGAATTTTTTATGGGTTGTTGATAACATTTTAAACCCTCATTTTTGCACATGTCATGCGGAAGAATTCCATGGATTTCATTTTTCCTTTCCCCACGAGATGTGAACGTCCGGATTTAGGCGGGATGAATTAAAATTTTGGGTGGGTTTATTTTTTCATTATTGGTCATGGAGTATATGATGGGCCCGACATATATATATATATGTGTGTGTGTGTGGCAATTTATTTTTTGTTTCGGGTCCATTTTTGGGCTTATTTTTGCAGCAAAGGAAGTATATTTTTAATATCTTTGGAATGCTATTTTTTTGTAAAAGGGGGAATATAAATATATGTAGTAAAGATATATAGAAAACTACTCTCAGCATAAAATATATAGAGAAGAGTGAAGAGCAGCAACTCAAAAAATATAGAGAGAGATTAAGGGGGAATATAGAAGAAGAAGAAGAAATAGATGTGCAAAAACACATAGAAAGCAAAGGAGAATACAAAGAAGAAGAAAAATACATGAAAAGGGATTTTTACAAATAGACTTTTGTGCAACATCACAGAGGAATTTTTTTTGTAAGAAAAAGAAATAGAGATTTGGACACAAGAAGATAAACAAAATAAAAATAGAGCCGTAGCTCTGTGATTGTAAATGTTTTTGGTTAAATTGACTATAATAGTTTTGTGTTTGTTTTATTTGTGTTTTTGATTGTGTCTTTCCCTTACTAGTTATATTTGGCACCATATTTTGCCAACAATATAAATGTGTTGGCCAAGATATTATTTGATAAAAATATCGAATGTATTTTTTAATTTTGGAACAACATTCTACGCAATGTATAATTTTCTTAAATACATGTCTATTTTACACGTCAACATCATAATTATGCCATTTTTTATTTCTCAATTTCTCAACAGTAACTTATTATTGCTTCTTGTCTCTATAATATTTCACGTGTGATAATATATTGCTAATTTATAAATTTGTTATAATGATTTGTCAAACTTATAACTTGTGTAATTACTTTTTTGAATCTTGATTATTTAATTTAAATAAATTTCAAAATTATTTTTAGATGTTATATATTTCATAATTTTGACATTTTTCATATTTATTTTATTCAAATTAATCGAGATATATATTGAAAGAAAATTAACATTTTCATTTTTTTACATTGAAGGGTAATGTGTTTTAATATCTCATTTACGAAGGGTAAAACTTAACCTAGCCACCAAATTAAAGTATGGGGAGCCCTTCAAATTTGATCACCTTTGAATGCAATGATGGCCGTTTCAAGTATATTTTGTAGGTAAGTCCCACTTTCATAAAGCTTAGTAACTTTTGAAATTTATGAATATACATGACAACCGAAATATGTCACTTCAAATTTTCTAAAATATCATTTCTTATATTTTATATATGTAGTTAGTTTCTTTTTTTTTTCCAAACACGTCTCCTTAATATATGTGATGAAATCTAAAAAATCTAAATAATAAATGCATCACTTTAAAGACTAAAGTTATGAGAATATTGTTGAATAATTCCTCACAGTAGCATTTGATTGGGTAATTGTTTGATGTGACACATTTTATTTACTACTTTTGTATCAAATTTTAAGTGATAAACTAGTAAGTACTAGTCCCTAAATTTACATTTACCCTCACCAATACCATTATTAGTCCATGTTTGACGAATACGATTGACTCCTTTCCCTTAATATATTACTCGATATGTTTATTAAGAAGTTATTATTGATTCAATGCATAACATTCTATCCATTTTGGAGTTCCAGAAGCATACCCGGGCGGTTCCCTTACACCAAGGGCTTATTTTGCTTATTCACAAGCACTGCCTTATTAAATTCCCCGGTCTCCCTTCCTCTCCCGGCCCGGCTTTGTTGGGTTCCGCTGCTGCCAGTCCTGTCTCCCCTGCTGCCCCTGCTGCTGCCCCCGCCTTCGGTGCTTGCTTTACCCCCTACGGCTGCTCATGCTTCTCCTTCTTTTCCTCCTGTGCCGCCCTCGCCACCCACCCTGTCTCTACCTCTAAACGTGTCACCAGGGCTTCTAGGAGACTCAACCTTGAGTCTACTGCTGAGGGGGTTGAACCTTTGGAGGACATTGCTCGTGATCTGCTGAACATTAGTAGTGCCAGTCCCCAGGCGGCACCAACGGATAACCCTTCTAGGAGATTGGAGGCCTTAGAGGCTGAGCTTAAATTGCTGAAGGCTGAGGTTAAAAACCTTGCTAAGCAAAAAGGAAAACAAAGCATTGAGGGGGAAGGAGCATTGGCATAGCTGATTGATGACATATACAAAAATCGACCTCCTTAGACTCCCGCCTAGGGAAGATGAAGACTAGGCATGAGTATAATATTGCAGCCTTCAAGGCCATCGAGGAGTTCATCAAGGTCATGCAAGAAGTGTTTCACATCTTAAGCGGTGTCCCGACTACACTTTGGGGCAATGAGAAAGAGAGCAAAAGAACCAGAGAGGAGCTCGATAAGACGGATGCTCGCTCATATGACCACGCTTTGGGCATGTATCATGCTTGGAAAAGAGTAAAGATGAGTATTGATCAAGCGGCCAAGAAGTAGTCCCACTACTTTTGCTGGTCTTTATTGTTTTTATTATGCTTCTTGGCCGTAGGCTTGCTTTTTTTTGCCGTTGTTTTCTTTGTTAAGTCTCGTTTGTGTAGCTCATTTGGGCTTTGTTGTTCTTTCTTTGTAACTTTTGTGCTTTCTACACTTGCCTTCTTTGCTCCTCTCTCTTATTCGGCTTTTAGGCCTTCTTTTGTACACAAGGGTATAGTCCCTTTCAAAAACTATTTACCAATATTAAAAAAACATTCTATCCTTAATGATATCATATTAATCATGATAAAAAGGATGTTTAAAAGGCAGAGGCACATGCGATAGTGACACGGAGTTTAAAACTTTAAAAGCAAATTTTGAGACAAGATTTACATTTAATATTAATCTTCATACCCTCATTCGGAGGACACGTGTAAAGGTCCGGTTGAAGAACTCACTCGAAATTATAAATTCAAGGCCCATTGTCATTTTACGACACTTAATGTATTTTTCAAAATCATGGGGGCCAAGTTAAGTGCATCAAACCGAGATTAAGCGATGAATACATGGAGGACATCAAGGTTTCTTCGATACGAACTGAGACATGATTATTATTGCGAAATCCTTCACCCTCTCTACTTCTAGTTCTCCTTACGATGGTGATTCCACCCCCTCTCCTATCTAGTTGACTTCTTCTCATGTTCCCCTTCATTCTCTTAGAACTTCTCTCTACAGAGCTCGACTGCATTCCTGTCTCGAAGCGGCTAATTCCCAAAGCATTACTAGAACTCTCTATTCTTTATCTAGAATCCTCTAACCCAAAACCTGTGGATTCTTCACATGATGCTACAAACGATGTGGATAATAAAATTGATGGCAATTAACCCTCGACGGTGACCCTTCAAATGGACATTCAATTCAAAACAGTGTCTTCCATCCTTATAAATCTGCAACGATCTTTTGAAGTGCTTAAAACCTAGAAAGACTATACAGACAACACCAGAGCTATCATTGATAAATAATGTGTCAATATACTAACCCTGGCTGACACTCTTGGGGAGAATATCGATATTGATGCAACTAGGAAAGTGGTACAAGAACTGAGAAATCTATTATGATATGTAATATTTATGTTATATCTAGTTATAGATTTTTTGGTATGCTTGTGTTATGATATGTAAGTTTATTTTATATATAGTCGGATGAGATTTTTTGTAAAAGGATGAAGGTCCTTTCAAAACCCCCACTATACCATATTCCACAAAATGTATAGTGTTCTATTATATTTATAAAAAAAACTTTTCAATAACCTTATACTTCTTGAATTATAGGTTTCAACAAATATATGAGAGGTATGTCCCTGAATTATACACAAATGTTCTATTTTTGCCTTATGAAGGTACAATCTAGTTTGAGAACAATATTAATAATATTTAAATTAGATATTCCTCAATGTTTCCTCCATACTCATGTTTTCTATTAGTTAAAACAACTTAAGGAAGAACTGGAAAATATATAATAAACGGATGGCTAATTAATAAATGTAAAAATTAATAACATGTAAAAATAATTTAATAACTTATAATTTTGAAATATATGTTATAAGTTATTAATTTATTAAATTATGAAATTATTTTTAGATGTTATATATTTCAAAAATGATTCAATTATTTAGTATAAAGGGCAAGTTCAATAGTAAAAGTATTCAATTATTTAAGAATTTAATAACTTATAATATGTTATAATGTATGTAACTATGTTATTATTAAATATAAGTTATTTTTTCCTTATTATTAAAGTTATTAGTCCTTCCCTGCCCATTAGATAGACACGTGGAAGGATTAGGGCCTCCCCAAGGCAAAGGCATTCCCCGGAATCCAAGCCCGTGGAATGAACCGATTCAATAAAGTTTTGGGTCCATGGTGTCGGTGAGGTAAGGTAGAGTGGCAGTGAGAAATTAGAAGATACCACGTGTCATTTTCATGTTCCTTCGAGTGGTCAAGTGTCACACATTCTAGGCACTTGAGTGTAAAAGTAAGACATGCAAAAGAAATGAAATTTTTTGGGCCTTATTACAGTCAAATTTGACAGAGTGTATTTGTCAAACTAGTAATAGGAGATTCACCAATTGATTTCCAATTATTTTGTTATATTTATACCATTTTTGTCGAAACAATGAAACAGCTTACAGGGATATTTGCCAAAACCACAAAACTGGTTATAGGTATATTCGCCACAATTTCTATAAGTTTTTTCAGGGGGTTCCTTAAAATTTTCCCCTGGACATCAAATTTAGAGAGCATATATTTTTCAATGGATAAATCAAAATGAATATAATAATTAGTAGTATATGAGAATGATCTATATGAGGTATGTGACTAGAAATCACCAAGGATGAGGTCTTATTATTTTCTTCCAACTATCTTAGAGAAGGAAATATATAATTATGATTAAAAATCCAAAACTACACTAAGAAAATGATATTTTCCTCCTTTTGAAGAATTCAAATACATTTATGTTACATCTTAGAGGAGGAATAAGATGGAAAATCTACAACTTGGGACATTTTATGCTGCTTGAGATTCCATAAGTTCTTTAAATGTATTAGAGTGGAATGACATTATTTAGACAACGGTGAAGGTGTTAACATATTACACAACAAGAGTTTATTTAAATGTATTAATGTGGAATGGTATTCCTTAGATAACATTGAAGGTGCTAACATATTACACTAGGGATGGCCCTAACACTTATGTAGATCGTATACATGAAGTAAAAATATTTGTGTAGGAAATAATACCCTTGAAGTTATGTATATTGTTAGGTATAATGTAATTTTATCCTCAAATAAAACCGATGATACAAGAAGTGGGTGGAATAAATATTCTCATAGCATATGATATATCTATTTATGTTAAAAATTTCCTTATAGAGGTTGATAATATTGCCTCCAGACCTATGATACCATTATGTACGTGATTGTCACTTCTTAAGGTAATAATATTCAAGAGTATCAGTCCCAATGAAATATAATTAATTGAAGAAAAGTACTAGTTTTTTTTAATGTATTATTATTCACGATCCAATGATTTTCCAATATATTGATATCGAGTATTATTGGTGAGATATATACTCTACCAACCCCATCGAGAAGAAGAATGACAAACAAAGTTCTTCACAACCACAAAATCCTAATACTGAGATTGAAATGGAATATTGTGAGAAAATTTATTTTTGTGTTGTGAATGAAAGTTCTCAAGGTACCATAAAACACCAAGTCAAACTTAATGTCTAACACCATTTAAAAATGAAGAGGTATATTTAGATAAATACCAATCTTATTCAAACAATGTCCGATGCTTAAGTGCCCACATAATATTATACTTAAGAAACCACTCCCAAAGGATTACAAAAAAGTTCCCACTTATGGGTAGAATAGGAATGAAGTTTCTTCTAGATTGACTAGACCTAAAAAGATTCCTTTCCTGCCTATTTTTTGGAACTATTTTTAATTTTTCATGAGTCAAGTTTTATTATACAGTGGTTAATGTTGCGCAAACTTGCATAACATTGTTTTTTAAGGAAATCTTAGGTAGAGGCGTGTGTGCAAATATTTTAACACATGGAAATTACATGGGACTTGCACAATGTGGTTTTAAATTGTTGTGTATAGGACTATGCACATTTATATGTGTAATTTGGGATTTGTATTATGATGTGTAACAACTTTACACAACACTGGAGTATAACAATGATACATTGTTAACACTTAATTGAACAGATCTATCGATTAATGTATAAAATAAAATTTGTAGAATATTCTGACATGCTTGGTGGAAGAATATGTATACACCTAATTTTTCACTTTTCATCTTTTATAAATGCTACTAAAAATTTCCTTATGCAGATAAGGGTCACCAATGTATCTATTTATTGAGTGGGTGCCTTAAGGGGATTGCTGGGAATTGGGAATGACTATTCACGTAATAATTATGGGTTAGAGGCAAGACACACGAGAGAGTATTGCTATTTGGTACCGACCTTAGTTTTCCTTACACTAGTTATCCTTTTCCCTTTATGTATCATACACATTTCACTCTCGACATCTTTCTTGTATTTCACCACTTAGTACCTTTTTCATCCACTTTCTTGATCCATGAAACCTATTTT
Organism: Taxus wallichiana var. yunnanensis; assembly: GCA_018340775.1. NCBI lineage: Eukaryota > Viridiplantae > Streptophyta > Pinopsida > Cupressales > Taxaceae > Taxus > Taxus wallichiana. Next base: position 851,500,213 of record CM031234.1, read on the forward strand.
CACTTGCATGAGACATTACCATCCTTATCTAACACCATCATCTATGGGAGATGGAGTCGGTGTAAGGTTTTCCCTAGCCAATGACATTGTATATATACCTACTACATCTTTAAATTCATAAAGGAAGGAATCCCAAATCTTAGGAACTTCCATATGCTCTCGCTCTTTTGTGCCAAATTCACATTTTATCACTTAGCTCTTGGTTCATCTTGCATTTGGAGCATTGGATCGATTGTACACTTTTCTTCTTGGTTGGATTTTTGCACAATTAGGTCATCTATAGTGAGTTTAAGAAAGGAAATGTGTTCCCCTTCTCCACTTAATATTGATTATATATCGATGTGCTACTTATCGAAGAGATAGATGCATCGCTGACCACCCTAAAGGTACATGTGAGTGCTTTAACCATATTTTTCATTTTTCTTAGATTATTTCATTTCCTTCCCAATTTCTCTATGTTAGCTTAGTATTACATGCACTTTGATCTTGGTTAGTATAATGCTCTTATTCATGATCAGCTTATTAACTTCTTGTTAGTGCAAAATTACAGCACCCCTGGACGCTGATCAGATTTCTAGGTTGATCACTCTTGCATCCAGTGTAATTGCACAACATGGAAACCTCTCTCCAAGTGTGGGACTTGGAAACTGAGAGAGGAATCTCCAGATTAGAGGCTGGTTCCTCAAACTCCTCTGATTTAGATCTATATTTTGCAAAACTACAGAGGTTTAGATCCTAATCCTATTCTAACTTGCAAGGAGACAGGGGTAGAAGTGCAAAATTTGAAACTAACTAAAGATGGTGATGCACCAAAAGGAGTGGTGAAACATATTAGTCATGCAAATAGACACAGACCAAGGTTCACAACATAAAAACATACACAGACTGATAATGTATAATTTAGCATCTGAAATCAAGCAAATAATACAAACAGAGGATTGAAACCCATTCACAGAGCTTGCATTATCAATTTAATATCAAAATACGCATTACACCCTCAGAGAGGTAAAGAAAACTATTACAATCCTTGGAGAGGTCTGATACTTCATCAATCCCTTGAAGAAGGTGAAAGAAGAAGTCTGCTATGCCCAAAAATGTTCCTCCTTTTTTGAAATGAGCCCAAAACTGGCTTTTAAAATGCAAGGGTCGAACCCAGGGAACAAGAGACGTACAAAGGCATGGGAGCCCATTCTTTCTTGACTGCAGGTGTATTAAAATAGCATGGAGGACCTTACAAACCCATACCCTGTCATTTTGACCGGATTGCAGGAGAATGCGACCCATTCTGCATTAACTCTGGTCGCTGGAATGTCATTTCCGGCCATGAATAAGCATCAGAGCCGTTTCTCGATTTTTCTCCCTCTAGACTGCTCCAAAACGCAAGATTGACCCCGGAATCGTGTAGAATTTCACCAGCTTTCCGTTGATGTAAAGAACGTGCAAATCCGAGCTCTGGATCAAAAGTTATGGCGATCTGAAGATCTAGGGCACAAAACAGGTGAAAACGTGTTTTGAAATCCTTTCCCGCGCTCTGCCACCTGGACGACACGTGGCACGTGCTGATTGGATGAGCAATTCTCTCTCCTCCATCTTTCACGGGCTTTCATTTTGAAATTCACTTGTGGGGCCCTTAACTAGACACGTGGCGCTATTTCATTGGTTCGGGCTGACTCTTTTAAAACTTGCCCTTTGACCTTTTTGACCCTTTTCCCGAGACACGTGGCGGCTTCTGATTGGTTCTCGGCCCTGCGGCTTTTTCGCGTACTTCGCCTCCATTTGTCCCGGATGTCCCATTTGATTTTGGGCCCTTTGTGCTCATTTCGGCCGATTCGGCCGGTTCGGGCATTTTTGGCCCGCTTGTCCCACTTTGCTTCGGACTGACTTGACTGATTTCGGCCGGTTCGGCCGGTTCGCGCCTTTTGGCCCGATTGTCCCGAACTGTCCCTCTCAGCAGTTAGTCAATTTTCTCTCGGTCGAACCGGCATTTCGCGCCCGCCGCGTACTTTCATCCCATTTGTCCCATTTTCTTTTGGACTGCCTGTGCTCATTTCGGCCGAACCGGCCGGTTCGGGCCTTTTTGTCCCAAACGTCCCGAGCAACACTTAGCCAATTTTTCTTCCTCTTTCGGCCTTATCGGCTTTTCGCGCCCGCCGCGTACTTCTGGCCCGATTGTCCCAAATGCAATTTGGGCCGCCTAGAGGCTTTTCGGCCGATCCGCTTCCATTTGTCCCACTTGTCCCAAATGCTACCTTGAGCAGGACTTAGCCAATTTTCACTCTTTCCTGGATCAACCTATTTGCCTTTCTGCTACTTTTTGCATTTCCTCAGAGCTTGCTCCCTGTTTCTTCGGCCAGGGGAGTTAGAAAAATACCTGAAGGGACCCTAGAAACCTGATTTTTCTCTGAATCAATCAATTTGCTTGGGATTTGAATCTTCTGATGCATGTTATCAAAATTTACCCTAGGGGGTGAATTTTGGATAACAATTTGGCGACTCAGCGGGATCATCTGCCTGCTAGATGGAAAGACCAGTTGCCTGAAGCAATCCATTGGGCATGGAGTCATCAAATATTCTGTTAGAATCCAAACTGACTCAGAATGTGCAAGGGGCAAGATGGAATGTGACCTGATGAAAGCAAAGACATGCTAAACATCTCCATGGACAGCAAGCTGTGCCAAGGCACTTAGGGAAAACAAAACTAACCTACAGCAAAACAATGTGCACAAGCACTTGGAGGAAAGAAAATCTAATCTAATATCTACAGGTGTAGTGAACCTCCCTCTAGAAGCAACGCTTGAGATAGATTCCATTTACTGGAATCTGCAGTTCTTCACCATCCAATGAGGCCAATTGGAAAGCATTGTTGCTCTTGCACTTTGTGACCATGTATGGGCCACTCCAAATGGCATCAAATTTTGAATGCCTTCCTGGTTTTGCTCTGTCCACATCCCATTTCAGCACTAGATCTCCTACTTGAAAAGATCTGTCTTTGGCCTTCCTATCAAAGGTCTTTTTGATCAAAGCTTGATCCTTTTCCATTGCTTGGGATGCCTGATCTCTGATCTCTTGCAGCTCCATCAACTCTGCATACCTCACCTCCATGGGCTCAAACTCTAGCAACTCCAGCTGTTTCATGAGTTCCAACGTTGGCAACTCAAGTGACATGGGCAAGATTGCCTCTCTTCCGTAGACAAGCCTAAATGGAGAGTTACCCGTGGATCTTTTGGGAGTTATCCTATCAGCCCATAAGGCTGATTTCAGTTTGGTATGCCAAGCCTTCTGATTCTCATCAAGAGTCCTCCTAATGATCCTCAGCAAGTTTTTGTTTGTAGACTCGGCCTGGCCATTACCTTGAGGGTAATAATTTGATGAAGTGCTCAGGTAAATCCCGTTCTTGACAGCCCACTCAGTCACTTTAGATCCGATGAATGCCAATGCATTATCAGAGACTATTGTAGCAGGTACACCAAATCTGGTAGTTATCCCTTCGTAAAAGTCCAAGATGCTAGACTCATTCACCTCTTTGAGTGCACGTCTTCGTCCATCTGGTGAAGTAGTCTGTGGCTGTCAGAATCCATTTGTGCCCTTGGCTCGAATTGGGATTGATGACTCCAATGAAGTCCAAACCCCACTGCATGAATGGCTGATCTACTGTAATTGGATGCAATGGAAGGGCAGCGAGTCTCTCTTTTCCTGTGAAGAATGCACAATTCTTACACCTCTTGATCCATGCATAGCAATCACTGAAGATTTTAGGCCAATAATAACCAGCCTTCATGATTTTCAGAGCTGTCACTCTTGGTGCAAAATGGCCACCAGCTGGTCCATCATGAAACTCTTTTAATACCCCTTGGATCTGACCTGTGTTAATGCATCTCAGCAGCACTCCATTGACGTCCTTCTTGAACAAAACTCCATCAATGATGGCATATGGAATTGCCTGCAACCTGAAGTATCTTCTTTTTGCTTTGCTCATTTTTAGAGGGCACATGCCCGTCTGTAGGAAATGTATCATATTCTGAGTCCAACAGGGAGTGGACACATCATCATTTTCCTGTTTTTGATCATCTTGTAATAGCAGGACAGCGTCTTCTTCATCTTCTGGGTTGTCTGGTTGTTTGGAAGTGAGCTGCTCACACAAACCTTTGCCTCTTACCAGCTTGGTGATCTTGATCTCAATGTCATACTCCATGACACGGGTGATCCAACCTGCCCTTTTTCATTCAAATCCTTGTTGAGGAGGAAATCCTTAACCCCAGCATGCGAGACTAGCAACTGTATCTTGTTGTTTGAGACTAAATGCTTGAATTTCTTCAAGCTTCTGATTATTGCAAGGACATGCTTTTCAATAAAAGAGTACCTCATTTCGCAGTCACCTAGGCTCTGGCTGAAGAAGGCAATCGGCTGCTCATCATTATCTTTGTTCTGCTGTACCAGAATGGCAGAAATAGTGTCATCACCTCCAAATGCATAGAGGATGAAATCCTTGGAAAAGTCTGGGTTGATGAGAGTGGGTGCCTGGGAGATGGCTTCTTTGATTGCTTCAAAACTCTCCTTGCCTTCTGCCGTCCATTTGAAAGCCATGCTTTTTCTTAACATTTTAGTGATGGGCTTGACAAGGGCTGCAAAATTTGGGACAAACCTCCGAACAAAGTTTATCCTTCCCAGGAAACTCTGAAGGGCCTTCTTGTGGCTTGGCAATGGTAGAGCCCTTATGGCTTCGACCCTCTCTGGATCAATTGCTAATCCCTCCTTGGAGACAATATGGCCAAGGAGCTTCCCTTCATGTGCAAGAAAGATGCACTTCTTAGGATTCAAAGACACACCGAACTTTCTACACCTCTGAAACACTTGCCTGAGGTGAAAGAGATGGTCTGCAGCATTCTTTGAGAAGACAGTAATATCATCTAAGTATATCAGCACTATCTTGTTGATCAAGCCTTTGAATGCCATATCCATAGCTCGCTGGAATGTTGCTCCGGCGTTCGACAGTCCAAATGGCATCTTCTTGTAAGCATATGTGCCCCATTTGGTTGTGAAGGCTGTCTTGAACTGGTCTTCCCCCTTTACCATAATCTGATTGAAGCCTGAGTAACCATCAAGTAGTGAAAACCTTTCTGAACCAGCTACGACCTGCAATATTTGCTCCATGGAAGGGAGTGGATAATGGTCCTTGAGAGAGGCTCTATTCAAATCTCTGAAGTCAACACACAGCCTGATCTCTCCACTCTTCTTTCTGACTGGAACTAAGTTGGCAACCCAACTAGAATGCTTGATTGGGAATATGATTCTTGACTCAATCAGCTTGTCCAGTTCTTTCCTCATGAGAGGCTCCATGTGTGGATTGACTGGTCTTTGTTTCTGCCTGATAGGCTTAGTATTTGGGTCCAATTCAATGGTATGCTGAGCTAAGTTGGGATTGAACCCTTTCAAATCTTCATAACTCCAAGCAAACACGTCAGGGAATTCTTGACATAGCTGTATGAACTCATACCTTTCCTGTTCAGTTGTCATCTTTCCAATTTGCAATGGCTTGTTCTCTTCTACCAAGATGGATACCGAATCTTCTCTTTTGACCTGAATGTTTGCTTTTTCTTTTCTAAACTGATCATTGGGATTAAAAATGGACTCCAAAGTGATAAGTCCCTTGGGCAGCTTGTCGGGTTCTGGTGTATCACCTGGTCACCATATTGCTGTTCCAACTTCTCTTGATTCTTAGCTGAGAACTCAGCTTCTTCTTGCAAGAAGTGGATGATTTGCTGATCATTCTCAAATACTTGCCAACTGACATCGTTATCCGGCACTGAAGGCCTCACAATCACGTGGATGTTTGGCTGTACCTTGTCTTGTTGAATGTTTTCTATAATGTCAAAGGCTGCCCCTACTGCTGCAAGCCTGTCAGCAGCTTGATTCTCTTTCCTAGGGATGGATTTGATGCCAAAGCCCTCAAAATCTTCCATGAGGTCCCACACCCTGTTCTTGTAGCATCTGAGTAGATCATTTTTGGCAGCATGTTGTCCCTTGACCTGATTTACAATCAGCTCACTGTCCCCAAAAACTTGCAAGTTCTTTATCTTTCTCTTGATTGCCCAATGCATCCCTTGCACCAAGGCTTCATATTCAGCAGTGTTATTGGAGCATGCAAATTGAAATCTAAAAGCTGAATAATGCTTTATTCCTTGAGGTGAAACAAGCATGGCTCCACCTCCTGCACCTTGTCTACTCCTTGATCCATCGAAAAACAGCTGCCATACTTCATTGTCATCCTTGTGGTTTGGCTTGGTGATGCTAGGAATAGGTTGACTTTCTTCGTGTATGCAATAGACCCCTAGCTCAGATTCTTCTACTTCTTGATAAGGATCAAAAGCATGTACCTTGTTTTCCCATTCATCAAGAGTCAAATCTGGGATGCTTCCAACCTTAGTGTCGGCTTCATCAGTGCCAAGGTGATCTTCTTGATCAAATGCTGAGCAATTGGTATTAATATGACTTGGAGTATAGGGCTCAATGTGGAAGTCTGCAATAGGTTCTGACCTAATTGTGGCCTTAGTCCCATATCTCGTTCTGAATAGCATGTGAGACCAATCAGCGGACAAATATCCCCCAATTTTGGCAGTGAAATCTCTTGACAAACAGAGGGCAAAGAGTGGTGGAAGGTCTATGACTGATATATCTTGTAAGACAACAACATTTGGACATGCATGCAAGGTAAGACTCAAATTTCTAATCACTCCAACTGTTGCTATTGCTGTCCCATCCAGCTGCACTACTCCCTTAGATGTTATTTCATACTGGAGCCCTAACTGATCAGCTATCTGTTTAGGCATAACTGAGCTACTTGCCCCGGAATCTATCATGCAATTATGCACTAGCTGATTTCCAATGATTAACGAAACATAGAAAGGGGGAGGCTTCAGCATTCTACCTTGTTGTGCTCCATGATTTCCTTGAGGGTGGGCAGCATTTGTGAGTACCTTCTCCTGCATTTGGACCTGCTGATTCGAAGTTGGCCAATCCTTTATGGCAGCTTGCAGCAGATTTCTTTGGCCTGGGATGGATAGGGATTCCCACATAGATATATTGACGTTTGTCTTCTTCATCTGATCAATGATACTGAATGGTGATGAAGGATCTCTCTGCTGTCCCTTGGTCTGCACATTTTCTCCTTGTATGTGGGCAGCAACAGCTGGCATTTGAGTTGGCCTAGGGGCTGTTCTTGACTGCCCTTGTGCATTTGAAACTGGGTTTTGCTTGCCAATCATTTGTGGAGCTGTGGAAGGTTGTGGATTAGCTGGGGCTAACGGCTGTTCTTCACCCAAATTTCTCCTTTTTGACCTTGTGTTGGCAGCAACACCTTGAGAAACTGCCTGATTCATGCCACAGAAATCCTCTGCTTGCCAATTTACCAATGTGGTGTCATTTGGGGCAGGTTGCTGTTGGAATGTTTCTTGTTGTTGGCTGTTTTCTTGACTACTCTCACCCTCCACACCAGCACTTGTTACCATTAAAGCTTGGGTCAAAGCACCATTGAAGCACATGGATTGATTATGAGGCTCATTACATGGAAAACACCAATCATACTCCTGGGCAGTGTTGTTTTGTGCTGGTACTAATGCCTTAGAGGCAGATATGGCATTTGGATTATAGGGCTGGAATGGTTTATTGGCAGGAGGCCTTGTTTGATTCATATTTGCAGCTGGATTGGGTGGCCTTTGAGGCTGATATGGCTGCCTATTAGGTTGAGCTTGAGGCTGATACGAAGGTCTAAAACCTTGAGTTTGCTGTCTCTTAAGTGTAACCAGCTCATTACCTAAATTTTGCAGTTGCTTCATGACTTCTTGAAGCTCATTTGGGGCACTTGGAGATGAAGTGGAAGCTTCATTTGAACTCTGATTCCTAGGAGTGGGAATAGGAGCTAAGACAGGTACTTGACTAGTACTTGGGCTCTCTAAACTTGGATATAATGGCATTGGAGGCCTAGGAGCTAGCTTGCCGGCTTGAATCAGACAATTTTCAGCTCTAATGGCAATACTATAAGCAGCAGGGATAGTTGTGCCTCCCATAGATTGAATCAACATAGAAATATCAGAATTTAAAGCTTTAAGGTAATATAGAAAAGCACCTTCTGCTGTTGGCCTGACTGCCACTGGAATTCTATCCCAAGACCTTTGAAATCTGAAGTTGAAGTCAGTTAGCTGCTCATTGGAAGCTCTCTTGATGGTTGTTAGCTGCTCCAAAAGAGACAAGTTGTCTCCCTTCTCTCCAAATTGATTGTGAAGTGCAATACACAGCTGATTCCAGTTTGTGATAGAGCCAGCTTCAAGGCTCCTAAACCATTGCAATGCTTTTCCCTTGAATGAAGACGCCAGCAATTTGACAGCTACTTGCATCTCATTAATCTCATGGATTGCACAAATGTTAGCAATGTCCTTGACATGATCACCAGGAGTGGTCTGATTTTCCCCAGTAAAGTATGGAATGTTCTTCAGTGCTACAACTGGGATTGGATTTTGTGCATTGAGAGCAAGTGGGCTGCTGCCTGTGAAGTTGACATAGGGGTTCACTGGTTGCGCCATTCTGATTGGTCTTAAAACCCTTGATATCTTTGAAAGAAAGGCCGCTCAGGTGGAGGAGTTGAAAGAGTTCTATTTGGTGGAGATGGAGACCTTCGAATCCTTCTTCCTCTTTGCCTTCTTCTTGGAGTTAATTGCAGGTATTCAAACAACACTTCTTCTTCTCCAACTATTGACCTTGTCGTATTCTTCTCATAAATTTTTAGGCTTGATTTGCAGAAACCAGCGGATTATGCCTCTTTTGGAGTCGCCAGATGTGTGATTTTAAAGCCCCTTCAAAGCTGGAACTTACAACAAGTGCACATCAATCTTGTTGCAATGAAAGTGAAGACCTCTAAGGTCCCACCGGGCGTGCCAAAACTGTTAGTGCAAAATTACAGCACCCCTGGACGCTGATCAGATTTCTAGGTTGATCACTCTTGCATCCAGTGTAATTGCACAACATGGAAACCTCTCTCCAAGTGTGGGACTTGGAAACTGAGAGAGGAATCTCCAGATTAGAGGCTGGTTCCTCAAACTCCTCTGATTTAGATCTATATTTTGCAAAACTACAGAGGTTTAGATCCTAATCCTATTCTAACTTGCAAGGAGACAGGGGTAGAAGTGCAAAAATTGAAACTAACTAAAGATGGTGATGCACCAAAAGGAGTGGTGAAACATATTAGTCATGCAAATAGACACAGACCAAGGTTCACAACATAAAAACATACACAGACTGATAATGTATAATTTAGCATCTGAAATCAAGCAAATAATACAAACAGAGGATTGAAACCCATTCACAGAGCTTGCATTATCAATTTAATATCAAAATACGCATTACACCCTCAGAGAGGTAAAGAAAACTGTTACAATCCTTGGAGAGGTCTGATACTTCATCAATCCCTTGAAGAAGGTGAAAGAAGAAGTCTGCTATGCCCAAAAATGTTCCTCCTTTTTTGAAATGAGCCCAAAACTGGCTTTTAAAATGCAAGGGTCGAACCCAGGGAACAGGAGACGTACAAAGGCATGGGAGCCCATTCTTTCTTGACTGCAGGTGTATTAAAATGGCATGGAGGACCTTACAAACCCATACCCTGTCATTTTGACCGGATTGCAGGAGAATGCGACCCATTCTGCATTAACTCTGGTCGCTGGAATGTCATTTCCGGCCATGAATACGCGTCAGAGCCGTTTCTCGATTTTTCTCCCTCCAGACTACTCCAAAACGCAAGATTGACCCCGGAATCGTGTAGAATTTCACCAGCTTTCCGTTGATGTAAAGAACGTGCAAATCCGAGCTCTGGATCAAAAGTTATGGCGATCTGAAGATCTAGGGCACAAAACAGGCGAAAGCGTGTTTTGAAATCCTTTCCCGCGCTCTGCCACCTGGACGACACGTGGCACGTGCTGATTGGATGAGCAATTCTCTCTCCTCCATCTTTCATGGGCTTTCATTTTGAAATTCACTTGTGGGGCCCTTAACTGGACACGTGGCGCTATTTCATTGGTTCGGGCTGACCTTTTAAAACTTGCCCTTTGACCTTTTTGACCCTTTTTCCCGAGACACGTGGCGGCTTCTGATTGGTTCTCGGCCCTGCCGGCTTTTTCACGTACTTCGCCTCCATTTGTCCCGGATGTCCCATTTGATTTTGGGCCCTTTGTGCTCATTTCGGCCGATTCGGCCGGTTCGGGCATTTTTGGCCCGCTTGTCCCACTTTGCGGGATCGACTTTTGATCGATTGGCCGGTTCGGCCGGTTCGCGCCTTTTTGGCCCGCTTGTCCCGAACTGTCCCTCTCAGCAGTTAGTCAATTTTCTCTCGGTCGAACCGGCATTTCACGCCGCCACGTACTTTCGTCCCATTTGTCCCATTTTCTTTTGGACTGCCTGTGCTCATTTCGGCCGAACCGGCCGGTTCGGGCCTTTTTGTCCCAAACGTCCCGAGCAACACTTAGCCAATTTTTCTTCCTCTTTCGGCCTGATCGGCTTTTCGCGCCCGCCGCGTACTTCTGGCCCGATTGTCCCAAATGCAATTTGGGCCGCCTAGAGGCTTTTCGGCCGATCCGCTTCCATTTGTCCCACTTGTCCCAAATGCTACCTTGAGCAGGACTTAGCCAATTTTCACTCTTTCCTGGATCAACCTATTTGCCTTTCTGCTACTTTTTGCATTTCCTCAGAGCTTGCTCCCTGTTTCTTTGGCCAGGGGAGTTAGAAAAATACCTGAAGGGACCCTAGAAACCTGATTTTGCTCTGAATCAATCAATTTGCTTGGGATTTGAATCTTCTGATGCATGTTATCAAAATTTACCCTAGGGGGGTGAATTTTGGATAACACTTCTCTTTATCTATATTTCAGTCATATTGTGAATGCTTTCATTATCTATCATTTATCTATACCTCTTCTCATCCATCTACTGATATCTCAGTTGCATACTCTCCTCTATATTGACTACAATTCTTCAAAACCCTAGGTTGAGTTGGTGTAGGGATTATTGACCTATAGATATACAACCCTAATGCTCGCTATAGCCCCTTTAAATCTACCCACCGTGTGCCAATTCATGTGTGTCTCTTACTCCTTGCCTCAATACCCTTGTAGAATAGAAGACTTAGGAGAGCAAGTTATTGAGATACTTTCTTAGCCCGCCATATAAAATATCTTGTATTAATGAATAAACAAGAATTAGATATAATGTTAGTATTCTCTTCTTATAAATTCATAAGATGTTTTAAAGTATGTAAATTTTTAAAAAGCATGTAGACTCAAATTGTGTAGAACAAGGAAGCAATAATTATAATAATTATTGTGGTTTTGGATTTGTTAAGTCAATCAATTATTAATATGTTATATATATATATATATATATATATATATATATATATAAATTAAACCTATGGATGTAATTATATCCTTGTGAATGCATTTTGAGTATTACGGTTTGTACTCTAGAAGTGCATATACTACTAAACACCATTTATAGTGCCTTGATGATACTATTATTTTATTTGTAAGATGGATTAAAATTAATGTAAAAATAATTACTTGAAATGGTAATCATGTGTCTATATATCATCGATATCTTTATAAACTATTTAGATTCATGGTTTGGTAGCTCCTCTCTTTTCTTATTGTAAGTGGATTTGATTAATTCCCAACATATGGTAACATATCTTAGTTTAAATTTTTTAGGATTATTTGGTTGGGTATATAATAAGTGTTTGGTTGAGAGAGAGAGAGATTTCATATCTGTCGAAAGTATTGTGCATAAATATATGTCATGAAGCATGGGAATAAAGTTTAAAAAGTCCAAGTGGTAATAAATTTGAGTTTTGGAAATTTAAGATGGAATATCTCTTAATAGAAAGAGATAAATTGATGTTTGTGATAAAAATAAGGCCCATAGGGTTAAAATAAGAAGAGTGGGATGAGATATATAAATTATAGAAGCTCTACTATAACTTTTCTAGTGGATTCAATTTTATAAAATGTATTTGATGAAAATCCAAAAAGGGTTTATAGGATAAGTTAGGAACATTGTAATAGGAAACATATTTATTCAAAAACTATTCTTATGAAGAAATTTATAATCATTAACAATGAATGCTGGTGAATTAGTTACTAAGAACCTAAATTCCTTCAAATCTTTTGTTAGTCAACTATTGTCCTTTCCGTGGACATAAAGGTGGATAATAAAGATAGATGTGACACTTTTATGCTCTTTTCTATACTCTTGGGATAATCTTAGCTAATTACAAATGAGATTATTGTAAAATAATTATGAGAATAAGTAAGGTGAAAGTATGATGAAGATCATTAAGGTGAAGAATTACTTATGTATGGGACAACATAGAAAAGACAAAATCAAATATCAAGGGAGAAGTGATGAAGTCTATAGGAATATATAAGACTTATGAGAGACCTTATTTGAAGAAATGCTAGAATTGTGGAAAAATATGGCATTTTAAGAAGAACTCTAGAGTGAATGTGGATAAGAGTAAACCAATAAATGATTCATCTTTAGATATAAAATATACCATTGATAAAAATAAAGATACTTTTTTAAAAATTTTGAGTATGCATACATACAATAAATCATTGTTGGTCAACTTTGAATCATTCTATCATATGATGTCCTAGAGGAATATATGGGAGGAATATTATTGTGGTAATGTATTCATAGTAAATGACTCCACTCATTAGATTATGAGTTGAGGTAAACTAAAGTTAAGGTTATAATATGGGAGGATCAAGACTCTCCCAAGAGTTGTGCACATTCTAGATCTTACAAGAAATATAACTTTTGTTAGCAAGATTTGTGATGTTGGAATACAAGTGTTTTTCGCAAAGGATGGATGCAAAATGGTTCAAGGTGTGATGGTATTGTAAAGAGGAGTGTATAATGAAACCTTTTCCATACTATATGTGAGTATAATTACTAGTGCTTATAATGACACTATTGCTTCTGAGGCTAATAAAGTACTTGAGAAAACTAACATGCTTCCAGTAATTAAGGATATGCTTTGACATGAAAGGCTATATATATCATATTGCAGATAAAGAGTAAAACTAATTTCAATCCAAAGGAATGATGAGGGTAAAAATCATTTCAATCCAAAAATGGTGAAATGGACCATTGATGGTCCCTTGGAATTTGACTTTTGTGATAACTATGTGTATGTAAGACATAGAAAAGTCAAGTTTCCCACCACACATGCAAAATGGATCATGTAGGTAGTATAGAGTGATGTGTTTAGATTGGTGAAGGTCCTATAACTTGGGAAATCCATGTAATATGTATCTTTCATAGACAATTTTGTAGGAATACTAGGATATATCTTCTTTGGTAGAAATATAAAATTTTCAATAAATTGAAAGCTATTGTAGAGAACTAGAAGGAGAAGAAAATCAAACTATCAAACATGAATAATGGGGAAATGTTCATCTCAAAGGAATTTGAGGATTTTTACAAGTAGTACAAAATTGAAATAAAAATAACAAATCATTACACACATTAACAAAATGGGATGAACATGATGTTCATGGATAAATCCTTGAGTATGGTAAATGGTGCACATTTGGAGAATTGTTTTTAGGCTTAAGTAGTGATCACTACTTGTAACTTGGTGAATCACTCAAATTCATTAGCGTTAGATGATAAGATTATATAAGAAGCTTTCAAATAGTAAGAAACCATCCATAAAAACAAGTGAAGTTTTTGCTACGATGCTTATGTTTATATTCCAAGGAGAAGAGGAAAAATATTAAATAAAATTGCAATAACTATATATTCATTTAACATGGGAGCAGATTCAAATGGTATAAACTATGGAATCCTAAAACATAGAAGGTGGGTTATATCTAAATTATGGTTTTGAAATAAATGAAGAATATTCTTGTGAAAATGGACATGTATAGTGGTGAATCTTAGCTAAAGCATCTGAAGGAGAAACCAAAATTAGAATATAAGAATGTGTGAGTTGAATTAGAGTTTTTAGATGCTATATTTGACTAAACATTTGTTGATAAATAAGAGACAATACAGTAGGAAAATAACGTGAAACCCTTGTAAAGATAAGATCATAATGGGTATAGAGATTACCATAAATGTATAGTATATCAAATAAATTTATTCTAATTTTGTACTTTCAGTATATATGGTGATAATCTTAATAATGTCTGAAAATATATTATACAAAAAGACAATTATTTTTGGAAAAATACCATGAAGGATATTAAGTACCTAGATACGAATGGGACTTAGGATATAGTAAAGTTACCTATTGAAATAAATCATGTGGGTTGTAATTGGTTTTCAATAGTAAAATAGATTTGTAATGTAAATAGAGAAGTATAAGTATCACATGGTTGTGAGGGGAGTATCTTAGGTCAAGGGATTTGACTTAGTTATGTCATTATCTCATTTAGAAACTTTAATTAAATCAAATTTCTTTTAGTTTATGCCACTACATATGAACCAAAGATAGATAAAATGGATACAAATAATATTTATACATGTGAAACTTGAATAATAAATATACATGAACAAACGTATAATTTTAATAGTTAATTAGAAAGAGGACTTGGATTGAAACAATCACTAAGGAGGTGGAATCAAAACTTTGATAAATATGTTCTAGAACTTGGACTTGCATGTAACATAGAAGTTCCTTGTGTACACTTCAAAGAACAAGAAAATAAAATTTTCATCATAGTTATATATGTAGATGACATGATATTTATTGAAAATCACAAGATAATGATCATGAAAGTTAAGTATTAGCTATCTATGTAGTTTTACATGAAATATATTGGTTTTAAAAAGTTCATTTTGTACATGGAAATCAAATGAGATTGTGTAAATAGAAAAAATGGCTAATCTAAAAGAAATATGTTGAAACAAATTGCATTAAAGAAAACATAAAATCACATATTTCATATTTTAATTGCACAAAGTCCAAAGAAATAAGATGAGCTATATGACATGGATAAATTTTAGTATGTGAGTATAATGAGAATCCTAATGTATGAAATGGT
This sequence comes from Taxus wallichiana var. yunnanensis, assembly GCA_018340775.1. Taxonomy (NCBI): domain Eukaryota; kingdom Viridiplantae; phylum Streptophyta; class Pinopsida; order Cupressales; family Taxaceae; genus Taxus; species Taxus wallichiana. Next base: position 851,515,301 of record CM031234.1, read on the forward strand.
CAACATAATAACTAACATTATACATTTAATGGTAGTAGTTATCATACATACATACACAAGTTATGTGATTTATATGTAAACACATGTTGATTAATTTCGTTGCATGCATCTAGTCTCCGGATTGTTTGGTTAAGATATTTTACTTGATCTAATTCAAACTACTAGTGGAGCTCTGTTTTCTTCATGCTTCCTCTATAATGAGATATAAAAAGGAAATATTAATGTTGTGGGGTGATATAGATGGATGGGTTGATTAGTAGATAGAGTATTTACTATATTTTCCAACTATAATCTTCATGCTAATGAAATAAAAGTTTGAGTTCTATCTATTTGTTGCAGTCACAAGCCTTAGGAGGGATTAGCACCCAAGGCAAGGCCCACTTGTAGTTTGCTAACTCTCTACTTTGTTTGTTAATTTTATTTATTGAATGAGTAGATTAGCATAAATCCATTCCTTTATCTGTATTTTATTTTTGCATGCTTTTCCTTAGACTTAGTATTTACTTCTAGTATGAATTTAGTTTGTTTCAAGTATTGTTATTTCTAGAATTGTAGTGACAACAATTTACCTTCCTACCTCTTGAATATTTGTAACTGTGCATACAACAACAACGACATTATTGAAATTTTACGTCCCTTGGTTTGATGATTAAATGATTGTAGATTAATGAACAACATACTAATTGCTGCAAGTTAATTTGCACCACCATTTTTGGCACCATTGTTGGGGATACTGCCAAGTTATAAGGTTTTTGAGAGGTTTTTCATTTCTTAGAAGTAATTTAGGTTTTAGGAAATTCACCTCCATACCCCCCACTAATATATGTTGAGTGAGTTGAGTAGTTGATGCATGCACCATCCGAGAGATTCTCATGGTAGATTTTTACCCAATCCACAAGTAGCACATGTTTCCATATCAGATTATGAAGAAAGTATATCTTCCTCTATAAAAGGTTTGGTAGTAGAAGAACATCCTCCAAGAGAAAGTTCTAAAGTTGTTCCTAAGAAGCTAATCATAACTAAATAGTTAGACCAAAATGCTCAAAATGGGGAAACTACTTTTGAGTTTCCCATTACCGACAATGATGAAGTTGTTGCTATGAAGAATATTTCTCCCTTAGCCTTGCCTAAATTTCATGGATCCATAATTGAAGACCCATACACTTTTCTGTTTGAGTTTGATGTTTTATGCAGGAGTTATGATTATACTATTGATGCACATAAATTGAATACATTTCCTAATACACTCAAGGATGCAGCCTTGAGATGGTTCATAGGTTTAAGAAGAAATGCAGTAACTACTTGAGCACAGATGAAGGATAAGTTACTCAATAAGTATTAGGACTAGTGTAGGCTGAGTAGCCGAGGAGGTGATGAAATCTATAAAATGGCACAAAAGGAGGATGAACCATTGAAAGACTATCTGGAAATATTCTTGTTCGAGTTCAAAATACAAGGCACACAATAATACCTCCAAAATATCTCAAATTACTCTTCTTTAAGGGAATTGGTGAGGAGGATATGGATTCTCTGGATATGATTGGAGTAGGATACTTTTAAAAAATCTATCTTTACAAAAATTTGTGAAGCCTACAGAATTACTCAAGAGCTACTTTGAAGAGGATAAGAAATTTAAGATCAAGAGGTGGATCATCTACCAAAACTATCAGGGACATATCCAGTCGAGATTGTCAACATGTTCAAGAGCATGAAGCAGGGGGATTGTCAATGACATGAATAATAAATTAGATGCTCTACATGCCAAAAATAAAAATGAAGATATCTTTGAAGCATCAATCACAAAGTTTTTCCATGAATGTAGAAGAAAGAAATCTAATCGCAGATGCTTTGAGGATTAGCCAGGATTACAAAATAAAAGGAGGATTCAACTGAATTAAGGATGATAGAAAAAGAGGATGAACAATTTTTTAATGTTTCTCAAATAAATCCATGGCCGCCAAGGAAATGAGGTATGTCATAAGACCCTATGTCATCATTTCAAAATTGGTCTAATAATCCATATGTGCAACCCCCACCTTGGGCTAATCCTCAAGGTTGGGCTCCATATCGTAACCAATCTCAACAATAGTGGGAACCTCGGTTTCAAGGCCAACAACAATGGAAAAAACCCCCTTAATCATTGTAACATCCTCAGAGAGGAGATTAGTTGTGGAGTAGTCCACTTCCTAATTACCAACAATCCTACAATCAACCTCCTCACCCTCAGTAACAAGCTCTACTGAAAAAACCCCAAGAAAACTCTCAGCCAAAGACCACTTAACTACCAAATCAACCAATTCCTAACGCCAACAATAAAGTTACTCAGAAACCTACACCACTGAACTAACTCAATACCCTACCTATTTATTTGATGTTGACAATACCCATCTATGCTCAGGAAGAGCACTTCCTCCACCAAGTAGACTCGCTTATTACGGATATTACAGATGAACCATAGACACTATAGAATGATTCACAACAAAAAAAAAACATGTTGCTGGACCAATCTCACAGTAAATCCAGAAGACGTTGCAAGTTGATCTGCAGAATTTGAGAGAATTATAACAAGGATAAAACACAAGCTAATGAGCCACCATTTCTTGAAAGACTACAAGAAAAGAAGACTGACCTCAAATCAAAATCTAATTATGATTTTGTCAACCAGCTGAAGGATATTTGTGTCAAAATTCCATTGATTCAAGCCATTAAGGATGTGCCAATTTATAACAAGTTGGTTAAGGACCTATGCATAAAGAAACCAGGTAGGAAGAGAAAGGATCCATCTACTATACAAGTTATTGGACAACTAGTTGATATTATGCTTGGAAATTCAATCTTGCCCAAATATATAGATCTAGGCGTCCATTGGTAAATGTTTCAATTAATGGCACAACAATAAAGAACACTCTGATTGACTTGGGGGAAGCCATAAATGTCATGACCAAGTAGATCATGGATGATTTGAAGTTGGAAGGCTAAGGCCAACAACTACAGTCTTACAACTTGCAAATAGATCAACAATGATACCGAAGGAGTCCTGGAGGACATAGTGGTAGTGGTAGACTCTTGGGAGTACCTTGCTAAATTTATTGTTCTTCAACCAAAAGCAAGCTTAGGAGGATATCCTATCATCCTAGGAAGGCCATGGTTGACCACTACTGATGCATTCATAGGATGCAGTTTGGTAATATGATTATTTCGAATGGAAGTGGCACTAAAAACCTTATGTTTTATCCTCTTGCAAAATCATTGAATGAAGAAGATCAAACCATTTGGTTTGAGGAACCAAAAGAGGAGCAAAGTTATGTACAACAACTCATGATGCTATAAAAGTCATGTAAAATTGAAGGATAAGAAGAATATGTTCTTTCCAACGTACTATAGAACAACTACAGAAGAAATAAGGAAGTGGATAATAGACTAAGGTGTTTAAGTTGTCTCTCTGATCAAGTTCTACCACAGTGTAATGCCCCATTCATCATTGCTCTGTTATTCTGTGATGATCGTGCTTCTAAGGGTTGAACGCCATTGTGTTTCCATTGAAATGTTGGTGTCTTCGTCTTGTTGAGCTTTCCTGCTTGCGTTGGTGTTGATGGTTTTGGTTGTTGGCCCCGCAGCGTCCCTCATGATTTATCCTATTAAAGGAAAACCTTGTTCTTGCTTTATCGAACCTCCTGTTGATTGTTGTTAATTGCCTGCAAGATATTTTTCCATAGTATTGATCACTCTCGTGCTCGACCCCTCGATTAAATTATTATTTTTAGTTTTTTCGCTATCGTGTTAGGTCCTAAACATTTTTTTGAACCCTGTTTAGGTGTCATGACATTTTAAAACATAATAATAATGAATAGTAAAGGAATGGGTATCAGTTATATTCTTATGTGTATATAGATAATAAAATTTCATTTTTGAATTAATTAAGCCTTTTTGGGCCGTGCGCATGCCTTATTGCGAGTTATTGTTTATTTGAGGTTTCTCATCCACCAGCTGGTAAATTTTTATTATCAATTTATCCTCATGCTTGGCGTGGAGGAATTTTTGGCCCTTGTCCTTCCCTAATGTTTCTTTCTTTACTGATTATGCCTGACTTGTTTGGTGGAGAAAGTGTAGATTTACTTTTGGGCCGCCTATTTGTTTCCTTGCTAGCTTTTTTAAATCATGATTTGACCTTTTGCTGGAATGAGACGCCTCTTTCCTCCTAGCCGCACATTTGTTGGGTTGTGTGTTATCTTTCTGCTCAGATTTGTTTCTTTTTCCCTTGTTGCATGGCCATCTCCAAATGGCTCTACCTCTGCTGGCCGCACTTCTCTTCTTTTAATAATTTTGACTTGTAAATATTCCATGTCCTTGTTGTCTTCCTACAAATTTCTACTCTGGTGGCATCAGACTTTCTTGGGCCGGACTGCATGTGGAGTGGTGGAAAAACTTTGGAAAGTTCTATCTTCCTTTGTTTTGCACCTACCCTTTTTACATGTTCCTTTTCTCTTTTGTTTTTATTCACCTTCCCTGGCCACGATGAAACCTGCTCATGCCTAGAGCTGGTTGGACATATGGAAAATGTGGTGGGAGGATTTCTGAGTGCGCCGAACTTTTGGAATCCTTCCCTACTGGCCACGTGGAGATCTCGGGTGTGGAGCCTTGTTTGGCTCGGTGGAAATATACTCTGGCAGAAGCAGAGGAACAATTTTCTCTAGTGGTTGAAGAAATTGTTGTTAATCTTAAAGGACCAAGAGTTGTATTTCAAGCAGAGAAAGCAACCAGTAAGTCTGAAGAATGCTTTCTGTCTTAGTACAATGTATGGAATTAAATGACGTTGCACTGGAATATAATTTCGAGCCTATGAAAAATAATGTTGGAAATTGGAATGCACGTTCCTTGCCTTGCTCAAGCTTGTGTGTAACTAATAAACATGTTTTGTCAGTGTCTGGAGTAGAGATTCCAGAGCCAATAAAGATAACAGTTCTTCTTCATTAGTCAAGTCATAATCTTAAAGCTTGTGCACCTCGGGTAGATTATATTCCAGCTAAGGAAGATGTAAGGGTTATAATAGTAACAGTGAAATTAAACACGGTGTGCCTTGCCTCAAGGGAACTCTCTTTATTAGATGTAGTTTCAAAGTTGTTAGTACTAGGATTGTTTGACCAGCTAAAGGCTATGCGGAAAGCAACAGATAAAAAAAAAAAAAAGAAAACCAAAGCTGAGCGTATATCATTTTGTCCTCTAGGATTCCTGCATCCTGTAATAGTCATATATGATCTTAGCTATGGTGAAACTGAAACAAAACAAGATTGTAAGAAGAGGTGTCCAGTGGAGTTCAGGTTTGAGAGGAATGTTGGTGCCTCGCATGCTGCGGACGAAGATTCAACTAGAGGGTTGTTGTTGCTTTGGACCTTGGGGAGTTTGGATGCCTCGTCAAAGCTGGAGGAGCAGGAAAGATAACTCTACACTTTGCTATTGTTGTATTTTTTAATATATATCGTGAAATCGAACCACCATTTCCTTGTATTAATTTGTCAATTGGACGCCTTACTAGGAGACCTCTCCTTTCTGCTTGTTCTATTCTTGTTTTCACTTTTATCGCTATCAGTGTGTTAGTGGGAAGCACGCATGTGCCGTCATCTCTGGGTGTTATGTTTTCCTTGCTTGAGTGTTCGACCTTCATCTTTTCGTTTATGTATATCTTCTTCTCTACGATTGAGTTTTAAGTTATTATGTTGTCCCAGCTAGTATTTCCATTGTCGTTAAAATAAGTTTGTGATAACTATGCAGCTCCTCCCTATCATCTGAGTTTATTTTCTTTTTCTTTGTATTTCATCGAATGTTATTAAATCTCTTCCTCAAACCCCTTCGATAATCTTCTTGACATTGGGAAAGACAGTTGTAGAATTGGAGTGATCACCGCTTGGGCTATCCGGGTTGGAGCTTCGGTATTAAAACTTTTAGAATGAAAAGTTTGTGTGCAATGCATTTCAGATCTTGCATGCTTAGACTCCCGTATTATCTTTCATCTTGTTCCTAGGATTTTAAGGCCATCCTCAGGAAGTACCTTGACCATCCCTATCCACTTGAACCGTAACTAGCTTTTGGATCAGCTAAGCTCGAGGTTTCTATCGTGCGAATCCAGTACCTCGTTAACACTAGAATAGTTTTGGTCTAATCCCCCTCTCAGAATTATTGTTGATGGTGTTTCTTTCTATTTTCCTAACTTGCATTCTTTCTCTTTTATAATTTTAATGCTATTAATTAATATTGGTCGTTATCATGCACGTAATTACCTTAATATTTTGTGAAGGAAATTGCCTTAAACGTGATTAATCTTCGGGAAAAACTCATCTTGCATTTGATAGTCTTATGGATTCATAGCGAGAGGGTTTTTTTTGTTAATGTCACTTAGAAATTTATGTTTGTATCTATGTGTGACGGTTGACTGTGTTATGAAGGGTTGACTTAAAATATTGTTTTTAAAAAAAAAATATTTTAAATTAATCGAACTTTAGAATTACTCATGGAGGTTGGTAAATCCTTCATGATATAAAAAAATTGGATGACGTTTTGTAAACTCTTGTATGACATAGTTCCCTTCTTCTCTTGTGTGTTACTACTAGCCTTTAAGGCATTGGCCCTTCTTGAATGATTTGGGAATCTCTTGGAGTTAATGGTCAAGACTAGTATACCTTACCTTCGAAACTTGAAACTTATGTCGTGTCCGTGTATCTAATTTGAGTGATATGCTCTATGTGATTACAGGAATGAAATTATAATATGCTTATCCTTTCATGTTAATCTATGAACATTGTGGTTCCTCTTGGTTAGGTTGATCAGCTCTTGTCTTTTAGAAATCTTATATTAAAGCCTATGCTTTTGGTATCTTTTGGAAATTTTAGATGGATGGCATGTGTGACAAACTTCAATTTTGTAAATATTTAATTGTTGATGGGAATCTTGTTTCTTATAGATTGTTTATTCCTTCTTATAAGGCCAAGAGCCATTCTCATACAATTGTTAAACTTTCGTTGCTTTTGTTCATAATTGAAGTACAAGGCCTTTTCTTCTTTGATTGGCATGGTAAAGACTTTATGATAATTTGAGGTGTTATTGTGTTTAGGACATTGACCCAATTCTCGTAATAGAGTGTTTCTTTCATGGTATTGTTATAGATTTAGTTATGGTGGCTTTGTGTAGCCTTATCTTTCTCGATTCTGCAACCGACTCTTGTATAAAAAAAATTGTTGTAGATGGCTTATGCATGAGTAGATGAGGGATAGATTTGTAGACTTTTGCATCAACCTCAGTTGAGAATTTCTTTTGCATGAATCTTTTTATATTATTCAACTATTTATAACGTTAAGAGAAAATGTAGTAGAGGATCAATGTCTTAGTATATTGTATTGTGGATTATGTCATCTCAACTTTGGAAACCTTGGATTGTCTATCTATCTTGGAAAATATAAGAAAATTTGGTTACCGCTTGTTGAGTGACCTTATTGGATTATCGGTATTCTAAGAGTTGATGTAACCTTGTTTTGTTCTTGTAAATGAGTATTGTTAAACTTAACCCTTGAGAATAAATGTTGAGTTAAATCTTGTTATGACTTAGTAATAATGTGACATAAGTAAAATAATGTGGGTTGTTTAATACTTATAGAAGTTAAACTAAAATTTGTATTCAAATAAAGTAACATAGAGGTTACCAACTGGAGAGCAAGTAATTCTTTAAGTAATCAAAGGTGAGACTATCATTGTAAGTAAAAATTATATAACATGATATCCCTAGCTCCACTAGTGAACATTATCCCTTTTATGGTGAAATTCGTAAAATGATCCTAAGGTGAAATAAATTGTTAGTTGTTAGAAGATAATAAGATTTAATAAGTAGGGGAAAACAATTTAGAAACCACTCAACCTATCTCTCAGCCTTTGGAAGGTAAATTGTTTCATTTTATTAAACTCATTCAGTGAAGCCTACGTAAAATCTTTAATAATTTTGGATAAGTTCTCAAGCTTCAATTAAATCTTGGTAATAAATAATGAGGTCTTAAAGATGAATTCAACTCGACCTTCTTCCTCTAAATTTTTCAAGGTGCTTTGTATTTCTCCTCTTAAGTGTGTTGAACGCGAACTCATGTTGTTATAAGGTTATGAACAAGTTCTAGTAGCGTAAGTGTGAATAGTTGGCCTTGCGGAGCTAAATTACCCCTTTTTCTTAATAAATGAATTAAACAAATAAAGGTCATAATAGAGAAGACTTAAAGAAAAATTCTCTCAGAGTAAAATAAAGAAACTTAGCATTGTAAGAGGAATTGTACGAATCATATCTAGAGAATCTAGAAAACTTAACTTAAGGATGAAGGATGTATTTATTCAAAATGAATAATCTTCAATAATTTCTCATTGTGGCTTGCCCTATCTGTAAGTGTGTTGTGTGGTAGTTTCCTATGTCATCTTGTCAAAAGAAAATTGATTTACCCTTGATGGGTGTGAACATTTCGTGTTACCCTTTGTGGTCATCCTTGTATCGAGTTGTTTCATAGAGTTAGTTGTAATCTTGGTGGTGACATGTTGTGTCATGTTTTTGTGTCAATCAAGTAAAAAAAAAGTTATCTTGTATTTTACTTTGTGTTGTTAGCGTGTGTGCCTGTTGTTGTGGGTGTTACATTTGGTATCAGAGCGAAGGTTATGCTCTCGAACCTATGGGCCAGATTGGAGTTATGATGGTGTTACATGATGGTGATGGTATTACATGATGGTGGTTGATATTGGAAGAGTAATGTGCTTTAAGCGTGATGTGATCCGTGTTGTAATTGTGATATTGTGAATGCACATGATGTGTATGTCACTTAGTGCATATTTGTTATCATGTTGATGTGCTGAGGATGGGAGTGTTCTCTCTCCTTCTTGTGGATTCTATGAAGAGTTCACATGTGAATTACTACTTGTGATGTGTGAAAAGTATTCTAATGTGGATGATGGAGTGTTGGAGCATTGTGGCATATTGTGATATGTGGGTGTGTCGATATGTGTATGAATGGATTGATGTAAAGTGAATTAAGTTGTATCATGATGTTTTACCATGTTTTGAAGAAATGTGTGTATCACCTTGTATGTAGCAAATGAATGTTATGTTGTGATGTTACTATGTCCATCATATGTATGATTTGTGTGATATGTAATGATTCATGTCATGATTTAGGGTCATACGGTGAGTGTATGAACCCTAGTGTATAGTGATTGCACTTTGGGTGTAGAATGTGGTAAAGTGATGTATTACACCCGATGAATGTATGATTGTGATCTACCTTGTATACATACCATACGCGAGACGTTATGGTAGCTATGTGTGTACCACCATTGTGTTAGTGATGTAGTTATATGTTATGTTGTGAACCTTACACTAACCGACCCTGAGGGAAATCAGTAAATTGTGTATGTTTGGAGTGAGAAAATGTGTACCATTGACCAGTCACTCGAGCTGAGTATGAGATAGGAAGTGGAGCCTTACATAGGCTAAAAACCTACTTTTGTTTGTTTAGTATGTGTGGCACTTGCTCAACAGTGTCATGCATATTGTGTTTCACGGACACCTTAGGCTCAGTAGATGGTGACATGTACTTTCTTTCTCTCTCCTAATATGGTTGTCGTATGGACTCTACCTATGTGATTTTGACTATGTTGAGCCTTGTTGAAGTTGTGGCGAGATGATTCAGATTGAGATGATGACAGTTGTATTATTGATATGTATTTTTACGAGCTGAGGCTCGATGTTCCGAGTGCTAGCAACTCGTTGAGTACCCCTTTGGTGGCCAGATAAGGCCACATAGTCATAGTAATGTGCTATTCTTATATGTGTATTTTATTCGTAAATTGAATTTTTTTACTTTACTTTTGCAAGGACCAACATTTTTCTTGATTGTCATGCTTTACATTTTGGGCATTTCCTTGGTTTGTGGTACTAACACTCGTATTTTTGCACTAACTCAGGCCATTTGGTCAGTTGTTTTCTTGGTTTTGAATCTTCTTTTAAATTTTAAGATTTTACCGCCTTGCCCAAGGCTTGTACTTTGCCACTTGGCATTCTGATCGGATTGTTATGTTGGTTCTATTGTCATGATGTGTGGAATAGGGTCATGGGATGCACCATGGAATGGTTGGGCCCATGGACCCGCTTCGTTGTATGGAGGTACACCCCAAGGAGTTACAGATAACTAGTGGGTTGTTAGACCACGAGTTATTTTGTCACTTGGGTTGGGGGTGACGGGCCTTTATGTGCCCAGGGCCATAGGGTGACCTAGCCTCATTAAAAGGAGAAAGGAGATGAGCCTCTATGGTTGAGTGACTTGATATTCTTTATGGAACTCTATGGTTAAGTGATCGATATTATTGATGGGGCTCTATGGTTGAGTGACCCAACTTGGTTTGGCACTATGTTTCTTTCTCCGTGGGAGTTATATGGAGTTACTTTGTAATACTTGGGAATAGGTGGTTATTTTTTGATGCTTCGGGTGGTATATGGTGCTGTTGGTAGTGTTTTGAGGGGGTAGTGTTATGATGTATGTGTGCTCATGAGAATTGGTTATGGTTGTGGCTCCTGGTGAACACTATGTACCTGTAGCTTTTGTTTGGAGTTATGTGAATTTTTCATCTGTGGAATTGAGGAAATGTTTGGTTGTCATAGTACACTTTGCTCAAGTATTCTATTTGTCAGTCATAATTGTGTGACAAGTACTATGTTATGTGGACCGTGCCTATTCCCTTCCGTATTTGAGTAATCTTTTGTGGTGTAATACAGTCATGAAGTATATACTTATGTGTTTGTTAATCTGTAGTGTCTTGTCTGACCCCGGTAGGGTGTTTGTGTAGCAGTTCATGTTGGGGCACCCACAATAAGGAATAAACTAAAACTCTTCAACAATGAAATTTTACAGAAATTAAACTAAAAATAATGTTAACGGAAAGAGACTAATGAAATAATGAATAAGAGGGAACTGCCAATCTTCACAGAACCTTGGAAGTTAAAATTTCTGCCAAATGTTCCTAAGGCCACCCCGTGGCCGTGCTTGTGCCTCAGAAATCGTAACCTTAGAACGTAACTGCACCCATATTAATTATTTATTTTTATTTTTATTTTGTTGCGTACCATTTATTTTTCCCTGTGTTATGTCACATCGAGGACGATGCTTTCTTAAGGGGAGGAGAATGTAATGCCCCATTCATCATTGCTCTGTTATTATGTGACAACCATGCTTCTAAGGACTGAACGTTGTTGCATTTCCATTGAAACATTGGTGTCTTTGTCTTGTTGAGCTTGCCTGCTTGTGTCGGTGTCGATGGTTTTGGTTGTTGGCCCCATAGCGTCCCTCGCGATTTATCCTATTAAAGGAAAACCTTGTTCTTGCTTTATTGAACCTCTTGTTGATTATTGTTGATTGCCTGCAAGATATTTTTCCATAGTATTGATCACTCTCATGCTTGACCCTCAATTAAAATTTTTTTTTAGTTTTGTCGCTATCGTGTTAGGTCCTAAACATTTTTTTTCGAACCCCGTTTAGGTGTCACGACATTTTAAAACATAATAATAATGAATAGTAAAGGAATGGGTATCGCTTATATTCTTATGTGTATATAGATAATAAAATTTCATTTTGAATTAATTAATCCTTTTCGGGCCATGCCTTTTGAATTCATTAAGCCTTTTTCAAGTGTGCGCATGCCTTATCAATAGGATTTTCAATTGAGTTATTATTTATTTTAGGTTTCTCATCCACCCCAATTTTGGTAAATTTTTATTATCAATTTATCCTCATGCTTGGTGTGGAGGAATTTTTGGCCCTTGTCCTTCCCTATTGTTTCTTTCTTGCTGATTAGTCCTGACTTGTTTGGTGGAGAAAGTGTAAATTTACTTTTGGGCCGCCTATTTGTTTCCTTGTCAGCTTTAATTAAATCATGATTTGACCTTTTGCTGGAATGAGACGCCTCTTTCCTCCTGGCCACACATTTTGGGGTTGTGTGTTATCTTTCTACTCATATTTATATTTTTTTCTTCTTTCCTTGTTGCGTGGCCATCTCCAAATGGCTCTACCTCTGCTAGGCACACTTCTCTTCTTTTAATAATTTTGACTTGTAAATCTTCCATGTCCTTGTTGTCTTCCTGCAATTTTCTGCTCTGGCGGCGTGAGACTTTCTTGGGGCGGACTGCGTGTGGAGTGGTGGAAAAAATTTGGAAAATTCTGTCTTCCTTTGTTGTGCACCTGCCCTTTTTACATGTTCCTTTTTATTTTGTTTTTATTCACCTTCCCTGGCCACAATGAAACTTGCTCACGCCTATAGCTGGTTGGATGTATGGAAAATGTGGTGGGAGGATTTTTGAGTGCGCCAAACTTTTGAAACCCTTCCCTGTTGGCCGCGTGGAGACCTCTGGGTGTGGAGCCTTGTTTGGCTCGGTGGAAATATACTCTGGAAGAAGCAAAGGAACAATTTTCTCTAGTGGTTGAAGAAATTGCTGTTAATCTTAAAGGACCAAGAGTTGTATTTCAGGTAGAGAAAGCAACCAGTAAGTTTGAAGAATGCTTGCCTATCTTAGTACAATGTATGGAATTAAATGACGTTGCATTGGAATATAATTTCTAGCCTATGAAAAATAATGTCAGAAATTGGAATGAACGTTCCTTGCCTTGCTCAAGCTTGTGTGTAACTAATAAACATGTTTTGTCAGTGTCTGGAGTAGAGATTCTAGAGCCAATAAAGATAACAGTTCTTCTTCATTAGTCAAGTCATGATCTTAAAGCTTGTGCACCTCGGGTAGATTATATTCCAGCTAAGGAAGATGTAAGGGTTATAATATTAACAGTGAAATTAAACACGGTGTGCCTTGCCTCAAGGGAACTCTCTTTATTAGATGTAGTTTCAAAGTTGTTAGTACCGGGATTGTTTGACCAGCTAAAGGCTATGCGGAAAGCAACAGATACAAGAAAAAAAAATAGAAAACCAAAGCTGAGCATATATCATTTTTGTCCTCCAGATTCCTGCATCCTGTAACAGTCATATATGATCTTAGCTATGGTGAAACTGAAACAAACAAGATTGTAAGAAGAGGTGTCCAGTGGAGTTTAGGTTTGAGAGGAATGTTGGCACCTCGCATGCTACTGCGATGAAGATTCAACTAGAGGGTTGTTGTTGTTGGACCTTGGGGAGTTTGGATGCCTCGTCGAAGCTGGAGGAGCAGGCAAGATAACTCTACACTTTTACATTGTTGCTATATTTTTTAATATATATCATGAAATCGAACCACCATTTCCTTGTATTGATTTGTCAGTTGGATGTCTTACTAGGAGACCTCTCCTTTCTGCTTGTTCTATTCTTGTTTTTGCTTTTATCGCTATCGGTGTGTTAGTGGGAAGCATGCATGTACCATCATCTCTAGGTGTTATGTTTCCTTGCTTGAGTGTTCAACCTTCATCTTTTCATTTATGTATATCTTCTTCTCTACAATTGAGTTTTAAGTTATTATGTTGTCCCAACTAGTATTTCCGTTGTCGTTAAAATAAGTTTGCGATAACTATGTAGCTCCTCCCTATCGTTTGAGTTTATTTTCTTTTTCTTTTTTTTTCATTGAATGTTATTAAATCTCTTTCTCAACCCCTTCGTTAATCTCTTGACATCGGGAAAGACAGATTGTAGAATTGGAGTGATCACCGCTTGGGCTATCTGGGTGAAGCCTTGGTATTAAAACTTTTAGAACGAAAAGTTTGTGTGCAATGCATTTTAGATATTGCGTGCTTAGACTCAAGTATTATCTTTCATCTTGTTCTTAGGCTTTTAAGGCCATCCTTAGGAAGTACCTTCACCATCCCTATCCACTTGAACCGTAACTAGCTTTTCGGATCAGCTAAGCTCGAGGTTTCTATCATGCGAATCCAGTACCTCGTTAACACTAGGATAGTTTTGGTCTAATCCCCCTCTCAGAATTATTGTTGATGGCGTTTCTTTCTATTTTCCTAACTTGCATTCTTTCTCTTTTATAATTTTAATGCTATTAATTAATATTGGTCGTTTTCCATGCACGTAATTACCTTAATATTTTGTGATGGAAATTGCCTTAAACGTTATTAATCTTCGGGAAAACTCATCTTGCATTTGATAGTCTTATGGATTCATAGCGGAGGGTTTTGTTTTGTTAATGTCACTTAGAAATTTATGTTTGTATCTATGTGTGACGGTTGATTGTGTTATGAAGGGTTGACTTAAAATATTGTTGCTTAAAAAAATTTATTTTAAATTAACCGAACTTTAGAATTACTGTGGAGGTTGGTAAATCCTTAGTGATATAAAAAAAATTGGATGACATTTTGTATACTCTTGTATGACGGAGTTCCCTTCTTCTCTTGCGTGTTACTACTAGCCTTTAAGGCATTGGCCCTTCTTGAATGATTTGGGAATCTCTTGGAGTTAATGGTCAAGACTAGTATACCTTGCCTTGAAACTTATGTCGTGTCGTGTCCGTGTATCTAATTTTAGTGATATGCTCTATGTGATTACAGGAATGAAATTCTAATATGCTTGGCCTTTCATGTTAATCTGTGAACATTGTGGTTCCTCTTGGTTAGGCTGATCAACTCTTGTCTTTTAGAAATCTTATATTAAAGCCTATGCTTTTGGTATCTTTTGGAAATTTTAGATGGATGGCATGTGTGTCAAACTTCAATTTTGTAAATATTTAATTGTTGATGGGAATCTTGTTTCTTATAGATTGTTTATTCCTTCTTATAAGGCCAAGAGCCATTCTCATACAATTGTTAAACTTTCGTTGCTTTTGTTCATAATTGAAGTACAAGGCCTTTTCTTCTTTGATTGGCATGGTAGAGACTTTATGATAATTTGAGGTGTTGTTGTGTTTAGGGAATTGACCCAATTCTCATAATAGAGTGTTTCTTTCATGGTATTGTTAGACTTTATTTATGGTGGCTTTGTGTAGCCTTATCTTTCTCAGTTCTCGCGAACTGACTCTTGTATAAAACAAAATTGTTGTAGATGGCTTATGTGGGTAGATGAGGGATATACTTGTAGACTTTTGCATCAACCTCGGTTGAGAAGTTCTTTTGCATGAATCCTTTTTATATTAATCAACTATTGATAATGTCCAGTGGAAAATGTAGAAGAGGATCAATGTCTTAGTATATTGTATTGGGGATTATGTCATATCAACTTTGGAAACCTTGGATTATCTGTCTATCTTGGAAAATATAAGAAAATTTGGTTACCTACTTGTTGAGTGACCTTATTGGATTTTCGGTAATCTAAGAGTTGATGTAACCTTGTTTTGTTTCTTGTAAATGAGTATTGTTTAACTTAACCCTTGAGAATAAATGTTGAGTTAAATCTTAGACTTAGCTATGACTAAGTAAAATAATGTGGGTTGTTTAATACTTATAGAAGTTAAACTAAAAGTTATATTCAAATAAAGTAACGTAGAGGTTACCAACTTGAGAGCAAGTAATTCTTTAAGTAATCAAAGGCGAGACTATCATTGTAAGTTAAAATTATATAACATGATATCCCTAGCTCCACTAGTGAACATTATCCCTTTTATGGTGAAATTTGTAAAACGATCCTAAGGTGAAATGAATTGTTAGTTGTTAGAAGATAATAAGATTTAATAAGTAGGAGAAAACAATTTAGAAACCACTCAACCTATCTCTCATCCTTTGGAAGGTAAATTGTTTCATTTTATTAAACTCATTCAGTGAAGCCTAAGTAAAATCTTTAATAATTTTGGATAAGTTCTCAAGCTTCAATTAAACCTTGGTAATAAATAATGAGCTCTTAAAGATGAATTCAACTCGACCAAGATGAATTCAAGTCGACCCTATTCCTCTAAAATTTTTCAAGGATCTTTGTATTTCTGCTCTTAAGTGTGTTGAACACGAACCCATGTTGTTATAAGGTTATGAATGAGTTCTAGTAGTGTAAGTGTGAATAGTTGGCCTTCATGGAGCTAAATTACCCTTTTTCTTAATAAATGAATTAAATAAATAAAGGTCATAATAGAGAAGACTATTCTTCGCCTTCTCTCGGGCTGCTTCTTTAATCTTTTCTATCTGGATTTTGAGCCCTTTTGTATTTAGGGTATAGTCCCTTCAAAACTATTTGCCCTTAATAAAAAAATAATAATAGAGAAGACTTAAAGAAAAATTCTCTCCGAGTAAAATAAAGAAACTTAGCGTTGTAAGAGGAATTTTACGAATCATATCTTGAATCCTAGAAAACTTAAGCTAAGAGGATTGAAGGATGTATTTATTCAAAATGAATAATCTTCAATAATTTATCACTGGGGCTTGCCCTAATCGTAAGTGTGTTGTGTGGTAGTTTCCTATGTCGTCTTGTCAAAAGAAAAGTGATTTACCCTTGATGGGTGTGAACATTTCCATGTTACCCTTTAGATCATCCTTGTATCGAGATGTTCACATAGTTAGTTGTAATCTTGGTGGCGACATGTTGTGTCGTGTTTTTGTGTCAATCAAGTCAAAAAAAAAAATTTATCCTATATTTTACTTGTGTTGTTAGCGTGTGTGCTTGTTGTTGTGGGTGTTACACACAAAGAACGCATTTATGGATGTTTCGAGGTAAGAATTTAATCCTTCATAAACTCTTTCCCCATGATCGCATCATCAATTCTCTCGAGCAGCAATGTATGTTCCATGATCAATCTCTCCAAGCAAGTGGAGATAACCTCAGAAAAACTACGAACGTGAACAAGATGCTCAATATGTAATAAGATAAATTGTTGACAAATATTCTTCAAAAGCACAAAATAACATGTGTGTGAATATGGAGACATACATGGAATTAATCCTAATCTCTGCACGCATAATATTTATATCAAGGAAAGTTGTAAGCCAATCAGGTAGCCAAAAAGAAGAATGAACCCAACAATGAGGGATATTGTAAAAGGAGAATTAAAAAAATTGGATGCTGGATTCATATATCCAATTTCAAATAGTTAATGGGTGTCACCCCTTGTCATTATGCCAAAGAAGAATGAAAAATGGAGGATATGCATGGATTATAGAGAGTTGAATGCAACAACAAAGAAATATCATTTTCCTCTTCCCTTCATTGATCAAGTTCTTGACACTTTGGTTGCTAAGAAATATTTATCTTTTCTTGATGGATATAGTGGTTATAACTAGATTCAAATTACACTAGAGGATATGGACAAAACTACCTTCACATGTCCATGGGGAACTTTTGCTTATTCAGTTCTTCCTTTTGGATTATGTAATGTACTTGTTATGTTACAAAGGATAGTTTTAACCATTTTCTCGAGATATGAAAAATGATTTCATGGAGGTACACATGGATGATTTCAAACTACATGGAAGCACCTTTTACGAGGCATGCAAAATCTAGACGAAGTCTTGAAGAGATGCAAAGTAGATAACTTGTCCCTAAGAAATGAAAAATTCTACGTGATGATGTATGAAGGAATAGTCTGGGACATTACCATTCTTCTCAAGGGATAAAAGTTGATCCAACAAAGGTAGTTTTTATCATCAACCTATCAACACCAAAGAATCAAAAGGATGTTAAGAGATTTCTTGGCCATGTTGGTTATTATAGAAGATTCATACAATATTTCAGCAAGGTGGCAACTCCATTGTTTGCATTATTGGGAAAGGATGTTGCATTTGACTAGACTGAAAAATGTGAGACTACATTTCAAACCTTAAAGAAAATTTTAAGCACAACCTTTGTATTGAGAGGACCTAATTGGAATATGCCATTCCAAATTCATACTGATGCTTCAGACCATGTCATTAGAGCTAGTTGTCTTAGGAAAAAGGATGAAGTTCTCAACTATACAATTTATTATGTTAGCAAGAACTTGTAGCATGTTGAACTCAACTACATAGTAATAGAGAAGGAGTTCTTAGCAGTTGTTTATGCTATCAATAAATTCAGGAACTACATCATAGGTTATCTAGTATTCATTCATACTGATCATGCAATAATTAAATATTTGATCAACAAACTAGTTGTGAGTAGTAAAATAATTAGATGGTTGTTACTCTTGTAAGAGTTTGATGTCACTATTTTGGATAAGCCTGGTAAGGACAACGTTGTAAAATATTTCCTTTCAAGAATGGAGATTAATGATGAAGAAAACGTGGTTGATGAATATGTCCCGGATGAGAACCTATTTTCCATTACTACCAAAACACCTTGGTATACTCATATAGCCAATTATCTGGTCTCAGGTAAGAAACCTCCACTCTAGCTCTATTCTGAAAAGAAATACATAATTGAGAAAAGTGTGCATTTTTCTTGGATAGTTGGATTTATATTTCACACATGGTAGGATAATGTCATGAGAATATGCATTGATTGTGAGGAAATATATGATGTCCTCAAAGCCTTCCATAAGGAACCGTGTGGAGGACACTTTGCTATAAAAATAACAACGCAGAGACGGTGTTGACAACATGTTATTATTGGCCAACACTACATAAGTTTGCAACACTATATACGAGGAGGTTTGATAGATGTCAAATAATGGGTAAGCCTACTAAATTAGATGATATGTCATTGTAGTCTCATCTAGTCTTGCATCCATTTAACAAGTGGGATTAGACTCCATTGGTCTTATAGATCCTAAATCTCAATAGAAGGAATACATCTTAATGTGCATAGATTACCTCACTAAGTGGATAGAAGTGAAAGCATTGCCAAGTCGGAAGAGTGAGAAAGTTTCCAAATTTTTTATATGACCATATTATTACGGTATGGAGTACCAAGAGAGATGTTTACAGATCAAAGTACACACTTTGCTTTGGTGAATTTATTTATGATCTAGCTAAAGAATATGAAATCATACATAGGAATTCTACACTGTATCATCCCCAATATAATGGCCAAGTTGAGGTAACAAATAGAGAAATAGAAGTTATCTTGACAAAAACTATTGCACTCCATAGGAGAGATTGGGAAGATAGGATTCTAGAGGCGGTATGGAAATTCAACACAAATTGGAAGACAACAACTGGTTTAACACCAATCAAAAATTTATATGGTAATACCATTGTTCTCCTATTGAATTTGAGCACAAGACACTAAGAACTACACTTGAACTAGGCATATATTTGTTTAAAGCTCAAAGGAAGAGGATTCTCCAACTCAATGAGTTGGATGAAATGAGGAGACATGTTGTGTATAATATAGAGGCAAAGTGTAGAAGTAATAAATCAAATGACATGATAGGTTTATTAAGACAAGGCAATTCAAGAAGGTGACTCGGCCATCTTGTTTGACTTAAAGTACAAAGATCACATGGGAAAACTCGGGACTAGGTGGCTAGGTCTATATGAGATTGAGAAAATATTTCCCAATGGAGTTGTAAAACTCACCACCATAGATCTAAGGATCAAGATATTGTTAAATGGATATAGGTTAAGGTTGTACAAAATCCAATTGACAAAATAAATTTCATGCAGAATTCAAAATAGGATGAAAATGAGGACATTAGAGTTAAGATCAGAAGTTGAGCCTGCTAGTTCATCTTCTGATATTTTAGAGGATTGAGATATTTTAGTGGCCTTGGTATATTTAGCTTGTTGAATACTCCAAGGGTGAATAAAAGTGTTATGATAAAACTCTTCCGGTGATTAGAAACACTTGGCTAACATTTTATTTTCTAAACATTTCTGTTTTGCAGGATTTGATGTGTATGTTATAAGAGTGCATAATATATGACATAGGGAGATAATACAAAGATTGGATGTTCCACTCACAACAACATGCATCAAAGATCTGTTTTGTTTTCAAGTTTGGAAAAACTCATTATTACATGAAGAAAAATAAGGAACAATCTACACGTGTGAGTGGTGATCAAGATAATTGGTACTAACAAAGTCAACATTCCCTCTCCAAGAATTATCTAATTTAAGTAAGGAGCCTATAGTACAAATGTCACATTTACTTACAACAATAGTATCTGCAACATCATAGTAGATCAGCATGCAAAGCAAGGGCACAATTACCACAATGCATGTGCAATCATCATCCTAAATATTCCTCGAGATAAGTGCACTCATACCACTTTATTAAAGTATCATTAGTATAATTATTTTTAATTAGTATTTATGCCATGCCATAATGTATTTAATTGCAATTATACATTGTCGCCTTTAACCTATGAGTTGTCACTCCATGTCATCCCACTCTGTCACACCACTTTACCTCAAACTCTTGCTACAATCAAATCAATGAAATTCATTTCCTTTCTATGTTGCATGTGAGTCGTTCTCAAAGTTAAAAAACATAGCACTCAAATAGTCTCCTATAATCGAATTCTTGTATCATTCTTCCAAAATATGTGATTTCCCTATTAGAGATGAAGTAATTTAAAGAATTCAAAATGGGTGGAGATTTAATTTTCCATGAGCCAACTAAACACTCTCAAATCCACAACCACCCACAAATATTTCAATATTTTCATAACAATGGATGGATGGACTACATCAAAAATTCCAAGGTTTTAATGAATCTATGGTCGAAGAATTTTCTACTACATTTAAGGATGGATAATCTATGGTCAAGGGTTTAATAGTGAATGTGAACGATTATATTTTGGTAGTAGTTACTAGGCTTCCTACAGAGGGCAAACTTTTCCTTGAGAAAGACAATCCATAAGCATCTCGACGAGACTTTCTCGATGAAGTTGATGAATTCATAAATGACCGCCAAGGTACATTTAGAACCTCTCTCAAACCACTCTGGGCTGAAATTACCAACTATATTATCAAGGAATTTACTTGTGATGGTAGACATTATAGAATAAATACAATCCATTTCAAATTTCTCAATCATTTGAAGAATGATAGGCATGTTAATGTACCTAATTTCTTAAATGAGAGCTTGAAAAAGATGAGTAAAGAATCACAGAGAGGGAGGGCGAACTTTCACACCACTACCTTGTTACCCTGGTTGTCAAACACACATTGGAGAGAGAACATCTTGAATTGAAATGGGAGGATTTTTCAAGGGCAAAACATATTGATGAATTATTAAGGCATAAAAAGAAAAGAAGAAGAATTTTCGTATTTCTTCCACCGATACGATTGAACCCACATCTTCCACTTCTCATCCTGATCACATAGCTTCCACTTCCTTACCCATAGAAAGCCTTGTTTTTAAAAATACACCGTCTGCTAAAGTTACCCTCGTTCATGTATCCCCTGAGAGGATTCTCATTGTTGAAACCCTACTTGGATTTTCAACTCCTGAATCATCCACCTCAAAGGGTAAGATAAAATATTATATGCCCACTCCTAAATCTTCCAAGTCTACTCCTACATCTTCCAAATCCACTCCTACACCACCTAGGAATTCTAATCAACTAAAAACTAAAATGCCAAAAACATCAAAGCTCACAAATCCCCAAACAATATCACTGATAGTGATAAAGAGGTCTGCAGAAGATACTATTGAGGCCACATCAATGGACATAGACCAAGGAAGTGTTGATGTTGAAATTCATGAGAAAAAAATTCCTAGAGAGACCATAGATTGTAGGGAAGAGAAGAAGGGAGAAGAAAGTGGTGAGAAAATGGCCCAAGAAAGTTTTGTTGAATGATGGAAGAACAAGAAGAGGTATTTCATGTTGGGGTAACCCATGAAGAATGTGAAGGAGGAGGAGTTGAACAAGGAATTGAGGAAATAATTCATGCAACCACAGGTGATAAGGAGAATACTGTAGAAGAAATTAACCACACAGTACTTGAAACACAACATGATAAAGGGGAAATTAGGGATGGTATGCCCCATGATGTTGAAGAAATTATTGAAAACATTGTCTATGGATTTCTGAGAATAGATCGAGACAACAAGATAATGTTCTGCAGTTACTAATGAAATAGTTGAGCCATTACTAGAGCCCACTCCACCATTATTACCACATATTAGCATGCAATAGTCTTATATGGCCCCATTGCAGCCATAAATTTTCATTAGAGAAGTTTTCAAAGAACCTATCAAACCAGTTTGTAGGAGCATATGAACACAAAAATGCTACCTGGATTACTATGTCCATTAGTTTGAAACCCATGTTAATAAGTTACAAGGAAAATGGGAGAGGAAAAAGGAATAACTTCTCTTCCAACACTAGCAAGACATGGATGAAAAATAAAAGGAACTTAAGGCCAAGGATAAGGAGATCAAAACGTGACAAACAAGTAGAATGAGACACTTAAAGTGGTCTATGAAATAATCAGACACATGCCTCCTTCAAATTTCTATGCTATTTTTTTGAAGAAGATGTTGCAGCTAAAGCTTACATGTATTAACTCTGACATGAAATTTGACATTAGTGGATCTAGGAATTTCTTTACATTATATTTGAACAAAGTCCCCAAGAAATTCAGTTCTTGTTATGTGAGTTATACATGCATAATTATGCCCTTGAATATGATAGGGATTGGATTCCAATCCTCTATGTTGGAGATGTCCCAGTCAAAGCACTTATTTCTTACTTCATGAATGAATTAGACAGAGAGAAACATATGGAAGACTACAGGCACCTAGAAAAGTTCATCCATTAATGGTTAGGGAAGAGGCTAACCCACAGGTCATCCTAGAAGAGTATAACAAGTATATAGAACACAAGGAGATCATAAAGTGGACATGGAAGATGAGAAAATATGCACATGAGCTAGTAAAAACATGATTTCCCACAGTGGAAGGGAAATAGTGAAAGCATGTCATATGCGTTGGAATGAAATGACCCCGAAATGCAAAGGAAGGAGATGCATTCCTATCCTAATATAATACCAACTCTAAGATGGGTAAATTTTTACATTGAATTCTCTATTAAATATGCAAACACTTGGTTTAGGGAAAATTTTAGTGGCGAATAGTCGTTAATTCACGAATATTCCAATTTTCAAAATTTGAAATTGAAGAATTTTGGGGTATGAATAAGGACTAGGTCACCAAAATTTTGGGGTACAAGTTAATGTTAGGGGTCGGTTTGCCTAGGAGTTTCCACTGACAACCAACTATTATCATTAAAATCACCCTTATAGTGAAATTAAAATATGTGAAATTCACCTCATATATATATATATATATTCTATTTAAGTATTTATAGTTTATTATTCATAGTTCTAAACATTGAACTTTGGAACCTCCATAAATTCATGATTACCAAATATTTTATTAAGGATTTCTACTTTTGAAATTGGAGGACTGGTGAGCAGAGGTAGATATTTTATTTCTACTTTCAAGGTACTTTGGTTTATTCTGTAGCATGTATGTAGTATATGTCCGGCATTTACACGATATCGACCATAAGCATGAAGGATGCTAAAGTTCCGTAGCATATTGCATGATATCAACAGGTAGCATGTTGCATGCTACAACCGACGTAAATGTAGAATGCTACCACCCGACAAGATGCAACATGCTACGGTTGATAGTATTCTAATACCGATTGGGAGCACACCGCATGCCACCTTCTCGATATCATGGATTATGCTACCATCCGGTAAAGATCGAATGTTCTTTTGATTACATTTAAAATTTTAACAACTATTTATATGTTGATTACATTTATCTAATTTAAATATTTTCATGGATAGGTAAAATGGATTCTTTGAACAATCAACAAAATGTAGAAGCATAAAAAAGAAAAGGTAGCATAGCAATTTTTTTCAGCCCCACAAAAAAATGAAGACCCAAGTTGCTACCATTGGAAACATGAAAAAGGGTACTTGCAAGTTGTAACAGACTATCATAACCATTTGGAATTTTCCTCTTTTAATTTTTTCATTAGTATAGTTTAATTTTTTTAATAATTTTGTAACGGTCAAAACTTTTTTCGTTTATGAAAATAGAAAACCCTTTTGTTAATTTCATTTAGAATGAAACGGTAAATCAAAACATATACCCTACAGAAACAATTATTTCAATGGATGAAGATTATATTGACCGCACATGTCGAGCTTGAAGATATTCCTAATGGTAATTTGTAACAAACTATCATAAACATTTGACATTTTCCTCTTTTAAGTTTTTCATCAGTACAGTTTAATTTTTTTAATAATTTTCTTATAGTAAAAAAAAATTCATTTTTGAAAATAGAAACCCCTTATGTTAATTTTATTTAGAATGAAACAGTAAACCAAAACATAAACCCAAATGAAACATGTATTTCAAGAGATGAATATTATATTGACCCAGACATGCCGAGATCTTGAAAATATTCCCAAATGTTAAATTCCTTTAACAGATGAATGTTCAAAATGAAAATATTCCAAAGCAAAAGATGATAATGACATAAACCTTCAAAAAATAAGTCTAGGAGAAAGAAGAAAACATCCTGGACAATTGGAAGGTCGCTCCAAGTAGATTGGGAAGCTAAATACCCATTTATTGAGCTTGTATAGCCAAAAAATGATAGGGATACTCCCAAAGAATGTAGATGCACTATTTTTACTTGGAAATTAGGTAAAGAACATATAATGCAGCTTAAATTGGACACTATAGAGAAACATTGTGGAAAAGTATATTACATAGTCCCCGACAATGATGGAAAAAAGGGACTCATAGATGGAAAATCAGTAAAAGAGTGCATGCATGTAAGATATAAGGAGGAGTATGACAATACGATGAAACACACTCAAAAAATTCAGAGCAAGGAGGTACCATAAATGAAAATTTTGGAAAAGCTACAAATAAAAATATGAAGGTAAAAACCTTGCAGCTTTCAACCATATTCTTTATTTTAAAATGGCGGAGACCAATTTTTAAAAAAATCAAAATATAAAAAATGTTCAAGTTCAATGGGTTTCCAAACCTTCCAAATCCACATTGGTCGAGAGCGGTTCTGGGAAATGGCGAGATGTCTTGCGATGATTGAACAAGAAGATTCGAAATAAAATGTAAATAATGCAAGTTTCATCTCCATTTCAATTGATTATATTACAGCTTGTTGACAACACTTCTTGGGTTTACATGCATGCATATACATTCCAGAACCACACCGTAACACCTCAATCGCTATCAATTCATCAAATGCAATAAAAATGCAATGCTGAAAATCTTTCCAAATTGGTGATATCTAATTTGAAGGACATAACAGAATAGATAATTATTCTATAGCCACAAAGATTATTTGTGTTGGTTTTTATGGTGCATCACGATGCAGGTCACATAACTAGTCTATATGTGTGTCTCCAAACATTTGTTGCTCCTTACATGATTCCTATTCATTGTATGGATCACAAGATGAATCTTGCATATAGGATAGTAAGCACATTAAGATGTGTTGAGAAAATTGAAGAGATTATATGTGAAGTGCATGCCTATATGTCAAACAGTCCGAAAAATATATCTAGAGTTTCATAATTTTTCACTTGGGGTCACAGATGGTAAGAAACTTATTAAAGATATTGATACTAGATGGATTTCTATGTATGAGCCTGCACACATAGTTTTTGAGGAATATCCATTTTTAACTAGTTTCATGTATAAGAACAAGAGGCAAGTTAATAGGGAAAAATATTTTCTTTACTGACTTACAGACTTTGAAATATTGTTAACACTTTGTGGGATTCTTCCAATGTTGCATGAGATGAATTACATAGCAAAACTTGCACAAGAAAGATCCTTATATACAATTGACTTAATTAAGTTCGTAAAAGGGTGTGTCGAGTCTATATATGTTATATAACTTTGATGATTGCTATAAAGGACATGTTTTCAATCACTGGAAAGCTCTAAAAGATTTAAAAGAATCCAACACTACTTCAGTTCAATTTATTTGGTCATCTCTCGTATCTTTGTTAACGGGAAAGATATTAAAATGCGCACATTCAAAAATGAGTTGATATTTCTACTGCAGAGCTTGAAGAACTACCTATTATAGATAATTTATATGATGCTATTATATCGAAACAAGGAAAAATTTTTTTAGAAAATCTCATAATGCTTATCAAATGAGATCGAGATATCATTTCAAAAAGGAGAGCTTATTGAGGCCATGGGAATTTTCAATCCTAACTTTTAGAATCTGTCGCAAGATCTTCTACCGATACATTTGAACAACACATGGGTACTATAATTAAAAAAATTTCACAATCGGTTGAATGCAATATATTTCGGATGAATGATATTCTTCAAAAGGAAACTCTTGCAGATTGTAATCAAATTATTTCAGACGATGGTAATGAAGGAAAAATTTAAAGAACTAAAATATCCAATAGAGAAGGGAGAAATAACACTTATGTGGAAAAGATTGTATCCTAGTCCCATCCTTCGTGAAAGCATAAGTGAGTATTTATGATTGTATGAACTGTGTTAGACAATGATATTGGGATCAGTTGAAGACGAAAGATTTTTCAGTGCATTAACATTTATAAAATCAAAATATCAAAATAGGCTTGATAAAAATCTTGAGACTGTTTAAGATTGTATGTTTCAAGATATGATGTGGATACCTTTCCTTATGAATGGGTAATTACTATATGGAATTATCTTGAAGAGAGGATATGGATCAGTAATAATAATACAAGGACTATAGATAACAATGAAACATGATGAAAATCGTAGCGAAATATTAGATAAAAGTGTTGGTCAACAAACTTTTTAGAACAACTTTGCATTTTATCTAGCTGATATTGAATAAAGAAGACTGCATGTACATTTTTATTTTGGAAAGAAATTTTCATAACAAGATTCTTATTATAATTATGTATATTGTTATTTTTTATATACATTTGTACATTTTTTAATATTATTTTCAATGTTGCAATGTGTTTACTGTTTAGATTTTTTAAATGTGTCATACTTATTGTTCTGTTGTCTTTAAAATGAAAAAAATAATTACATTATTAGAGAATTTTCACTATTTTTAGATAATTTCTGTTTTGTTCTTTGAAATATAAATGCTACTTGTAGTTCACTTTTCTCTCAACAAAGTATTTTAAAATGATAATAATAAGAAATTTAGTATGTACTAAATAAAACAAATATAATCAAGATTAGCAATCACATTCATAATCAATTTGAATAGCAAAACAATCACAATGTAACACAAGTAAAAGTAAAATGCCACAATCCACATTGACTAAAGTTTAAAACTTTCAATATTGTCATATAATCAAACAATTTTGATAAAAAGATTCAACAACAATTATAATTTCATAATGTCTTTTGCAGATTCAACTTTGAGAAGATTCTTCTCTATGTGATTCTTTCTCCTGCACTAAAGAACTTTCTTTGACAACACCAGATGAACCAAATCCTTTGCAGCAGCTTCAATATTCGAAAGAATCAATTTTTCTTGATTTTCCACTTCACCAACAGATAGTAATGTTTGATCCTCTTCAACTTGCTTCTTCAATAGTATCTCTAGATCCATCATTTGACTTTATAATTCTTCTCAAGGTATTATTCTATTTTTTAGGATAACAAGCTTCTCTTTCAATTCAATTATTGCATTTACACTTTTCCTTGCACTTTGTAAATGCAAATCAAGCACACTAGCCTCATTTTTCAAATTTTTGTACTTTGAATGCATTTCACAAGAGAAAAACTATTAGTAAAATTTCAAAAAATGAAAATAATACTTGAAAATTTAGTAAGACTTACCAATGCCTTATCTCATTCCGCATTTGCTATAACTACAAGGCCCTTGTCTCTCGACCACATATTGTGGTAGGCTTGTGCTTCTACATTTAAATTCTCAACTCTATTTAACATAATGTTCAACACTTCATCATCATAATTATTATCAAATGATACAAAACTAGACTCATATCGATATTTCCTAACTCGTTCTGATGTGAAGAATACAATATATGTTTTTGGTAGTGATTTTTATATTGTGAATTTATTTCTTTAATAAGAAATTTATCCCTAAACTCCCAAAAAAATTATTCTTCAACCTCCTTCGAAATAATATCAATATTGCCTTCCGTGTTATCATCCAAAAGAACACCAAGTGGAAAAGTATTTTTCTGGTCATCAGTTAAGACAGTGCCAGTCTGTATTGGAGATGGTGTTCTTGATCTATCATGTCTTCTTGGAGAAGGTTGCCTTACCGCATGAATCATATCTTGGGGATTGAATGTTCCATGCTCTTGAAGTCTGATTTCAATCCCAAGATACTCCT
This sequence comes from Taxus wallichiana var. yunnanensis, assembly GCA_018340775.1. Lineage (NCBI taxonomy): Eukaryota > Viridiplantae > Streptophyta > Pinopsida > Cupressales > Taxaceae > Taxus > Taxus wallichiana. The sequence goes on from CM031234.1 coordinate 851,543,463, forward strand.
CATCTAAATCAATATTGTTCAACACTGAAACACCCTGTCCACTAGGAAAATTTCCCAATAACAACATTGGAAAATCAAAGGCAAAATTAAGTGTGCCCCTACTTGTTGGTTGCCGAGCGAATGAAATATTTCTTCCTGTGAACATTGTCCTCATATTTCTTAGTGGGGGTGGTGGAGGTGGCATCTGCATTTGTAGTGGACACTGAATTGGAAGCCCTAAGACATTGAATTGTAATTTTGTAAATAATATGACGAAATTCAAAATTCAAACATAAGAGAAATGAAAAATAAATAAATTCATATAAGATTATTAAAAATTAAAATTACTTTGTTGAGAGGAATGTTCTTTTGAGGTGCAAATGAAGTCTGATTTTATTGATGTAGTGGTTGTCTAGGAGTAGAATATAAGGACTGATAGGTGTGATCTAAAATAGAATTAAGAATTAAATATCTATTAGAGTGTTGAATTTTATATCATCAATTATCAGCAAAAATCTAAAAACCAAGAGATTCAAACCCGGGGGCAACAGAGTGAGGTATTGAAGATATTTCTACGTCCTATGTTTTAGGCCAATGATACAATCTTGTTTTTTTGGTAGTTTTCAGTGCAAAGCAATATAAATTGTAAGAAATTTTGAAACACATACAAGTTTTATATAATTAATTACATTTATTTTCAAAAATTTGAAACATATATACATCATAAATTAAAATACCTACGATTAATGTCTGTGGTATTTTGGATGATTGGGTTTAAGGGTTTATGGAACTCCTCATATTTTTAGCATGTGGAGGGGTTTCCTCCTCTATTTTTTGATCGTCACAAATAGTAACAAAATCTCCTAAACCTAGTAATAAGTGACCTCGATACAAGAACATCCCTTCGTGATGCAGCCGCAAATGTCACCTTCTGTTATAATTTAATAGTAAACTATTGATTCATTTAAAATATTAATTTTAAAAGATAAATATTAAAATATGAAAAATAATAATTAAAAACCATCTAATAACAAATTGGGACCTACCTCTTGCTCTTCAATTTTTAGTGTTATATTCAAATCCCGTAGGTTTGAATATATTGTTTTTAAATATTGGTAAATAGTTTTTGAAAGGGACTATACCCTTGTGTACAAAAAGAAGGCCTAAAAGCTGGAATAAGAGAGAGGAGCGAGAGAAGTCAGAAAGAAAGCACAAAAGTTACTGACAGAAAGAACAACGAAGCCCGTAATGACCTACACAAACGAGACTTAACAAAGAAACAACGGCAAAAAAACAAAGAAGCCTACGCCAAGAAGCGATAATAAAAACAATAAAGACCAGCAAAAGTAGTGGGACTACTTCTTGGCCGCTTGATCAATACTCATCTTTACTCTTTTCCAAGCATGATACATGCCCAACGTGGTCATATGAGCAAAGATCCGTCTTATCGAGCTCCTCTCTGGTTCTTTTTCTCTCTTTCTCATTGCCCCAAAAGTGTAGCCGGGACACCGCTAAGATGTGAAACACTTCTTGCATGACCTTCGATGAACTCCTCGATGGCCCTGAAGGCTGCAATATTATACTCATGCCTAGTCTTCATCTTCCCTAGGCGGGAGTCTAAGGAGGTCAGTTTTTTGTATATGTCATCAATCTGGCTATTGCCAATGCTCCCTTCCCCCTCAATGCTTTTTTTGCCTTTTTGCTTAGCAAGGTTTTTAACCTCGGCCTTCAAGCAATTTAAGCTCAGCCTCTAAGGCCTCCAATCTCCTAGAAGGGTTATCCGTTGGTGCCGCCTGGGGACTGGCACTACTAATGTTCAACAGATCACGAGCAATGTCTTCCAAAGGTTCATCCCCCTCAGCAGTAGACTCAAGGTTGAGTCTCCTAGAAGCCCCAGTGACACGTTTAGAGGTAGAGACGGGGTGGGTGGCAGGGCAAGCAACAGGAGGAAAAGAAGGAGAAGCATGAGCAGCCGGCATGGGGGGGGTAGCAGCAGACCAAGGCGGGGGCAAAGCGCAGGGCAAAGCAGGGGAGACAGATCGGCAAAGCGGCAAAGTGAACCCAACAAAGCCGGGCAGAGAGGAAGGAGACCGGGAATTTAATAAGGCAAAGGCTTGTGAATAAGCAAAATAAGCCCTTGGTGTAAGGGAACCGCCCGGTATGCTTCGGAACTCCAAAATGGAGCGTTCAAGAGAATTTAACAGAGATAGTGAGGGAAGCAAACCAACCTACTCCTACGAAAGTGATTCAAAAGACAAGGTGTTTGGCAGGGATAGTAACAAACCTGCCTTCTAAGGATATGAAGCGAATCATCATGCGGGTGACTTCATCATACGGGGATGGAATTGAGTTAACAAGCAGACCCGCGGTGTTGAATATAAGCTTCTCCTCCTCCTCCACAAATCTTCTCTCTTCAACCTCTTTGATAACCCTCTTGTTGAAGAAGTGGTATCCTTCCAAGCTGAGGCCAGTCGCTTCGGCTATGAGTTCCTCATTAATAAGAATTTTCTGCCCTCCATAGTCGACCGTCCTCTCATTCCACTCCTTGGCAAAGTGAACAGAGATGCTTTGATCATGTCCTTGCACTCTTTCCACAAAGTTGGTGAATCCACCGATGCTAAGAATGTTCCAGAGCTCAGTGTTTTCTTTCCAGTCAGGGTCCGCGCACGGTTCAATCTCTGGGCAGGAGGCCCTCCCATCTTCACAATGATGTGCTGGTTACAACAATTTTCAGAATACCTTTGGGCGTTGAGAGTGGTTCGTTTCTCACTGTTGCGGGTCGCATAAAAATGGGAACTGTAGCCGTTGGTCCTCCCACGAACGGCTGTATGATTGCCGATCTGAGCCTGCGTGGAGTCGCGCGTGAAAACCCTTTCCCTGTCAGCTTTCACCTTGTAGTTATCTTCAGTTTTCGCGGAGCTTGGCATCCGAATATCAATAGCTATTGTACCTCCCGCGTGCGCTGTTTTTAAATTTAGACAACTCCACTTGAAGTTCCTAAACAAAATCTTGCTATCATTTGAAGTAGATATCATTTGCCACGCCAAATAAATTAAAACAGCACATGTGGAAGAATTTATGGATTTCCTCCAAAGATTAAGGCATGTCTCTAGAGATTGTTTGCGTGTGAAGGTCCGCATGTATGCTGTTGTGAAGCTGATTAGGGATACTATCATTATCCCAAATAGTGAAATTTATATTAATGCCATAATTGGCCAATGCATCGGCCAGCTTGTTTCCCTCCCTGTAAGAATGTATGATTCTGATGCTGTTGAAGGTATGACTGATGCTTATGGATTCAGAGATAAAATCTTTGATATTCCAGCTAGGAGAAGAGGACTGATTAAGCAGTTTAATAATATTAAGGGAGTCCCCTTCAACAATGAGGTTCTGGATATTTTGGGCCCGTGCAACTCTCAATCCCCATAGAGCAGATAAAGCTTCTGCAAAATGATTGGTTTGGATTCCCATTTTTCCAGCATATGCAGCAATCAAATTACCTTTATGGTCCCGTATTGCTCCTCCTCCAGCTGCTGTTCCAGGGTTCCCCTTAGAGGCTCCATCAAAGTTCAGCTTGAACCAATTGGATTCAGGGGGATGCCATTTAACCAAAGATCTATCCACACTATTCCCGGGGTTGCTCCAATATCCGATCTGCCAATTTGATAAGATGTGCTTTTCATTTTCAGGGTAACAATTGTTCTTGGGAGGTTTAAATCTGGCCATGTCCTCTTTGATGCCTTGGGAGATCTTGCCAGTAGTGAATTTAAAATTCTGCTTCTTATTTCTAAAAACGATATTATTTCTATCCTTCCAGATCCTCCAAATTAAATGCGGGATGGCTAATTTCCAGATTCTTTTGATAGCACAATGTCTGAATGGTGGGTTCCATTGATTCCATAGCTGAATAAGATCCTCCGGCATCACCCAGAGAGCTTCAAATTTGGAAAGGACAAAGTTCCAAGCTCTAAAGGCATAATCACAATGTATGAACAGATGGCTAATGTCTTCATAGTTATTCCTGCAAAGGTGGCACCAATTGGGAATGATAAATCCTCTTTTCATCAAATTGTCAGTGGTGAGAATTTTGCCTCTGATGGCCAGCCAAAGAAAAAAATTTATTTTGGGGGTTAACTCAGGCATCCAGATCAAGTTCCAGTTAAAAAATCGATTGGTTATCATGGAAAAGACCGGTATAACCAGATTTGTAGTATTTACCATCGTGTGAATTGCTCCAGATCAGCTCATCCTTGGAATCCAACTGACACAAAGGGAAGAGATCTAAAAGGTCTTGGAGGGAGGAGATAATTTGTTTCAGTTCAATACTCTCCATAGTAAGTCTTTTCCAATTCTTGTTGGTGCCATTTCCATCAATGTAGTCCTTGACTTTAGTTCCATACTTTCTTATAAGGCTGTCCTTAGCAATCCCAAATCTCTCCAAGAGATTATCATTGGACCAGTTATCCTCCCAGAAGTTTATGTCGCTGCCATCCCCAACTTTCCATTTGCTTCCCTTCTTAATGAAGTTTCTACTCTTAACCAGATTATTCCAAAAAATGGAACCATTGGGGAGTTGCTCATCATGCAGATAGGAGTAAACAGCTTGCTGATTCAAGTATTTTGTTTTAATAACATCAATCCAGGGTTGTTTCTCCGAGAGCAATCTCCAGCCCATCTTAGCAATGAGTGCCTCGTTCATTTTCTCAATATTTTTTATTCCCAGCCCTCCCCTAGATTTTGGGGTGCAGACTTTATCCCAGGCCACAAGGTGAAATCTGAACTTTTCTTCCATGCCTTGCCATAAAATTTTTTTCTGAATCCTTTCCACTTTCTCTCTGAAGGAGGAAGGAATTTTGAATAGTGACATGATATATATGGGCAAACTTTGGAGTGTGCTTTTAATGAGAAGGCACTTACCAGCACTAGAGAGAGTGGTCCCTTTCCAACCGGCCATTTTTTTTTGAAATCTCGTCAATAAATCATCCCACACCGTGTGAGAGACTTTCTTCGTGCAAGAGGGAGGCCTAAGTATGTTCTTTGGAAGAGTACCAATTTCTGTTCTTGAATTTTAGCAATCTTAAGTGTCTTTCCCTGTGGGGTGTTAAAGAAAAAAAGGATGCTTTTGTCGTAATTGATCTCTTGCCTAAGTGATTCATAAAGTCTGTAGAAGAGCCTTGATAGCTTTAGCTTCTACAACTGAGGCCAGAAGAAGAAGGATGGTGTCGTCTGCAAACTGTTGATGAGAGACAGCCTGGCTGAGAGAAGTGGGTTTAGAACCATTTAAAAGGCCGACTTCCACCGCTCTGCTAATTGTTCTACTAAGGTCACATCGGCCACCGAGAAGGATGAAGAGTAGGGGGGAGATGGGGTCTCCCTGCCTTAGACCTCTGCTGCTGGTGAAGAATCCCACAGGCTCTCCATTAACAACCACAGAGAACCTGGCTGTAGATATACAAGACTTAACAATTTTTCTAAACTTTTCTGTGAACCCAAATTTAGATAAAATCCTGTCAAGGAAGACCCAAGAAACTTTGTCAAAAGCTTTATTCATATCAAGCTTAAGGATCATGTTTGCCTTTTTGTTATTTTCCATAGAATGCATAGTTTCGTGCACCATAATCACACCGTCTTGTATTATCCCGCTTTAATGAATCCACTCGCTGCCTTGAGATGAGATCCTTCATTATGAGTCATGCAGCCTAGAAGCAATAATTTTGGTAAAGATTCGAAAAATAGCATTAACAAGACTGATAGGTCTGAAATCCTTGAAATCTTTTGCATCCATTTTCTTAGGAGCCAGCACAATGTGTGTGTTATTGAGTTCTTTTAGAAGATTTCCCGATCTATAAAATTCATTAACCGCTTTGAGTAGATCCTCCGAGCATATTTCCCAGAATTTCTGAAAAAAATTAATGGAGAATCCATCCGGTCCAGGAGCCTTATCCCCCTCAAGAGAAAAAACAGCCTTTTTTAGCTCATCAAGCGTGACCGCTTTAGTGATATCTCTGAATTTCTGGTCCTCAATATCATTCTGAGGGATGGCTTCTAGCATGAAGGAAATAGCTTCCGGATTGCTGACATTACTCTCTCTAAGAAGATTTTTGTAGAATTCAAGTGCTTGTTTCTTAATGCTGTTTGGATCTTTAGTGATACTTCCGTTGCTTTTAGAAACCTCTAAGATCCTATTACTGGCTCTGTGCTTTAGAGTGGTCATGTGAAAGAACTTGGTGTTCCTGTCCCCCTCTTTAAGCCAGATAGCCCTAGATTTAAGGCGCCAAAAGGACTCTTCTCTACTGCAGATCGTGTGCAACTCAGAAAGAATTTTCTTTTCATTTACTTCATCTTCAACTGATCTCCCCATAGTATCCATCTTTAACTCAAGATCCTGAAGCTTCTGTTTTAACTCTTTCTTTTTTCCGAAGATGTTTCCAAAAACATTTTTGTTCCAAAGTTTGACTTGTTTTTTGACATTTTTGAGTTTTTGGACCAATCTGATACTTGGCAGTGCCTTCCCCATTCCAATCCCACCATTCCTTTATTCTATCATAGATATCAACGTGCTCCATCCACATTTTTTCAAATTTGAATGAGCTTCTTGCAGGTTTGGTCCAATTTAGAAAGCTTAAAGCAATCGGATTATGATCCGATCCAATTCTGGGCAGGGAAGAGAGGTAAAAGTCTTGGCTAAGAATCCAGTTTGCTGAGATTAGTGCCCTGTCCAGTCTCACCTGAATGAGCTCCTTTCCCAACCTTCTATTATTCCAAGTATACTTATTACCATGCAGATCCACATCAATGAGGTTTTGTTCAGTGATAAAATCAGCAAAATCCTCCATTCCATTAGAGAAGGTGGGGGTTCCCCCAAACTTTTCGCCTGGGTTTTGAATATATTTATGTTGGAGGAGAAGTGTTGATTAAATTATATAGAGACTCATAATATAAACCAAGAATAAAATTTGTTGAGATGATGGTAACATTCTCATTCAAATGAATATTTTTCAAATCAGCTCTTATCTTGGAGGATAAGTAGCTACACCAGTCAAATTTCTACCCACATAAGGTATGAACGATATACGCTAAAGCCCACCAAGGAATATTCATATATCAACCTTGTAAAATAATTTTGGCTTGGAAGAACTGCACAATGGCCTGCAAAAATGGGTGATTGAAATCCTTGAGTTGAATCCCTCTTTTTAATGGTTTTGGGAAGTTGTAATTGTCAATACAACAAAGAGAAACATTTTGTTAGTAAATTTTAAACATAAAAATTAAATTGAAACTAATGAAAATGTAATGTTGTAAAACAAAAAATAAACTTACAAGTAGTAGCGATTCAGAATCGCATCAATATAAAATTGAAAATTGGACTCCAAATACTTGCATTATTCATCCGATAAAACAAAATTTTCCATGATAGGATCCACATCTTTGTGTGGCAGTCTGTGAGACACTTAGTGTCTTTAGGTGACATTCCAAATGACTTTACATGAGATGGGAGTGTATAATTAAATGTGAAAGTGGAAGTGTCGAGTTGAGTAGAAGATTGTTAAGTGATCGTGGCCTGTCTTAAATTGGGGCATATACAGAGCCTTGTTAAAATGGTTGCTTCGATCCATTGGGAAAATGTATTATGATCCTCTAGAAATTTGTATAGTTGAGTAAATATTAGGCTCTTGTATGAAAACTTATTCATATTTGTTGTTGATGCATCTGGGCTCTTCGGCTCTCTAGAAGTGTTATTTCTTCTTGGCATTTTTTAAATTGTTTTAAAAATCCTGGTTGTAGTTATGTTTTGGCATTCTCGGAATTTGTATTCTTCCTTTTTGTATGTCTTTTGGCATTACGGAATCTGGATTCTTCCTTTTTATATGTCCTTTGGCGTTCAAGTTTCATCTTTATGATTTTTCCTCATATGCTTCTCTTTGTTGTGTGGAGCGAAAATGATTGCCTTCGTGTATTTATAACTAGCAAAGGTGACTGACAAAAATATTTATGCCATCATCCGTCGTGTTAAATGTTCTCATCTTGGCCAGCAACATGGAGAATTCTACCATCCACTAGCATATAGAATGATACCAACCAACTATGTGCAAATGCTACCGAACGGTAGCATGTTGTATGCTACCAATCGACAACATTCTACACGCCACTGGTAGGTAGCATTTTGCATGCTATCTGGCCGCGAGCATTCTACATGTTATTGTCTCAAAACATGTAGAATGCTATCAATCGATAGTATACAGAATTTCACGGCGAAAGCATGCAAAATGCTATCGGCTAGAAGATGCATAATGTTACCCGTCGGTAACATTTTGTGCACTATTGGCCAGGGGCATTCTGTAGGTTGTCATTCGGTAGAATTCTTTATGCTACTAACCAGTAGCATGGATCCTACTACCAGTTGGTAGCATATAGGATGTAGTTGGTGGGTAGCATATAGAATTCTATCGGTCGATAGCATTTACTGGTGCTCCTTCCGTGTCCTATCTTATTTATGTGGCATCAAAAGTCTAATGGATAAGGCTCTACCATTCCCACAATCATGTTAAAAAATTACCTGACGCACGAAACTACTTTTCTTGCAATTCACCATATATACGAAATTGGTTTTACCAATATTTGCCAAATATTTTCTAAGGATTTTTTTGGAGGGACCCTTAAAATTTTCCTTGACTTGGTTCCCAATTGGTTATCACCCACCAATCTTCCAATTTCCTATACCACATTGGTCTGGTGAGATACCATTGGATGAAACAATTCAAGACATGGTTTGAGACAAGTAGATATTGAACGATGCCCACTTCTCCACTGAGCCAGCAGATATAGGAGTGCTCAATAGATTTCATACACTTATACAATAGCATACAGGAGGACCCTAAGCCAGCTAAGGAACCTATAGAAGCTTGAATGAGGACATTCAAGGAGTTAATTCTAGAGGTGTGATGAGTTGTTTAATTCTCTTTCTAAACAACTCATCCTCTATATTTTGTTGAGCCATTTGTAGCCTTACACTTGTATTTCCTTATTATACTGCTAAGACATTTCATTATAACCTGAACATTATGGCATGAATACTTATTAATATAGTTATCACTAATTATCTTTATTTTTGGTATTGTGAGTACACATTTATTCTTTTGATTATAATAATATGTTTAATTGATGATGCATGTGATGCCTCTTGTTGTAAGAAAATTTTCTATGCAAAAACTCACATGCATCCAAAAGGGATCATCTACAATGAAGGCATCATCTGCAGCAACTCACATGCAACCAAAGGACTTGTTTGCAGCAAAGCGTCCGCAGCCAAAGGAGGTCACACACGTGAATAAGATGTGATCCTAAGAAGCTTGTGGAATGTGGACATTACACTTGAGTCTGCACATGTCAAGGGAAGAAGCAAATACAATTCCAACATGAGAAATAAGATATGACTCAACTCCAACATTTGATTATGTATTACAACTTAACAAGGAACTAACTGATTTAATTCATGATTTAGGAACTAGTTGATCAAACTAATCGGTTACTTAAGTTATGTGATAGTGTTCATGATAAAGTTAGAATTTAAGCAAAAAAATATGTAAATGTTGTCGAGAAAACAATAGTGTAAGCTTAGTAATGTGTATGTAGCATCAATATAATGAAACATATCATGAAACAATTCTAGTAAGATTCAACAAGATAACATAATAATGATAAGATGAGTAAAATGATAACAACACATGTTTTGATTCTTCATGGATCGATAGTGACAACACAATATGATGTAACATGACGTGAAAGGCCCATTATAAAACATGATTGGCAACTTATATGTGATACAATTGACCACTATTAGTAGTATTAGATGTTAGTTCATGTGTGCAAGAACATGCATGCAAAAATAATGATGTGTGTAATAAGTAGTGAGAGAAGAAACTAATGTGCAAAGAGAAATGTGTAATAATAAATGATCTTATCATGAAGTATAATAGTCAATATGCATGGAGAAATGTAAGTAATTTTATAATCATGAAATATAGTTGGTCAATGAGCATGGAAAAATGTGTAATAAGAAATGTCATAATCATGAAATATAAAAATCTATGAATAAAGAAATGTACAACAAAAATGATCTAAATTATAGTATGTAGCCATATAAAGTTCCATGATCAATGTGTAATAACTAGTGATCTATAAGTCAAGATGTAAAAATACAATTGTTGAGAATAAATTTCAACAAGTAGTAATAATAGTGTAAATCTATTATAGAGAAATCAAGTAATGTGCATCAAACAAGTGTTTCCATAATCCATGTGTCAATCAATGTGTAAAATATACGGTGTGTATAAATTATATGTATATCATAAGATTAGTATGAAAAAATAACGTAAGAAATTAATATGTCATATGTTGTTCAATCCTATCAAAAATGTAGTAAGTAACATGTCATAAGATTTTGTTCTATTATGTATTTTGAAAGAAAGAGGATTAGTATACCCCGAGGTGAAATCACCATAAAAAGAAAAAGAAATAGAAATCACACATAAAAATCCTGTATATGATCAAATAAATATAGAACATATAAGTGTACCAAAAAAACACAACATATGACACACATTGTAGAAAGAAAACAAATATTCAATATAAAGGAAATAAAACACATAAAATATAGCATATAATTGTACGAAGTAGTCATAAAAGATAGTACCACAACTTAAATAAGCGTCTACAACAAGAAAGGTATAAAATATCATATAGTAATCACACAAGTACACAAAGAAAGTAATTCAAGAAATTTCATACAAGAATCACACAATAGCACATAGAAATTAAGTTAACTAATGTCATATAGTAAGGAATACCACACATAAGTGGATGGAGAAATCAATTTAGAAAATGAAATACAACAATCAACAAATATAATACACAAATGATTTTGTGTAACTAAAGTAAGCGGGTTTGTAAAAGTGTAAGGCTAAAATTTCAGGTTTATTTAATTAACATTAATTTTTTTGTAAATATTAAATATGATCATATTAGGGTAAATGAAAAATGAGCATATTGATCTTAAATAAAGTCTATTTTAAAATGGTAAATTGTTATAGCATAGGTGAGATAATAAACGAAAGTAAAAGTTATGGTTAGAGAGGATACATAAATTTGAGACTGATATGGGATGATAATGATATGAGAGTGTATAGGAAGGATGTGTTTAGCATCGTCAAGCTGTCCTAAAAATATGGAGATGTGAAATTGAGTGCAAGATAAATCTGCTTGCTTAATAAAAATTCATCTTTATGACTTATCTCAAGATGGACGGTTTTATCTTTTCCTTCAAATGGTTTAAATTTTATGATCTTAGTTACACAATAGATTATGGCTTCTTTTTCTTCTTCTTCATTTCTTGGGGACCTGAAAATGTGTTAGCTTAATTGAGTTAAGTGGTCCCTACCATGCCTACATAGAAATTCTCAAGAGGAAATAAAACATCATATTTACCCACATAATGTATGTTTGTAATATGTATATCGCAATGAGTTCGACATTGTAATGGGAAATTGTACACATGAAAATGACATTGTTAACTTGTGTAGTAAACTTCTCAAGGTTGGGCCGAGAAAAATGAAAAGTGTAAGGATGATGTGAAGTGGTAGTTAGATTTGGTGATGGAAATAATGAGTAATGGTCAATCATGAAGGGTGTAGATGACTAAAGGTTGGGATAAAATAAATAATGAATCCTCTACTAATAAACTTTTAAATGTGTAACTTTATCATCTAGGAAAAAATATCGTATCCAACTCATCTTGAGAGATATTGAGATCAAGGATGATGGAAACATGGATATCTCAATCTATGAAGTATATGAAATAAAACAATTCTAAGTTGTAAAAATATTGGAAAATTCCTGTTTCTTTTGAGGTGATCTTCTCCAAAGAGGGTCATATAACTACATAGATGAAAATGGGTGAAATGGATTATGGATTTTCACCTCTTAGTGGATGCTCTTGACCAAAAAAAAAAAATTGGAAATGTTAAGATGATTTTGAGTTCCTCTAGTTGGATAATGATTAGTGTGGGTAAGGGGGTAGAGTGAAAGACCAATATACGTAATCATAATTCTATGCCACCTTGGTATCAGTTAATACCAAGGGGATTGAAGATGGGTTAAAAATCCTTCTATAGGGTTGGATTTGGAATAAAATTGGTCATGTGTAGGCCATAAATCATGAGTAAGTAATGAACACATAGAGCTAAGGGAAATAAAGGATAAGTTCAGGTAGCGTGGATTTCCTAATAGCTGAGTTTTAATGCTTTTGGTTTTTCAGTTGATTTGACTAACATTGAAATGAAAGAAAAATGAAATAAAATTATTTAAATAAAATATTCATAAATTATTTTAATTCAAATAAATTGAATTCAATTGCGCATTCATGTAATTCCCCTCCAATTTGTAGAAATTTCCCCTTGCCCTAGCCTTGATGGTTTGCGTAGATTATTGAAAAACGCTTAGGTCGGTGGTCATTGGATCACGCTTGGAGTGATCGTAAAATAAAAATAACATTAAAATAAATTAAACTATTGTGTTAATAAAATAATAAGGGTAACATCAAAGTTTTCCTTTGCGGACTAAGTGTATCTTCATGTTGTCGATCTGTGTGGTGACATCGTTATTCTTACGATCTTTTCAACCGGAGAAAAATTGTGAATCTTGAAATTTGAAACATATATAAGTATATTTGTGTTTAACATTAAGCGTCGATCTAACTAAATTTCATTATGGCATCAATAAAAATATTTCGCATAATCATCAAATAAAGATAATTCCATAACAAAGTAATGCCTTGTGGGGTTGTTGTGTCTTTGGTTAAAAATAAATTTTAAAAATAGAATAATATAAATCATTTACAATTTATGATTTAATCAACAAAGAAAAGAAATTAAAAAAATGAATATAATAAAATTATCTAATATTCTTAAATCCATCAAATTATGGAGCATGTGCCAACATTTTACCAAGAAATAATTAATAAAACAAATTTGGTTAATGTGAGATCTCATCTATGAGAGAATTTTTGGTCTGTGTGTGGAGGAAGGAAGAAGGATTCCGGTCAAAAGATGCATTCAAGAAAATTCTTTGGTTTTGTTTGGAATTTCATGGTGAGGCTAGGTTGTAGTTCTTTTTTTCTCGGTTGTGTCCAGTTTCAAGGATTTAGAGGCTCCCATGCTTCTCTTTTAGCATGTGTTAGCTGAATTCCTCCCCAATTTTTGTATTCTCCATGTCTCCGCCCATGTATGAGATATTTGAAGCATGTATGGACGTTGTAATATGAAATTAGAGGACTCTTGTATTTAATTATTTTATTTTACCAAAAGTGGGTATTACAAATGCATGGAGGGGTTGTTGAAAAATGCTTGGCTGTGGGGAAACCAACTATCTTGACCCAAATACTCTTTATCTTGTTTTATTACATGCATATGTTTATGCGATTTTGGAGGTCAACACATTCGACGTGAATTGTTATTAAAAATTCCTCCAAATTGTGGTCATGAGGACTGTATTGGTTATGTTGAAGTGGCTTTGGAAACTTCAAAGAAAATGCAATTGATAGTTGTAAACCCAAACACATTACCCTTCTGCTAAGCATCCCATTCTTATGCCTTTTGGGAACTTTAAAATCGTGTCGGACATCCCAATGTATTTGTTTCTAGTGCATGGAGTGTTGGATAAGTTTGAGATGCCAAAGAAGAGCATTACCTTAGCCCTTTACAAGCCTGTAAATTATTTGACAAATGTTATTGAGAAGTGAAAATGGCTAAGTACTGGCCATTTGCAAAGGATAAACACCACACGCAAGGGATGTGTGAGGGGAAACACACATACAAGAAAGGTCAGTGCATGAAGGTTCGCATGTGAGCATATAAGATTCGGGACCTAATTTTTCATAACATGACTAAAAATAACAAAACAAATATGGAGTGGCCTCTAAGAATGATCCAAAAATAGATAAAATCAAGGTAACTTGGGATGTACACAAAGGAGCTATAATAAATAAAATCACATACATATAAAGGATAAAGTACACACATGGATCAAGCTAATTATAGGATTAAAACATGTAAGGATCTAATCTATTTTAGCCTAATCTAATGTTAGCTTGAGTTGTAAAAAGCATGCATTTTGTTTGTAAGAAAACCTATTATTAAGAAAATACATGAAGGTGGTGAATGGAAAGGCCCCACCATACAAATATAAGTTATGTGTCCTTTTCTAAAGGGTTTTGAGTCTGGAGTTGAGATTTCTAAGTTGAGGGTTCAAGTGCTAGTAGTATTGAGTAATCTTTTAGAGTGTGTAGCTAAGATTTGTACATATGCATGGATAAATGGTAATTGTAATCAACATATGATGTAGTATATAGGTTTATTATGCAATGAATTAGTGTTTTTCCATGGATAATTGTGCATGGATTGCTAAAGTGACTATATTTGGGTATGGAGTTATGGGAAAGGTCTTGTTAATCATACTTTATGTTGAGTGAATTTCCTTATTATATGTGTTACAAATTGTTTATGTTATTATAAATATTTTTCAAGAGTGTGTGTTGTGACTAGCATGATTATGGTTATAAATATGGTTATGTATGTTAACATCTTGATAAACAACAAAAGGAGGGACCTGGTGGGTGCGCGCGCTTTAGGTGATCTTCCACGATCGGCTAGATGAGGTGCCAATGTGCATAGCCATATTGAGTAATAAAAAGACTACATTTTGGTTTCATTTATGGGACCTATTTTTTATTTTTCTACCAGATTTTGTATGCACATGGCATTTTGATTATCTTTGGAGAATATTGAGAACTAGGTATATGATGGTCAAGATATGCTTGCTCAAAAGTATAACACTAGACCTGATTTTAATGTGTGCAAGTGGTTGGAAGATAATCTCTATGAATACTTGTATGAGACATTTTCATCTTATTCTTCGTATAATTATACGAGTGGGTGACAACATACGCACAAAAGAGGGTGTGTGGATTAGTAAAAGTAAGTGTTGAGACAGAAGACTACCAGAACTCTTTGATTTGGACAAGTCATGGACTAGAGGTATAAATCATTAGTGGGAAGGTGTGCTACATAGTTATTCCTAAGAGTATGATATTTTTACATATTCTTTCCTAGAGGAAGTAGAGTTCTAGTTTTTATGTGAGCCAAGGGGATATTATCTATGCATGACACCTTTAGCTATCAAGATCTTGATGGTTGAATTGGGAATGGAAAAATTGCCTATGGCAGGATGAAACCCCACCGTGTGTAGGGGTAGGAAGGATGGTGGTAGCCCTAGCAGAATAAAGACAAAGAGAGGAAAGAGGGATAAGGTATAATGATGTGTGACAGAGGGTGGTTTATGAGGTGTTAAGATTGAGAAAAATGATGATTGGTAGAGGTGATGAAATCTTTGTAGAAGGCAAGGGACCATAGGATCATGTCCTCTCGACATTGGGAAAGCACAAATAGGGAGACCCCATCAGCATATGATGAGAGTGAGTTTGAGGAGAGAGTGAGAACCAAAATGTGCATATGACCCATCTTGGCTACATGGGCCTTGGGCAAGGTGTTCAAAATATAGAGGTATTTATAGAAGAACATCATACTAAAGGCAAGCAAGGAAGATACCCATGTTGGGAAGGAGATACATGTAGGCATATTTTAGTATTAGCTCAGGAAGCACACTAAATTAAAGATGTGCACATGTTAAAACAATAGGTGCCAGTGTTTGGAAAGAGTAATTTGAGGGGTATCTTCATAGGTGCATCATTAGGACAAAGCGTTGGCATGCAACCCATTTAAAGCAATCTTATAGGTGATGTTATAGCAAGACATGGTATGGTGTCTAATTTAATACAATTGTTGGAATGCAAGGAAGTTAATCTATAAGACTCGCAGGTCACGGCGGGAGGCTTAGGTAAACCACCACCCAAAGGGAACCCCGGTGGAGGTTTAGGTTAGGATTTAGCCCCATTCTAGGATAAGGGTCGCAACAGCCACAACAACAACCCCAACGACTATTGCAACCTTCAATAAAAACAATAACAAACACCTCAATTCTTTTGAGATGTCACTTCAATTTCTAGAAATAGATGTGTGGAATATGTAGTTGAGCATATGCATAAGTGTTATTATGGAGGGATAATGGATAACAAGCAAGGATCCACCACAAAAGGGATTGGTATAGGACGTATGGATTATGGATTATGATGTGCTACACATTTCTTTTTAGTTGAATTTCACATCCCCGAGTTTGAGTAACAACTTATTAGCATGCATAAGGATATCAAGTAGGGTCTGTCTAAAAGTGTGAGGGATTATGATGCACGATTTAAGACTTTATTGTCTAAGTTATTCAATAATATTCATCGAGCCAACATGCTCAGTGGTTTGTTAGAGGCTTGCTTAATCATTTTCAAATGGATTTATCACATAAACATTTATTGATCCAAATGAGGCCTTAGAAGAAGCTCGGTGTGCTAAAACAGTTGGGAGTGTAAAAAATAGAGTAAGTGCTTTTCTCGAGGCATAAATTACAACTATGGCTAGACAATTGAAGAAGTTGTCTACCAATTCAGCGCATGAGATGCACGTGGGTTATGGTGTACCAATTGCAACATGGAATGGAATATAAAGGATAGTTTTCACATAGGAATGTGTGTGCCTTATTACAATCTTCTAAGATTTTCCACAAAAATCATGATGCCTAGAACTACCCCCTCTTGTAGTGTGCAACACAAAAGAACATCTCTATGTACTACAAGATTTGCAATGCACATACCCATGATATAGTTGACTGTTATTTGATTAACCAAATTCATGAAACATATGAGACCGAGTTGCACCAAGCCACTGTGGATAGCATCTCTCAGGAGCAAGAAGGACAAACCAGTGAAACACACAACAATGGGAATGGTGGATTTCAAGGTGGATATCGAACCCAAGGCCACGATGGTAGAGGATGGTTTGCACATGGGACATATTATATTCATGGATCACCAGATCATTATCAATGCGAGTGTCCTAAAACCATGTATGCACATAGTTTGGAAAGGCACACAAGGTCGAGGAATTCCTAGACCTCTATGAGTAGATGTGTAAGAGAAAAAATAAGGAAAAGGTGTTGGGGTGATCAAAGTGGAGCACGTGAAGCCTAAGTAGTTGGAACCTAAGAAGATGGATGATCCCAAGCTCTAACTTGTCCTTGTTACTACTCACACAGAAGTAAGTGCACGCACATACGCATATAAAGGTAAAACCTATAATCAAGAGAGAAGAGGTCATACATGTTAAATACTTGTACGTTGCTCATCGGAAGGAGATATATCAAGAAAATATGGGTGTTGTCATATAACTACAAGAGGAGATCCAACATTTGAAGTAATAAACACACGAGAGGGAACACGCAGGGGGAAAAAAACTTCCACAAAAATATATTGATGATTTGAAAGAAGTATGCATGATGTTGCGCTAGAAAAACATCATTCCCTTGCTAGAGAATGGTTACATGAGAAATTACCATGTGTAAGGATTGAACGAGAGTGCCATATCCTTCATGTGAATTTACCACCACATGACCATGAGTTTGATAAGGAGATAAAATTGGATGAGGTGATTAATGGTTGGTTGATGCATAATATTCTTATTAACACAAGTGCAAAAGTCAATGTTATGATTTTGGATGTATGGAACCAAATGGGAAGGCCATAATTGCAGCCATCTTCGAATGTTTTGTACATGGAAAATAAGACAAGGTCCATGCCCATTATTGTATTAAAATATGCCTCCTTCACTATTTAGGGTGTAATATTAAGAGGTGATTTTGAGGTACTAGAACTTGTAAAGGTAGATAGCTTACTAACACTTTTAGGTCATCCATGGTGCTATGCGAACAATGTTGATTTGTGCTTCAAAAATATATATATCATATTTGAGAACAATGATGAGTGTGTGGTCATACCATTAGATGAGAAAAAGGTTACTCCATTTATTGAGCATTTTAGTGAGGAAGATCTTAATTGAATCTACGCACATACAATGCGTGATCCGGAGAACATAGATCCATTAAAGGAGGGCATCCTACATTAGGGATGTGAAATCTATCAATGATACTATATCATTTCTTATGATGATTAGGCCCATGAAACCTATGAGATGGTAAGTCGTGAGGTCCAGGAATAGTTTCCAAGATGATTAGGCCCCGTATGATTAGGCGTTTGGGAAAAAATTAGTTTCTAAGGTATACTAGAGAAGAGAAACCTAGCGTGCAAAGGTAGAGGAACTTATGGCTCAAGTTCTAGGAGATCCCGAGCCCGAGGCACGTGAGGATGTAGTGGAAATAAATGAGATCCAGAAAGGGCACATGTGGAGAGAGAAGGAAAAAGGTAAGATGGTATGCCTTATTGATGATGAGAAAGTTGAAGATTTGGATATCAAGCATATGGAGGGTGTGCCTAAAGTTATGAACACTACAGAAGAGCAAGCGTGCACATACCATGTGCCTATGAAAATAAAAAGGTGAATATTAGAATTGAGGATGTGCCTAAGGAGGTAACTATTGGAGATTATTGGTTAGAACCAGAGGTTGCGAAGATCATTAAGTTTTTGTGTAACTTCCAAGACTTTCTCCCAAGGGGTTATCATGAGCTGAAGTGTGTTCATCCCTTATTAGGAGAAATGAAGACTAATTAGAAGGAAGGTACGCATCCGGTTTGGAAGAGTCCCTTTGAGATGAACCCAAACCTACACAAGAAGGTGAAATAGGAGATTGATAAGATTCTTAACTCAGGGATCATTGAACCTATTGAAGAATTTAAGTGGGTCAGACCCATGGTGGTCAACATCAAGAAGGATGGAAAAATCAAGATTTTTGTTGACTACAAGGTACTCAATGCTTCATGTTTCATAGATCATTTTCCTATTCCATTCACTAAAGAAATATTGGAATTCGTAGCAGACGTGAGATCTATTCCTTTATTGATGGGTTATCTGTGGTACCATCAAGTACACATGCACGCAAGGATCAAGATAATATCACCTTCGTAATTGAATGGGGAAGTTTTGGATATATTGTGATGTATTTTGGATTTAAGAATGTGTCATTAGTGTTATCGAGCATCGTTGTTTATGAATTCCATGACTCCATTCATAAGTTTTTGTAGGTTTATCTCGGATGATTAGATCGCCTATGGGATAGAAAGGATCCTTGTGATAATATGAGATTGATGTTTGAGAGATGTAGGAAACTGAGCATCTCTCTAAACATTAAGAAGTACATATTTCCACCCCTTTTGGTACATTACTTGGGCACATCATTTTTAAATAAGGATTGTTGGTAAACCCCTCTAAGATTGTAGTCATTTTAGGGCTAGAAGAACCTACTAACTAGAGTGAAGTGTACGGTTTCTGGGGCACACTAGTTATTATAGAAAATTCATTAAGGGTTATGCAAAGATTACAACACCCTTAGAATAAATACTCAATGCCAAAGAAAAATTTTATTGGGTGACGCGTAGCAACATGCATTTGAGACCTTAAATTTGAAGCTTACCATTACACCTATCTTACACTTCCCTTCATGAAATAAACCTTTCCATTTCCATGTAGATTCCTCTAGCATGACCATTAGTGTAATCTTAGTGCAACCAAGGGAAGGAAATTTTGGTCACCCTATATGCTTTGTAAGTGGAAGTTGAAACTAATAGAGAAAAACTATACAATGACAGAGCGCGAGGCATTATCCATGATCTACACACTTAAAAAGTTTCGATACTACTTATTGGCCACAATGTTTAACTCTTATACATATCATATGACATTGAAGTACTTAAAAAAAACCTATTTTAAAAGGGCACATCGTCGATGGATACTACTTTTCCAAGAATTTGACTTTACATTTGTAGTAAATCCATACAAGAGCAATCTAGGACTTGACCATTTGTTGAGGATTAACTTTGGGGAGGATGTGCAGAGGATTGAGGATGCCATGTTAGATACATAAGTGTTCAAAATGAACTGTGCACCAGTTTATTTGGGAGACATAGCATTACTTTTGTGCATTGGGTTTACGCCTTAAGGAATGAAGACCTTGGAAAAGAAGTAGCTTGCTATTCATGTTGTGCCATATCATCTCATTGGAGGAGACCTATATAAAATGGGGAATGATGAGGTCTTATGAAGATGTAATCTGGAACATGAGAGTGAATCCATCATGGAGTAATCTCATGGAGGAATAGCCGAAGGCCATTATCCGTAAGATGCCATTGTGTGCACAATTATTTTAGCAGATCTCTAGTGGTAAACATTATACAAAGATACCAAGTATTTTTTCAAAGCATGTGATCACTATCAACAAATTGGGAAGCATGAAAATAGAGACGAGATGTCGTTATGACCCATTCGCAAGCATGGAACATTTTGAAAAATGGGCCATTAATTTTGTAGGACCTATTACACCACCCACGCATTGGACAGGTGTGTGCCACATCATCACATGTAATGACTATTTGACAAGATGGGAAGAGGTTACGCCTACAAAAGATTACACCACAATGAAGTTCCATTAGGAAAACATCATCAATAGGTATGGATGTCCATTAAGCCTAATGAGTGATAAAGGAACTCATTTTTAAATGAGACAATTATAATTTTATTGGAAGAATTTATGGTGACACACCATAAAACTACCCCTTATCACCCATAGGCTAATGGGACTAATGAATCCTTCAACAAGATCTTGGGATAGAAATTAATGAAGATATGTGATGTTGGGAGAAAGGATTGGGATGATAAGGTATCATATGTCATGTGAGCATACAGAAAACCTCTAAATGGTTGAATAATGTCACACCTTTTTAGTTAGTGTTTTGTATGGAGGTTGTATTACCTATGGAATTTATGTTACCATCCCTATGTATTACACACGTAGGAGGATTGGATGATAAACAAGTGGTTGATGAGTGCATTAAAAAGTTGATGCAATTAGATGAGAGGTGTTTCATTGTGCATTTGATTCAAAAGACGGAGAAGGCAATGAAGGCCTAACATGACATGCACATCAAAAACAAGTCTTTTGTAGTTAGAAATATGGTACTTTTGTATGATTCCAAGTATATGTGCCACCTAAGGAAGTTGAAATTCCATTAGTTGGGACCCTTTGTAGTAACCAATATTTTAGACTCATGTGCATATCAATTGTAAGCGTTGGATGACACCATGTTTTCTAGTTACTTCAATGGGAGTAGGTTGAATCCCTACTATAAATAAGCTTCCTTTATGTTTGTAATAAGGCAATATTTCCATTTAGATTAGATTTCCTTTCATGTTTTGTTTTTGCTTGTTTTTTTGTAATAAGCATGTTCACACACAAGAGTTGATTACAATCTTATAAGTTGATGTGTAGATGACCGCACATACATTTAGTATGGGGTAAAATAGGTATGATTACATGCAAAAGGAAACTATGTAATGTTGGTATGTCTATAGAAGTTGGTCAGTTGTGCACACGACAATATAAAAGAAAGGTTCTTTATAAAAAGGTGTTGGTTATGCATGAGAGTAAAGGAGAGTGTTACAGGTGCTTAGGATGATGGTGTTAGAAGGTTATGGGATTTCTTAGGTGTTTAATGAAAGGAAGGCAACATCAAGATACACTACTTGGTGTGTGGCGCAAAGGAAGATGGGTTGCGGTGCAAGGAGTGTGCACATGAAAGATCTGCAACCTAGGAATTAGGGGTATGCCTGATGGTTATAATTGTCACTTGTGGAAGAGAAAAGCATGGAGAAAATTAAAAAGCACTTTGAGAATGAAAAAAGGAAAGTGTTTTAAAACAAAAAAGTGGGAAAAAATAAACACATGTTTTAAATCCAAAAAGTGATTTGATGGGGTATTAAGTGTGAAAAAGCTACAAACCAAGTTCATTTGTTACCTTGCATTTGAAGCGATTTATATGATTGAGTAGCCAATCAACTAAGTGCTAAGAGAAGAGTGTGATAAAGAAATTCGAGCAATAAAAGTAAACTAGAGTAGAGTACATAAGCCTTCAGGTTTGGGAGCTCCTTTAGTAGAGGAAGTGGAAGCTTAAGAGAAGTGTGAGGGTAAGGGTGAGTGAAGCTAGGGTTTGTAAAGTGATAAATTATGGAGCAAGTGTTTACAGAGCTTGAAAATCATGAAGTTATGGTTCATGAGTTAACTAGCTAGAGCACAAGACCAGTGGTATACAAGAACACACTAAAGATTGAACAAACGCCACAGGATTTGAGGAGCAAGTAAGTTTTTTACTTAGATAACCTAGGGAACAATTTAGTCAAGTTTACGCTTCAATTTTTGGAGAAGCAATGAAACCACACTTGACACTAAAGGGAAATAAGGAAGTAGAGGAATTACCCAAGAATTGGTTCTAAAAATTCAAGTACCCACCGGGAGGTGGTCAGGCACAATAATGAACCTCACAACTTACAAACCGTAAGATTAGTGAGTATAACCATAGGACACTAGGACATGAGGCTACTTTAAACAAATACATGTTACGGGAGCTACCCATGAGGACCATAGAGGATCAAATAGTCATGGACGACTTAGTATGGAAGAGTCTTGAGAAACTAGGGTACTCAAATTGTTTTAGTTTCCCTTCTTGGAAGGCCTACACATCTCTTATAGTGGATAGTATTGTGGGTACACAAATACTATTTCTACTTTTCTGGCCAGAGAATGAGATTCACAACTTGTCTGATTGGGAGAGTGATAGGGTTGTGAGATACTGGAAAATACCTACACTTGGATTTATGTGACAGATAAAGCTTGAGGAGTTTTCCACCAAACTACAATACGAGAGGGGACACAGGGAAATGAATGTGGAGAATATTTTGACACTTCCATAGAGTGGTGGCATGTTTGGTAAGTTACAAGCTTAATGCCTCAGAGCATTGGGGAGAGTTGAATAGTAAAATTTTAGAGAAGATAAGTGGCACAAGAGGATGGGTGCAGCCTTTAAGAACAATTGACACGTACCAAAAGAGTTACCAGATGAAGTAGGCCAAAAGGAAGGAGTGACCACATAGTTAGATGTGGTAGTAAAAGATCTTACGAAGAAAGTTGATGAATTAGTGCCTTATGAAATATCAGGTATTGTTGAAGTCATGCCAAGGAAGGCTACAAAGGAACTCATGAAGTGGGAGGAGATAGAAAATGTATTGATAAAATATTTCCCAAAGCTCCTCCAGTTGCCTAAATCTTGAGATTACCCATGTGCAAATTGGTGAATACTTATTCTTTAATTCATGGAGTTTTCACCCATATTCTTTATTCTTTGTTGGAGAGGTTTGTTGGATGACACATTGTTGAGGATGAGAAATGACTTTAGTGTGGGGTGATGTTAAGTGGTGAAAAAGGCTAAGTACTAGCCATGTGTGAAGGATAGAAACCACACGCAAGGGATAAACGAGGGTATGTGCACATGCATTGAATGTCAACGTGTGAAGGTTAGCACATGAACATATGGGATTTGAGACTTAGCTGACTTTCCAGAACATGGCTAAAAATAGAAAAATAGAGATTGAGTGGTGTCTAGGAAAAAATAAAAAATAAGATAAAAGTAGGGTAACTTAGGGCGCACATAAAGGAGCTATAATAAGGAAAAACACATGTAGAGAAAAAGGATAACGTACACGCATGGATCAAGCTAATAATAGGATTAAAACATGTAAGGATATAATCTATTTATAGCCTAATCTAATGTTAGCTTGAGTTCTAAAAAGCATGTAGTCTGTTTGTAAGAACACATATTATAAGAAAGGTGCATGAAGTCGATGAAGGGAAAGGCCCCACCATATAAATATAAAGGTATACGTCCATGTTGTAAATGGTTCAAGTCCAGAGTTAAGAGTTGAGAGTTGTGATTTTAGGGTTCGAGTGCTAGTAGTATTGAATAATATTTTGGAGTATGTAGCTAAGATTTGTATGCATGCATGGACAATTGGTAATGTAAGAAACATATGATGTAATCAGAAGGTTTATTATGCAATGAATCAGTGTTTTTCCATGGATAATTCTGTATGGGTTGCTAAAGTGACTAGATATGGGTATGGAGTTATGGTAATTTAGGTCTTGTTAATCATGCTTTATGTTGAGTGAATTTCCTTATTATATGTGTTGCCAATTTTTTATGTTATGATAAATATTTTACATGGGTGGATGTTGTGACTTTTATGATTATGGTTATAAATATGGTTATGCATGCTAACATCTTGATAACCAACCAAGAGAGGGACCTGGTGGATGTGCCCACTTTGGGTGAGCTTCTAGCCTTGGATGGATGAGGTGTCAACACGCATAGCCATATTGAGTAATAAAAAGTCTACAAATGCCTTATTAAAAATTCAGCCTCTTAGGTCTTCATTGACTATACTTGTGCCCAAAAAGGGGATTTACTTTCATGGAATGTGAATTGTTTGAAAAAATTGCTTGAATGTACACGTGTTTTCATGGACAACAATGATTGTAGGATATACACAAAAAAATGGTCTTCTTTGGGAATGTTTAAAGGATTTTCTAAGAAATTCCTCATCCATATGTCATCTCATGAAGTGCATGGTAGGGTATGCACAAAAATTGAGGCATTTAAAAGCTTTGGGGTCATTGTTTTTATGGGTAGTGTGTTTTTAGTGAGCTAGCATGCACTAGGACTACTGTGTGGAGGGCTTGATATGATGTTTGGGCCATGTGGAAATGTTGAGGTGTACATGTGGCAAAAATATTGGCTAAAAATACCTATATTACTTCAATCAATTGAAATTGTCAGGTGTAAAGCGTGTTATTTCAATCATTTCTAGCAGCCTCCCATTTTTGTAATGGTTTTTAAAAAAGGATATAATAAAAAAGTATGGAAGCATTCTCGGGAACATGAATTGATTTCGAATGCCTCAAGATATGGTCACTAAGATTTTAGAATAAAGTGGGATGCCTCAGAGGATTGCATGGCCCTACACAAGGGATATGATTTTTTTGTTTAAATGTCTAAAAGAAAGATGGTCACATTCACAATAATTTATGTTGTTTTCCATAATTAATGCCTCTTAGATTTGGTTACTAATGGATTCTCTTTGGGAATCAATTTGGAGGTCGAATTTTTGTGATATATACTTAAAAATTGCTTGGAATGAATAAGCATGTGAGGAGAATAACACAATACAAATTTTGAAGTCATCACATCAATTTTCGGTCTTATGTGAAAACTGAAAGAGGCCTTTGTTTTGATCTCTTAATTCAAAATTTTTTTCTAGAAATGTTATAAAGGCATTTTATCTAGATTGATTTGAGATCGGTTCTTGAATAAACTTCTATTTCAATTCCATTGGCATTATGAATCGCTTATAGTATGACACATGAGCTATTAATAAAATCCAGTGTTCGGATGGCCGCATATTGAGCTTTGTGTGATCCTTATACTTCACCAATTCGATTATCGTGCATGCTCATGTTTCCATTCTTGCATGATTTTAATGATTATGGTTTCTTATTTTAATGTGGTAGAGGATTAAAACTAAATTATATTAAATTATCAAAGTGATATAAATGAGATGTGGTGGCTTATAGTAAATATACATTTATTTTGTACACATCTAGAATAGTAAATTAGGAATGTAAATTGTACTCCTAATCTACCTCGTGAGATATTTGGACAACTATATACTACTTTTTGGTCTTAGAAAACAAGAATCTGGTGTGATAAACAACAAAATTAGTGAAAACTACTTCTAGGTGAGTTTTGCAATGTTATTAAAAACATGTTATCTTGCAAAATATTCTTATAAATATCGTTTTGTGAAAAACAAGCTTTAGCTATGTACCTTGTCATGAGAAGTGTCCAACCAAATCCTAAGTTGTTCCTTGAATGTCCATTTTACCTTGCTTTGTAATGCATTTAGGAGCCCAGAGGTTATAGTTAACAACTTTAAACAACTGTTGAAAGTGAAAAATGTAGTTTGGTTTTGACCTGTTCTTTTGGCCCTGGGTGTCAAAATGGATTTTGGCTTCCGCACACCTCTAATATTTCTATGAGACAATTGCTAAAAACCCTTAGTTTGGATAAAAACATCATGCAAGTGAGTTTTCCTGACAGGTTTTATAGGCCTTCAGTCATTGGCAACAAGGCTGCTTGAGTGCATTTGCGATCACTAGCTCTAGAAAGACGAGCGCCATTTTAATTGTGTTTTCTAGTTTGGGGTTCCATCAACTCTCGAGTGTTTCCCTGTATATAGGGGAATAGTAAAGAATTTGTTAAAGTGGTTGATGGATTCGTGAAGATGGTTTTCAAACTTTTTTTTTTTAGAAACTTGGCTAAAACTAATGTTTTTGGAAACTTGTTACTATTTGGTGAAAACTATAATATGAACTTATACAAGAAAAACATCGATAGAAAAAACTTGTAAACGTGAATACATGACTTTAGGTAACCATTTGTTGACACTTTCTTGAAAAGAAATCGAATGTGGAAAATGGTGTTTTCTCCCTCCTCTCTCCTTAGCTTTGGAAACAAAATGTAATGTCATTACAATTCTTACTCTCCTTTGAAGTATGTTAAAAAGTTTCATTACTTTTAGAAAACTATGAAATCATATTTCGTGCTTGGTTGTAGTTTGATGTCATGCCAATAGTTTTCTGACCATGCATGTGGTGGTTACGTGGTATGTGGGACAAGAAGGAAATTCTAGAATTGTTAGTATTTTTGTAATATGAAATATCATTGAAATATACATGTAATATTAAGTAGATGTATCAACATTATTGTTATGAACGTGAATGTTATTTATTGATTATTTTGGGATGAGTAAGAAATTGTATTATATTGGCATCTTTTGGAAAAGGGGCATTCTTCTCTAGGGGTGATTTAATTATAGGTTTATATCTTGCTAATGTTGTAGATGTTCTTTTTCATTGAAAATGAAATGATCTATCATAGCGTACTTTTGTGGGTTATTCATGAATGAAATCCTTGTGTTTTCTTTTTCTTTGGAATTCATAGAAAAAACAGAGATATAAGGGACAACATGGGAGTAAGATCATTTTTCGATACCCCCTTGTGTGTGATCACATTAGTTAGATAATTGAAAATTAAAGGGTGAGCCTAGTTTCCTTAACACTATTTGGCACCTCTGGTATAGAGGTAATAAAGGCAACATTTTCAAGTTTCTATTGAGTCATGATAGTTTTTCATCCTTGTCATGAAACCATCCTATAGGAATGGTAATGGATAAATATTGTTTAGAGAAAAAGGGGTTCCTACTATGAATTATTTTCATGCATGTTGAATTTGTGTGGGATGCTTTAGTTTAAGGCTTAGAGTCATTTTTGAGACTTTTGGGATGTAAGGTCTAAGCTACAGAATTGTAAAGTTGTCTCGAGGCTAAGCATCAAGGAAAAAATCAATGAACGTATTTAATTCTTAGGGCATTTGGGGAAATATAAGTTTATAACATGGAAAGAGGATCAATAAAATATTCTCTTGTAGTCTTTGAGATTCTAGTGTTATTTTTAATGTGAGCATGATTCTTCCCCATGAACCTAGTGGAGGGTCTTCAAGCGTGTGGAGGTGTATTAGTTGTATTGGCTATAAAGGTTTTATGTCTCCTTGTGTTTTGAATGACTCATTTTCATATCAACACATTTAAGTGGTTTTCCTAGGAACTAAACACCTTAAGAATTGAAATGATGCAAAGTTCTTTGGACCACAAAGATTATTGGGTTATGTATTAATGCACCATTGAGACACTAATGTAAAGGAAATGTGTAACTTTCTCTTTTTTACTGAGAATATACTCTTGTGTTATTGGTCTAATAATTTTAAGTACCGTGGAAGATTATTCATGACTTCATTCGATCATTCTTATGTTGTGAAATTGGATATGAATTGATCCACGTGAAAACTTGTAATGAAGGAAACATACCTTTTATAATTTGGAATTCTAGTCTTATAATGTGTAATGTTAGGTTACTCCTAATTAACAAACGAGTTATACAATTTATTTGCAATAAGATAAATGAACTAAATTTGATGGAACCACTATTCATTAAGTATTAAACGAACAAAAAGAAATGTGGTCTAGAAAAAAGGGGGGAAATGTGTGATTTCATGTTAAGTACTCTTTAAATTGTTTAGGTTAAATAATGAAATGTGAGTATGATAATATTGTAACCATGAAAAGTTGGTAATGTGGAAAGTTCCCATTGGCGATATTCATATTATGATGGGGTTGTGGTTTTGTACTTGTTCATTTGTAATAGTGTGGTTTGATTTCGCATCTGGTGTCGACATATCGTTTATATGTTCTTCATGTTGATTTAGTCGTCTTATGTGATGTGGAGCAATCTCTTATGAACCTAAGTGGTGTCGCATAGTTGTTTCAGTAAATGGTAGTAAAAACTATATCTCAATATATTTGGTCTTGTGTTTGGGTTCCACAATGGGTGGGAGCTAAAGTTGGTATTAGAGCAAAGGTTCATACTCTCGAACCTATGGGACATTTTGGTGTTGTGATGGATTATGCATGATGGAGTAGTAATGTGTATTATGTTGTGATGTGACAAATGTGGTACTTGTGATTATGTGAATGCACCTATTGTGCTTACCACTTGGTGTGGTCTTGTTATGATATTGATGTACTTCTCGATGTGAGTAATTTCCCTCTTTATTGTGAATTCAATGTGAAATTCATGTGTATTACCACCTTGTGTGTGAAGGAAATGTTTTGTGAGCTACAAAAGTGTTGTGATGTTTCATGTTCTAGTGATATTGTATATGTGGGACAACGTGTTGCATGACAAAGTGCTTCGTAGTGAAATATGTCACATCATGATAATACTCATCGTGTTAAGGTGTTATTTCACCACGTTGCATTGTATCGGAATGTATGTCATGATGTTAAATCTCTATGGTTGTTGTATATATGTATTCTTACTTTATGTGATAAACCTAGATCATGAATTAGGGACATATGGTGATTTCATAACCCCTTATGTATTGTACTCACACAGTGTAGGTGTGCTATGTGAAAATGTTGTAAGACATGGAATATTGGTATGTTCTATCCCCATAATTTTTCCATGTGTAAAATGTTATGGTTTTTGTGCATAAGTCATAAATGTGATCGTAACATTGTTTATGTTATGTTGTGTACCCTACACTAATGATCCCTATAGGTAACATCCAGAAGTGTATGTGTGGAGAGAGAAGTTGTAAGACCAGGTGACCATAACCTTGAACCAAGTACGAGTTTGAAAGTGGAGTCTCGTGTAGATTGAAAATCCACCTCTATCCGTTTGGTATACCTCGAGCTTGCTCAATATATTATGGATGTACACCACCTTAGGCTCATGTTTATGTGAACTAGTGTCTCTGCTCTCTCTTATTTGTGTTGTCCATCGATCAATCCTATGTGACATTGACTCTATGGATCCTCATATGTGTGATTTGGAGATATATGGAGATATACTTATTCTGGTTATATGTATTTTGCGAGGTGAGGCTCGATATCCGAGTGTGAGCAACTCGATGAGTACCCCTTTGGTGGCCGCAAAATGGCAACGTAAACTGGTCATTTTATGTTAAGAACAACCAATTTTCTTGATTGATGTATTCCTAAATTTTGGCCATTTAACTTGATTTTGAGCTAACAAGAGGCTTTTGCATTACTGCGACTATTTAGAAACTTATTTTTCTTAGTTTGAAACTTTCTCTTAGAGTTTAAACATTTTCTAGCCTAGCCCAAGGCTTGGGATTTGTTTCCGCTTGGCATTTGAATATGATTGTTATGTTGGTTCTAGTGTTGTGATGTGTTGGATTAGGGTCATGGGATTCACCATGGAGTGGTTAGACCTATGGACCCACTTCGTTGTATGGGGGTACACCCTAAGGGGGTCATGGGTCGTGTAGTATTGAGCTACAGAGTTACTATGCCACTTGGGTGGAGGTGACGGGGCTCTATGTGCCTATGGCCATAGGGTGACCCGACCTCATTAAATGGAGAGATAAGGTGATGGGACTCTTGGTGAGTGACCTGATATGGAGAAATAAAGAGATGGGGCTCTATGGTGAGTGACCCAGCATGGAGAAATAAGGTGACGAGGCTCTATGGTGAGTGACCCGACTTGGTTTTGGCACTATGATTCTTTCTCTATTGGGAGGCATATGGAGTTATTTTAGGAGGAATATGGAGTTGGTATATATGGTTCGTGAGTTATTTATATAAGTCTTGTTATGAATGGTTAGGTTGAGGCTTGATGTTTGATGCTCCTCTTTATTGGTATGTACTATTAGATCTTATCTTGGCATGTGTGGGTATTGTTGGTCATTCAAACTTGCACCCGTGTTTCAGATCTAGAAGAATTGAGTCGTTTGAGTCAACAATGGGACCGTCTCCAAGTTGTGGGACCTTGCATGCTTTAGAAGAACCTTTGGAGAAGGTCATTTCCTCTACCTATTTCTAACGCTAACACTACTCCTAATGCTTAAAGGAAATCCTAAGCTAAACATGCCAAGGACTAGGGATAAAAGGATATGCAAAAAGGGAAAACTAAACTATGAGGGGTGGTGATAACCACCATAGAAAGGGTCGGTCACTCTCGACAGGAGGGGAAGGAAAGGGAAAAATTATGGGAGAGAGGGTGGATAGGCACACACCATAGACACCCACATAAACTTGGCTTCCAACACATGACACAAATTGAAGATGGGGACTGCAAGCAGAAAATATGCACATCATGCTAAAATGTGAACAGAGAGGTGAAATACAATAAAATGGAAGGACATATAGAAGTACCAAAAACTCAATTTTATTGCTTAAGGGATGCACATTTAGTTTCATTCATGGCAGGAGGTGAGAATAAATTACAGAGACCAAGTTCAAGGTCTAAAACTCATGGGAAGTCAGCCACCATTTTGGCATGGTGTTGTTACAATAAAGAGGATCCATTTTAATGAGCAGAGCTCTATAATTTATAGAAGAAGAAGGAGAGAAGAAGAGGGGAAAGAGAGGGAAACTTGGATTCAAAATCGTAACCACCAACAACAAGCATAAAATTCTGTAAATCCACCTATAAGGATGTCAAATGTGCCTCCCCATGTCTATTTGGCATGTAAAAGAAGAAAGGAGATCAAATATAGAAATATAGGTGGTTGGATCAATTAGATGTGTGCATTGATGATCTAAGAGACGTTTCCTTGTTTTCCACCAACCAAATCTCACCAAAATCTAATTTTGAAAAATCCAACGTGTAACCCAAGTCAACAACTTCCAAAAGAGCCTAGGCACATCGGAATATGAGCACTACAACAGAAGTTATGGCTGTCAGAGATCTACAGTGCAAACTAAACACGTAAGACATGTTGCATGCACTAATTGACTAAAATATCCAACTAATTGTTCATTTGTTTTGTTGTTTCTACCACATTTCACACATTGGTTTGTTGTAGGATTTAGTACCCTATTGGCGTGCACTTTGATTGGTTGTATGTAGCACACTCAAGTCTGATAATTGATGATGTGGCACAAAGACTAGCATGGAAGAAGGTGCCAAGTGTGAAAGGAAGAGGCACAAGGATAAAGAAGGTAGACGCACAAAGTGATGCACGTGGAAGAAATGGATGCATAATTACAAGAGATATAAGTATATGCAAGTGGGGCATGGACATTTATAAGGAAATGCATGTAGTAGTGAGGAAGGGAAGAAGTGTACACATAAACACAAAGGCATATAAGGGACTTAGCCAAATTACAAGGCAATTAAGGGATGCGTGGGCAAAGAGTATGTGGAAAACTAGGAATGAAAGTGAGTGCATGAAATGAAGGTGCAAAGGGGATGGAAGAAGATAAAAGAATGCAAGAGGAAGGGGAAGCATGTGAAGAAAGCACGGGAGGAATCAGAGAAGTGAGGATGCAAAGGGAGAAGAAGGAAGGATGTACGAGGTCATGTGGAAGAACTACAACTAAGTAAATTTTGCCAAGGATCTGTCAGAGTGCACACAACCTACATTTAAGATCATCAAAGTCAGAATAAAATATAAGTTGTCCAAGTAACTTGGGGAGTTATTTGGGACAATAGTTTGGAAAATTTTGGGGTCATATGCCTGCTAGATGAAGAGACCAGTAGCCTTATAAGCATCCATTGGGAATGGATTCTAGTGCTAAACTTGAAGGTCTGATTTGTAACCTGAAGGACACCTTAAAGTCACTTGAAACACTATCTAAACTCTTTGACAAATTGTGTGCAAATGAAGATGTTCTGATTGAAGAACTGAGAGTGGAAAGTTACGTGTGAGCCGTTGGAACTGAACTTCCTCCTAAATAGTTTTACCATCCTAGAAGTAACAAAAAGGGCACGTGTAAAAATGCACAACAGGAAAGGAAACAACGCCAGAAGGAGCGCACCAAAATAGAAGCACACCATTATGTACAAAAGCTAAAAATCATACATATTCCAAGAGGAAACATGCAGAGTGTGTGAGCACTTTTTTTCTAAAAACAAACCTAAACTAACCTACACTAACTAGAGGCAAAGGGGCACTAGGTGAAATTTGTAATGGGAAGGGAAAAGTAGATACCTTTCCTCAGAAATTGTGACCATGGGACTGATTTGGCTGAACATGTTCTGTAACAAGAGTGAGAAGCTGACTTACATATGGTATCTCACTCTTCTCAAAGTATCATCAAAAAAATATATACCTCCTAAAGTTGGTTTATTCTTGCATTCGGGAGGCACTATTACTGACCTTTGGTGTGCTGAAGTTCAACCTCATGCTCTGAAATGAGAAAAACTGGTGGTAAATCTATTTTTCACTCTAGAATATACATATATTTGATCGGGCATGTCCTAATCATTGTGGTTTACCCATTACTTTGAAGCTCAATCCCATAGATGGGATCCTCATGCAGAATTTCCTCTTAAAGGGGAATGGTTACAGGTTGGGTTACGCATGTAGTTCTTCCTCTATAAACAATTTTTTCTCCTCCAGAATTGCGCCATTTGAGACTATAATGTCCCCTTTTCTTACACCAAAAGCCTAAAGGTCAATTCAAGTCCAAACCATGGTTAGACCCAAGGGATGTGGATGCTGAGAGCTAATGGGAAGGGGCCACGTGGTTCTAATGATCTAATTTTGCATTGAGGGTCACTTTTGGATATGACAACTCAAAAAGGAGAAAAGTAACTTTAGTTACTCTACTTTATTTGGCCCCTCCATGGAATAAAATGCGCCTAGGGTTATGGGGATCATTTTCCAAGGTAAAATATATAAGGATTTGGGGGAGGAAGAAAAGGCATTTTTGCATATACATTTTATTGACCCCTTCTAGTGTAGTTATTGTTGCATTTCTACAGCTTGTGGAGTCAAATCCCATAGGGACCATAGCTTTAGAGGTGAGAGACTTGTCCCTAGCTAGTAAGTTATTCTTTGGTGGTGAGAGATCTACCCTATTCTGTCATGTTGGACGTTTTCAGGGTTGTGCGACAAAGACATTAACAGTGGTTCCAGAGGAAGGACCTTGAGGGTTTTGGGGGGCATTTGATGAAGATAATCAATGGGCTTTAGATCAAAGTCACAACAACCATTTGAGCAGGGTGTGGCAGCTCATTAAAGGCACCTCCATCATTTATCGACCCCTCTTCCAAGTGAGGTGACTTGTAGCCTTTATTTGGGGGTTTTCCAAAAGGTCGTTTCTAGATCTGAAGGTGCAACCTTTATTTGGAGGGTCTTCCAGTTGGCCATTCCCAAATCTAAAGGTGGAAATACTATTTCCTATATCTATCATTTTATTTCCAAAGACCCTTAATTTTTCTCTAGTATTTGGAGATTTATGAGCCTCTATAGTTTTCCCATTGCCTAGGGCACGCTATGCTTTTTTTTTTTGGCAATAGTTTAATATTTGTAAAAGTCTAGAAATAATTTCCTTATGTCCTTTATAATAATATTAAGCTCTATAAAATTTTCAAGTATTTTGGGTAGACATTTTAGAAAATATTAAGTTTAATTAGTTCATTGTCCTAATCGTAAAAATCTAGAAAAATTAGTATTTTAATTGGCTGCAAGTTTCGATATTTTTGTGCATTTTTAAGTGGTATCCCACAAGGGATATTTCAGTGGTATTAGATTTGTTCCTCCAGCCTATCTTGGTTCACTATGGCAGTTTAGAAAGACTCTATGGAGCAGCTAGCACATGAGGAGGAGCCTTACATGGACACTAGTGTAAAATTGTAGCCTCACTGTAATTTCCAAACCAACAACTTTTGATCAGTTTCGAGATACTTTCAACAGACACTTAGGCAACAATTTTGGGGAAGCTCAACATATGTCTATCATGAACACATGGAGGACATTGATGGCCTTGAAAGGCATGAACAAATAGGGTTGGTTGGTTGCAAAATTGAAAAATATATTTCAATCCAAAAGGTACCTATCAATCCTCCAAAGAATAAGTCATTATCATATGGGATGGATTTACCAAGCAGTAATGAGCATAAAATTATGAAATGTTTTGATTCTTGTTCCACTTATTCTCCACCTAAAATCATGAATCAAAATAGGAATGGTGTTTTTTAGAGGTTTCTAAAGTAACGATAGAAGGTGAACCTTTTGATAATCTTCTTTATGAGGAGATATAAGAGAAGCAAAGATGGCAGACCTTACATGATACAAGGGCTCAGGGGCATTATAAGCTATGGGATCCTAGTAATATGTGGCAGTTATCCAAAACTAACAATTCTAATGTTGAAAAATTTGTGACTGATTTCATAAGCCAAAGAAAGAATTCAAATGTGTCTTGTGTTGGCAAGCATGATTCCTTCATTGAGGACTCCAGTTCAAGAAGGGAGAGTAACTCTCAAGGTACTAGCGTTGGTTTTATGATTTCTAAAAAGGGTAAGAGAATATTTTTTAATCATCTTTAGCCTACTAGACTGTGTATATCAACAGTCATAAAGAGAGGAGAAAATGTTTTATTAATAGAGCCCATGACTGATTTTTTATACCAGCTACATGGTGGAACCCTTGGAAGGGTTAGTGGGGACATTTGGTCCTCAAATTTCTCAAAGAATCAAGGTGCAATTTGTTGTTAAAAAAGAAGGGTTGAATTCAAGGTGCATTCATGACTTTATGATCCTAAGGTATGAGAATGGTTACCATCTTCCTAGCGTGTTGAGTTCTCCTATGTTTTTACCATGTTTCTATTATTTGGGACAACATTTACATGCTTGGATGATTGAGGAAGACTATTTCATAATCACGTTTCAAGGTATGCTAGATGGAATAAACACATCTTCCATTCACATTTCTCTTGATTCAGCCAATAAACACATGTTGGCAAAGAAAATAATGTAGGGACCCATGATATTGAAAGGACATGAGGTATGTGGTGCATTTATCGTGGTTGAATTTGCTAGAGGTAAGGTTGTTTTTGGGATGCAATAGTTGCATGATGTTAAGGAAAACGATGATGCATGGGTTGAAAAATCAAAGGAGAAAGATGATGTTGATCCTATATTAGAAATCATGAGCTGCAAAGGTATGATGAGCAGCCCCAATTATGTTATTTCAAATGTGTTGTCTTCTCTCATGAAAATCCATGGGTACAACAAAGGGAATGAAGTTCCTTATGATAAATTTTATGGATGCATGAGTTCTAATAATTATTTCCCTTTCTCTTGTATTTATGGTGAAATGAAAATATGGGGAAAGAGAATAAAGTATGATGAGGTAGAATCCAGGTGTATTCCAAAGATATAGGGAATTGATGAGTTATGTCCATGGAAAGATATATATTGCACAAAGAAGGTAACTCATTTCTTTATCGTCATTAAGAGATGTGAAGTACTTGAATGTGTTTGTACATTTGGGTTACTTGAAGTTGGAATCATTCATTGGAGATATTGGCTTCCATCTTTTGGGAAATTTACATTCATCCCTCATGTGGATAAACAAAAAAAATTCAAGGAAAACAAAGAAATCATATTTTAGGGTATATAAGGGCATATCACAAAAGATGTGATTGGTGAAGAAAGAAGCATGTCATTGCAATGGTTGAATTTTGAAGGAACACAACATCTTATGGGTCATGGTGACATCACAAGGTGTGAGAAGTGGGATATTTGATGACTCTTATTCTGACAGGTTATTTGTTGCAGACACAGAGCACACCATGATGACTTATGAGGAGAGCAAGGGTGATAGAGGTGAGGAGATAGAGACTCACAAGATGGATGATGGACATGGGGTTGCGTTGGAGGGTGTTGATGCGAGGAAAGAGGAGGAGGATTTTCCTTGGGAAATTATAGCCACATTTTCTAGTACTTTGATGTACAAGGCATTTAGGATTAGAGGAGTTATGAAGGGGTGCAAGTTGGGGTACTCATTGAGAGTTGGGGAAACCCACAACCGTATTGATGCCTCATTGGTTGAGAGGGAGGATTACAAAAGAAAGATTTTAGGACCTCGACGGGGTTATAGCCAATGGAGAGTCTATGAGGGGCACACAATGGGTTTCCCAAGTAAGCATCATGATGGGTAACTATACGATTCGATGATATCCACATCATTGGTATGGGAGAGACCAACATAGTGCTGAGAGTGTAGTGGCTTCACTCCCTTGGTGAGTTTTAGACTAACTTTTAGATGATGGAGTTGAAGTTTAAATCCGAGGGCATGAATGTGATTTTGAGGGGATTACCTATAGGAGCACCTAAGGTGATTACCGTTGAGGGGATGGAGAGGATGTTCCGGATTAGTGAGGAGTTTGATTATTGCGTGGATCGATGTGGAGAATGATGGATGTGGGTGTGACCAGCAATGTTACACATGAGAAAGTTACAGAGATTGGGAATACATGTTCAGATCATTTGAGTTTATCATTATGTGGGTCATTTGAAGTTTCGGTAGACTAGAGATCTCATTTGCTTATTGAGTACTCCAAGAACCGACACTTTTGTGAGATTCTAGATGGCCACATACATGATGTTAGTTGTGAATTGGAGGATGAGATGATCTTCTCTCGTGGAAGATGGAGCCTTGTGTCAAATTCATGGTGGACAATGGATATATTATGACATGTGCATTGTTTTTTCCTTAACTCGGGTGCTTGAGCTTTGATGAGACCTACAGGATCATGTTTGAGAGGTTCATATGTTAGAGGTTAAGGGAGGATCTCCTCAACTTTATATAGGCATATACGGTTTGTCATTATGACAAGTATGAGCTTATGGGACCATGTTTTTTTGAAATTACATGGGACAACACTCCTATGCTTTTGCTATTTCTATGCCGGTGTGCACCTCACCCACATGTTAATCGGTGGAGAGATGAAAGAGACCCATGATTATTTAGCGTAGAAGGTGGACTAGATGGAGTTGATATTGTCGGTTGACTATCTGCTGGAGTCTTGGGACGTTTCCTCTATGGGACACATCGAGATACAATATGAGGAGCCTAGCTCTCACACGAGTGCAGGTCAGGTAGGAGAGTTAGCACTATTTGTGTGTAAACAGGTTGTTTCACAGGCTGATACAAGGGATTCTATAGGATTCAGAGTGGACTTTCATACCCAGGAGTTGGTTGGAGAGGTCGTGAGTGATCATGTGATGACAGCCTTGCATTTACAAGGATTAGATTGATTGGAAATTTTTGTGTGGGCACCGGTGGAGATATGGTTTGGGTATCATTATATTTCATGGTTTGTGGTTACCTCAGATTACACAAATCCTTGGTGGATGGCAGGGTGAGGTGGAGAAACTTACAATGCGGTATTTAGTTGCTATAGCAAGACAGATTAATGCTTGGGGTCAAGCATTTCTTGGGAAGGGAGGACTGTAATGTCCCCTTTTCCTACGCCAAAATCCTGAGGGTCAAATCGAGTCCAAGCTGTGGTTAGAACCAAGGGTTGTGGACACTGAGAGCTAATGGGAAGGGGCCACATGGTTCCAATGATCTAATTTTGCGTTGAGGGTCACTTTTGGACATGGCGACTCAAAAAGGAGAAAAGTAACTTTAGTTACTCTATTTTATTTAGCCCCTCCATGGAATGAAATGTGGGTCGTTTGTAAAATATATAAGGATCCGGGGAAGAAAAGGTA
This sequence comes from Taxus wallichiana var. yunnanensis, assembly GCA_018340775.1. Lineage (NCBI taxonomy): Eukaryota > Viridiplantae > Streptophyta > Pinopsida > Cupressales > Taxaceae > Taxus > Taxus wallichiana. The sequence continues at coordinate 851,581,584 of CM031234.1, forward strand.
CTTTTTGCATATACATTTTATTGACCTATTCTCATGCAAATTTTATTATTGCATTTCGTATAGCTTGTGAGTCAAATCCCTAGGGACCCTAGCTTGAGTGAGGTGAGAGACTCATCCCTAGCTACCAAGGCATTCTTTGGTGGTGAGAGATATACCCCATTCTATCATTTTGGAGCCATTTTAGGGTCATACGGTACGGTAGAGACATTAACAATGGTTCCAAAGGAAGGACCTCGATGGTTTTAGGGCATTTGACGAAGATATTCAATGGGCTTCTAGATCGAGTCACATCAACCATTTTGGGTAGGGTGTGGCAGCTCATTGAAGGCACTTCCATCATTTACCGATCCATCTTCCAAGCGAGGTGACTTGCAGCCTTTATTTGGGGGTTTTCCAGATAGTCGTTTCTAGATATGAAGGTGCAACCTTTATTTGGAGGGTCTTCTAGTCGGCCATTTCCCATATCTAAAGGTGGAAATACTATTTCTTATATCTGTCATTGTTATTTCCAAAGACCCTTAATTTTGCTACAGTATTTGGAGAGTTATGAGTCTCGTAGTCTTCCTGCTATCTAGGGCACACTTGTGCTTTTTTTTCTGATAGTTTAATCTCTGTAAAAGTCCAAAAATAGTTTCCTTATGTCCTTTATAATAATATCAAGCTTTATTTAAATTTTCAAGTATTTCGGGTGGACATTTTGGCAAATATTAAGTTTCTTTAGTTCGTTGTCCCAACTGTAAAAATATGGAAAAATCAAGTATTTTATTTGGCTACAAGTTTCAATATTTTTGTGCATTTTTAAGTGGTATCCCACAAGGGATATTTAGAGACTAACCGCTCTTCTTTTGAAATAGAAGATGATCATCTTCCCAATTAGAATCATACGAATCATACCATTCTTAATTGTTTTGCAAATCGTCAAACATGATGACATTTGTTGGGGATGGTGCATGGGTAAGGGGTTGTTTGTTTATGGCATAGTTAGGCATAGGGGACCTAGAAGAAGGCGGGGGATGGGCATTGAGGCACATGAGCAAGAGGAGTGGAAGTGCACATGGAAGGAATGATGGCATATAAATGAAGGTGGGATGGAAGGGAAGAGGGTGAAGCAATGGAATTCTCGGTGGGACCTTGCACGCTTGAGACGAACCTCTAGAGAAGGTCGATTCTATACCTATTTCTAACGCTAACACCACTCCTAATGCTGAAAGAAAATCCTGAGCTAAACATGTCAAGGGACTAGGGATAGAAAGATATGTAGAAAGGGAAAACTAAACTATGAGGGGTAGTGATAGCATCAGAGAAAGGGTCGATCACTCTCCACGAGGGGTAGGAAAGGAGCAAGTGCGGGAGAGAGGGAAGACAGACGCACACCATAGAAAACTATATAGACTCGAATTCCAGCGCACAGAAACACATGAAGATGGGGACTGCAAGTGGGAAATATGCACAACATGTTAAAATGTGAACAGGGAGGTGAGATACAATAAAATGGAAGGACAAACAGAAGTGCCACAAAACAATTTTATTGCTTAAGGGACACACATTCAGTTACATTCATGACAGGAGGTGAGAATACATTACAGAGACCAGTTCAAGGTCTAAAACCCATGGGAAGTTAGCCACTATTTTGGCATGGTGTCGTTACAACAAAGAGGGATCCATTTTAATGAGTAGAGCTCTACAATTTATAGAAGAAGGAGAAAAGAGGAAGGTAAAGAGAGGGAAACTTGGGTTCAAAATCGTACCCACCAACAGAAAGCATTGAATGCCTGCAAGGACATCAAATACACCTCCCCATGTCTATTTGGCATGTAGAAGAAGGAAGGAGACCAAATATATAGAAGTTTGGGTGGTTGGATTGATTAGATGTGTGCATTGATGATCTAGGAGACATTTCCCTATTTTTACCTACCAAATCCCATGAAAATCTGATTTTGAAAAGTCCAACATGTAGCCCACGTCAATAGCTTCCAAAAGATCCCAAGTGTGTGGGAATTTGAGCACTGTAGTAGAAGTTATGGCTATAAGATATCTACAATGCAAACTAAACACGCAAGACACATGGCGTGCGATAATTCACTGAAAGATTTGGCCAATTGTTCATTTGTTTTTTCATTTCTGCCGCGTGTCACACATTGGTTTGTTGTCAAGATTTCGTGCCTTGTTGGTGTGCTTTGATTGGTTGCATGTAGCACACTAAATTATGATGATTGATGATGTGTCACAGAGAGTGGCACTAAAAAAAGGTGCAAGGCACAAAAGGAAGAGACGCAAGGCTATAAAAGACAGGCGCGTGAAGGTGACGCATGCGGAAGAAATGGATGCATACATACAATAGATAATTATGCAAGTAGGGAACGAGAATTTATAAGGAAATGTGTAATAGTGATGAAGGGAAGAAGTGTGTAGCACAAAAGCATGAAGGAATGTGAGGACTTAGCCAAATTGGAAGGCAAGTCAAGGGATGACGCGCAAGGAGTGTGTGATAGACTACGAATGAAAGAAAGTGCAAAAGAAGGCAAAAATGGGATGGAAGAATATAAAAGAATGTAGAGGGAAGGGGAATCACATGAAGCACGTGTGAGAGGAAGCAGAGAAGAGAGAATGCAAAGGGAGAAGCAGGAAGGAAGCACGAGGTCACACTAAGAAGCGCAACCAAGAAAATTGTGCAAGGAACTCCGTGAGTATAAGCAACCTACATTTAAGATCATCAAAGTCAAAATAAAATATAAGTTGTCCAAATAACTTGGGGAGTTATTTGAGACAACAGGGTAAAACATGGTTTTGAGTCATGTGATACCGGTTGCATATGTATTAGCATGATGCTTCATTGTTTGTTAGTCACATGTGTGTGTTGGATCTATGCCTGGGGCATAATTGTTGGAAATTCTATGTTTATGGACTACTTGTTGTCTTTCCATGGTGGAGTTAGAGGTCTTGTGATATGATTCAGTCATGAAAATGTGCTAAAAATGTGTTATGTGGGTCATTCGTAATGTGTTTTGTACCTTGTGTGACATTGTGAGGTCAATTGTTTGGGAAACCTATTGGAACCTTGAAAGTTAAAATCCTTAACAAGTGATAACATTATGAACATTGAACAAGTAAATAATGCAATCGATACAACTAATAAATGGTGAATACCCTTATGAGAAAACATATGTGAATGTGTTTCAAAATGACTATCAAAATTTGGATCTGAATCCACTATGGATTTGTATTATTAAATAAAGAGGACTTATGATCTTTGAAACTAAGAAAATTTATTAAGTAAAAAATAATTTGAGCAATAACATAATGAGTAATGCTAATCTTCAAAAAAATTTAAGAAATTGAGAAAATTCTAAAATTATGCTAAAACATGTTGGTGGTTACATTTTTAGCAACATAACCTTTTCTGCTAGTTAGAAATTGTCATTGTTGGCTTCCCATGCTTGCTCATCCCTATCAGTGCATGGAGTGTGTTGCATCGTGGATGATGCTTTTATGAGGGAGGGAGGATGTAATGCCCCTTTGGATTTTATAAATTTCCCCTTGCTCCATCCTTGATGGTTTACATGGATTTTGAAAAATGCTAGGGTCGGGTGGGTCACAAATCGCATTTGGAGTGATCGTAAAATAAAAATAGAATTAAAATAAATTAAAGTATTGTGTTAATAAAATAATAAGGGTAACGTCAAAGTTGTCCTTCACAGACTAAATGTATCTTCATGTCGTTGATCTATGTGGTGACGTCATTATTCTTACGATCTTTTCAACATGAGAGAATTTGTGAATCCTGAAGTTTGAAACCTATAGAAGTATATTTGTGTATAACATTAAGCATTGATCTAACTAAATTTCATTACGATATCAATAAAAGGATTTTGCTTAATTATCAAATAAATATAATTTCATAACAAAGTAATGCCTGGGGGGAGTTGTGTCTTTGGTTAAAACCAAATTTAAATAATAGAATAATAAATCATTTAAAATTTAGGATTTAATCAACAAAGCAAAGAAATTTTAAAAAAATGAATATAATAAAATTATCTAATATTTTTAAATCCCTCAAATGTTGGAGCATGTGTCAACCTTTTACTAAGAAAGAATTAATAAAAAAAATTTGTTAATGTGAGATCTCATCCGTGAGAGAATTGTTGGTTTTGTGTGGAGGAAGGAAGAAAGAAAGATGTATTTTGGCAAATTATTTTGTTTTGTTTGGAATTTCTTGGTGAGGGCAGGTTGTAGTTCTTGTTTTTCTCAGTTGTGTCCAATTTCAAGGATTTAGAGGATCTCGTGCTTTTATTTTGGTAGGTGTTTAAGTTGAATTCCTCCTCAAGTTTATGTATTCTCTATGTCTTCCCTTGTATGAGAGCTTTAAAGCATGTATGGATGTTGTAATCTTATTTTAGAGGACTCTTGTATTTAATGTTTTTCTTTTGGAAAAAGTGGGTATTGCAAATGTGCATGGAGGGGTTGTTGAAAAATGCTTGGCCAGGGGGGAACCAACTCTCTTGACCCAAATACTCTTTATCTATTTTATTGCAAGCATATGTGTATGTAATTTTGAAGGCCAATACAACCCACATGAATTGTTATTAAAAATGCCTCCAAATTGTGGCCGCTTGGACTATGTTGGTTTTGTTAAAGTAGATTTGGAAACTTCAAATTAAATGCAATTGATAGGTGTAAACCCAGACACCTCACCCTTCTGCTAAGTGCCCCATGCTTATGCCTTTTGGGAGCTTTAAAATTGTGTTGAACAACCAAATGTTATTATTTCTAATGTGTGGATTGTTGGCTAAGTTTGAGATACCAGAGAAGAACATTAATTTGGCCCCTATGCAATTCTACAAATTGTTTGACAAATTCCTTATTAAAATGTAGCCTCTTAGGTCTAAGTTGATCGTGGATTGTGCCCAAAAAGGGGATTTCCTTTCATGGAATGTGAACTGTTTGACAAAATTTCCTAAATGAATGTGTGGTTTCATGGTGTAAGACCTCTTTTTACTTCATAGAATTAGGGATTTTTTTACTAACTCATTTAATTTACTTGATGCCTCGATGATTATCAAGACGTAGTAGAAATAATCTAAAGCATACAAGAGTTATAAATCCCTTAAGTTATCTTTCGTTGTAAAAGTAACATCATTTACAACAATCGCTGAATTATTCCAGCATTATTTAATATTTAGAATCCAAATGGACAAACTATGATAACCATGTGCAACTGCAATGGTTTACATATCCTACCCTGATCCCCCTCATACACTCATTACGAGCCAATATACCCAGTATATCATTTGGTTAAGCCCTAATACAGGCTAAGATAACTTGTGATGTCTTCTAAGGGTCCTACAGAAAGTCACTGTTGTAACCATCATCTGAATCCTGACACCATAACAAGAAGACTAGGTGAATAGACAATGCATCCAATTACATGCACTACCCATGGCCATAGTTTTTGGCATCACGCTATCTAGCACGGTTTCATGGCTGCACATAAGCCACTTGAAACCTGTCTTCCCTTCACCTCACAATCATTCCAGTCATAAACATCAGGATTCGTATATGTTGACTAAGTAATTAAATTCATTATTACTATTCTTAAGTTATCATGGCAGAGGAATGCATTGTTTTCTTCGAGACACCGCATAATGTGTGCACCACATTTATCATGATAATTAACTATATCAGTTTATGATATAAAGTTATATTTTGTCTAGTACAAGACTTAAATCATTCATAACATTAAATAAAACCAATGCTATCAATCATTATCAGCTACTACATTTGTGTAGTTTATTTATGGCATATGTGTACATCCAAATGATTTAAGTGTTTGCAAGTACCTTTGTACTTTCTTAAATGTCATTGCATCTTTTCAATTGAATCGGGTTTATTTATATGATGATACAATTTGATTCTTCCAAGTGCAAGTTGTTTCCCTCAATGCAACTAATTAAAACCTATTTGATTCTTTTTTATAAAAGTGAATTGTATCACGTACTTATCAATAAATATAGATACATAATTTAACATTATTTCTCAAATGCTCCGTTATATGTTCCGATTTCATTACACACACACACACACACAAACTTCATTTATTCCTAGCTCCTTCAAGTATGCCTTCTTCTTTTTGGTTATAGCTCAAGAGGTCATAATATGGTTCATGCTTAATCTAAGTTAATACACTTGTTGCACCCCAAAGTAGGGTTTATAGACTTAACATTATGTTAATTATATCCAATCGTCCATAAGTGATTTGTTGATAGCAAGGTCTACAACAAGGATTCCCAATTATGATTTATATACTTCATATGTTGTAATTGAGGAACCATCAAACCTAATGTACATTCTTGTCTTCATATAACCCCTGGTTACTTTATATCTTTGTTGTTTTGTTTATTCATTTATAGGATCATAAGACTTCCTACTCAATAATATTTTTACTTCCATATTAAACTGAATAACAACGAGAATAAAGTCATGAACACATTCACAATGACCCTTTTTATCATTTAATAATCTATACTTATTACATATCCAAAAATAAGACTATCAAGAGAGTTATTATACATTAGGTTCGATGACCTTGTATAAATTACAAAATAGAACCTTTCAATTTTAATCAAGTACAATCATTACATACATAATAGTCACAAAATAATCAAGCACATCTTGATATGTCATTGTCCCTTTTCTTATTTCGTAAAATTTGAAACCTATATGCTGAAATGATAAAATTATACATGGTCACTCAAATATAATAGTATAACCTTTGTCTCATTCTTTCTGTTGAAGGGTATTGTGTTTTCTAATATCTCATTTACGAAGGGTAATAGCCTCGAATCTCCCCTTTTTCATTTAGCTACCGGGAGATCACACTACGGATCTTAGTCACCGATCCTCCTATAATTAGCTATAGGAAGGTTACTTGCCGATTCTCATCCTCACCGTAGCTTTTCTATCGTTGTAAACCGGCCATAATACCGATTATGGCTTCATATCGATTCACCCACATTAAAGACCATCATTTCTCGGCATGAATTTGAGAGGTCAGTACGAGGAAATTCACTTGTCGATTATCATCCTTGCATGTCACTTTTTTGTCATACAAAATTGGTGAACCCAACATGAACAAACAGTTCTTCCTCTTTTATTTTTATTTCTTTCATCCACCTTCACTCTTTCCCATTATTTTTTGGGTATTCATATACCCCGAATATGTTGGGATACAATGCATATGGCAGACCTCTCTCAGGTCTCAAAGTAAACTATAGTCAAACAAATAGACAACCATCACCCTCGCTTTCTACATGGGTTGATAACTATTCAAGTAATTACTTGTCATCTCAAACTCCCCTCATAGAAGCAGTTATAGTTCTTCATTCCAAATTGAGGAGTTTGATCAGCTTGTACAAACACAACAGCTAGAGCCCTCAGGATCTAACAATATGATGTTTACTGGAGAATCCACTTCATCTCCTCAGTCTTATTCGGACCAAAAATCGAGTAGACTATCGGACCCACTCCCCCTTTTGGATGAGGAGTACTTAGCACGCTTTGCTAAAAGTGAACAACGCTTCCAAAATATGTATCCACCTATAGGGAGTTTACAAATACAATCTGATACCCTATTCCAGGAAAACACCCCCATTCCTCCACCTATGGGAAATACCCTCGGTGAAGCTTGGTATGGTAATGACCAATTCATAGCAGGTATCACACCTCTTACAACCTCAAGGTATACAAAAACACCCTTAAGGAAAAGCACTTTGTCTCTTCACCAATAGAGGTCATTACTGACCTTGGTGAAAAGGTTAGAGGGTGGAACTTGCCAAAGCAAACCAAAATTCATATTTTGGGCAAACAGATACCCCAACCCTCGCATCATCCCGGTCAGTCGACCTTATTACGGGAATAGGAACATTAGGCATGCCTCCTCAAAATCCATATAATTACCCACAACAAACGCCAACTAGGACCACATTTCCAAACACTTTGCTCTAGTTGAAAACATGATATCTCCCAACTTGGCACCAAACAATCCATACGAACAATGCTCCTCCTTACTTAAACATTTATTCAAAGTCACCAAAAGGAGGCATGTTCTCTTCTCCTAGGATGTTCATTCAACCAAAAATATTCCCTTATGTCCCTACAAATGCATATGCTATGCCATATCAACTACCCATTCCACCTCCACCCCCTCAACAAGTGCCATCGATGGTCGAGGCCTATATGGTAGGGACTTATTCAAAATATTTAAAAGAGCCCCTAGAATTCACCATACGAAGCATTATGCTTCCAAGAGCTCTTCCTGATTTGCCCAAATACAAAGGGGAAGGTGATCTAAATGCCCACATTAAGTCCTATGCCACAGCCATATGGGAGTTACTCCCTTGGGACGGGGTTGTTGCTAAGATATTCCCTAAGACCTTAGAGGGTATTACCCTTGATTGGTATTACAGAATACCTGAAGCTTTGATACACTCATTTAAACAACTCATGTCAGAGTTCATCAAAGCTTTTGACATGAACAAATTATTAAGAACAGGAATCAGGGAATTCCTACATATTAAACAAGAACATAATGAATCTGCTACTCATTTTATCCAAAGATGGCGTACAGTTCTCTACTCATCAGCAAGTGCTCAAAACATGGATTAAATGGAACTATGTGATTTATTCCTTAATTCTCTCAATAGAGAGATAAAGGAAGAATTCCAGAAGTTCCCACTAAGAACTTACGATGAAGTACTTGAGAGTGCTCTCCGAATCGACCAAGCAACGATAGATAGTGGTCGTAAGACATATGGAAAAAATGGGAAATTAACCACTCCCAATCAAAACACCGCAACCTATTCTAATACAGAAAACGGTAATCAAGGACCTAAGATCCTTAACAAGAACCACAAAGTTACAACAGATGGGGTAACTGACCAAGTTAAAAGGGAAAACATTGTAAACATTTCACCACCTGTTAATAATCAGTGAAATAACAATTTTACTCCAACAATCAACGCAATGGATTTTAATTGTCCACCATGGCAACAACAACAAAAACAATGAAAAATCCAAACACAGAGTCCAAATCGAAATCCAGCTAGATATCAGAGTCAAAACCAAAAGCAACAACCTCAAAATTTTAACTCTAACAACCAACAACCTTATCAGAATTTTGGGCCACAACAGATTATAAATCAATAGCCTCAAAATTATAATCCCAATTTATATTTTGGCTTCCACAAGATTCAAGGCCATGATACTAGGACTTGTCATGAATACAATAAATTCATGTAGCGTTTTCCAGAAGATAAAAAAAAACTCTTTATAGATATGTTTTTAGAAAATTCTGTAGTGCCCACACCAAACACTTATGTAGGGGCAGTTTCCCCTCAAAATGCACCCCTCAAGATCTTTAATGATCCACTCCCAAACCATTCTAACAATAATAGGCTAGATCCTAGTGGAACAAACAAGGGTGTTGTAACAGGAAACAATGACCATGAAGCTTCAAATTCATTAAATCCACCAGTCGCACCCCAACTAGGAACTCGAACCCAAACTAAGATAGTTGGTTTGGTAGAGTTAGACACCGAGCTACCCATAGAAACCATAACAAGGACACGAGATTATTCCTCTCAACCTACTCCAAGATATCCATTGGAACCATACAACAGTCAACAGACATTGGTAAAACCCATAGGCACCTATGATTTAATTAACGATTTAACTAAAACCTTCTCGCACATCTCCTTTTTGGATTTGTTAAAGAACTATCCTACCCATAGGGCTTCTCTCTTAGAAGCATTAGGCCTTGGTCATTTAATCAACATCACTCCTCCTTTGGAAACACAAGTAAACCATGTATATTTTTACGTTTACCCTGCAGGGCAGCCGAGATAGGGATCTTGAATTTATATTTGATATAAGCAAAATGCTAACAGACATTGAGATTGCATGAAGAGGCAACCAAACTTTACATTTGCAATTATGGGTTTACAATAATTATGTTAAACATGCAATGGTTGATGATGGGGCAGTAGTTAACATAGTCCCCTTCTCTTTTCTTCAAAAGTTAGGATATGGAGAGACAAACTATTCCATGACACGAAACACGCTAAGAGGTTATGATAGCCTCAAGGCCACTTTGATTAGAACCATAGTTTTACCAGTCACTTTAGGACCCAAGATGGTCCTCACCGAGTTTTATATTATAGATCGGAAACCAACTATAATATGATCCTTGGTCAGCCATGGATACACCTTTGCATGAAGGCAATCCCTTCCACATTATTCTAAGAAATAATATTTCTACACTTAGGAAAATATTCTTGGCGCAAGGTGACCCAAAATCCTTCCATATACACCTAGCTGATTTGAAGAAGAGACCGAGCATTCACTCCGAGTTTGAACTCCCAAAAAATAAACTCATCGAACTAATTAATTCAAAACCAAAAGAAGAGTTGGTACCCACCACAGAATTAGAAATTAAAAATCCAGCCGAAGACATTCTAACACTCAAAAATGAGACCAATGTTATAAAAACAGTGTCACTAGGGACTACCGCAAAAATTTTCAAGTTGCTAGAGAAATACTTACCTATTCTCCTACCATTTGATTCTATGGGTATGGGACACACCCTAGGAATTGCTTCTCTTCCATCAAATGAAATTTTTATGGTAGAAGTAATCGAAGCAAAGGAAATAGATATGACAGATACCCCAACATCTATTTTTCCAAGCAAGTATTGGATGCTCCACTTTGATGGAGCTAGATGTCACTTTGGAGTGGGGCAGGGAGTAATCTTTACTTCACCCAAGGGAAAGATCCTACCTCTTACCTTTAAATTAAACTTTGAATGTACAAACAATGGGGCTGAGTACGAAGCTCTCCTCCTTGGCCTCATCCTAGCTAAAAGAATGGGCGTTGATAACATTAGAGTGCTAGGAGATTCACAACCTAGTTGAAAACCAAGTCTACGAGGTATAGGAAACTAGGGATGAACATTGACAACTCTATAAAACAACAAGTATTAGATCTAAGCAAGGGATTTAACTTCATATCAATTGAAGCAATCCCACGAGAGAAGAACCTTTTAGCAGACTTGATAACAACCTCACTTCTGTTTCACTCCAAACAACAAGTTGGAAGATACAAATTTCATAGTATCACTGCACCGAACCATTAGTGCATAAAATATCAACAAACTCACTCGACTCATGGAGAAGCCGAGGATGATTTTTCTATTGTAGATCACTTTGACAATGATATAGTCACTCTTTAATATCCGAATGCCTATGCGCAGGCTACACCTTGTTCACCGCATAGTGGATCTTTCCTAATACTACATTCCTCTTCCTATTTTGGAAATCCCATGGTAGATTCTCCTCCACGAAGGATATCAATATCTACGAGATAGAAAATAGAGAAATCTTGGAGCTACCTCCAATCCCACCTAAATTTGAAGAAGGTAACGCTTCTTTAATAGAAGAAACCATTGGCATAAACATTGGAATGGAGGAAAAACCAAAAATTTGAAGTTGGGATCCTCGTTAACTCCAGAGGAGATAGAAATACACACCCAAATCCTCAAATAACATCAAAAGGCTTTTGCATTTAACTATAAAGAAATGATGGGCATTGCACCACATGTTGTGGTACATAATCTTGTCACTAAACCATATGCAAAACCAATTAAACATAAGTCAAGACCAATGAAGCCAAAAGTGGCTCTCATGGTAAAAGAGGAAGTAATAAAACTTCTCCAAGTGGGATTCATCAAGCCCATTGACTATTCACAATGGGTATCTAACATCCTCCCTGTTTTTAAAAAGAATGGGAAGATACACATTTGCATAGATTTTTGGGATATTAAGAAAGCTTGTCCCAAGGATGACTTCCCATTACCATCCATTGATGTTATTATTGATGCAACAACTGGATTTGAACTATTGTCCCTCATGGATGGGTTCTCAAGGTATAATCAGATTAAAATATCTAAACAAGATCAAGCCAAAACTACATTCATAACCCCCTGGGAACATATTGCTATCTGTCATGCCATTTGTCCTTAAGAATGTCGGCACTACGTATCAGCGGGAAATGACATATATATTCCATGATCTTATCCATAAAATTGTGGAATCCTATGTGGATGACTTGTTGGCCAAGGATAAGAAATGTTGTGATCATCCAAAATTACTTGTATCATCCTCTCACGACTAATTGAATATGGCGTCACATTAAACCCAGAGAAGTGCATGTTTGGTGTGACAGGAGGCAAACTTCTGGGCTACATTATATCTTCACGAGGGATTGATGTTGATCCAGCTAAAATACGGGCTATTCTTGAAATGATCCCACCATTAGACGAGTCTAGAATCAGGTCATTTCTTGGGAAACTTGGTGCAATCCAAAGGTTCATCCCAAATCTAAGTTTTCCATTCATCCAATCAACAATCTATTAAAGAAGGATTATAACATTGATTGGCTGAAGAGTGTAATGAGGCCTTTGAAGTAGTTAAACGCTTCTTGTTGTCTCCACCCATGCTAATGCCTCACAAACTAGACCGCCCTTTGATCTTATACTCACGAGCCACTCATGTCTCACTAGCCTGCATGCTGGCTCAAGAAGACAATGATAAACAGGAACGTGCGGTCTATTTCATTAGCTGAATGTTGCTCGATTATGAGACATGTTATACACAGGAAGAGAGAGAATGCCTTGCCATAGTCTTTGCAAAAAAATGTTTAAGACATTACATGTTAAACCAAGAAACAAGGGTCATTGTAAAGATAAATCATTTACGAACATTTCTCACACAAGGGTCTTTGTCTAAAAAGGCTGGGTGTTTCATAACCTTAATGGGAGAATTTGAGTTGACATTCATAAACCAAAAATCCGTTAAGGGACAAATCATTGCAGATTAGTTAGCTAACAATCCACTAGATGGAGGCAATCTGGTAAATCTAGAATTTCCTGATGAGTGTGTATACTTCATCGAAACTAGGCCCCCCATCTCTACATGTCCTTGGTATACTGATATCATCAAGTTTATCATAGACCACACATACCGAAAGGTTCCACATTACAAAAAGAAGGTGGTTACATTATTACCGCTAAATATGTTGTTTTAGAATAGGTACTATATCGTAAAGCCTTTGACAACATGCTTCTAAGATGCGTCAACATAGAAGAATCCAAGAAGATTCTTCATGAATCCCTGATGGGATATATGGAGGCCACTTCGATGGTCACACCACTCGCTCACAAAATACATCGAGATGGGCTATTTTTGGCCCACTCTCGAGCATGATTTAGTGGAATTTGTACGTAAGTGCCACAAATGCCAAGAATTATCTCACAAGATTCACATGCCATATTTCATACCATTCCAAACCATGTATAATTTTAAGAAGCATCACGCTTCCCGGATCTAGCTCTGTTAGGTAGTCCACTCATTGTTTTGTTCAACTCTATATGGTGGTATTATTTTGCATTTCTAGACAGTTCCTCCTAACTAAAAGGGAGATCTCGTAGTCAACTTGGATCAAGAAATCAGGATGCACACATAACCTTCAACCAACATCACAAACATGTATTCCTCCTTGGCCTTCAACCCTTATCTATTTCATTAATTTGTTGAGAATCGATGAAAACCCATAAGCCAAGTATTCTAATAAATCAACACTTTGTATAGACAAGTTACAAACTCATAACATGCCACAACTAATGCCGAGTGGCCTAACAAATGACCCAATGTGAAGAGTCCAAGCAAGAGAATAAACATGCAATATAATTATTGTCTTCTTTATACTTTCCAAAATCAACTTTTACTCCAGAGGTTAAAAGTATCAAAAATTGATATTCCAACATAATGATGATCACATGGTGATCTTATAAGTGGTCAACAACCCAAACAATCATTATCTAACATGTGATAAAACATATATACTACAAAAATGCCAATGCAATCTAAGACTCGATTGTTAAATTAATTTCATTTAAACAAAACTTGAGTTATTTTCAAAGCAATGCGGAATTATCCCTAACACTTCATCTTAACCGGTGACAATCTATTAGTCATCTATACGGACGTCAATTTTGGGACTCAAAAGGGCGGGATGTTAACATTTTAATGAAGTACCTGAATATGTTTTGGGTTTGGAATGTTATATGGAATCTGCTAAACGAATATGTTTTGTTTTTGGTTTATTATAAGATATCTAAGAAAATAAAATAAGGAAATAGTTTGTGAAATAAAAATGATTTTGATAGTTTTATAGATATTTTTAGAGCATTTTTGTTATCATTCTTTCTCTAAACACATTTTTGGATTTGAGCTATTATGAGAAATCTGAAAATGAATACGTTTGTTTTTGGGTTATTATGAGAAATATGGAAATGAATACATTTTTGTTTTTGGTTATCATGTGAAATATGGAAAATGAATACATTTTGGTTTTGGTTATCATGTAGAATATTGAAAAATGAATTAAGAAGTTTATTACAACTCTTTTTGAGCATTGTTGTTATCATTCTCTCTCTAAATATGATTTTGGTTTTGGATTATTTGGTGAAATCTGGAAAATGAAATAATGGTTTTTACAACACCTTCTTAGATCCTCATTGTTATTATTTTTCTTGTTTGGTTTATAAAAAGTAAGGTCTATTTTGTTGTTTCATGAGATCCTCTCCCTTATGGACATATTGGATTTTATTTTACTCTGTTTTGTTAGGTGATTGAAAAATTGAAAAGAGGAAGGTTGTGGAAAACGTAAATTGTACTTACGTTTTAGTTGAATGTTTCTTCAATTTTTTATTATGATAATATAGGAACAACATTTAACTCCATTGATTGTTTGCAATGGTGAAGGAAACGATCTTTTCATTCGGCATGCATTTGATTTCAGTTGGAACAAGTTGTTGGGTTATTGTTGTAGATATCACTAGTTGGAGCAGTTTTGCATAGTTATAACTGAATCAATCTATTGTGAATACACACACACACACACACACACACACACACACACACACACACACACACACACACACACACACACACAAACACACACACACACATATGCACAATGGATTGATTCAATAATAACTATGCATGACTATTTGAGTTAGTTGGAGAAATTCTTGGGCAAGAAATAAAGGTTTATTTTTGTTGCCAATAAATTGTTTATGATATAAGTAACAGAGCTGATGATTATTTATTTTATTATTGATGAAATATTTCTCCCTTCTTGGGATTGGACATTTTGGTTAACCTTGATTATGATAAAATGAGTCCTTACATGTAATTGTTAATGTTCTGGTGAAAAACGATTATATATAGTCAACTCAAAAAGGGTCTCTTAAAAAAAATCACTTCATTAGTTTTCAGCTAATTATGGTTCTAGTTGGGATGTGAATGATTGTTTCAACTTTTGAAGTTTAACTCTGCTAAATATGAGTTGTTTCGTAGTTTTTATTGACTATCTACATTATGAAATTTCTAGTTGTTATTAATAGCGGGAAAGTTGGAAAATATTGTGAGTTATTACATTTGTAATTGATGTTTTGTGATGCAGTATATGATCCATTATTTTCTAAATGTATAAGTTATAATAGGCTGGTTGTATACAATAACAATGGACATAATGTTTTTATATAATTATGAAGTTTCATTATGATATGTTATAAGGTAGATTTCATAATATAAACTATGGGATTTAAGATGATAGTTCTTAGCCGATATCTTATTATGTTATTTCATTATGATTACAACATTGAATAAGGGTATGTGAATTCATGCCAGTTCATATGAAATGACCATATCTATTCTATTTCTCCCTCTCTTATAGTTTTGTAGAAAATGCTAACATATTTGAAGTAAGCTTGCTTGGATTAGATTATGTGATTATTTTTACATCTTGAGTTATTTGTAAATAAATCGAAAGGATTCTTCATAATCGATTCTTTGTAATCAATTTGATTATGTGATTGAAATATCATTGTATTCTTATTGATTAGTGTAAATCATTATTAATGAAGATTGAGATATTTATCCCTTATTTGTAATATGGTCATATGACTTGTCTTACTTGAACTGAAAATGTAGATATTTTACTTATAAAGCTGATTTATGAATTAAGCTAATAATTTCTTAAGTTATGTGATTAATGTTGATTTTATTAATTCAGACAGAATAATCAAGCAAACTGAATATTGACATATGAAATAAAAGGATGACATAGGAAATGGAATAAAGACGTTTATGTACTTTATAGTAATAATGAACTAATCATGATGAGTAAATGTAATTAAATGACTCGATATGGAAAACAAATGATTAACCTACATTACTAAGTTGATAAAAGTGTGACAAGAGGAACTAATATTAGTTAGTAACTCATTGAGTTACTATGACCCTCTTATGGAAACCTATTAAGTATTGTGAAATAATACTTTTAAAACAAATCATTAAGGAAGACTTAATTATATTACTCAACTAAGGAAACCTAAGTATAAAACTTGGGTGTAACGTTCCTACGTCATCTCACTAAAATATTAGCTTAGTAGCAACTTAGGATGGCTATGGGAAGGGTAGTGAGGACATAATGATGGGTAATCATTATGTGGTCCTTATGTTTCCCATAAGAATCCTAAGATGGTACAAATGAGATTATTTTAATTTAGGGAAATAAGTCAATAATGGACTCTCCTCTTCGAAGTAATTAACATTATTAAACAATAATGAATCTAGATAACTGTATTGATATGGTTCTGTGGTGATGGAATACGAGTTTTGTAGGCTTGTGTGTGGTCTTGGAATTAAGCTTGCAAAACAATGTTTGAAACTTTGGCCAAAGTAATGTATTAGCTGATTACATTATCTGATCACCAATCCCTTGAATAAATAGTGTCGGATAACGAATGAAAGTTGCATGAATTCCTTCTACGTAGGAACTTATGAGATGCACATTATTCTCATAACCTGTAAAGGTTAAACCAAGTATACAAAGTATACACACTCGGTTAGAGTGACTTAAGGGAGATCATGGAGATCTAGATATACCCTTACATCTGCACATGGTTATTATATGTTATCAGATGGATTATGAATATTTTTAATTATGCTAAATTAATTAGCAGTAATCTAAATAATAATGTTAAACATTGGTAGCATGATTTTATATTAAGGGTATGTTTAAAAAAATCACCTTAATTTGGTTGATCATAACAAGAGTGTTACATAGTGCCTTGCATCTTATTGACCACAACACACTTAGTACAAGGAGAGTCCAGTATCATGATGGGATGTAGAGCTAGAGAAGCCATTTGAGATTGATGATGATGTGGCAAATACAATGTTGGTGGTCATCAATTTGGAGGATCTTGATCATTAGGAGTTTAAGAGCTCGAGTGATGAGGACATTGAGGAGTTTGCATAGTTGCGGACTCGGTGATGAATGATGATTGGAATCATTATGTTGAGCCTTTGCCAGCATGTACTTGAATTCTGATTGTAATCCTCATTTTGAATATAAATATAAATATATTGATATTTGGCTTTTTCCAATGTGTTTAGGATTTCAAGAGTGTTTCATTTTTATTCCTTATACATTTTTATAACAATTTTTTCAATAATATATATATTTTTATCACCGTCCCCAAATCACGGCCCTTGGTACCCCTATCTCTAAGACCCGTTCCTCCTATGCTTTGAGAATCAATGGAACACTAGAAAAGGAGGTTGTTATTTTTGTACAAAGGTAGTAGGTACTTGTAAGCTTCCAAAATCTCTTTCCTCACCGCCATGGAATTTATGGAATAAAACATACCTTTCATGACTAAACAGTTTCATTGGGCACCCAACATCGACAAGTTTTAAGTTCTATATACACAAGGCTCTTAGTTCAACACTTCCATGATATTCTAGGAAATATTCTTAAGGGTTACACTAGAATGTTGATGTGAAGATTGCAATCCACCTTCAATTTATCAGACCATGCAAATGGTTCAAAGTTTAAATTGTATGATATCAATAATCAAGAGTTGTTTAGAAATGTTGCTAAAACATATCCCTACCGTGCCTACATGTATATTCTAAGGTTACTCATTTCATTTTATAATGTTTTAGTAAGCCTTGAGATGTCGATAGACTACCGAGAAGTTGTAATTGAATAAACATGGTCTTGGATGTAAATGTTGTTGCAATAAGACATTGTAGTAGTCCTAGTTGATTTTACAAGAAATTTATTATTTCTATCTATTTGAAACCTTGGGCGAAGTGAAGATATGTAAATATGGGAAAGTTAAACCATAATTAGATAGGGGTAGATGCATTGATCTATTTGTAATAATTAATATTCTAGGGACAAGGGATAGTGTTACAAAAATTCTGAACCCAAACATTGCTTACAAATATCAGCATGCAGCTCGTTGGTCATTAGTTTTTCTTCTTTTGAGTCTTGACCAATTTAGAACTATTGTATAACTTGATGGGAAGCCATAATATCTAGAGCACAGAACCTACATCAGCCTATTAATTATTTTGTTATCCTAGACCCAAATTTCCTCCCGAGTCTCATATAAGCTAGCTAATAGTGATGAGGATACAACACACGAGAGCAATGTAGAATTCCAATCCGAGTTTTGTTGTGGGCCTTTCAAAGCTACTATTAGAAATCCTTGCTATTTTTAATTAATGCATCATATAAGTATATATATTTATGAGAAGTGTAACTAAATGATTATGATTATGTTCATAAAATAATTCTAGTATTAATCCAAGTGCACACACTTATTTATACACGTATACAATAACTTTAGTAGTTTTGCTCACATGTGTATCATGTGAGATAGATGGGTTTGAATACTTTGAGTCGGAAGCTAGATTATATTTTTACATGAATTTATAGGTAAATAATAATACATACATAGATATTTTTATTTCAAGGTATTGAGTATTTATCTTGCTCATTTAACCATGCCACAGTCTACCATTTACCGATTGATCTACATCCAATTTTGTAACTAATAGATTATATAATTGGTAAGCAATAAACACAAATTATGATTATGATTGATCTAATCCTAAGCTCTGAATCGTATTGCACACCATCTCCATAATTATATGATTATGCCTTTCTACAACACCATTTTGTGGTGTTGTGTGGGGGAAATTAATTGTCGATGAATTCCTTGCTTTGAGAATTCATTGTTGGTGACTTTCCTTCCTTGATCATAGAAGAGGACATGAATATGATGATGAGATTGTTGTTCCACACAAGATTTGAATTATTTGAAGCTTTTAAATGCTAGATCCTTTATTTTCGGGGAATATATCCACATCTTCGTGAGTTATCATCCACAAAAATCTAAAAATATTAAAAACCAATAGCACTTGATCCCATGGGAAAATATAGATAGGTATGCACTAGATCTAAAGGACCATTTTCTGATGAAAACTTGTACTAAAAGGGGCTCTATGTTGTTTCTAGCTAAAAAAATAGAGCATAGATCATTTGACTTCTATATGTCGAGAATTTAATGCTTCTAATCTTGAGCCCCTCCCAAAATTTTAAACTTGTTTTTCCACTTCCCGCCTACCTCTAGGAAGACATTAAATTCCTTTTTCCATTGAAGTTTTAAACAACCTCGCCAACCACCTACCACATGGATGAATTTCATGGCCTCTCCTCCTCTCTCCTCCTCGCGGACATCAAAGTATCGAGATTAATTAGTGTTGAAGAATATTTGGGGTCTGTTTTTAATAGTTGGCCATGTTTTATTTAATGTGGGCCCAAATATAATATTAATATATATTCTTAGCAATATATATATTTTTGGGCATGTTTGAAGGTAGAAATATAAAAGGAGAGTATATATTTTTTTATATACGAAAATGTTTTAAATTATATGAAATTGTAAAGGGTGATAGATAAAATATATGCACTCTCAACATAAAATAGAGAGTACAAAGAAGGAAAACAACTCAAAGGAGATAGAGAAAAGAAAATAGAGAGAGGGAAAATAGATGTGCAACAACACATAAAAGATAAAGAGAATGCAAAGAAGAAGAAAAATACATGAAAGGGGAATATTTTGCAAATAGAAATGTGCAGCAACACGAGAGAAATTTTTGTAAGAAAAAAAAAAGAAATTGGACACAAGAAGAGAAATAGAAGGAAACAAAGCAACAACTCTATGATTGTATGAAGTTTTTTGAATTAATATAATATATATTTTTGTGTGTTGTATTTGTGTTTCGGTCACATCTTTCCCTTATTGGTTATGTTTGGCACTAAATTTTTCCAATGATTTTGGTACTAGAGAAAACAAAAGCTCATTAGAAAAGTGGGTTTGAGTTTTTATTTTCTGGGTTGAGTTGTAATGGCTTCCAGCAGTAACTCTTGGCAACAACCCCCAATATTTGATGGGAATAACTATGATATTTGGTGTATTAAAATGAAGACATTGTTCTCTTCTCAAGAGCTATGGGAACTAGTTGAAGGAGAATATACAAAGGTAACATGCCAAGATGCATTCAATGCACTCTGAAGTCAAGTTTAGATTTTAGGACTTAGATGATTTTGAGCATGAAGGCCTATTTTTAGAAGATGGCGTGTGGAACACACCAATGATGCAAAGACGTGTGTGCCATGCATTGTCTATCTTTGGAGGAGTGGATCGAAGTTTTTGCATGGAGACGAGATGAGAATAAATTGATACTTGATTAACTACAAGAGGACTATAGATAGCACACTTGCATGTGTGGCTATGCTTGTAAATGACGTGTGGCTATCAATAGCATGCGACCTATTTCTGGAATAGATAAGTGGTGAAGGGAAAGTCCCCACCCTATATATATGATGTTAGGTACATAGTAGATGTATGTATGGATGGATGTATGTATGAAGTGTGTGTGTGTGTAAGAGAATATACATATATGTCTAAATTACTATATCGAGATCATATACGTGCGCATTGGTATAGATTGACAATACTGTAAGGAGCTTCTATATTTAATAAAGATGGAAGATATTGGCTGAATCTAAGTGTCATTCTATGTGTAATTGAGTAGTGCATGTTATTAATTCAATCATGATTATTGTTTAAGCTTGTTCTTTCATAGATATGAGGGTAGCATGCATTGTAGAATGATGGATTAGTTATGAATCTATATGTTTCTTCCTTCATCATGTGCTAACATCTTACTATAACAACCCTAAAGAGGGACCTGGTACCTTTTGTGCACTTTGGGTGAGTGCTCAGTCTAGGTTGAGTGATGTGCCAAGCGTGACTAGGGTGTTATTTGGTAAATTCTAGGTTGCATCATTGGTTTCGTTGCCGGGACCTCTTTTTAGATTTTTTTAGGATGGTTCATGATGAAGATGTACCGGTTAACTCTAGCAAGTATTGAGGAATGGATACATGATCTGGAGGAAGAATATGCATGATGGTTAGTAGTGGATTTGAGTTTAACGCATGCACTTGGGTAGAACAGAATCTATATGATAGCTTATATGAGAGATTTTTGCTATCTTTCCAGTAGAACTATATGAGTGGCTTACTTGCTTATGCATCTTAGTGGAATTGGAGGTATCACACACTTATCTGGACATAGGAAGAATTTTAGGCCCTTATGATGCTGATATGATCTGGACTCATGCGGTGGATACGTGGTTTCATGGTGTTCTAAAAATTATATTCTAGAATATTCAATTTGACGTACTCTTCCTGGAGATAGCTGAATTCCAGTTTTTGAGGTATCAAGAGGAACATATTTGCAAGGTATTCCATTAGTGATCAAGATCTTGATGGTAACTTTGAACCTGGAAAGTAAATTGATGGCTAACTAAACTTCACCACGTGCGAGGGTAGGAACAGGTTTGGTTTAAGATGGAAGACCTAGTGGCGAGAAAAGTAGAGAGAGGAAAGGTGGCTTAAGTATAATGAGGCATGTGAGAGGGAGATAGAGAAGCAACATTCCATTGTAGAAAGTATGGCGTTGAGGAGAGAGATGGCTCGTGAAGGATTTACAGCTCACGTAGAAGACGTGGAGCTAGAGCATTAGGAACTCCCCCATCTTGGAAAGCATGATAGAGATCCCTTCTCGGCCTCACACAAAGAAGTGCGCCAGCAGAGACTACTGGACCATGAGGTGCGCATCTTAATCCACCTAGTGACCTAGCCTTTGTGCTTGGTTTTTAGTATCTAGTATGACAAGTAACCAACAAAGCTAACTTGGGAAGTAGGAGAGCAAGAGTAAGTCGGGGATCAAGTACATCAATGGCGGGGAAACAAATTCAATTATTATGGAGGAGCATTCTTAGGTGCATCATCTACATAGAATGTGAGTGCGCAGAATGTTGGATTCACCTCTGGAAGTGGAGCTACCTCACATACTATAGGGGTTCGGTATAGTACTACTATTGTCGGAGCACGGGGAGTACATCTACAAGTCCTATTCCAACTATAGGTGGAGGATCAGGAGGTATAGGTGGTTCTAGTTCCGGTGGATCTGGTGGTTTTGGAGGTAGAGGGAACAAGAGGTTCTAGATCAGGTGGTCAAGGTCCACAGCAACCACAAAATATCTATATGGAGATGTCTCTTCATCTCCAAAATATAGAGGTATAGAGGATGCTACCGAACATGTGCATATGTGTGAAATCTTGTGGCGTGCTAAAGGGATCATGGCTATTTGAGTGAAAGGAAAGTCAATTGCCACTACATTATAGGGGCACATGCACATAGCTGGTATAGGAAGTTTGACCCTGATCAAACTTGTGTGGATTATGTAACATTGAGGATGCTTTCTTGAAAGAGTTCCATATCCCTGAGTTTGAGTAGAAGAGTATAAGTGTGCTCAAGGATATCAAGCAAGGCACTACTGAGAGTGTACGTGAGTATGATGCTCATTTTAAGACACTTCTATCTAAGCTATCTTATGATATTCATGCTAGCCAACATGCACAATGGTTCGTTGGAGGATTGATTACACCTTTTAGAAGGGCATTGTCACATAAGACATACATTGATCCATGTGAAAGCACTGGAAGAAACTTTATGTGTTGAGGTAGTTGGGAGCATTGACACTGGCATTAGTCCATTTCTAGAGGCACAAATTACAGCTATGGAAAAGTAGTTAGAGAAGCTATCAGCAAATTCAGCCCATGAAACGTGCTCAGGAATTTGGTGTATAGATTGTGAAGTGGAAGGTCACACCAAGGATAGTTTCCCTCATATATATATACGCTCATTACTATTGGACTGTGAGATTTTCCATTTGAATCATGATGCTAGTCATTGTCCTTTGTTACAGTGTGTGATAAGGAAGAATGTATCTTGCTTTTGCAAAATTTGTAGGTCCACGACCCATGATACTGAGGATTTTTAGTTGATTGGTCAGATCAGGATGTTATAGACATTGGGGTATGATAGACAAGTATAATAGATAATTCTAAGGGTAGGAATGAGCACCAGGATGGGATCATAATCAAACACACTATGACAGGAATGAGGGGCATTTTGAAGGAGGTCATGGGAAGGGGACGTGGATATCATGGTGGATATGGAGGATGAGCCATGGTGGAGGAAGAGGTGAGTTCCCTCGTGGAACATGTTATACGTGTGGATCTCCTGACCACTATAGGTGTGAATGTCCTCAGAATATTACATGTTCTTTCTACGGAAAGAACCATAGCTATGAAGAGTTCCCGGACTTATATGAGCATCTGAGTAAGCAGCATAAGCAAGAAAACAAAGGCACCGGGATGGTTAGAATCCAACGTGTGGTAGAAGATTAGTGGATGCCCAAGATAGCAGAAGGACCTGAGGCATTGATAGTGAAGATTACTACATGTGTTGAAGCACATGTGTGAGAGAGGCATTGCACCAGAAGCCTACGATCACCAAGGAGGAGGTTTTGCATGCAAGGTACCCAGATCTTGCTCATCAGAAGGAAGTTTACCAAGATACCATGGAAGTGCTAAGGAATCTTTAGGGTGAGATACAATACCTAAAGGAGGAAGAAGAAAGCATCAGAGATAGTCCAAAATGATATCGATGATCTACGAGAGTGTGTAAGATGTTGTGCCAGGAGAACATTATTCCACTATTAGGAAGTTGGTTAAAAGGGAACACTCTCACATGCAAGTCTTGAGACCGGATGATAGATTCTACATGCAAATCTTCCCCCTGATAGCATTGACTATGAAAAAGAAATTACTCTGAATGTTGTTGTGGATGGGTGGTTGTTGAGCAACATATTGATTGATATAGGTGTGGAAGTAAATGTGCTTACATTAGATGCATGGGTACAAATGGGGAGGCCTCCATTATAGCCATCATCTAATGTGTTATTTATGGAAAACCGGACTAAGGCCACTCCCATAGGAGTTTTGAAAGATGCATCTATAACTATATAAGGGGCCAAGTTCATTAGGGATTTTGAGGTATTAGCACTTGTAGAAGCAGACAATTTTCTAGCCCTACTTGGATGCCCTTGGTGTTATGTGAATAATGTTGACTTGAGATTCAATAAGGGGTATATCAGCTTTGAAAACAAGGAGGAAAGGGTTGTGATACCTTTGACAGATGGGAATTCTACACCATATGTTGAGCCTCTAAGTGAGGAGGACTTAAACAAAGTTTATGTACGTGCGTTATTCAGGACCCAGAGGTCAATGAGCCATCAAAAGAAGGCATCCTACAGTGGGAGGATTCTCATTCTATTAGTGATACTACGAGTATTCTTGTGACAATTGGGCTCATGGTACATATGAATTAGTAGGACGTGAGGTGAAAAGTGTGGTTGCGTGCAAGAATGGACTTCATTCGATTGATGGATAGGTAGCACAGTACCTTGGTATACAGGGATAGAAGATCTTCCTACATTTTTGAAGGCCATGGAAACACAATGGATAGATCAAATTAAGAGAAGAGATATGTTAGTATATACCTTGCGTGGGGGACAAACAAGCACGTTGGTGGGTAGTCCACAAGAGATAATCTTATAAATTGGGAAGAGATTGGAGTCACTTTTGTCTACTAGGTTTATAAGGAACAATGCACCTATGCAAATCTACACTTATCATGGTGATCAACCTATTCAGCATCACATTCAGTAGTGTGAGAGACTCTGGACAATAGGACAGGAAGCATTACCACCTTCACTCTGGGTGCATAGATTGTATTCTATGCTATAAGGATGCACACATGCTTGGTATGTATATGCAGAACTACATAGAGAAACTAGAAACTGGAAAGATTTGACTATGAGGAATGATCCAGACTTTGACTACTTCTCGACTAAACCTCATGTAGAAGAGGCATTAAAATTTTCAAGTGCTTAACTATGGGAGATAGTGAAAAAGTAGAAGAGCATATTCAAGGAATTATTTGGTGAGGTAGAGTTGGAGCATGTTTTGAAAAGGAAGAAGAAATGGACTCCATACTACTTGAACATGCTTACCTTGAGAAAGAGAAAGGAAAGATGGTTTACATCGTGGATGATGAGGAAGTTGAGAACTGGATATTGAACATTCACATGGGGTGTGCGAGGTCTTGGACAGTGTAGAAAGGATACGCGTGCCTACCATGAACCCATGAAGACAAAGAAGGTGAATATAGGTTCGGAGAGGCTGAGCCTAAGGAGGCCATAATAATTGGAGACTATTGAGTCAGACTCGGAGGTAGCAAAGATCATTGAGTTACTCAGGGATTATCAGGACTTATTCCCTCGAGGATATCATGAACTTAAAGGTGTGCATGAATCACTTGGGGAAATGAAGATAAAACTTAAGGATGGTGCATGGCCAGTTAGAAAGAGACCTTATAGAATGAATCCTAATTTGTGTGAAAAGGTAAAAGAAGAAATTGATAAAATGTTGAAATCTGGAATTATCAAGCCCCTTGATGAGTCAGAATGGGTTAGCCCAATGGTGATCAGTATCAAGAAGGATGGATGAATTAGAATATGTGTGGACTATAGGGAGATTTGAATGTTGCATGCATCACAGATCCATTCCCTATGCCATTCACTGAGGAAATACTAGGAGTTGCAGGGTGTGAAATATATTCCTTCACAGATGGGTTTTTTGGGTATCATCAGGTTAGGATTGCTCAGGAGGATCAAGAAAAGACAACATTTACTACTGAATGGGGTAATTTTTCCTATATTGTGATGCCTTTGGATTGAAAAATGTGCTGTTGTATTCTCGCGCATAGTTGTTAGGCATTCAAAGATTTTATTCACAACTTCTTACAGGTCTACCTAGATGATTGGATAATATATGGGCTTGTGAAAGATCATTGTGACAATATGTGCTTAATGTTTGAATGATGCTAGACAATTGAGTATCTCTTTGAACATCAAGAAGTGCATATTTTCTATGCCATTTGGGATATTGTTAGGACATATAATCTGCAAGGAAGGTTTCTAGTTGATCCAGCCAAGGTTGCAGTCATTTTAGGCCTGGAAGCCCTACCAGTCAAAGTGAGGTGCATGGATTTTTAGGTCATACAGGATATTATAGAAAATTCATCAAAGGGTATGCCAAAATTGTTGCACCCTTGGAAGAATTACTGAAGGGAAAGGTACATTTTATTGGGGAGAACCGCAGTAGTGCGCGTTTGAGATATTAAAAGAGAAACTTACTACCACACCCATTCTACACTTTCCCTCATGGGATAAACCATTTCATGTGCATGTGGATGCTTTTGGCATGGCCATTGGTGTTGTGTTAGCTCAACTAGTGAAGGTATTATAGATCATCAATCTTTTTTCTAGTAGGAAGTTGACTCTCTTGAAATGGAATTATACAACTATAGAGCATGAAGCTTTGTCAATGATCTATGCATTGTACAAGTTTGATAGTACTTATTAGCAACACCATTTGTGTTTTATACAGATCACATGGCATTGAAGTACTTGGTAAACAAGCCCATCTTATAGGGTGCATATGTAGATGGGTGCTCCTATTTCAAGAGTTTGACTTCATAGTTGTGGTGAAGCTAGGGAAAAGAAATTCTGGACCAGACCATTTATCTAGAATCAATTCAGGAGAGGATGCACAAACAATTGAAGAAACAATGTCGGATGCATAGTTATATAGGTTACAACATGTGCACCCATGGAATTAGAAGACATTGTTGTCTTTCTACGAATAGGTATGGCACTAGAAGGAATGAAAGCATTAGAAAAGAAGTAGCTTGCTATACACGTGATGGCACCATTTATGTTAATCAGTGGTGACCTCTACAAGCTAGGAAGAGATGAAGTATTATGTTGTTGTGTATTAGAGCATGAGCGTAAGGATATCATGGAAGAAGCTCATGGTGGTATTGCAGGAGGCCATTATGTAGGTGATGTGACTTCTCGGAAGATCCTACTTGTTGGATTATGGTGGGAGACATTGTATAAAGACTGTAAAGAATATTGTAAGGCATGTGATCATTGTTAGTGCCTAGGAAAACTAGGAAAAGAGATGAGATGCCTTTGAGACCGATTACTAGTGCCGAACCATTTGAGAAATGGGCCATTGACTTTGTAGGACCTATTTCACCAGCCGCGCATAGGACTAGATCATGTTATATCATTACTTGCATAGATTATCTCACATGGTGGGCAAAAGCACACCTACCGAAGGATTTGTATATACAACAGCTACAACAGCTAGGTTTCTATGGGAGAATGTTCTTACAAGATATGGATGTCCTTTAAGCTTGACAAGTGATAGAGGTACACACTTTTTGAATGAGACAATCAGGATCCTATTAGATGAGTTTATGGTTACACACCATAAAACTACACACCTTACCATCCTTAGGAAAATGGAACTACTTTGAGGCCTTCAACAAGATTTTGGGCTAGACTTTGACAAAAAATTGTGATGTTGGAAGAAAGGATTGGGATGAAAAAGTGTCATTGTTCTTTGGGCATATAGAACAACTTACAAGAGATTGAACAAAGCCACACCATTTCAGTTGGTGTTTGGCATGGAAGTTGTTCTCCTATAGAATTTATGTTACCTTCTTTGTGCATTGCATGTGTTGGAGGTCTAGCTGATGAACAGGCTTTAGAAGAGCGTATCGAAAAGATGATTCAATTGGATGAGTGCTGAGCCATAGCACGATGGAGTCAGAAGTAGGAAAAGGCCAGGAAGAAGGCATGGCATGATAAACATAAGGGATAAGAAGTTTGAGATTGGACAAATGGTACTTCTTTATGACTCAAAGTTCTTGCGCCATCCAAGCAAGCTCAAAGTACATTGGTTGGGGCCATATGTTATCACTTATATACTTGAATCAGGTGCTTTCTAGTTAGAAGCACTTGATGGAACACAACTACCCAGTTACTTTAACGGGAGTAGGTTGAAGCCCTACTATAAATAAGTCTTCTTGGTGTTTGTAATAAGGTAGTATTTCCATTTAGATTAGGTTTTCAATTATGTATTTCCTTAATGTATTTCCTTCATTGTCATTTATGCTTTGTCAATTTAGTTGTTGTTTTTGTGTAATAAGCACACTTGCACGCATGAAGCTAATTACTATATGAAGAATGTTTATGAGAGGACTACACATACTTTTAGTGTGGGGTGGTTGTAGTTATCAAGAAAAATACTTGTGGAATTGAAAGGTGAAAGGAATAAGCTGCTACGGGTGTGCTTTAAGTCAAAAGAAGATTGCTTCTCAAAAGTGACCAAGGATGGAGATGAATGAAAGAATAGTATAACATGAGGTAAGTGGAGGCCATGATAGCTACTAGGAGAAGGTATAGTGATGAGGTACTCGGGTGCATAGAGCGCATGTTTGAAGAGAAGTCTTGTGACCAGAGGGTAGGAAGGGTGCTAGAAGGTTATAGCTGGGCGTGAAGATGTACCACATGGAATGAATGGATTTGGTCAATGAATGAGGGGATATTTGGTAGGTGAAGGAGCAATAAATGCATCAAAATTTGAAAAATTTATATAAGGATGGGATGCGGATTCATTTTTACCATTGTGACTAAGAGTATTTGAGAAAGAGCCAAGTGCGAAAGAGTTGAGTGATCGAGTTAAGGTGTGAAGGGTGTGAAACCAAGTGTGACAACCAGATCTATGTGACAAGAAGCTTGCATCCCGGTGGTGAAGGGTTTGAGAAGAAGTAGGGAGACAGAAAAGGGTTAGGTTATGAAGTTTCCACCTAGGGCATGATTGAATCGAGCTAGGGTTTGATTCGCAAAGTTGCTAGAGTTGAAGAGGAGACATTTGTAAGGTAAAAATGGCACCGAAGAAGGCATCTGTAATAGTAGTAAAAGGAAAGAAGAAGGTGGTCATGAGGAGGAAGAGATGGCACCCAAAAGCCATTTTTAGAGATGTAATATCTAGAAGGAGTCATCATTGGCTAGGAATGGGATTCACCCATTAAAAGAAAAGTAAGTGAATACAATCACAGGACTTTGAAAAACAAGAAGGAGCTCGATTCCTTGCTCACTGCTAGAATGAACAAGTGCATGATGGATGACATGCCAAGTTTATGATGATGTGGGTGAGAAGATTTTGAAGAGAATTGGGGTCTACCAATTGTATGAGCTTCCATATTTTGGGAAGTATGAGCCCTTGTATCAGTGGCTCATGAGCAGGGTACATGAAGACTTCTTCTACTTTGCAGGACACAGAGTTAGAATCATCATGCACTTGTCTCATTAGTTATAGGTCTGAAGGCCACAAGAGAGGACATAAAAGGTGATCTTGTAGATAAAGCCATGATTTTAAAGACCAAACAAGAGTTGGGGTACTTGAAGGGTCCACGTGGAATGGACATAGACAAATTGAAGAACTGTCCTAGTTTGTGAAGTTTGCTGCAACACACCTTGTTACCAAGTTGAATGATCAGGAGTGGTGGTCACATAGGTAAATACTATGTGGTTACATGTGGCATGTAAGATGTCAGAAGGGACAATCTACAACATTGTAGGCTATATTGTAGAGAAAATAGTCAAAGAAGCATGCACAGAGGAGGAAGATCAGCTTTGGGGCTGTTCTACTATCACTGGTATTCATGGAGATTGGAGTACCAGATGGACTGAAGGAAAAAGTATGGGAATACCCCATGGAGAACAAGTCCCAACTGAAAGATTCAAGCAAATACCTATGCAAAGGGGCCATGATAGATGATGTAAAAAAAAGGGTGGAGAAGTGGTATGATAGGCTCCGTGTGGCATTTGGGGAAGAGTGGTGCATCCCAAAGGACCTACCAGCAGTGGTAGGGAAACAAGTTCCATTTTTGTATATCAACATTTCTGCATCATGTGCTTCCCAATGAAAGATGGAGTCTAGAGCCCTTGGTGTAAATTGCCTTACACATTCACTGTAAGGTATTTCAAGCATCTGTTCATAGATTTATAGACACATGCACCAACTAGTCTTCAATGTAGATAAGGTAGACTATGATTACCATACGTTGAGGAAGAAGTATGTGTATCTGGTAGAAGTGCTTATACAAGAGAGGATCATTTCAGAGGTGTTGAATATTAAGCCAATAAGTTTGGTTGTAGTAGATGTGGGGGAAACATTGGTGTATCTCCAGTTGAAGCCAAAGATGGAGAATAACAAATATGTGGAAGGTGAGTTCACACTTCTAGCACCACCAAAAGGAAAGCATATAATGGAGAACATCCCAGTGCCTAAGCCCATAGAGCCAATTGAAGTGGAGGAGGAGGAGGAGGAGGAGTGTGAAAGATAGTGGTGGTTTGGAGCATAGAGGTAGGAGACATCCTACAAATAAGGGTGAAGCTAAGTGCATGCCATTACACCACCTCAGCCACAAGAGGGGATGATGAGGACTTGAATGCAGTCAAGGGGAGCACAAGTTTAAGAGGGTATTTAGGAGAACAAGGACCCAAGGTGCTACTCCAACCATTGTGCACAAATCACCTAGACTCTCTCCATAAAAGGAGGTGACCGCATGCAGAGAAGGAGGAAACTAAAGTTAAATGAGGAGGTGGAAGAGTCAGAGGAAAGCATGCCTAATCTCCTACACTTCTAGAGAACACAAAAGAACAGGTGAGGAATCAAAGGAAAAAGAAGAGGATGAGAAAATACTAGAGGAGACAACTACAAAGAATGTTTAGGACATGGAGACACAAGTCCCAAATTTGGAAGCTAAAGTTCCTAAGCAAGCAATGGTCTAGAAGAACAAGTGGAGAGCACATTCCACTAGCCATGGGGTATGCAGAGGATGTAGGAAAAATTATCCACGCCCACTTCTAGAGCATGATAGCACAGAAGGATTTATTTAATTTGGGAGTTAATGGATGAGGATATGGTGACTATGTGCACTCGAAAGAAACTATCGTGGTCAATACACACCCACATGGATGAGCCTGAATTTGATGTGTGTGAAGAGTCATGTGCATTTCAAGATGACTGAAGAAGGCACCTCAAGCTAGACACATGACAGTAAAGCCTATTGTCATGTCAGATGAGTAGGTCAGCAATGCATTGGTGAAAGTTTCTGTTGAGGTGGCTAGAAGAAACATGGACAAAGCTGCCATGATCAGAGAAGCTTTGCGAGGAGTTGAAGACAAAGGATGTAGAGATAGCACACACATAATGTAGGAGAGGACTTTACGAGAAGAAGAATGAAGTGTTTATAAGCATCGCAGAGGAGATTGGGGACAATGTCATTACAGAGCAAGGCCACACTTGGAGGCCAAGGTACCACAGACATTTCCTTTAGTGATACACTATGTGGGAAAGTTGGTGGACTTGGTACTTGAAGATGAAACTCTGCATGTATGTAAGCACCAGAAAATCTAGAACAAGATACCAAATGGGAGAAAGCATCAGTGATGTGAAAAATTGCATCTTATGAAGGGATGTTGTAAGCATTATAGGAAGTATTGAAGAAAGCAGACCAGGCTTTAAACATATGCACAGCTCCAGAGGTGCTTATCAACATCAAGACCCTAGAAGAGAACAATGAGGTCTAGAAAGTGATGAAAGATGAGACATTGGGCCACGTAGAAATATTTTCAATGGTTAAATAAAAGTGTGAGGCCCTGAAGCAAGCGTAGCAAGAGCCACATAAGACTCAAGTTGGAAGAGCTTGGAAAGCTAATTACGTAGAAGATGGACCTTTTAGAAGGAAGAATGACATCAATGTCTAGTGTTGTGTTAGTTTTGTAAAATGAGAAAGGAGAGATTGTGAGGGATGAGTTGGAATCCATTATTGTGGACATCCCAAAAAAAGAGAGCAAGCACTCATTGAATGGTAGGTTTTGGAGGCGAAATAAAGGAGGAGTATCAGAGTTGATACTACAAACTGATACAGAGGAGGTTGCCTCATAACCTCATAGAAATTCTTTATTTATCTACATTCTTTCATTCTTATTCTTTCCATTCTTCTATTCTTTACTTCAATTTTTGGAGATACCCATTGTCGGGATGACAATGAGATTAGTGTGGGGTAATGTTGATCAAAGAATACTTGTCAAAGATCACACAAGGAGTCCTGTGGGATAGAAGGCCAGAATCAAGGGTGTGGAAGGACAGGAAGGACCCACGTGCATGGAAGGAAAGTTCAAATTTCAGGACTTATCTGATTTTGAGCATGAAGACCTATTTTTAGAAGATGGCATGCAGAACACACCAACGATGTAGAGATGTGCATGCCATGCATTTTCTATCTTTGGAGAAGTGGATCAAAGTGTTTTTCATGGAGACAAGATGAGAATAGAATTGACACTTTAGTTAACTGCAAGAGGACTATAGATAGCACACTTGCATGTGTGGCTATGCTTGTAAATGGTGTGTGGCTATCAATAGCATGTGACCTATTTCTGGAATAGATAAGTGGTGAAGGGAAAGTCCCCACCCTATATATATGATGTTAGGTACATAGTAGAGTAGTATGTTTTGGATGTATGTGTGTGTGTGTGTGTAACAAAGAATATACATATGTCTGAATTATTGTATCGATCCATAATATTGGTATAGATTGATAATATTGTAAGGAGATTGAAGTATTTAATAAAGATGGAAGATCCATAGTGCGCATTGGTATAGATTGATAATATTGATTAATGGAATGTTTAGGATATTTCTTTAATAGATGGAAGATATTATTCTAGGCTACATCACCATGAATAGAGAATGAGTAGGTCAGCTAGATCCTCCAATGAACAAGCCTTCAAAACAAATACAAATGTTAGAGGCAGGGGAGAGGATCATACAATAGAGGAAGAGGAAGATTTAACAACCAACAAGAAGGTGGAAGTCACAACCACTATCAAGAGCCACAGACAAGAGGAAGAGGTAGAGGAAGGAACAACAACACTTCCAGAGGTGGTTCTACACAAAGGTATGATAAATCAAATGTACAATGTTATTACTGCAAAAATTTTGGGCATTATACTAGTGAATGTAAAAAGAAAGAATATGATATGAGAAATCATAATCATAATGCAAGATTCTCTAATGCAAAATAAGTTGAACCTGAGAAGAATGAAAAGGGTGGAGCCTTCCTTTTAACTTGCAATGTAGCTGAGCAAGGAAGCAAACAAGTATGGTATTTGGATAGTGCTTGCAATAATCATGTGTGGAAATAAAGAAATGTTCAATAATATAGATGAAGTAACAAATTTGAAGTGAAGATGGGAACAAAAATAAGGTTCATGTGATGGGTAAAGGCATTATATCCATTCTCACCAAGAAAGGAGACAAGAAGCATATACATAATGTTTTCTTTTTTCTAGATTGAAGTATAATCTTCTCAGTATTGGACAACTTGTCAAAATGGATATAAGGTGAAGTTTGAGAATGGAGAATGTGTTTTATATGATAAAGGTGGAAGCAACAAGATGATTTTAGTTGTGTAGATGACACAAAACATAATGTTTCCTTTGAGGATGCAAAGTGTAGCAGGCACAACAACATTCAAAACAATAATCATTGATCAATCCACTCTCTGGCATCTTAGGTATGGGCATTTGAGTTATGGTGGATTGAATGTTCTTTATAATAAGAAAATGGTTAAAGGATTGCCTCCTATTGAACAACCAGATAAGGTTTGTGAGGCATGCATATTGGGGAAGCAACATAGAAATGCTTTTCCCTCAGGTAAATCTTGGAGAGAAAGATCACCACTTGAGCTTATACATTTAGATTTGTGTGGTCCCATGAAAACTCCCTCCATGTCTAAAATTTTATATTTCATTGTGTTCATATATAAGTTTTCATTACTAATCTAAATAAGCTAACACCTAGTATCTTCAAAGAAACAATCAAACCTACTATAGAACCATCAAGATAAGAAATTATGAGAAACAACTTCTTCAATGCATGAATAATCTCAAACTAAAGGCTAAGCTATTTGTTACTATTTAAGATTGCTAACTAATAAATGAACCTATTCAGATCACTTTAGCAATCAAAATAGATTTTTTCCTCAAGATTTGAAGATGATATCTCACCAAGAAATGGCTACAAGGTCATTTTGGATCTTCACATGCTCTTTAATTTGAGAGAATGGATGCAATATGGAGAAGCTATTTCCTACAATGGAGAATGACTCAAGATAAAAATGCCTATAGTTTACTCTAGGGAAATCAAGGTGTAAGAAGAAAGGGTAGGAGGAGGGTTACTTATATAACCCTCTAGTTTGAGAGAGCTCAGCATCTAAGTGCATGTGGGATAAGGGTAAATCAAGATTGGGAATGGATAAGGTTTCTTTAGAAAAGATAACCTTTATTTAGAAGAGTTTAATCTATCATTAGCGACTCATGGGAGTTGAAGGGTGTTTTAATTAATCAAGTGTGATTAATTACTAGGTAGATGTAAGCTTATGAAGCCCATTCAAGGAGAATTAGTGTGATTTGGGGGATATAAAAGAGGAATTTGATCCAATAAACGGTGATTTATTGATTAAAATAGAAGGCATAATTAACTAATAATGTTTAATTAATCACTTAGAAGTGGATTATAACTAACGAAAGGTTGTTAATTGACATCCAGAATGGGGAAGGGTTAATTAATTAATGAAAGGTTGTTAATTAATGAATAAAAAGGGAATGTTAGATAATTAGTGAAAAAGTGCTAATTATTATGGAAATGATGGGAAAGAGGATAATTAGTGCAATTTTAGTATTAAAACTACGTAAGCAGATTTTAGGTGTCTACATTTGCCCCTCTTTGGGGTGGCATAAGTGATGCCACTTCAAAGATAGTAGACAAGTATAGACAAGAAATTTTTAAGGAGTGGAAGAAAAATTAGTAGAATGAAGGATGCCCCCTCGAGTGTCGATGGGGTGATGGAAGAGGTCGATCGACGATCGAAAAGATGAAGGAAAATAATAGAGGAAATAAGGGGGGGGGGGATAAATATGATCCCTATTGCCCTAGGAGAAAGTGGTAAGAAAGAAAAATGAATATGAAGAGAAAGGGAGATAGCTTTCATCCAATTGATGTAAAACAACTTTATTTCATCATTTTACTTTATGATCTATGTCATTGGCCCTTTATTATAGTATAAGCATACAAAAAAAGTGTAAAATAAAATGAAAAGCTATAATACTAACATATGTTCATTGCCAAAACACTAACTCAATGCAACATATATAATGTAATGTAATATGATAAAGTAAACAAGCTAACGTGACAGTGGAAACAAGTATGAACATACATACTCAAACAAACAACGTTTAAGAAACTGAGACCAATGGTTTTGCGATTAAGCTTGATCCCAAAATTTTCAAGTTAACGACAAGGGTTAAAAATGACACCCCAAGAAAGGATACATGCGAGGTGAATATACAGAGGACACATGGGTCCTATGAAAAAGTAATCATGCACTATGAAACGGTACCAAGCAAATCATTGTGTAAGGGAGTATAGACATAATAAGCAACCCAACTTTGTTAATGAAGGTAGATCCAAATGATCCGCGATTCATGTGTGAGAACAATTGAGCACCAAGGAAAGATGTTTTTATGACAAATTTAATGTTTGAGGATGATGTGTCTCATAAATGATTTAGTTGCATTCATGATTCTTACCAATTTTTAAAAATTTGAAATTTTTACTATTTTTTTGGATTTTGTGATGATTTTACTATTTTTTGGAATTTTAAACAACAATTGTTAGATTTAATTTTTTTAAGAATTTTTTTGAACCAATTTTTTTGGGATTTTGGATTTTAGGAGGAAAAATTAGTTATAAGAATGAAAATATATTTGGTTAATGAAAAAAACACTGGAAAGAATTTGTTTTACCCATGTAGTAGAAAGGGTCATCGGGAAGCAAAAACATGCCGCAATGTATGGCGAAAACATGTGAAAAATGATTATTTAATAAAAATAATCATTACAACGAGTGGTAGAAGAAAAATAGAATAGTCACAGAAGTCACATCACCTCCCTTGACCATCAAGGTGGGTGAAATCGCCACGAGGGGGTGGGGGTCAAACAACTATAAATACCAAACCATGGGGGAGGGGGTAAAATCATCGCGGTGAGTTATTTGATACCAAAACCTATCAGTTTTGCTAGTGATTTTGATCCGACATGCGGGAGAGATAGCTAGAGTTCATGATCATATGCGACATACCGACATCATTCAAGAGTACATGCAACTTCTTAATGATGGAACCTAGTTATGTGAAGCAAATATTATCAATTTCGAGCTCATTTAAGTGCATTTATTGTCTAGAGTAGATTTCTTGGCAACACTTACGTAGCCTTTGGGGTGCATAAGTGTTGTCGAGGGCACGTGAGTGTGAGGATAGTGTATACGTGGGAACATATACATGGAAGTGCATATGCGGGAGCGTATATGTGGAAACACAGAGACACGGGCGTGTATATGTCAAAATGGGTGTGCATATGTGAACTAGGGAAAAACATTAGGGGGACCCACATGTGTGGAGATGGGGGCATAAGTGCTAGGGTGCATATATGCTAAAATATGTGTGCTAGTGCTAAAATGGGTATACTAGCATGATTTTTCAGTTTTAGGAAACTTTAGAAGAAGTTTAGGAAATTTATAGAAGAACCCTTGATGAGTAGAGGAAATTAGAGGATGTATTTTAGAATAAATGATGTTAATAAGTGGTCTACCTGAGCTTGTAGGTTGATTTACCCTAATTGGTGATTCGTAAACGACATGCGTGGTTGTGAGCCTTTGTGGAGATATTCTTATAGTGCGAGAGGATCTATCTAAAGATCACTTTCGATGTTACCGATTTATCATATGTGACTCAGATGCCGTATATTTCTCTAGATCACAACCTTCTCATGGCCTTGGTCGAGATATGACATAGTGAGAGCCAAAATTTTAGATTCATTACTGGCGAGATGAGAATCACTTTGGAGGATAGAGTATGATGACGATCCTAGCTGTATCTTGCAGTGTATTGGGGAGATGTTTATTGTACCTAACATACCACATTGGGGATATCAGTTCATCTATATAGGTGGTTTGTAGACAATTGTTTATCTCGAGATACTAGTCTACCCGATGGCTCCTATCGGTGGCATTATACTTCTTGACAAGATGAGCACTCATTTTCCCTTGGGTCTCACTAGACTGATACATGGTCTCATCAATAGAGAGGTATATTGTTGGGGGCAAAGTGCATTCTAGCACATATTTATTGGGATATGTACTTGATCACTTACTGCAGTAAGAAGACCATGGGTCTAGCCACGTTACTACATATATGGGCATGGGACCATATTGCTATTGGTCACCCCTTAGGAGTTCTATGAGTTAGGGCTCTAGATGAGCCTTCTATGATGGGTTGGATACCATTTGGTGATGATATCCAAGTCATATAGAGACACAACATTTTATAGGCGTGTATTCAATGATATCAAATGACATATGGTGACATGAAGACCATACAAATTATACAAGTGGCCCGAAGATGTGGCAGAGTGAGTATAGTAGAGGTTAAGAATTTTATTATTTCAGTAGGGATGACATTATAGAGTGGTACAAAGTATATCGTATCCATAGAAAACTTGGCTGAGTGCAAGGTATCCCTGGCAATGAGATGT
This sequence comes from Taxus wallichiana var. yunnanensis, assembly GCA_018340775.1. Taxonomy (NCBI): domain Eukaryota; kingdom Viridiplantae; phylum Streptophyta; class Pinopsida; order Cupressales; family Taxaceae; genus Taxus; species Taxus wallichiana. The sequence goes on from CM031234.1 coordinate 851,619,615, forward strand.
GGTATGGTCACCAATCTAGAGAGACATTTTACATTGGCCCACATATAAGACCTCAATGGGCTCAAGACAATTTCGATAGATGGTGTTATAACCTTGGGTTCCTTTTCCATAGGTGGTTTATCCAAGGAGACAAAAATTATCATGCATGGTATATTATAGTGCTCCTGTAGAGGTTGACTATTCCATAAGGTGCCATAAATGCAAGGATTGCAATAGCTACAAAGGTTTTACAAGGAAGGGCTCTTAGAGCTTAAGCATGAGCACATGCACATGGAAATATGTAGGCACCACCATAGGTTTTCCCCCATAGAAGTACCTACACATTTATATTCATGTGGTTCAATAGGTTGTTAAGTAGGTGGTGATACAACCACCACCATCACCATCACATGTAGTGATTCCACCCCATGATAGAAGAGTGTTATGTTTGTGGAGCCTGTTTTCATGTTAGAGTGTGGTACACCTTCTATGTGTTACACTCGAGTATTTTTATGACAGTCCCACTCACCGATGAGTGGGTCGGGGGGGTTCGGGGGCGAAGCCCCCAAAGCAAATTTTCATGGGTGGTTTATTAACCCATGGGTAATGGGTAACCATTATGGGTTGTTTTTGGGCCCATGGTTTTTCGGTACCCATTGTTTTGATACCCATGGTTTTTGCCCATGGTTTTGATACCCACGGTTTTGTATCAAACTGCTTAAGCAATTTTCTATTTATATGGTCTTATGCATATGATAGATAGATAAGCAAATGTATTGCAAATGTGCTTTGAATTCGGGTGTGAATTCTATAGAGTTTGTTGAGCATAGCACTAAATGGATTTGAGTATTGTATTGAGAGAGTGGAGGCTTGTAATAAAATCTGAGCAAGTGATTCTTGGTGGACATAGCCCATATTGGGTGAACCATGTTAAATATTGTCTCTCTGTGTTGTGTTATTTATTCTACACTTTTATTTGAGATCTGTAATATTTTTTGCATATTAGTTTCTATTGTTACGATTCTGTAAGAGATTATTCCACATATTTTATCTCTTATTTCCTAACAATTGGTATCAGAGCCTGGTTTGGTTTGCTGAAATGTTGAATCATAGGGAAAGTTTTTAGCTTGAGTGGGAGCTATGGCAGATGATGGAAGATCTAGGGTTGATAAATTCAACGGGCATAATTTCAGTCTTTGGAAGATGCAGATGGAAGATTACCTTTATTAGAAGGATCTTTATACTCCGTTGTCTGAGAAGGTGAACAAACCCTCGAGTATGACAAATGTGGAATGGGATTTGTTAGATCGGAAGGAACTTGGAACAATCCGGCTATGTCTTGCATCTTCGGTATTATTTAATGTTTCAAAGGAAAAGACGACAAAATATCTAATGGATGCATTAGGGAAGTTGTATGAAAAACCCTCTGCCTCTAACAAGATATTTTTAATGAAAAAGTTTTTTAATATGAAGATGTCTGAGAATAGTTTAGTAGCATATCATTTAAATGATTTCAATATGGTTGTGAATATGCTAGCTTTGGTTACAATAGAATTTGATGAAGAAGTTAGGGCTTTATTAATTCTGTGCTCTTTACTTGAAAGTTGGAATAGCCTGGTAATGGTGGTAAGCAACTCGGTTCTAGCTAACTCGAAGTTGAAGTTTGAGGATGTTGTAGGGGTGATTCTAAGTGAGGAAATGCAAAGAAAAGCTCGGGAGTCTTCTACTTTAGGGAATGCTTTGACAGTGGAAACTAGAGGGAGACAAGAAGAATAGAGGAAAGCTGTGGAAAATCAAAAGATCGAGGCAAGGTCAAAATTTAAGAGTAATATTGTATGTTGGAAGCCTGTGGAAATTCTAGGCATGTAAAGAAGGACTATTGGGAGCTTCGAGATAAGAAGAAACAACGGGAAAACAAGGAGGCAAATGTGGCATCGGGTAATGTATGTCGGGGATGCTTTGATTCTTTCTTTGCATAATATTACTTTTGAATCTTGGGTTTTAGATTCGGGGGCTTCTTTTCATGCTACTCCACATAGGCATTATTTTGTTGATTATGTTCAAGGGGATTTTGGGCATGTTTTTCTTGGTGATTATGAGCCTTGCAGTATAGTTGGAAAAGGTTCTATTTAGGTTAAGATGCAAAATGGGAATACATGGCTATTGAAGGATGTCAGACATGTGCCTACATTAAGGAGAAATTTAATATCGGTGGGGCAATTAGGAAGTGATGGTTGTACTGTGATATTTACAGCTGACTCTTGGAAGGTTATTGACGTTGGAAAAGTGACAAGTGAGCATGAGAATCTACAAGTGACTCTTCCCGCGTACCCGACCTCTCGAGGTTGTGTCGAGACAGCCGGTGGGGATGGAATACGGGTAGTATATGGATAGACTAGTTAGGCAATCTAATATCTTCGACACGCACTAATGGAATCTGCGAATCTAAGGCAAAGAAGGCCCTTCTAACTCTGGACCGGTGTGATAGATCGATCGCAAGGATGACCTTGCTCAAGGCTCTAATCAATATCGAGCTCTAGCATCATTGGGGCATTTATTACACCGTTCGCGATCTGATACCTTACAATTTTGGGTACGACATATTGCCCCCTCGGAGAAGCGTTTTAGCCATGAAAGGGCATAAAGCGGTACCTCAGAAAGTATGGCGATCCCAAAATGGGGGTTTAGAAGTTATACCTTACACGTCAGGTGTGTCGAAATGGCGCCATCCGAAATTCCGCTTACTGCAAAATGAAAAGAGAACTCAAGTGCGAGATAGATACAATAATTTGAAAAATAAACGCTAAAATAATAGGGAAAGAGGACGTACCATTTGTGCGGGGATAGGAACTTACCTCCGTCGGCGCTCAGAACTCTGCGAAAAAGTCATTTTAAGACAAAATAGAATAATATATATATATATGAAGGTGGGCCCATTTTCCTATTCATTTGCGCGGGTTGATTTGATCGATTTTGAGCTCTGGGACCCACGGTGACGGTTTCTCGTGTGAGTATAGTCAAAAGCGTCCGTAGTGAGATTGTGATCATGCCTCCACGTGCGGAATGCCACCCCGCGAGATCACAGGTTGGTTTTCTTCAATTTTGCATTTTTCCCCCTTCAAATTTGAAATGGCAAATTATTTGTAATGGGGGGGTTATTTTTGAAAATGTTTGGTTCAAAAGGTCCATCTAGGGGGGGCGCCTACTGGGTAGGCTCTTTTTTTAGCTAAAATGGTCTATTTTTGCGTTTTTTGGACTTTTTAGGGTTAAAAACCCGCGGGTTTTCGGACCGCGACCGCCGCCCGGCCGGGCGGCGCGCATACGCGGACACGACCGCCGCCTTGATCGGGAGGCGGTTGAGACCGCTGCCTTAAAGGTGGCGGTTACAGAACCGCCCCCCTGCTCAGGGCGGCGGTTTTTACGTGAATGCAAAAGAACCTCTTTTGAAAACTTACACTTGTATTTTTAGCATTTCTATATGTTTTTATGATTCTCTTGATATCGTTTAGATACTAACTTGCTCTGTTTTGTGTGTTTTTGGGTGTATGTAGGCAAAAGAGGAGTATATCAGATGGAGCCGGAGAGAGAGTGTGACTGGCTGCCTGGGGAGTCTGGATGCCCTTTCGCCGACGAGGCGAGGAGGACACGTTGCAGAGGGCCGGCATATGCGTATATCGCGTGTGCCCCATGTTACGCCATCGAGTCACATCCTTTGTGACTTGTTTTCTTATTGGGATGCGAGATCGGAACACTTTCCAAGCTGCCCGGGGAGTCGCGGTGAGTGGACTATTACTCTGGAGGACGTTTACCATATTTTGGGGTCCCGATCATCAAAGCGGAGACTCACACCTGGAGACAAGCAGGTCCAGGCACAGATCGCACACAGTGGGCGGGGTATATGGGGGATGCAGCTATTTCCACGGGGCCGAAGAAGGGAGTGAGAGTTAGATCCATTCCTTCTTTTCCCATCCCCGTATTTCGACAAAGCCATCATGGGGATCCTTGCCTTGAGGCGATTGGGGACAAGGGAAGGGATACATTGTTATACTGCTGGGCCCCCATCATTGCACAGATAGAGGGGCATGGTCGGATATATGCCTGGGGCGCAGATGTTTTGGGGACCACTTATCATGACTTATACAGGGTGGTCCGTTTACAGGGACAGTCTTTGAGCCACCCTACTCTAGTTATGAGTTGGGTGTATGAGCGCTTCATTCCCTATGGCAGAGGCGTGGAGGTGGCAGATCCCGGGGCTGTGAGGGCAGCCAGATGGTCAGACATGTCGGTGCTTAGAGCACCTCACCAGCCAGTAGCTTCCCTCACCACAGCAGATATGGAGGCCACACCGTACCAGCTCATGGCTGGCATTTGGGGAGAGGAGGCTCTCACATTGATCTCTTGCTCCACCATAGGGCAGCTTATTGACCATGTGGGACGGGTGGAGGTACATCCTTTTGGCAGGGTTCCTCAGCAGTTTGGCCTCCCATATGTGGGCATGCTTCCTCCAGTGGCACCAGTCTATAGATCAGTCCGGGAGGCTAGAGGGGGGCCTAGAGGCCGTGGTTGGACAGTGGTCACTCCTGGTATTCCTATTGCAGCCAGGAGGATTGTTCGGGCCAGAGGGAGAGCTGGTGCACCTCGGGCACCTTTACTTGATTACTGCGGGTCCCGCTCATAGTAGCGATGACCCATAGATATTGACTCCGATTCTGAGGAGTCCACAGAGGGAGGGTCAGAGGAGCAGATGGATGACAGCGATCCTGAGTGGCATGACACTCAGGATATTATGCAGGCAGAGAGGGAGGAGCAGAGTGCAGAGAGAGAGACTCTAGTTTCAGAGGAGCCACTCTCTCAGGGCCGTGGTGGAGAGGACGAGTCTGTTGTGGGGCGACATGTTGCCCCTGCCACAGGAGCAGCTCCACAGTCGGCAGCGGCATCTGCAGCGGGCGCTGGCCCTAGTGACCCATCTTGGAGGCCCGGTGACCCGAGTAAGTCATCCTCTCTCCCTTTCAGTGTTAGTTTGATTTAGGACTTGTTTCAACTGCTATCTCTCCTTATATTTGTATCTTGTATATTTTAGCCTCTTGCCTAGTTTCTAATTCGTCTTTCTTCTTTGTTTACAGAGACTATCGACGAGTGGCGGGATCTAATCCGTAGGGTATGCACTGATTCTCTGATGATCCCTATGGATAAGACCCATGTGGAGCTATCTGTAGATGCCGGGGAGCCCTCAGCAGCCGGCAGGCATACTGACGTCTTCGCTCCCATTTGGCATGTGGCCAAGATGGTGTCGACTCTCCGTACAGAGTTGGCGGGCTATAGGACAGCCGAGCATCTTATGAGGAGCCATTCTCGTGGCGAGACCATGGCTGCTCCTCGGGACCCTGAGCCCTCCGTCCATTCAGAGCGCCGGCATAGCCGGAGTCCTAGAGAGGCGCGCACCTTCAGCGGGATCGCATAGGGGTTGAGAGGCCACTTGGCTCCTATGCACTTTTTGTATTATAGATTCTTTTGTATATCACGGGCTCTTTGAGCGTTTTGACCATGCCTAGAGCATGATGGCATTGTACATAAACATTGATTATTTATATATATGCATTCGTTTTTGGATCAAAACTTTGTCACTTGTATTTTCCCTTTCTGTTTCCAGCTTTCTCGTGTATACTACGATGTATGTTTATATGCTTTCTAGAATGTATGCAATGGAAAAGAGATGATGCAAATGTTTGCTTTCTTTTGTGTTTCATGATGTTGATACATGATATTGTAGATATCTTGTGATCTTGAATCTTAACTTTTGTTAGCAATTTGGATAACTTGTATTTGTTTTGGCAAAATGATGAAAATAACCAAGATGATGAAGCAGATTAACTTGCCCCCTCCTAACTCCACGCAACCAAGAAGATGCGAGGGCTCATCACCAAGAGCCAAGAAGAGCGCAAGTTTATGAAGAATGGTGAAATGATAGTGATGAAAGACAGACAAAGCTTTGGTGGAACCAAATCAAAGCTACAAGCTTACTCTACCCGAATGAATTCATAGTTTTGGGTGCAACTTGCTTTGCGGTTTATCCAGACTTAGACCCGTAGATGGCCACATAGTAGAAAAATCTGGGTTTTAGGATTTTTAACTCTCTTCAAATTTTGAGCATCCGATTCATTCGTTTTTGACTCAAAGTTTGAATAGTTTGTTTTATGACCTTTTAACGTTTTGCATTGTCTAGAGGATCCCCTACACTTTGCCCCATGCTACTAGTAAGAAGCATGGGTTTATCACCGTGGGCAAGGCATGGCGAGTAAGGGCATTTCCATCCTTTCCCAACCCTACGTCACTAGTAAGAGACGCAAGCTCATCACCAAAGGTTGGTGGGGCAAGGAAATGTGTAAAATAAAATTTTCTGTTTAATCACTTTTTGACTTTTCTTTTTGAGTAAAATGTCAGTATATGCTTGTTTCCAAAGAGATGTGTATATGGGATAGATGTGACACCATGAAGCTTAGAGAATGGACCATAGGCAAGACACTTATCCACGAGAAGAAATCAAAGCGAGAACAAACTTGCAGATCTTGGTATGGTTACCGTTAGGACTTCGTCATGTTTGATTTTATTTGATAAAAGATTCCAAGATGACTTGATGATACGAAGATGGAGAGGTATGATTAGAAAGTTTTGTGCCAACAACATCATGAGTTTGTAATGAATTACTTTGAGAATAGATTCCTTGATCACGATTTGTGTAAGAACAAGTGGACAAAATGATCCTAATCTATATGGAAATGCAATGTAGATAGTTATATAGGCAGCGCTTGCTGCTTATGCATAGAAACGCTTGAGGTGCAGGGAATTGACTGTTTCGCCAAATTCCTCACCTTCTAACGTACATAGGAGATAAGCACCATTCCCGTAGTCCTTCATGACTCGGTATGGGCCCAACCATTTGGGCTGGAATTTCCTTCCTTCGCCGGTCTTCTTGTCGATCCGGCTGTCTAGTCTTAGAACTAGATCACCTTCATATATGTCGCATTCATAGACCTTCTTGTTATACTGCCGGCACATTCGGTTAGCATAAGCTCTATGCCGTTGTTCAGCATCTAACCTAGTTTCATCTAGGATTTCTAGTTGGGAGAGACGTGCTTCTCTGTAAGCGTCTTCATCCAGAATCCCTTGTAGTGAAATGCGGAGACTGGGTATTTCGACCTCAAGCGGGAGAACTGCTTCTGCCCCAAATACTAGCGAGAAAGGAGTTACTCCCGTTGGTGTTCTTATTGAGGTTCGGTGGGCCCACAAGGCCGGATATAACTTTAAGTGCCAATCCCGTTTGTTTTCTTTTACCGTTTTAAGGAGAATGGCTTTCAATGTTTTGTTTGTTGCTTCAGCCTGCCCATTGGCTTGGGGATAATACAAGGAAGCCATATGGTGGCTTATTTTGAATTTACTGCACAATTCACGAACTTCTTCACTCTTGAAAGAAGTTCCATTATCTGAGATAATGATTTGCGGGATACCGTACCTACAAATGATTTGGTTCAAAATGAATTTGGTGATTACTGAACCAGGTACAGTGGTAAGAGGCATGGCCTCTACCCATTTGGTAAAATACTCAGTGGCCGTGATTATAAAATTGTGGCCGTCTGTGGATGAGGGAGAGAATTTCCCTATTAAGTCTAGGCCCCATGTAGAAAAGGGCCATGGAGTAGTGATTGGTTGCAGAGCCTGTGCTGGCATGTGGATCTCGTGAGAGAATTCTTGGCACTTATGACACTTGCGTGTAAACTCTATCGCGTCATGTTCTAGAGTGGGCCAGAAATATCCCATTCGATGTATTTTTCGAGCGGTGGCATGGCCACCGAAGTGGCCTCCACATATACCGCTGTGAGATTCATAGAGAATCTTCTTGGATTCTTCTGTGTTGACACACCTTAGAAGCACTCCATCGAATGCTTTTCGATAGAGCACCTGCTCTATGATGACATATTTAGATACGATTATGCGTAACCGCCTTCTTTGTTGAGGTGTAACTGCCTCCGGGTACGTATGGTCCATGATATAATTAATGATATCAGTGTACCAAGGGCACTCAGAGATAGCAGGTCGAGTTTCGATGTAGTATACGCATTCATCTAGAAAGTCTAAATCTACTAAATCACCTCCGTCTAATGGGTTGTCAGCTAACCAATCTGTGATGATTTGTCCTTTAACTGACTTCTGGTTTACAAACGTTAATTCGAACTCTCCCATTAAGGTTATAAAACGTCCAACTTTTTTGGACAAGGACCCTTGTGTGAGAAAAGTCCGTAAATGGTCTGTCTTTACCATGACCTTTGTTTCTTGATTCAGCATGTAATGTCTTAGACGTTTAGTAGCAAAGACTATGGCAAGACATTCTCGCTCTGCTTGTGTATAGCGTGTTTCATAGTCGAGCAATGTTCGGCTAATGAAATAAATTGCACGCTTTCTCTTGTCATCGTCTTCCTGGGCCAACATACAGGCCAGCGAGACATCGGTAGCCCGTGAGTATAGAATTAACGGGCGATCTAACTTAGGTGGCATTAGCGTGGGTGGTGATAACAGGAAACACTTAACTGCACTGAAAGCTTCGTTGCAATCTTCAGTCCAATCAATGCTATAGTCTTTCTTGAGTAAATTGTTGATTGGATGAACGGCGAAGCTTAGATCCGGGATAAATCTCTGGATTGCACCCAACTTTCCGAGAAATGATCTGATTCCAGATTCACTCGAGGTGGGACCATTTCGAGGACAGCCCGAATTTTGGTTGGATCAACATCGATCCCTCATGACGATATGATGTAACCTATGAGTTTTCCTCCTGTTACACCAAAGATGCATTTCTCCAGATTTAGCGTAACTCCGTATTCTATTAAACGTGAAAGAATGACGTGGAGTACTTCGGGATGGTCACAACGCTTCTTGGCCTTAGCCAACAAGTCATCTATGTAGGATTCCATGATCTTATGAATTAAATCGTGAAATATATAAGTCATAGCCCGCTGGTACGTAGCACCGGTGTTCTTGAGACCGAATGGCATAACAACGTAGCAATAGGTTCCCCAAGGAGTTATAAAGGTGGTTTTAGCTTGATCTTGCTTGGATATTCTGATTTGATTGTATCCCGAGAATCCATCCATGAGAGACAAGAGTTCAAAACCAGCTGTTGCATCAACAATAACGTCTATAGATGGTAATGGGAAGTCGTCCTTAGGGCAAGCTTTGTTGATATCTCGAAAATCTATGCAGATGCGTATCTTTCCGTTTTTCTTGAGAACGGGAACGATATTAGATACCCATTGGGAGTAGTCAACTGGCTTGATAAATCCTACCTGAAGGAGTTTTATTACCTCCTCTTTTACCATGAGGGCTACCTTGGGCTTCATAGGTCTTGATTTTTGCTTAATTGGCTTTGCATCTGATCTAGTGACGAGGTTGTGCACCGCAATGTGGGGTGCGACTCCCGTCATCTCCTTGTAACTAAATGCAAACGCCTTCTGATGTTCTTTGAGAACTTGAGTATGTATTTCCACTTCTTCTGGGGTTAACGAAGATCCTAGTTTCAAGATTCTCGGCTCGTCTTCCGTTCCGATGTTGACATCGATTGTTTCTTCGATTAAAGAGGCGTTACCCTCTTCGAACTCAGGTGGTGCTGGAGGTAAATCTATATCATCCCCATTTTCTATTGCGTATATGTTAGGTTCCCTTTGTGAGGGAAGACCCGTTACGGGATTTCCGAAGTAGGAAGATGAATGCGGAATCAGAGATAAATCTAGCGTGTGATAAGAGAGATGTAGTGCTGCATAGGCATTTAAGTAATCCAAAGTAGCCGCATCGTTTCCAACATGGTCTAAGACGAGAGATTCACTTCTGTTTGAAAGAGGATTTGTCATTGTTTTTATTAATGGTTCGTTACGAATGGATACTGTGAAGTGAGTATCCTCTAGCTCATTGCTTGGAGTGAAGCGTGATGCTGAGGTTGCTATTGAATCGGCGAGAAGATTTTTCTCTCGCGGGATCGCTTCAATGGATATGAAGTTAAACGCCTTGCTTAAATCTAATACAACGTTTTTGTAGAGTTGTAAATGTTCGGCTTTAGTTTCATATATTTCAGAAACTTGGTTTGTTACTAATTGCGAGTCTCCGAGGACTCTGATGTTATCAATACCAATTCTTTTGGCTAAGGTAAGGCCAAGGAGGAGAGCTTCGTACTCAGCGCCATTATTTGTGCATTCAAAGTTTAACTTAAAAGAGAATGGGAGGACCTTCTCCTCGGGCGAGGTAAGAATTATACCCGCCCGCTCCATAACGGCATTTAGCTCCATCGAAATGGAGAGTCCAATACTTAGCCGGGAGCATAGATGTTGGGGCATCAGTTGCGCTTGCGCACTCTATTTCTACCATACAGAGATCCTCTGCTGGCAAGGAACCAACACCTAGGGAAAATCCCATGCCTACTGAATCGAATGGTAAGAACATTGGTGAATCTTGTTCTATCAACTCAACGATTTTCGCAGTAGTCCCTAATGATACTGTTTCTTTAGTTTTACTTTTAGGGGTTGGAATTGTTTTGGCTATGCTGGTTGTTTCGAGATCCGTCGTAGGTATCAACTTTTCCTCTGGCTTTGGGTCAGAGGGTTTATTAAGTTGGTTTGTTGGAAGTTCAAATTCTGAGTGCACCCCTGGTCTTTTCTTTAAATCAGCTAGGTGCAAATCGAAAGGTTTTGGATCGCCTTTGGCTACGAATACCTTTCCCAGATGCAAGAATCTTACTTCTTGAAATAGCGTGGAAGGGATTGCCTTCATTCGATGTATCCAAGGTCGGCCGAGGATCATATTATAGTTAGTTTCCCGATCTATAATATAGAATTCAGTCAAGATGGTTTTGGGCCCTAAGGTGACTGGTAGTATTATAGTTCCTATTGAAGTGGCTTTAAGGCTATCATAGCCTCTCAAGGTATTTCGTGTAGTAGAACAATTCGTTTCTCCATATCCAAGTTTTTGGAGGAAAGAGAAAGGGACTATGTTAACTGCGGCCCCGTCGTCAACCATTGCCCGTTTTACATAGTTATTATAAACCCACACTTGCAAGTGTAAGGCTGGGTCACCTCGGCGTGCGATCTCAGCATCTGTGGGCATTTTACTTATTTCAAAGATGAATTTGACATCCTTGTCCGGCTGCCCCGAAGGATGGATATCAAAATCTACGTGATTTACTTGTGTTTCAGGAGGTGGAGTGATGTTAATTAGATGGCCTAGACCTAATGCTTCTAAAAGAGCAGCTCTGTGAAGGGGAGAGTTCTTTAGCAAGTCCAAGAATGAAATGTGTGAAAAGGTCTTTGTTAGGTCACTAATTAAATCATAGGCACCGATGGGTTTTTCAATTATTTGTTGACTCCTATCTATCTCTGGCAGATGACTTGGGCTCGGTTGAGAGAAATACTCTCGTGTTCTTGTTATAGCTTCGATAGGTAGTTCAACGTCTAATTCTACCAAACTAACTATCTTAGGTCTTGGTTGAGCTCCCAACTGTGGCGCAACTGACGGATTTAATGAAGTCGAAGCTTCATGATCATTGTTTCCCATTATTGCACCTTTGTTTGTTCCGGTTGGATTCAGCCTATTGCTATCATGATTTGGGAGTGGATCATTAAAGATCTTGAGGGGAGCATTCTGAGGGGAAACTGCCCCTGCGAGAGTATTTGGTGATGATGAGACGGGATCTGCCAAAAACAAGTCTGTGAAGAACTGTCTTTGTTCTTCTGGCAAATGTTGCATAAATTTATTGTAGTCATGGCATGTTCTAGTGTCATGACCATGAATTTTATGGAAACCACAATAAGAATTGGGATTATAATTCCCGTTTTGTTGGTTTGGTGTGTATTGTGGCCTAAAATTCCGATCAAACTGTTGCCTATTAGGACCAAAGTTTTGGAATTGTTGTTTTTGGTTTTGACTTTGGTTTTGGTAACCAAATGAGTTTTGGCTTGGCCCTTGTATGGGATTTCACCGTTGTTGTTGTTGTTGTGGATGATTAAAATCCACTGTATTGACCGTTGGGGTAAAATTGTTGTTTCGTTGATTGTTTGTTTGTGACGGAGTATTAACAACATTTACCCTCTTGGGTTGGTCGGTTACCCCATCCGTTGTTACCCCACGATTTTTGTTAAGGATTTTGGGTCCTTGATTGACATTTGTGGTAGTTGTAGTATTTTGAGTGGAGGTGATTAACCTCCCATTTTCTCCGTAAGTCTTACGACCACTATCTATTGCTGCTTGATCAATTCGCAGAGCGCTCTCAAGTACCTCATCATAAGTCCTTAGTGGGAACTTCTGGACTTCTTCCTTCACTTCTCTGCTGAGAGAATGAAGGAATAAATCGCATAGTTCCATCTGATCCATGTTTGGAGCACTTGCTGATGAATAAAGAACTGTACGCCACCTCTGGATGAAATGAGCGACAGATTCATTGTGTTCTTGTTTGATATGCAAGAATTCCCTGATTCCTGTTCTCAGTAGTTTGTTCATGTCAAAGGCTTTGATGAACTCTGACACGAGTTGTTTAAATGAATGTATGGAAGCCTCAGGTATTCTATAATACCAATCGAGAGCGATGCCTTCCAAGGTTTTGGGAAATATTTTAGCAACAACCCCATCCCAAGGGAGTAATTCTCGTATGGCTGTAGCGTAAGCTTTGATGTGCGCATTTGGATCTCCCTCACCCTTGAACTTGGGCAAATCAGGGAGAGGTCTTGGAAGCATGATGCTTCGTATGGTGAAATCTAAGGGTTCCTTTAGATATTCTGAATATGTCCCTATTGCATAGCTTTATACCATTGATGGTGGTTGCTGTGGGAGCAATGGCGGAATGGGTTGTTGATATGGCATAACGTACGCATTGGCAGGGGCATAAGGAGGTCCCTGCGTTGGAGAAAACATGCCGGGAGAGGAGAACATATCCCCTTGTGGTGATTTTGAATACATGTTTAAGTACGAAGGGGTATTATCCAGGAATGGATTGCTCTGTACTAGACCTGGAGGAACAGTGCTAGCGATAGTGGGTCTAGCTGGCACTTGTTGAGGAAATTGAGGAGGCATGCCTAACGTGCCTACTCCTGTGAGGAGATCTACTTGGCCAGAGTGGTATGGAGGATTGGAACTCCCCGTTTGCATGAACGGAGAATTTTGATTTGCTTGAGCAAGTTCTAACCCTCTCACTCTTTCTACTAACGTTGAAATGACTTCATTTGGTGAAGTCACGGTACTTTACTGGCCGAGCGCGTTTGTTGTGTACCACTGGTGTTGTATAGGCATGTGATAGCCTGTCATGAATTGATTGCTATCTTGCCAAGTTTCTCCAAGAATATTTCCTGTAGAGGTATTTTCTTGAAAATGGGTCTCGGGTTGTGCTTGTAAACCTCCTATAGGTGGGTACATACCCCGGGAGCGTTGTTCACTCCTAGGATAAGGTATTGATTGTCCATCGTCTAAGACCAGGTATGGATCTGATTGTCTACTGATATGTGGTCTGAGTAACATTTGAGGAGATGAACCAGATTCTCCTGTAAACGTCATATTGTTGGAACCTGAAGGTTCTGTTTGTTGGTTTCGAGGGGGTTGATCTAACTCCTCGGTTTGAAGAGACAAAGCGTGATCTGGTTCTTGGGGTTTGAGTTGACAACTGATTAGTTGAATAGTTGTCACCCCATACTGAGAGCGAGGGTGATGATTCCCTATTTTGTTGGGCGTAGTATGCCTCAAGACCCAGGAGGGGTCTGCCATATGCGTCGAATCCCGACATATTCGGGGGGTATATGAATACCCGCAGAATAATGGGAAAGAGCGAAGGTGAAAGAGAGAAGATGAAACTTCTCAAAGAGAAGGTGAAATAATTGTTTGATTCACGTTGGGTTCACCAATTTTGTATGTCGGAAAAGTGACAAGTGAGCGTGAGAATCTACAAGTGACTCTTAGTGTACCCGACCTCCCGAGGTCGTGCTTGAGAATGGCCGGTGGGGATGGAATACGGGTAGTATACGGATACACTAGTTAGGTAATCTAATATCTTTGACATGCACTAATGGAATCTTCGAATCTAAGGCAAAGAAGGCCCTTCTAACCTGGACCGGTGTGATAGATCGATCAACAAGGATGACTGCTCGAAGGCTCCAATCAATATCGAGCTCTGGCATGATTCGATCTATGGGTTGTGGAATACGTGGGAAATGACCCGGGATGGTTTCATGTATTTCTCCTGATAGGGTCATATGGTGAATATAGTCAACTCTATGGACGATTCTCTGGCCTAGTCCAGAATTCTCTAGCTTCGTTAGTATTGTTATGTCCAAAGAGGGATAAGCTGTTGGATGATGATAGGTGGAATTGGGGGTAGACACGAATACCAAAGTACGTAGGCTAGCATCTATATCGGATTGACTGTGGACTCATTGGGCTGTGGGGTTTGTGGATCACAACCGTATACTCTGTTGTTGTGGTCTGTTATGGTCATACATGAGATCAAGTTCTAATCCCTAGTATCCAAGAATCGTATGCTTTCTCGGCTTCTATGTTTAGAATCAGCAGTTGTGTGATTTTCTCGAGAATACCTCACATGCCTATTCTAGCAACTTGGATTCTTAAGTGGTATCTATGTCTACGAGGGTGTCTCTAAAGCGTCTCAGGTGTGGAACTAAAGGATCACACCCGAATATTTGTCCTCTTCGAGCCCTTCTATAGTCATGTGGATATTTTCTAGGGTAATATGTAGTTTGGTGACTTGACCAAACACATGTGCTTGAGTCGTCTTCTATGTTTAATCCTCTTAAGCGTGAGTGATCGGTTGTAGATCTGCGGTTGTTCGGGAATACTTGTATCCTGAGATTTTGGTCTATGTCAACTATTGTTATGGCTAGGTTTGGTTGAGGCACGATCGGCTCAAATATATATTCCCTAGGCTCTTGAGGTCCCGTGATTGTCATACAAAACAAAATGTAATCTAACTGTAATGAAATAAATTCTATGTGAAATAAATCTAACATATATAACCTTTATCTTTATAAGAAATATTCTAACAATTCTAAGGAAAACAAACTATTTTAAGCGTATCTAGAAATAATAACTAAACAATAATTTAAAACAGACAAGATAACCGAGTGTGGTTATTTTCCTGTGCAATTTGTAGAATTATTCTAAATAAATATGATAGCCTGTCTAATCTACCTGCAAGATTCTCGATCCTACCTCAGAAGTGAGGAGTGAATCATAGTTTCTCAGAAACTATCAATCCCCACAGCTTCCCTGGCAATATCGAGAATATAATGAAATTAAATAAAGTGATTAACTACTCTATTTGATATAAATCTGACTAGAACTTTGAAATTTAAAACCTGGACTTCGCAGAACAGTGGCAAATCCGATGGTGTATGTGATCTCGTCCCCTCAGTATGATCTTCTCGTTCTTTCGTGTTCACTTGGATCCGTAAAAGCGTGTCATCTGCTAGCACCGATAGAAGTAGATTTTGGGACAAGGACAGCCTGCTCGAGAATGCGACCGAGAATGCGAGTAGGAGAGGGATAGCGCAAGAGTATAGAGCTTGGCTTATGCGATTCCTAGCGGGATTTTACTGCGAGTCATGCAACGTGAAGCCAACCAGAACCTTTGACTATCCTATACGAAGAGCAAAACCTGCAACTTTAATGGCTTCCTAAGCTATTTTGTTCCAAAATAAAGACACTGCTTGCACAAGTTGGATATGTGGCTTACCAACAGCTGAATAAAGCTAACCAGGTATACAATGAATTAAACTAAGAACTCTAAGTCACAGTAAAACAAATTTATGGCAAAAGGAATTCAGAGGCAAGCTTCTAACCGGATTGGATGGAGCAACAACACTGCCTGCACAAGATGGGTCTGTGGCTTACCAACAGCTGAGCAATGCTAAACCAAGTATGAAGTAAACTATGCTATCAATCCTAAGCAAGCTAACCAAAATACTAAAAACTAGAAAACTCTAACAAGGAAAAATGGTGATCAAAACTCCAGCTCAAATTCTTCACACAAACTCAGCCAAAATTCAGACCAAAATCAGCCCATTTGCATGTACACAAACCATGCATTTATAGGAATTCAAACACCCAAGAATCAAAACCAAATTGAACTCCTAAACAATAAACAAAGGAAAAACACTGTTCCAGGGGACCAAAAACATTAATGCATGCTCAAGTCGGCAAAGAAAAGCTGGTGAAACGTGATATTTCACGCGGGTCGCGCCAAAAGGGTGTTCTGGAAAACGCGCCCAGGACCGCCGCCCTGCTCAGGGCGGTGGTTACAGGACCGCCGCCCCTGCTGCGGGTGGCGGTTTAAATCCACCGAAGATCAAAAGGGGCAAGAAAAGAGGGAAAAAGGGAAAACAAAGGACACGGGGGCTAAGTGGGGTATGCGGGATGTTAACGCATATCCGAAGAGCTCTTTCTGGATCCCGAACACCTTGCGAGGAGACCTGTATCATCATTGGGGCATTTATTACACCGTTCCGCAGTACAGTACCTTACAATTTTGGGTACGTACAGATTACCAAGGGTGCTCTTGTGGTGGCAAGAGGTAAGAAGGTTGAAACCTTGTATTTATCAACCGATAGGACTAATGATTGTAATCTTGTGGCTTCAAATGCAGATACAACATTATGACACTATAGGCTCGGTCATATGAGCCATAAGGGCATGGACATAATAAAGAATAATTTACTTGGATATACAGAAACAGGTTTTGATTTCTGTGAGAAGCGTATATATGGGAAATAGAAGCGAGTAAGGTTTCTCAAGGTTAGACCTACAAAGAAAGAGAGTAAGTTAGAGCTGGTACATTCTGATGTGTGGGGCCACTCAGGTATCATCTCTTGGGGGTTCAAGTTATTATGTTACTTTTATTGATGATGCAACAAGGAAAGTTTGGGTTTATTGTATTAGAAACAAATCTGATGTATTTGATACTTTTGTTAAATGGAAAGCCTTGGTAGAGAATGAAATAGGTCTTAAGTTAAAATGTCTTAGGTCAGATAATGGAGGGGAGTATTGCAGAAATGAATTTGATGATTATTGTTCTAAAAATGGAATCTGCAAGCAAAAGATGGTTCCAGGAACTCCACAACAAAATGGGGTATCAGAAAGGATGAACAAAATAATAATGGAACATGCTAGGAGCATGAGGATACATGCAGGACTGCCTCTTTCTTTTTGGGTAGAAGCGGTGAGCACAGCTATGTACTTGATAAACAGAGGACCCTTAAGTGCCTTGGATGGAGGCATACCTGAGGAGGCTTGGTATGGTAAGAAAGTTGATTATTCATTTCTTAGAGTCTTTGGATGTGAGGTGTTTGTTCATATAGACAAGGATGATAGGACCAAGCTAGAGGCTAAATCAGAAAAATGTACTTTCATTGGTTATGGTGGTGATGACTTTGGATATAAATGTTGGAGTATTAAGGAAAATAAAATCATTTAATCTAGGGATGTGGTCTTTAATGAGAAAGTCATGTATAAGCAGCAATTGTAGGAAAACAGGGAAGAATCTAAGAAAGAATATACAAGCAGTAGAGGATCTTAGGATGGGAAAGTGACATATGAATCGGGTTCAGAACCCCCTCAATAGGAACCCCAAACTCCTATATTGAAGAGGTCTTATAGGATAAGAAGAGAACCTGAACGTTTTTCTCCTTATCTTTATTATTTATTACTCACTGATTGTGGAGATCCAGAGAGCTTTGATGAAGCAATGCAGGTAGATGCTAGGAAGAAGTGGGAGCAAGCCATGGATGAGGAGCATAAGTCTCTCATGGAGAACCAGACTTGGGATTTGGTGAAGCTCTTTGGAAGGAAAAAGAGCATTGCAGAACAAGTGGGTGTATAGAGTTAAAGACGAAGAAGGAGGAAAGAAAAGATATAAGGCCCAGTTGGTGGTCAAGGGGTTTGCACAAAAACAAGGTATAGATTTTGATGAGATTTTTTCTCCTGTAGTAAAAATGAATTCTATCAGAACTATTATTGGAATAGTGGTAGTAGAAGACTTACACTTAGAAAAGTTAGATGTAAAGACTGTATTTCTCCATGGTGATTTGGAGGAGGAGCTATATATGCATCAGCCAGAAGGATATGAAGTCAAAGGTAAAGAGGAGATGGTGTGTAAATTGAAGAAGAGCTTGTATGGCCTAAAACAAGCTCCACGTCAATGGTATAAGAAGTTTGATAGCTTCATGATGGAGCAAGGTTATATTAGATGTCATTCTGACTATTGTGTATACAAAGAAATTTGAGGATGGAAGTTATATTATCCTATGTTTGTATGTTGATGACATGTTGGTTACAAGGTAAAAACATGCAGAAATAAAAGTACTCAAGAAATAGCTAAGTGAATCCTTTGATATGAAGGATTTGGGGGTAATGAGATAAATCCTTGGTATGAGGATAACTCGGGATAGGAAGGAATGGAAGTGACTTTATCTCGGGAAGAGTACATTAAGAAGTTTTGGATAGGTTTAACATGCATGATGCTAAACCAATTGGGACTCCTTTGGCGAGCCATTTTAAGTTATCAAAGGAGCAAAGTGTCCCAAGACGAGAGCAGAAAGAAACCAGATGTCCATGGTACCTTACTCGTTAGCGGTTATGATTGGTTTGATGTATGCTATGGTATGCACTAGGCCTAATATTTCCCATGCGGTGGGGAGTGTGAGTAGATTTATGAGTGATCTAGGTAAAGAGCATTGGCAAGTAGTAAAGTAGATCTGTCGGTGTTTGAGAGGGACCATGGGAACAATTTTGTGCTACTGTGGATCGAGACACCACTTTAAGTGGTTATAGATTCATACATGGCTAGAGATGTTAATAGCAGGAGGAGCACGACAGGTTATATTTACACTTTAGGTGGGACAGCAGTGAGTTGGATTTCATGACTACAGAAGTTGGTGGCTTTATCAACCATGGAGGTTGAGTATGTTGCTACCACAGAGGCAAGCAAAGAGATGATTTGGTTACAACAATTGCTTGAGGAGTTGGGGCATAAGCAGAAGGAATGTAAGCTGCATAGTGATAGTCAGAGTGCTATACACCTAGCTAACAACTCTGCTTTCCACTCTAGGATGAAGCATATACAATTGAGATATCACTTCATCAGGATAGCTTTGGAAGAAGATAAGTTGAAGTTGGAGAAGATTCATACCAGTTAGAATCCTACAGACATGATGACCAAGGTGGTCACAAGGGATAAACTAAAGCTATGTTTAGCTTTGGTTGGCCTTCGGATGACAGTGAAGGGTTAAGAAGCTTGCTCAGTGGAAATTAGTCTCCAAGTGGGAGATTGTTATGTTTATGGAGGTTGTTTTCATGTTAGAGTGTGGTACACCTTCTATGTGTTGCAATCGGGTATTTTTATGGCGGTCCCACTCACTGGTGAGTGGGTTTGGGGGTTTGGGGGTGAAGCCCCAAAGCAAATTTTCATGGGTGGTTTATTAACCCATGGGTAATGGGTAACCGTTATGGGCTATTTTTGGGCCCATGGTTTTTCGGTACCCATTGTTTTGATACCCACGGTTTTGTATCAAACTGCTTAAGCAATTGTCTATTTATATGGTCTTATGCATATGATAGATAGACAAGCAAATGTATTGTAGATGTGCTTTGAATTCAGGTGTGAATTCTATAGAGTTTGTTGAGCATAGCTCCAAATGGATTTGAGTATTGTATTGAGAGAGTGGAGGCTTGTAATAAAATCTGAGCAAGTGATTCTTGGTGGACGTAGCCCATATTGGGTGAACCACATTAAATATTGTCTCTCTATGTTGTGTTATTTATTCTGCTCTTTTATTTGAGATCTGTAATATTTTTTGCATATTAGTTTCTACTGTTGCGATTCTATAAGGGATTATTCCACATATTTTATCTCTTATTTCCTAACAAATAGAAGGGTGGGATGGAGGCAATGATGGATATGGAGATGGAGGAGATGGATGGGGGTCTCTACCACATAGTATAGTATGTGGAGGATGGAGGGATGCCTACAAATTACTATAGAGATCACCTCTGAGGAAGCTTGTCCGAGTTTAGGGGATATGGTTGTGTTGAGGTAACTATTACAATAAATTACTACCAAGAGAGAACAATGAACTACTGAGTGGGTATAGTGGGATATAGAGCAGGCACAGGTGTAGGCTAAGTTGTAGTGTCAGAGCAGATTTTTATATGCTTCAGCGGGTAGGGGAAGAAAGCAGAGCCCCATATCTAGTGTTTGAGTGTGCTTCAATCATTAGAGAGGCCACTTATTATAGGATGCTATAGCATGGGGTTGTACCATCAGGTCAGATGGATCCATATTTTAGTTAGTTAGATAGAATTCGGTCGTGATCAAGATCTAAAAGGCCATCTCAATCAACGAGATAGGTCAACCAACCATATGCTCACTAGGAAGCTTCCTCTCAGTAGATGCCACCTCCACAAGGCTCACAACATAATGCACCATCATAGGTCTCACAATAGATGCCACCACATCGACATATGCTAGGTAGTTCAGGGGGTAGGTGAGAGTCACGATTGACCCACCTTATGATGATATTTTTACATATGTAGTTATTTTTTATGTACACTTTGATATGAAGGCACATTGTTGAGATGATGTATATATATTTTTTTTTTTGGTTATGCCTTGACATAAAATGTATTGAGACACATTGTATATGGACATTGACATTTTGACATATTTACATGTATATGATGATGGAATTTATTATGATGTATGATTATATCACATGTGTTTGTTTTATGTGATAAAATTAGATGATATCACATTACTTTTGATGAGATACTTATGATTGTCCATGTTTTTATTTTTGATATTGGTGAGGGGGACAGAAGGTGGTCCCTATTACCCCATTTCGATACTATATGATGATATCTTAGCATAAATGTTTGATGGTTATTTTCATGATGATGTAGCTTAGAAATTATTGATGATATATGATATATGTGATGTTAGATGTGATGATATAGATGATGATGTGATAACAAACAATGTACAAGTAACAAACAAGCACAACAAAAGTTAACAAATCTAAAAAATACACACTAAACAAATTGAACAACACAACTATGTACAAATATATACAAGCATGTAAAACATACTAAATATAAACAAGTAAGAATTAATCTAATCAAGGAAAGAATAGACCAATCTAAGTAGTATGTTAAGAAACACACTATACAAAATGTACAAGAAAATAAGAAAAACTATACAAGAATGTACAAACAAGTAAGAAAACAAAACAAGAAACACACAAACAAACAAGTAAGAAAAGCACTACTATGTTTTTGTGGGATAGTTTTCAATACATTTTATGTTGTTTTTAGGAGTTTTTAGAAATAATGTTCTATTTTTTTTAGTTTTTCTATGAAATGGTTTTCTAATGTTTTGGGATTTTCTAACATATTTGAATGTTTTTGTGATTTTCAAAAAAATTTTGAAGTTATGTATAGGAAAATAGAGAAATGTGGATACCCTCAGTGTTTTATGGAAATGTACAAGGGTAGATGCCACGCATATGTGCAAGATAAAGAAGATGTGAAGATGCCCCTGAGTGTTAGATGGGAATATACAAAGGAAAACCCTTCACATATTTACAAGAGGAGGATCATCTGGATCAAGGCTTCAAAAGGATAGGCTCAAACAGAATCTCAAATTTAGGTGAAAACTAGACCTAGGTAAAGCAAATGTTCCCCCTAGATGTGAGATGCTTGTGAACAACGAATCCTATCAAGGCTCCAGAAACTAGTTTTCACCAAAGGACCTATCCAAAGTGGAAAAATTGTGTGGTTTTCACACTTGGAGGAACTGATTTTCTTTTTACTTTTGATTGACTTCTTTTTTTATTTTTTTAATTTTATCTTTATAATTTTTTATTGTTTTTCTTATATTGCCTCCCACTTAAGCATAGAACCCTTGAGATGCATGGCATTCATAGGTTCATGTAGCTCATCTCCATCAGGATAGGAAATTTTGTAAGCTCTTGATCCATATTTTTCTATGATGACATAGGTTCCAACCAGTTTGGTTCAAACTTGCCTTTCTTTTCTCTTTCTTTCACAATGTTGAACTAGTTTTCCTTAAGTATGAGATCCCCTATCTCAAATTGGTGAGGTATGATACATTTTTTAGCCCCGAAACACTTGATTCTGATACACTTTTAGGTGGTTGAGTTTTCGAATGCATATTTCATCTAACAACTCTAGCTCTGCCAGTATGGCCACACGGTAGTCTTCATCTTTATCTAGATAATCTCTAAGAGATATTCTCAAGAAGAGGAATATCAATTTCCAATGGATGATGGCCTTAGTGCTAAAGACTAGGGAATAAGGCGTAACACTAGTAGGGGTGTGAATGGAGGTCCTATAAGCCCTAGATGGTGGGATGGATTTGCAGATGCCATTTATGGCTAGTTTTTCTTACCATTTTCTCCATAATGTGAACAAGGGTTTTATTAGTGGCCTCTGCTTGACCATTACCTTGGGGTAATAGGGATTAGACCACTTTAGGTGTATTTGAAATAATTGGCATAATGTTTTCACGATCTTGTTCTTAAAGGATTTACCATTTTAGCTACAATGGTGGAAGGGATTCCATAACAGCAGATGAGATGATTCATGATGAACTTGGAGATTTGGGCACCGGTAACATATGTAAGAGGCACAACCTCTACCCATTTTGTAAAGTATTTAGTTACTGGTAATGATATGGGTGTGGCCATCTAAGGAAGTTGGAGTGAGATTCCCTATGAGATCTAATCCCCACTTGGAGAATGACCATGGTGTTGTGATCGATATAAGGATTATGTCGGTGCATGGATGATATTTCCATATTTCTGACACAATGAACATTTCTTAACATATTTCATAGTAGTCTAATTCCATGGTAGGCCAATAGTAACCTACTCTTAATAATTTATTTTGCTAGCACCATTCCATTTGTATGAGCTCCGTAGACACCTTCGTGCACTTCTTTGATTTTTGGATGGACTCGGTTGAATTAAGATAACAAACAAGTTCCCTATCATAGCCATGATGATAGAGGGTGCCTCCAAGGAGGGTATAACAAGTTATTCTTTGGATTAGGTTCCTTTTTATCAGGATGGGAAATATTGGGTGGGAAGGTACCATCCTAGAGATAGTTGAAGATGGGTTCATACCATGGGGAAAAGGACCAACAACTTCACAAACCAAACATGACTCTGGCATGTCATATGTAGGAATCCATATATTTTCAAAAAAGAATGACATATCATTATTCCCTGGTGGAATACAAAAAAGGGAGCCTATTGTAGCCATAACGTCCGTATGTGGACTGATTTTGTGCTCTTGGGATTTTCTCAAAAGTAATGTGTATAAAATATTCCTTGAGAGTTTCCACCATTTTCTTATATGGGATGAGCTTATCATCTTTGAATTTGTATTCATCATTGACTTGCTTGATGATTAACTGTGAATCTCAATGAATTTTGAGCTATTGAATATTCCACTTAATAGCAAGTTTCATCCCGACGATGAGTGCCTCATACTTTACTATGTTATTGGTACATGGAAAACTCAGATCGAAAAGCTTGAGGAATGAAGTCCCTGAAGGTGTGATGAGTACAACACCGGACTATTGAACCATGAAAGGTGAATGATCCATCAAAATGTACTTGCCAAATGATGGATTCTTCAATATACAACATTGAGGTGTTTAATAGATCTAGACTCAATGGTTTTGTTCCAGGTAGAGGGGCTTCAACTAACTGATCTCGCAAACACCTGTCCTTTTACTAATTTCTAATGTACATATTCGATATCAAACTCACTTGAGTAGGATGATCCAATTAGCCATCCTACTAGTGAGTGTTGGTTTAGATAAAAGGTATTTCAGAGGTCAACTTTGGATATAAGCTTAGTTTTTTGTTTAATAGGTAATGGTGAAGCTTTTGAAAAGTTAAAAGACAACAACTAGGCAATATTTTTCAATCTAGGGATAATTGAGCTCATATGTAATCAAATTGCGACTGAGATAATAGACCACTTTTATTTTTGGTTCAAGTCATATTGAGCTAATAGTGCACCAATATAAAACGTGTGGCTGAGATGTACAATAACAAGGGCTCACCTGGGGTAGGTGGCATAAGGACAGGGGATTAACCAAATATTTCTTGAGTAAGTCAAAGGCTTGTTGGCACTCAGGACCCCAATGAAAGTCAACATATTTTTAAGCAAATGGGTAAATGGATGGCATTTATCCACAAGCTCGAAAATGAAATGGTAGATTGCTTGATTTTTTTCCCTACAAGGTGGAGTTGCTTGAATTTTTTAAGGTGGAGGCATTTTAGTGATAGTTATGAATTTGTTTGGATCTACCTTAATCCCTCTTCTGGATATAATGAATCCTAACAACTTTCCTGATAATACACCGAAGACACATTTCTTCAGATTTATCCTGACTTTGTAATCTCGAAGGCATTGAAAGATGTGCCTCAATATGTCTGGATGTTATTCTCTTATTCTGGACTTTCCTAGAATGTCATCAACATAGTCCTCCATAATGTCATTTATCATATCATGGAAGATCACGGTCATAGCCCTCGATAAGTTGCTCGGCATTTTTGAGACCGAATGGCATAACTTGGTAACAAAATGTCCCCCAAGGGGTTGTAAAGGTAGTCTTGTGTTGATCTTCTTCTATGATTTTGATCTGGTTGTAGCCAGAAAATCCATCCATGAGGGATAACATTTCATAGCCTGGTCAAATTGAATAATCATGTCGATATTGGGAAGAGGAAAATCATCTTTTGGGCATGCCTTGTTTATGTTCTATGAAATATGTACATATTCTGATACCAATTGGATTTTTTTTACACAGGAACTATGTTGGAGATCCATTTAAGTAATCAATAGGTAATAAAACTACTTTCCAACAATTTCTCTAGCTCTTCTTTAACCAAGAGAGGCAACACGTGGATGCATTTTCTAAGATTTTATTTGATGGGTTTTTCACGTATGCATGCACAACAAGTTTATGCACTACCAATGATGGATCCAAGCCCAGACATATCTATATAAGACCAAGAAAATATGTCTAAGAATTCTCGTAGAAGCATTACAAAAGTCTTATGTTCCTTTGTTGAGAGTGAAGCTCCCAATTTGACCATTTTAGGTTATCTTATGTTTTCGATATTGACATCAATGGTCTCCTCCACAAGCATCTTGGATGTATCCTCCATGTGCGTGTAGGATCGGGGGAGATTGAGATCTTCTTCCAAGGGCATCTCAATGATATTTTCACCCAGGTGTGGTCACTTTGTATGTCCATTGATTTTTTTACTTTTTTATCCACTAGCGCCTCAAAGAGGTTTTCACTATGTCTTGGACTTTCATTTTTGCCAAGGATTTTTAGAAGAAATTTTCCCTCACTTTATTTTAAATTTTTTGACCACACATCTTAGCCTCCTCCCTAAAATATGCACATGTGTCTAATTGATGAAGAAACCTTTCTTGTGATCACCGATTGGAAATGTTATCACGAATACCCATGAATTAATGATTAC
Source organism: Taxus wallichiana var. yunnanensis (assembly GCA_018340775.1). NCBI lineage: Eukaryota > Viridiplantae > Streptophyta > Pinopsida > Cupressales > Taxaceae > Taxus > Taxus wallichiana. The sequence continues at coordinate 851,645,210 of CM031234.1, forward strand.
CTCATCATTTTCAAAGATATCGATTAATGCATGAATTTTTTTGGTCCTAGTCAACAAGAGTGGGATGGACAAAGGTTTACCTGGGGAATGAAATGTGGAATAGAAGGGGATAAGGTAAGGATGGACAAATGTATCTAGGAAAAGGTTCGTAGAGGAAAGATCCTCGTATAGGCTATGACAAGAATCTTTCTCACTATCTAAATTAGAAGAGCTATCCTCATGCTCAGAAGTAGTATCGGTGTTTGAGGGTTGAGCCCCATATGGTCTAATTCGATTCCATATTTTCTATTTTGAAATGTGGAGTTGGAATAGGTTCTCTTATGCCTTGTTCATCTATACCACACCCATACCCATTATAGCCCATGGTGTACATCATTTTGCTAGGTATGGCATATTTTGGAGTTTGGTAGCAGGAAGCCTTTGTGCCTTCAGGGATCCAATTTGTGGGAGAATCCAACATTTTCTCTTCTACTAGAAGGCCACCAGGAAGAAATTTCTCAACAGTATAATTTTCTTGGGACCACTTATATTGGTAACTTGGTCTACCTCATGTCTTAGGTGATAAGGAGAGATTAGAGACATGGAGTGCCTGTTAAAGGTCATACTCTCTCCATAACCATAATCAATGACCTTCATCTCCCATGAAGAAAAGGGAGAAATGGATGTAGAATCATATTTATCACAAGAACTTAGTGTGTTTGGATCAACATAAGAAGCGATAAATTTGGTCTTAATTAGCACAACAATATCAACAGAAGGACATTCATAGGTTATACGAGAGAAGTATATGCAAGGCTCTATAATGTGCAAATGGCTCTGGATCTCCTTGAATAGTAATTTTTTCCTTTATATATACTTGATGCATTGATGGAAGTTTGATGGTATGGCTGCATGGCATGGATCCATGGGTGGCCAAGGAGCATGTTGTAGGGAAGTTCCAAGTCTAGGACATGGAACTTGGTGTCATGATATGTAGGCCCCACTTCCATAGGAAATACTATAGTACCAGTTGACTCATGTTCTACATTGTCATAGGTTGTGATGGTAATGATATGTGAATCTAGGTCTACCTATGTGTGCATCCCAATTGCTTAACTAGCTTCAAAGTATAAATGTTCAAACCAAACCTGTTGTCCACAAGCACCCTTTTTATCTTTTTGTGAGTAAAAATACTTCAATGTATATAGGGGAAAGTTATGTGTATGATCATCATGGGAATTTCATTTTGGCTAAAAGTAAGGTGTTCACTAGGAGCAAGATGTGTGACCACCACTTGGAGGTGCAAAGGATCAATATTTGTTGACACTCCTGACCCCTGAAGTGTTTTATAAAGGATGTCTTTATGAACATTTGATATCTTAAGAATATCTAAGATCGAGATCTTAGCAGTTGTCTTCTCAAGTTGTTCTAAGAGATCATATCGACCATCCTGAGGGGTAGGTAGAGGAGGTTCTAGAATCACAAGATGAGTGCATCATGTTTCCACAACACAATCACAAATTTTGATTCTTATAGTGTTTACATGCTCATTAGAGGAAAGAACACAACCAATAAGTGAATCAAATGGATTATTGGTTTTGGCGTAAACGTAGTTAGTAGCTTTGTATTTCTTGGAAGATTGACCCAGATCCGACTTCTTATCTTTTATTTATCATGTTTAGGGAAAGGTTCTTTATACATTCCTAAATTTTGATTAGGTGTTTGGTTAGGTTCAGGTGAATCAACCTCAATTTCTCCATTATCAATAAGATCCTGAATAAAATGTTTCAATTTTAGGCACTTGTCTATTTTGTGACCTTTGATGTGATGATACTCATAGTATTCATTTTCCCTATACCATGATGGTTTAGGTGCATCATCTGCAAAGGGAGTTGTGTTAGGATATTGAACCATGTTCACTACGTCCAACTATTTTAAGATCATGGACAAAGATTCCATGAGAGGAGTGAACACTCGATGTTTGATTATGGGTTGAATAGGTCCCTTAGTGAGTTTGAAAGGAGGACAATTTGAACTACTTGGATACATTTTGAATTAGTGATACCATCTCCTACGACATTTTTATTTTGTTAAATAATTTTGGTTTGTCTGTAGGTTTGGATGTGTGTTGATCATTTTAAAAAGGGTTTCAATGTCCCTTTAGCTATTAAATCCTTTTCAATTTGGCTTCCTTTTTCTATGACTTCTTCAAAGTTGTTGACATAATGCATTTGTAAATGGAAAGCAATGTCTGGATTTAAATTGGGTATGAAAATTCTAACCAATTTTTTTTGGAATTGAACAAGGGAAGCGGCTAGCTAACCCTCTCCATCATTGTAAGAAATTAGCAAAGGTCTCATTAGGTCTTTGTTTAGCACTACACAAGTCCAACATGGTAACATCACTTTCTACGTTGAATGAGAAATGGCATACAAATATTTCTACTAATTTAGGCCATGTAAAGATAGACCCCTTTAGGTATGTGAAGAAACCATTCTAAAGCTTGACCCCTAGACTATGTGGGAATAAGCATATAAGGTAGTTGTCATTGTAGGCTACTTCTTGGCATGCCATGTAGAAGTCTTTGACGTGATCATGGGTCACCTTTACCTTTGTACTTATCAAATTTTGGGCAATCAAAATTTTTAGGGAATGGTGTACATAGCATAGCTTTGTCAAAGGGGTAAGGACATAGCTCTTCGTATTGGTACTTTTTACTATGCCCAATATTTCTTTCTTGAAGGCTTGTGAGTATATTTTCATGGATTATAACTCTTGTGTGAAGAGTTGATCTTTGGTAGGGGAAGCTGGCATGTATACCCGACTATATTTTGATGTTTCACCCCCTTGATTTTTAGTGTGAAGTTCACTATTCTTGGCCTTAGGTTTTTCTTGATGTGCGTCTTTGTTCATGTCTTTACGCACATGGGAAGCCAAATTAGCTAATTGTCTACTAAGGACTTGTATTTGTTGTTGTATAGTGACTTCATCATTTTTAGGTCCTTCTTGGTTTTCATGTGGAGGGAGGTTTTTCTATGTGCTCATGTTCCACTCTAACTTTGTGGGGTATTTTGATAAGTGGTAATTTATAACCGCATGTTGTCATTTTGAGGGTTTGAAGTAGAATCTTGTCCCTATTTTAAAATGTCATCTATGTCAATAAGGGGGACGTTGTGCCTCTTCTTCCTCATGGATGTTGTTGGTAGGTGGAACAAATTCATGTTCACGTGGAATTTTGGCACCTAATTCTACAACTCATGCAAGTACTCTATCCTTGTTGAGAAAAAGGAATTCATCCAAATGAGCAGGGTCAAACTTGAAATCACCCGTGGTGATTCTAATTCATCACCACTATGATCAATCATGTCCTCTATTTCCTTTTTTGTAGAGAAGAGGGGTCCTAAATTGTGACCAATGAAAGGATTTGATCCTTCTTGTTAGATGTTTCCCATTCTAGTTTTTTAGATGCCATCCTTGTTATAGGGGGCATAAAAGGAGTTTTTACAAAGGTTTTTTTCAAATGTGATCAAGGATACAACAAACCTAAGTAAAAACCTAGAACATGATGATCGTAAAGGTCAAAAATAATGTCAAAATGGTCAAAGAATAATGAATGGTAAAGAATCAAGGGATCAAATAGGATTTTCCTAGAAAAATAAGTCAATATGATGAACAATCAAAAGGAAAAATCACACAAGTTTGGTAAACCAATCCAATCTACAAGAACTACTCCCTATGTAAATGTGTCTCAATGATAGTTTAGGCACAAGATGATCAACACAATGTCAACACTTAAGTCAAGTTTAAAATAAACAAGGATGTAAGTATTAACAAGGGGTTGAAATGACTTCGACTCAAAGTATATTATAACCAATTTAGATACAAACAAGGCCTAAATCCCAAAAAGTGGAAGTTACAAATGTGAGTAATGTAACAATACCACTTAAATACGTTAATCAAGATTTGTGGAAAAACAAGATATTAGTATCAAAATAATATTGATATGACATGAACAATGTAACAACACTTTTCAAGGTTGAGGAAATGTTTGGAAGGAGAAAAGGTCAAAGTATACCAAGGAGTTGTTAAAGTGTGAGCAATGTAATGGTACAATCTAGACACTTAAATCAAGTTTACGAGAAACAAGATGTAAGTATCAAAATTGTATCAAGACAATGCAAGAAAAGTAACACCTCAAGGGAAGATCGATGATGAAGAAAGCCTAACTACGATGAAATGTCTTAATGTGGGTATCAAGACAATGGCTATCAAGATATGAAGATGTACCAACACACTTTCAACACTTACTATCATAGTCACAGCAAGGAAGGATGTAAATGGGTCAAAAGTGGTGGACACAATCTTAATAGTACTACACTATGTATGTATTCCTCTTTTGATCCCAAAAATATCAACAAGAAAACAAAGGAGTAGACCAAGTGGTGATGAAAAAACTAGGTGTAACTTTGGAAAAGTTTCACCTTGTCTTATGACAAGTGAAAAACTAAGACAAAGTAAAACTTCAAAAATTTTGTGATGAATTTCACATGGATCAAACTTTATGGACTCTCCCCTTGTTTGACTAACAAGGTTTTGACTCCAAAAAATTTGTCACTTTGTGAGAGCTCTTTGAAACACAATTGGTTTTAGTAAAGTTACCTCTATGTAAAATGGCTTCCTATTAGTTCACTCTCTAGGTGTCACAAATTATCTCTCTGCAAGCATGGTTTTCCAAGGAAGTCACACTGACTAAACCAAGGAGTATCCCAAATTTAATTTACCCCCTTCGATACAATGAGCAAAAAATTACATTCATTTGTATCTCATTGGGGTCGCGTGAAGATAATTTTGACTCTAATCTCACAAAGGCATACTAGTCAAGTGGTAAGCGGAGCGCTTCCCATTTCATTCAATGTTCCCTCAAGGTGTGAACTACTTTGGGGTTCTAGGGGCATCCTTATGGGTTATATGGCTTATGCCAAGGCACTTCCCCTAGTTCAAAGTGGATGAGCCATAACTCTTAACAGAAACCTACAAATACAATGTTTTGAATAGTGGTGTGTTTTTTATCTTTTAGCTTAGTGTGGTTTTATACACCATTGGAAACCTATAACAAACTATATTAGTATTGGTTTAGATCTTGATTCTTTGAAAAGTGAATTTTGGTCCTACACGTGAAATATTAGTAGTTCTCCAAAAATATCAAATCATCATAAAAGAGGATTTAAGTGTTGTTTTTATTCCCAAGATCACCTAAAAGGTGTGAGGGAAGAGCATACACAACACAAAAACCCAACTATAATGAAAATGGAAAATACTTGTGAAATCAAAGTACAAGGCAACTCATTTTATCCGATTTTTGTTCATTCCCTTAACCAAGAATTTTAATGAAGTGTTTTTAAAGAAAATTGAAACAAGACTTAGAGCTATTTCTGATTCCCAAGATCACCTAAAAGGTGTGAGGGAAGAGCATACATAACTCTTAGTCTAACAAGTGAAAGCACAACCTTCATTAACATTCATCAAACAAGTAAGAAAAGACATGATTAAAAACACCTACAAATAGAGGTTAGCACTAAAAACCTACAAAATATGTTAGAAATATTCAAGATCAAATCATGTAAACTTTAAAAATAGAGCCAAATTTTAACTGATCACACTTGTGGCCCTTTCAACACTAGTGTGGCCCTAAAAAAATATACATGGCCTAAGAAACAACGGTTATGTGGCCTGTGAAAAATAGTAGATAATGAAACACATACACGGCTAGAGAAACACCTACGTGGCCCTAATAACACATACATGGATCACCACAATATACACAAATTTGAGAGGAAAAACATACGCGGACATAACATAGAGCTACACCTATGTGGGTAGATAAGCACCTACATATCCCTAATGACATATACGCGGACTTGGAAAAGGAGCACATACATCCAGAAGATAGTGTAAAGGAAACGCAACTAAAGAAATAAATATGTGGGAGAAGTCACACCAACATGGAAGGGAAATAGAGAGGAAACCAACACAACACATACACAACCCTAATGACACATACACAGCTCTCTCAACACTCTCACACGTGGGTACCTAGAATGATGTCAGGAATACAGAAATATGACATAGACAAACTCAAAAAGGTCAATTTTTACTATCTTAGCCCAAAATTAACAACAACCCATCTCCTTTAAACCTACAAAAGAGACTCAACACATGTAAATTTAGAAAAATACATCAAGGAATTCAAGTTATTTAACATGTGCATAATAAGGGTTAGCCAAAATTGAGATAAAAATAACAAAACTTGACATCAAATGCTAAGGAAAATGGAGTAAGTCCCACTGGGCATGTCATATGTGTTCATATATAAATTTCATTACTAATATAAAGAAGCTAACACCTAGTAGCTTAAAGCAATAATAAAACCTACTATAGAACCATCAAGATAAGAGCTTATGAGAAACAACTTCTTCAATGCATGAATAATATCAAACTAAATGCTAAGCTATTTCTTACTCTTTAAGATTGCTAACTAATAAATGAACCTATTTAGATCACTTTAGCAATCAAAATGGGGTTGTTTCCTCAAGATTTGAAGATGAGATCTCACCAAGAAATGGATACAAGGCCATTTTTGGATCTTCCCATGCTCTTCAATTTAAGAGAATGGATGCAAGATGGAGAAGCTATTTCCAACAATGGAGAATGGCTCAAGATAAAAATGCCTATAGTTTACTCTAGGGAAAATAAGGTGTAAGAAGAAAGGGTAGGAGGAGGGTTATTTATATAACCCTCATGTTGGAGATAAATTTTGCAACTTGGTGCATGTGGGATAAGGGTAAAACAAGATTAGGAATGGATAAGGTTGATTTAGAAAAGGTAACCTTGATTTAGAAAGTGTTTAATTTATCATTAGTGACTCATGGGAGTTGAGGGTGTTTTAATTAATCAAGTGTGATTAATTAATAGGTAGATGTAAGCTTATAGAAGTTGATTAGAGGATAATTAGTATGATTGAGGATATAAGAGAGGAATTTGATCCAATAAATGATGATTTATTAAATTAGGGTTACGAGCATAATTAATTAGCCTAAGTAGAAGCGAACACTAATTAACGAAAGGTCGTTAATCAACATCTTGAGTGATAGGAAGGATAATTAATTAGTGAAATGTAATTAATTAACGTGGATAGATACATAATGGTGGTTTATTGACGAAGTCTCATCAATTTACAGGAAAGAGGATAATTAGTGCAATTTAAATATTAAAACTGTGTAAGAGGATTTTAGGTGTCTACATTCATTACCAAAAGGACACAGATTTAATTCTTGAAAAATAAATCAGAAAAAATTGAGGTATTTAAACAATTTGAGGCCATGGTTGAGAAACATAGCGACCATTATATAAATACATTGAGAATATATAGAGGGGAAGAGTATATATCAAATGAGTTTTTAAACTTCTGTAAAGAACATGGGATCAAGAAACAATTCACAACAAGGTATACACCTCAGAAAAATGGTGTAGCAGAGAGGAAGAATAGAACCATTCAATAAATGGAAAGGATCATGTTGAAATCAAGAGGATTGTCCGATGAATTATGGGTAGAAGTAGTTGGGACAACAATATATTTGTTGAATAGATGTCCTACAAAGAGTGTGAGGAAAAAAATACCTCAAGAAGCATGGAGTGGAAGAAAACCAAGTGTTGAAAACTTGAGAGTTTTTGGATGTGTGGAATATGCACATGTGCCAAAGAAAAGAATATCAAAATGGGATAACAAAGGAGAGAAGTGCATTTTTATTGGATATAGTGAGCAATATAAAGCTTACAAATTGTATAATCCAATCACAAAGGAAATGATAATCAACTAAGATGTTCAATTCATTGAGGAAGCATCTATGGAATATGTACAAGTAGTGGAGTAGCCACAAACAAATGTAAATGCACCTATCATTTTTCTTGAACCAACAAAAGAAAGAGAAAACAATGTACCAATTTGGACACCCATTTCACAAAGGGGTGAATATTCTAATGGCAGCAGCCAACAAAACATGTAAGGACCAGAAAATGAAGCATCTTCATCATCATCAAACTCATTGTAGCAGCAAGGAAGAATGAGGAATGTTCAAGAGATCTATGACCAGTTAAGGTATGAATAAAATGAAGATGAAATGATTAATTTTTCTTTATTTTCACAAGTTGATCCAATTTATTATGAAGAATAAATTAAAGATAATAAATGGTGTGAAGCAATGGATGAAGAAATGCATGCAATTGAGAATAATCAAACATGGGAGTTAGTAGATCTTCCTGAAGGAAAGAAAGTTATTGGAGTCAAGTGGGTTTATAAAACCAAAACTACTCCCAAAGGAAAAATTGAAAGACACAAGGAAAGATTAGTTTTTAAAGGCTATAAACAAAAGCTTGGACATGATTATAAAGAGAAATTTTCTCCACTCGCAAGACTAGAAACTGTGAGAACAATCATTTCCACAGTTTTTCATCATTAGTAGAAGGTCTATCAAATGGATGTAAAATCAGATTTTCTTAATGGAGTGTTAGAAGAAAAAGTGTATGTGGGCCAGCCACGTGGTTATGAAATCTCAGGGAATGAAAGAAAAGTGTACAAGCTGAAAATAGATTTGTATGGTTTGAAACAAGCACCAAGAGATTAGTATAGTAGGATAGATTCCTATTTGATTAGTAATGGATTTAACAAAATAGTGATCCCAAAATCTACATCAAAGTAAATAATGGTGAGATTTTAATTATTTTTTGTATGTAGATGATCTAATTTTTACTGGAAATTCAAACAAAGCAATTGATCAATTTAAATTAGCCATGAAGAAGGAATTTGAGATGAATGATTTGGGATTGTTGAAGTATTTTTTAGCATTGAAGTTAAGCAAACAAAACAGGGCATATTTGTTTCTCAAGAAAAGTATGGATTTTTTTGTAAAGATTCAAAATGTTGGACGGTAAACCAACATCTAAACCATCGAGAGATAAGTCTGAAATTAACAAAATATGATTGCAGCAGCAATGTGGATCCTACAAGGTACAAAATCATAGTAGGAAGCTTGATGTATTTAACTACAACAAGACCAAACATTATGTATGTAGTTATTTTGATTTCAGATTTATGGAGACACTAAAAGAGTCTCATTTGCAAGCAATAAAACAAATACTGAGGTATGTGAATGGAACAAAGAATTTTGGAATTTTATATGTTGTTGATAATGATTTCAAATTAGTTGGATACACAGATAGTGATTGGGCAGGTAGCCTTGATGATAGAAAGAACACATCTGGATATGTGTTCAATGTTGGATTAGGAGCCATTTCATGGGCTTCAAAGAAACATTTTGTAGTTTCTTTGTCTGCTTGCTACGAAAAAAGTATATTGTAGAAAACTCAACCTCTTTTCAGATGATATAGTTAAAAATAATCCTCTCAAATTTGCATGAAAATAAACATGGATGTTCTTTGATTTTTTGTAATAATATGTCTTCAATTGCATTATCTAAAAATCTAGTTTTTATGGCAAAGGAAAACATATTGCAATCAAATATCACTTCATTTGTGAATTGGTTGAAAAAGGTGAAATGGAGCTAAAATTTTGTAGGTCAGAGAAACAACTAGCTGATATTTTTATGAAACCTCTCACAAATGAAGGGTTTGAGTGTTTGAGGACAAGTCTGGGTGTCATAGATGGACTATACAACTCCAAAGATTAATTATCATTTTTTTGTTTGGCTCGAGAGGAGTGTCATAATTTAATGATTTTAATCTTGAGCCCCTCTCAAAATTTTAAACATGTTATGTCGCTTCCCCACCTTCATCATGAAAAACATTAAATTAATTTTGTTGTTGAAGTTTTAAACACCCCCGCCAACCACCTGCCACATGGAGGCATTCTATGGTCTTTCCTCCTCTCTCCTCCCATGAGACATCAAAATACAAAGATTAATTAGTGTTGAAGAATATTTCAGTCCGGTTTTAATAGTTGGCTATGCTTTTTTAATGTGTGCCCAAATATATATATATATATATATATTCTCAATAATATTTATATTTTTGGGCATGTTTTTCAGGTAAAAATAGAAAAGGAGAGTATATATTTTCATATATACATAAATGTTTTAAATTATATAAAATTGTAAAGGGGGTATATAAAATATATGCGAGGAGCATATAAATACATTCTTAGCATAAAATATAGATTAGAGATAAGAGTAGCAACTTGAAGGAGATAGAGAAAAGAAGATAGAGAGAGGGAAAATAGATGTGCAACAACACATAGAAGAAAAGGAGAATACAAAGAAGAAGAAAAATACATGAAAGGGGAATATTTTGTAAATAGAAATGTGCAACAACATAGAGAATTTTTTATAAGAAAATGAAAAAAATAAATTGGACACAAGAAGAGAAACTAAAGGAAAACAAAGTAGAAACTCTGTAATTGTATGAAGTTTTTTGAATTAATATAATATATATTTTGTGTGTGTTTTTTTGTGTTTATGGTTATGTCTTACCCTTATTGGTTGCATTTGGCACTATATGTTTCCAACACTTTAGTGAGGGAATTCCTCTCACCTATGATGTCTATTGAGTGTAAGAAAATATTTAATGCTCAAGTCTCTATATCTCGATGCCATAGATGTGTAGGATCTATAACTTTTTCAACAAGAGCTTGATTGTTTTGTAAACAAAATCAAGACATAACACATTTCCTACTCCAAAATATCTTGCAAAAATCTTCAAGCTTCTTGACTTGTGTCATATGAGACACATAATTTTACCTCATTTACAAAAAAATTAAACCTTAAATTTGTGATCAAGTGGTTGAATTACAAACAATAGGTTTTTTTGTTAGTCTTGTTAAATAATATACTTAAGTTATATTTAGTGTTCTACGAGGACATGGCCCCCCTTAAATTTTGACATTTTTGGGAACAAGGACATCCTAGAGACTTGGGGACACCTGATAAACACCCCCTCACCATACTACCACCGTCAAAGTGATTCGGGAGATGTCCCTGAGATGTTTCCTTGGAGGGCATTTTTGTCAAAGAGGGGACCTTTGCAGGACTTTAGAGCATCCTCGAAACTTTGAGGAAACTTGACAAGTGCCTTGATAGTCTCAGAAATCGGTAGCCCCCTCCCAAAATTTTACGTTTTTGGGGACGGGGATGTCTAAGTGACTTAGGTATGCCTAAGGAATGTCCCTCTATTATACCACCTTTGTAACCAACATGAATTTTGATGTTTGTGGGGTTGAGGATGTCCACTTGGGGACACTTGGGAAACATCCCTCCACCGTACCACCACCACCACCACAAGTCGGGGGAATTTCCCTAAAGAAGGGATGTTTTTGTCAAAGAGAGGAACTTTGTGGGACTTATAAATGTCCCCAAAACTTTGAGGAAACTTTCCCAAGTCTCATGAAAATTTTAGAAGCTTTGCAAATGTCCCTTGTTCCAAAAACACCAAAAATTAATTTTTAAAAAATTAAAAACATTTTTTAGATGTTTATGCCCCCAATTCTAAGCCTAATGGTTTGTGGGGCCCCACCCACAATTTATTCTCTCAAAAAAACTATAAATTAACCTCATACCCTCATTGCAAATCAATATTAAAGATTGAAAACATTGAGCAAGGCACTACAAGTGCAAGAGTGAGAAAAAGAAGGAAACAAGTGCAAGAGTGACAACAAGAAAGGCAATGAGAGTGAGAGTATAAGAGTATTAAAAAGAGGGAGAACAATAATAAGAGGAAGAGCAAGTGCCGAATCTTCATTCATTAACCATTTCAAGTTTCAACACATTCATCAAGCCAGAAGCCCTCAAGCCTTCAAGGTAAGCCATGGCCCATGGCCCTTCATATTTTGGAGGAGCTTTACCTCAAGGAGTCTAATAATTTGAGTGATGAGGAGTTTGGTGTGGAATTTGGGGATGATTTTTATTAGAGGAATCGGGCCTTTGACCGATTGTATTTGAAATTTGGATGTAATCTTCATTTTGAATAAAAATATGATATAAATATTAATATATTAATATTCAACATTTTCATTGTTCAATGCAATGTATTTATTGTTTCAAAGTTTCATTTGTTATCCATTGTACTTATTTTATAACTAATTTTTCAAGTACTATATATATTTGCTTTGTCATCCCCCACCATCCCCATGTTCCCTGTTTAGAGATTGCGTGGAGTTATGGTTATTTTACAACCATGGTTATCTAAAGGTAAAGAAGTAAAGAATGGTTTCCTCTCTAGTTTGTGCAATATACACATAATCCTTTTCATAATGATTTTTTTCCTTTGGAAATTTTGTTGTGTTGGTGCTCTTTAGAAGGTTTCTTACAATTGTGTGAGTTTTGGGGCTTTAGAATTGGGTATTGACTTACTTTTGGTCATTCATGGGCATTGGTATAATTTCTTTCTTTTCTTTCTTCCTTCCTCTCTACCTCCACTCATCTTCATACCCCATCCTTCTGTCTTTCAAAAAGAAAAATGTGTTTTCCATTCATACCAAGCCTCCTTAAATGCACTACTCTCTAACCTGAAACATTCATTGTACCAAAACCTCCTACACTTGTGAGTTGAAGACCAAGAGAGGTCATTAAGAATTTGATGTTAAATATAAACTGAATAGGGTGAAGTGTAATGGAGTGGATGTTCTATCAGCCATGAGAGCACAAGTTGAAGTAAAATGTTGCTAGTTTATAGGGCCAAAATCTCTCATGATTAATTCTAATTAACTAAGTATACTAAGTGAAAATGGAGGCTACCACATAATGGAGTGGAAAAATAGACTACCATAGAGGGGATACTAAGAAACTATCATTTTTAGGTTCATGGTCTTGAAACTCTAGGAAATATTGGATTATGTCATATGTTATGCCTCTAGCATCCAAGAAAAACTTGCTAATAAATTTATTTGTAGCTTCATGCAACCTCTAAAAAAATTCTTAGCAATTGCTATGTTAAGTCGACCTTTTTTCTTAGATATTGAATACCCTTATAAGTTTTGTATATTTCTTTACATGGTTTCAAAATTGAGGAGTTGTTTATATATGTGTTTGAAGGTGTCATGGTATACTCTTGGTAGAAAGTGGCCTAGATCGGGAGGATGAATCAAGTAACCTTTTTATGTATTTTCTTGTACCACCATGGCTGAAGCCTATGTTTTTGTATATCAAGATAACTCAATTAAGGATGGTGAAAATAAATCATTCTAAAGCAAGGAGTGCATAATGCATGTTGTAATCAGAATGGCAAGTATAATTAGGGTAGTAAAAAGTACCAGTAGTGATAATATTAATAGGAATAGAAAAATTAATTGGGAGGGTTATGGAGGCTCCTTTATAAACGCTAAAGCAAAAATAAAACCAGACATAACTATAACCAAAATAGTAGAAAAAATAATACTAGGGCTAAAATTTAATCATCCCAGCCTTTAAAAATTCCCTATAAACTACAACCAAACCTTATAAAAACAAGAGAGACTCAACCACAATAGTAGATAATATGTTTAGCCTATGAAAGTGCTCAACTTGAATAAACACAGGTTGCGGGAAACACCAAAGGGCCTACCATTTCCATGTATGAACATACCTGAAATTTCACTTAATTATGTAAAAAACAAATAGTCAAAACAAAAATTAGAAACAACTAAAACATTGATTCCAAAAATCCAGTATATATATAAAATAAAAATTTAAAAAATTTAAGATATGGACACTTACTTTTACTTTAAGTTATATTTCATTTATATATTTCAGGATGTTTGAAAATGGTTTTGGACATCTAGGAACTACAATGAAAATTCTAGGTTTTGAAGCGTCCTATCAAATTTTGAGACCATGTTGGGCCCCTAAAATATTGACTAAGTGCACCAAGACACGGGGTGCGCAAGAGGCCTAGGTTGAAGGATGGGTGCACAAGAATAAGGTGCGTAAGGAAGGGTTTGAGAAGGCCCATGGTGCACGCCCACAAGACAAGGTCTCGGGACTTAGCCATATTTGGTGTATCGGGTAGGACACAAAAGCACAACCAAACCTGTGCATGCGGAGTGGATAAGGTTCTAACCTGGTGACAGTTGGCCTAGGAAGGAATATGACCCTGTGTTGGAAGCTTCTAGAAGACCATCATGGCAAAAAGTGGAGAGCTCAGGCCTAGAGGAGCATGCTCCCATAGAGGACCACATTCAGACACTTGGTAATGGATCTGAGGCCGTAGAAGGATGAGTTGGCACTTTGGGATGCCTATATATACAAGTGCCCATAGAAGAAAAGGGGATAATTGGATAATCGAGAAAGAGATGATGGTTAGAGAGATCAAGAGAGAGTGGAGCTCTACAGAAATGCCACAAGGAACTCTATTTGGGTTGGGTAGATAAGATATAGGAAAAGGATGTATCAAGGGCTTGGGTTATAAAATTTCTTTTGAGAGCTAAATGATATGGATCTTGTTATGATGCATGACTTTGGTCTACCTTTCTACAATGCTCTGTAATGAATCTAATGAATGTAATGAGGTTACCAGTTTATATGAATATGATCAGTAATGATTCTGGTGCATTTACATATCTTCATGGTTCTATTTTATGCATGTTTATGGAATGAGTTTGAATCCTTGTGCATTTCCTTTCTATTTTGATTCAATTCTTAATTTATTAAGTACTTTTCATGTCTGGAATGACTGCATTGATCTAGAAGCCATTTTGAGCTCTATGATGCTTGCATGTCTCATTTCCACTCACTTCCTTTAATTTTGGATCATAGATGATGTTTTCCCACTCAACTCACATAAAAGAGAGACTCGGCACCCTCGCATTCCTCGAGTGAGCACCCAGCTTCCTACTGGGTGATAGGCCAATGCGCATGGCATTTCCTTGTTCTTTGGTGGGTACAAAATGACTACATATTGGTTCCATTACTGGACCCTATTTTCAAAGTTATAGGGGAAATGACATACATCATGATCTGTGCAATGAGTGATGATAGATCATTTAACCTTGGAAAGTATTGAAACATGGTTTAAAAGCACGAAGGATGAATTTTCTCAGAGATTCAACACTGGACCTAAGTTTGATGCATGTAGATGGGTAGAAGAGAACCTCTACCATGATTTGTATGAAACTTTTTTTATTGCTTCCTAGTAGAATTGTATGAATGGATCTCGACATATACGTTTAGATCAAGCTGGTATTATAGATCACATGTGTGGACCCAAAAAGAATAGCAGAGGCTGCAATATGTAGATCTGACATGGACTCATGTTGTGGATCATTGGTGGAAAGGAGTACTGGCTAGCTACACTCTAGAGTATGCCATTTATACATATTATTATCCAGAGAAGTTGATGAGTTTGAGTTTCTAGGGGATCCCAGAGGATCATTTCTACATGTTATCCCTTTAAAAATGAAGATCTTGATTTTTACCTTTAGTTTAGAGGCATTTTTAATGGCCGGCTAAATCATTCTGAGCACTGGGTGAGGAAGCTAGGGTGGAGGAAGATGGAAGATATTGCGATGAAGAAAGAAAGGGAGGAGATACGACTCAAGTATTGTGAAGCACGTGAAAGGGAGATTTCTAGACAACGTGAGGTTGCAGGTGTGATGGATATATGGAGGAAAATGTTGCGGGAAGGATTTGAGGTTCACGTCAGAGGAGGACGTGGAACACGAGAAATATGTGTTACCCCATCTTGGCAAGCGCATAAGAGAGACCCCTTGATTTTGATGAGAGTTCATCACGTGGAGAGAGAAGAGTCATTGGCATGCATCTAAACCCACCTAGTGACCAAACCTTGGTGCTTGGTTTTCTAGATCAAGGGGAGAATATTGTTAGCCTAGTTGGTATCAATGGAAGTGACCGATCTGCACCCAAGAGATATAATTTCTCATTTGGGACTTCTATGGCTATGGCTGCACATACCATTCCAGTGTTAGGAGGAATTTTCAAGAAAGGTATAGATACAAAGCTTTTGGTCTCACATCTGGGAGTGGCACGGGGTACACTATTGGTAGTGGGGAATTATCACAGACCATCGGTGTGTAGTTCAGTGGAACTGTGGGGACCCTTGGCACAACCACTACATGACTGGACTGGTGGATCTTGGGGTCGGGAGGAATAGGATCTAGTGGATTTGGGGGTTAAGAGGAATAAGACTTGGTGGATCTAATGGGTCGGGATGTATAGGAATTGGTGGATCCGGTAGATCAGTGGGGAGTGGAGCGATCTGGTGGAAACAGGAGGAAACACCGGAGGAAACCAAGGCTCTGGCTTAGGGGGACATGGGCCCTAGCCACCTCCTCAAGTCTTGTTTGAGATGTCTTTACATTTTCCAGATTACAGAGGTACTGAAGATGCTATAGAGCATGTTCAAAAGTGTGAGCTGTTATGGCACGCAAAAGGAATCACTAGCCCAGAAGAAGGTAAGCTAGTTTGTAATGACATTGCAAGGAACATGCATAGCTGGTATAGGAAATATGACCCTCATCAAATAGTGGTGGATTATACTGCTTTAAAGAACACCTTTTGGAAAAATTCCACATTCTTGAATTGGAATAAAAGAGCATTAAAGCCCTAAAGGAGATTCAATAAGGAATGGCGAGAGAGTGTGTAGGAGTATGACGCGTAGTTTAAGACTCTCTTGTAAAAATTGTCATATGACATTCACCCTTCACAACATGCTCAATGGTTTGTTGGGGGTTGATAACACCTTTTAGAAGAGATTTATCTCATAAGACTTTCATCAGACCCATGTGAGGCGTTAGAAGCTACTCTACATGCCATGAATTTGTTGAAGTGTTGATATCTTGGTGTTAGCCCGTTCTGGAAGCTCAAATCACCACTATGGCTAAGAAGCTGGAGAAGTTATCTGTGAACTCAACCCATGAGACTCACAATGGTATATGGTGTATAGATTGTGAAGTAGAGGGGCATGTCAAGGATAGTTTCCCTCGGAGGATAGTACGCGCCATAGTGATGGGTGTGTGGATTTGTCATGGGGACCATGATGTAAGTATATGTCCCTTGTTACAGCGTGTCATGTGGAAGAATGTGTCTTACTACTGTAAGATCTACACCTCTATAACCCATGATACTAAGGATTGTAGGCTTATTGACAAGATCCATGAGGCCATTGATCTCGGTGTGTGCTAGACTATCCTCTTGCTAGTAGTTCTAAGGGTGATGATCACCGTTATGAGGAGCACGTAGATGGAGGCACGCATAGAAGGGGATATTGCGGAGGATTTTGTGGTCATGGTAACTGTGGAGGAGGAAGGAGTGAGTTCCGTGTGGAACCTATTTTAATTATGGGTCTATAGACCACTACAAGTTCCAAGACTTATTGTAGTGCTCATGGTGTGAGAAGAAGAACAAGTATGAGGAATGCCCTGAGTTGTTTGAGCACATGAATCAACAACACCGAGAAAGACAAGGGTGCTGCAATGGTAAGCATTAAGAAGGATGACACACAATGGATGCCACAGAGTGACACGTGATGTAGGCTTGGAACTTGTTATGGTAACAACAAGAGAAGAGGCCACACACACGTAAAGGAAATACCAAGGCGAGAGAACCTAGTTTCAAGGGAACAAGTGGTACATGAAAAGTACCCAAACCTTGCTCATCAAAAGGAGGTATACCAAGAGACCATGGACATCATTCAGAGTTTACAAGGAGAAATCTAGTGTCTAAAAGAGCATTTTAGGAGGGAGGAGAAAGGAAGGAAGGTTGAGGTGCCAAAGGATGACCCAAATGAGGTCAAGGAAGTATGTAAAATTCTTAGGCAAGAGAATATTATTCCCTTGCTAGGAGAATGGCTGAGAGAGAAGGTACCACACGTGCGGAGGAGAGTGTGAGAGGAAGGTCTTGCATGTAAACCTTACCCTCACAGCCTTGACTATGATAAGGAGATCACATTAGATGTAGTCATGGATGGATGGATCCTTAGTAATATCCTCATTGACACAGGCATGAAGGTCAATGTTCTTACCTTGGATGCATGGCATTAGATGGGAATACCTACATTACAACCATCTTCAAATGTGTTGTATATGGAAAAAAAACAAAGGCAATGCCCATCGGTGTCTTAAAGGATGCAACCATCACCATTCAAGGAGCTAAGTTTACTGGGGACTTGAAGTCTTGGCACTTGCCGAGGTAGACAATTTCCTAGCATTACTTGGGCGCCCATGGTGCTATAAGAACAATGTGGATCTTTGGTTCAACAAGGGATACATAAGCTTTGAAAATAAGGAGGAACGGGTCATCATACCCCTAGCTGATGGAAAATCAACACCCTATACTAAACCTTTGGGAGAAGAGGTCCTGGATAGAATATATGTGCACTCAATTAGGGATCCAGAGATAATTCATCCCACGAAGGAGTTATCCAGTTTGAGGATGCTCAGTCCCTAAGTGACACCACCAATATAGCGTGTGATAATTGGGTGCATGGAACCTATGAGTTAATTGGACGAAATTTGAGAGGATTGGTGACAAAGGTGACAAAGGCACATATAGTTCGATGCCTAGGAGGAAAGGAGCTACCTAAGTATTTAAGAGGAGCCTTCCTGAGGTCTTTTTTACAGGAGATGGAAGCTCAGTGGAAGGAGGAAAATGAATGAAGAGGGATGTTAGTTTATGTCCTTCTTAGAACTATTGCACTGGTGGGCTACACATCAGGAGAACCTCTTGGAATGGCGTGAGGTGATAATTTACCTCTCTATCCAGTTCTCTAGAAGCAACGCACCCACTACCATCAAAGATTATCATGGTAAGGAACCCACCTCTTTCCATATCCAGGATTGTGAGAGGGTCTGGAGAGAAGGTGCGAAGGATTTACCACCATCCCTATGGGTACACAAACTATATTCTACATTACAAGGTTATGCGTGCATGGTACATTCATTTTGAGACATACCGCTAGACAGGGAATTGACAAGAGTTGGTGTCTGATCTCATTTAAACATTTGAGTACCAGAGTACAAAACCATTAATGGATGAGGAATTATAGGTTATCAAGTGCCTTACCATTGGGGATAGTGCCATGATGAAAGATAGGCTATTGGACTTGCTAGCTGAACCCGGCCTAGAGGCACACTTTGAGATGAAGAAGAAAGAAGAAATATTGTTTGAGTGTGCATGTATGGAAAAGGAAAAAGGGAAGTTGGTGTATGTTATTGATGGGGAAGAAGTGGAAAAATTGGATGTTGACCATTCTGTAGGGACGTGCGAGGTGGTAGACAATGCTGATGAATGAGTGTGTGCCTATCATGAGCCTTTAAAGACAAATAAGGTTAACATCGGCTCAAAAGAAGAGCCTAAAGAGGCTATCATCGAAGACTATTGGTTGGAGAAGGAAGTCTCTAAGATCATTGATCTTTTACGTGATTTTGAGGATTTATTCCCGTGTGGGTATCATGAACTCAAATGTGTTCACCATTCCTTGGGGAAATGAGAATTAAGTTGAAGGAGGGTACACGCTTGGTCTAGAAGAGACCATACTGAATGAATCCTAACCTGTGCGTGAAGGTCAAGGAAGAAATAGACAAGATGATAGCGTCGGGCATTATTGAAGTTGTTGAAGAGTTAGAGTGGATAAGTCCAATGGTAATTAACATCAAGAAGGATGGAAGGATAAGGATCTGTGTGTTGATTACAGGACCTAAATGTAGTGTGTATCATTGATCCTTTCCCAACCCCTTTTACTGAATAAATCTTAGAGGGAGTGGCAGGGCACGAGGTCTATTCTTTCATAGATGGATTCTCGGGCTATCACCAAGTAAGGATCATGAAGGAGGACCAAAGGAAGATAAATTTCACCACTGAGTGGGGAATTTTTTCCTATACGGTCATGCCATTTGGATTAAAGAATGCACCTATTGTGTTCTTGCGCATTGTGGTACAAGCTTTCTAGGATTTTATCCATAAATTCCTTCAAGTCTACCTGGATGATTAGATAGTATATGGGTTAGTGAAGGACCATTGTGACAACTTAAGGATGATGTTTGAAAGGTGTCGCGTAGTTGAGGATATCCCTCAACATTAAGAAATGTGTCTTTACTACCCCATTTGGAACATTATTGGGGCACATCATATGTAAGGAGGGCCTACTAGTAGATCCCACAAAAGTTGCAGTAATTGTGGGATTGAGGGAGCCTACTAGTCAAAGCGTAGTGCATGGATTTCTTGGGCATATAGGGTACTATAGGAAGTTCATCAAGGGATATGCCAAGATCGCTGTGCCTTTAGAAGAGTTACTTAGACATAAGAGTGCCTTTCATTGGGGAGAGGAACAAAGAAGGCATTTGACACTTTGAAGGATAGGCTTGTCACCGCGCCCATCCTATGTTTCCCTTCTTGGGATAAGCCTTTCCATGTTCATGTGGATGCCTCAGGAACCGCCATTAGAGTAGTACTTGCATATCCTGGTGAAGGGATTGTTGATCATCCTTTGTGCTTTGCAAGTAGGAAATTGACACCAGCAGAACAAAATTACACTACGACTAAGCATGAGGCATTGTCAATGATCTATGCACTTCATAAATTTAAACAATATTTGTTGGAAACCCCTTTTATATTTTACACTGACCATATGGCATTGAAATACTTGGTGAACAAGCCCATTTTACAAGGGCGTATATGTTGGTGGGTATTATTGTTCCAAGAATTTAGTTTGCAGTGGTTGTTAAACCTAGGTAAAAGTAATTCTAGACCTGATCATTTGTCTAGGATTGATTCAAGGGAGGACACAGAGCATTGAAGAGACTATGCTAGATGTGCAACTGTTTAGGTTGTGGCACGCACCCTTGGATTTGGAGGACATTGTGATATTCCTTAAAATGGGTGTGGCCAGATGGAATGAAGGCCTTGGAGAAGAAGAAGTTGGCCATACGTGTCGCGCCCTACATGCTAATTAGTGGAGATATGTACAAAATGGGTTATGATGAGGTTCTGTGCCATTATGTGTTAGAACATTAGTGCGCTACAATTATGGAAGAGGCACATGGTGGGATTGTAGGAGGCCACTATGTGAGAAATGCAACCGCGTGGAAGATTCTACTTATAGGTATTTGGTGGGAGACCATTTATTAAGATTGCATTGAGTTTTGCAAGGCTGTGACCATTGCCAATGCCTTGGAAAACTTGGAAAAAGGGATGAAATGCCCTTGCGACCAATAGCAAAGCATGGAACCATTTGAGAAGTGGGCTATCAACTTTGTTGGACCAATCTCTAGTGGCATGAAGGACTGGTTTGCGGTATATCCTCACTTGCACTGATTATTTAACAAGGTGGGCAGAGGCAACACCTACAAAGGATTATACAGCGGCTACCACTGCTATATTTTTATGGGAAAACATAATCAGTAGGTATGGATGCCCATTGAGTTTGACAAGTGATAGAGGTACACACTTCCTCAATGAAATGGTCAGGATTCTATTATCAGAATTCATGGTGGCCCATCACAAAACTACTCCCTATCACCCTCAAGAAAATGGAACTACTAAGGCATTTAACAAAATACTTAGCCACATGTTGACTAAGATCTATGATGTTGGTAGAAAGGATTGGGATGACAAAGTATCATCTGTTCTTTGGGTGTATAGGAAAACCTACAAGAGGTTGAATAAGGCCACACCATTTAGTTAGTGTTTGGCCCGGAGGCTATCCTACTAGCTAAATTCATGTTACCTCTCTCGGTATAGCGCGTAGGAGGATTGGTGATGAACAAGCACTGGAAGAGAGAATCGACAAGTTAATGCAATTGGACGAGAGAGATGATCACTAGTTAGGTGGATCTAGAAAACTAAGAAATAAAAACAAAAGGCATGGCATGATCATCACATTAAGAACAAGAAGTTTGAGGTTGGGCGATGGTCTTACTGTATGATTCAAATTTTTCTGCGCCATCCTGGGAAGTTGAAGGTGCATTGGTTGGGTCCCTACATCATCTCGTACATCCTTTATTTGGGCACATGCTAGTTACAAGCTTTGGATGAAACGAGATTATCAAGACACTTCAATGGGAGTAGGTTAAAGCCCTACTATAAATAAGTATTCTTGGTGTTTGTAAATAAGGAAGTATTTCCAGTTAGATTAGGATTTCCCTTAATGCATTTTACTTTTCTTGTGTTTCCCTTTCTTTTTGTTGTTTTGTGTTGCACCTTGGATGCCAGTAATCTCATTACTTTTTGAAGGTTGTAACTACACAAGAGGACCGTGCATCATTTTAGTGTGGGGTGGAGTAAGGTGGAAGAAATTGAAGTGTGAAGCACTAGGAAGGATTGTGTTGGAAATCCCGGTTGAATGACCTTGTGAAGGAATTACATGAGAGGAAAGGTGAAAAAGGATGGTTGGTGCCAAGGTAAGGCTACATTGTGGATCCACGTATAAGAGAGAAAGAAGCAAAAATGCAACATGAGGTAGGTGAGAGAAAAAATCATGACATAAGAAGTGCCTTTGGCACTACTTACACATGTGTGCAAGAGTCTCCTATCAAGATGGATTGGTTGCGATCCGAATATTGGAGAATTGTCTGCACAAGGTTGGGCACATGAGTTAAGGTGCTAAAGATGAGTTTGTTTGAAAAATACACATTAAGTGTTAAAGTACGGTGGTAGGTGAAGTGGCATTTAATGCTAAAAGTAGGAAAAACTATAAATAGAAGGTTGGGCACTTCATTATTTACTTTTTGCAATTACAAAGAAGGAAGAGATTTTGCGAACTAGGGTTTCTAGAGTTGATCGTGTGAAGAAAAATTGGAGAAATTTAACCATGAGTGACCAGTTTGGATCTACAAACCAGGAGGGAAATAGTTCATGGGCATAGAGAGAGTTGTGGAGAAGCATCATCTTGTGAAGGAGATATTCCAGTTAGGGTTTGGCAGCTAGGGCACGGGTTGGAAAGGAGTTTCTTCACAAGTTCAAGATCTAAACTTGGAAAGGATAGAAGAGTAGAGCTAGGAAGAGAAGTTGAAGTGATAACCTACACAATGGCACCCAAGAAACCAAGTAGTAACACCTAAAAAGGAGAAGGGCAAGGGCAAGAGAAAACAACAAGAAACCACCACAGGTACCAATGAGGAATGGTATGCAGAAATGCAGTACCCAGATGGGGTTTTTCTCGAGGATGGAATGGGAATCCCACTTAAGGAAAATGACAGTAAGTGACTACAATCATCACATGAATGTGATTGAAAAGGAAATGGAGCTGGAGTTAGTGCACCGACAAACAAGAGGACACCAGAGGGGTTACTAATTTATAGTGATGAAGTCAAAGTGAAGTTAGAGAAGGTAGGTTTATTGCAACTCTATGAGTTTCCCTACTTCAGAAATCCAGAGTGCCTCTATCAGTGGCTGATGTCACACATACATGAAGACCAATTTCACTTCATGGGGTGCAAAATGCGCATAACCCCTCAGCTAATTTCAAGATTCACATGCCTTATCTATGAAGGAGATAGTATAGAGGATGACCTGTGTGACAAGGAAGCAATTAAGGATACAGTGGCCATGTATGTGTACAAGAAAGGGTCAAGGTACTTTGATATTAGGGATATCCAAGACCCAATGATGAGAATGGCGCATGCCTAGTAATAAAACTCAATGACCAAGAAAGATGGATATAGGTAAACAAGTCTTGGTTGAATGTTTGTAGAAGAATATCAGAGGGTACCATCTATAATCTATCCACATACATTACAGATGAAATTATCACCAGCGCATAGGAAGGAGACAATATTCTCTTTGGTAATGTCCTTTTAACCATTGTGTTCTTAGAGATCAGAGTACCAGATGCAGCAGAAAAGTTCATTTAGGAGTACCCAGAGGAATATCCCTTGCCTACCAAAAGGTTTGAGAAATACACTTGTGATAGCATGACACCCGTTCACAAGGTGCATCTTGAAAAATGGTATATGCGCTTAAGGAATGTGTTTGGGGTAGAATGGAGAATACCGAGAATAGCTATCAGTGCTTACAGTAGGAGAAGCTGAGTTCACTGTATACCAACACTTTTGTATTGGGAGGTTCAAGATGAATGATGAAACCATGAGCCCATGGTGAAGGCTCCCATTTGCCTTCATAGCTCAATACTTCCAGGTCAGGAGTTAACAGGTTCAAGGAGTCCAAAAAGTTAAAGTTTGACCTTGTAATTTTGGACCAAGACCACAAAGAGATGCGTAGGACATTGGTCTACCCAACAAAGTGTGTACGTGGAGAATTATGTGTCGCATGAAGTCCAAATCAAGAAACCCCGACTTTGACTATTGTAGAGAATGCCACGACGTGTGTATACCTTCATATAAGTCCCAAGTTTGAGAAGGGCTCTTACCTTGAAAACAAGATAGCTATACCTAAGGATTTAACAGGTAGGAAGAAGACCATGCCCAAGAAGAAGGAAACAGAGGAGATAAAGAAGAAGGCACCAAGTTCCCAAGATATGAAGGCAATAGGCACCCAGGAACAAGTGCTAGGACAAGTACTTATGCACACAGGAAGAGGTCCCTAGTCAATTAGAAGGTACCAGAATAGGAAAATATTATAACAGAGGAGAAATCACTAGAGAAGGAAGAGAAAGAAGAGTCTCCTATACTGGAATCCCTAGTTAGGAAGAAACAAAAGGTGATGGAGGAAGCTGATTCGGAGGAAACAAAGAGCTTGGAGAAATACATAGGTGAGAGGGATGATGATGAAGAAACTGATCCTGAAGGAGACCAAGGACCACTTTTTTAGTGTGCATGGTTTGGAAGAAGAGGGTGGAGAAGAAGAACATGAGTTCCTTTTTTTGTAGTGCAAGGGTAGCAGGAGGGGGAAGGTACCCAAGACACGGGAAAAAATGAAGAGGATAGCGTAGGATCAGAAAAATCCAAGCCTCATGAAGGAGCAAATAAATGAGGTGGTAGAAAGATAAGCAACAAAAATCATCAAGGCCTTGGTAGAACAAGAATTGGAGCACAACGTTGATATAGTGATGGAAGAAGACAAGGAAAGAAGTGTAGGAAACAATCATAGCAACGTGGGAGGCCCAGTCTTTAGTAACTATTCCTAAGGGCACGCACACAAGGGGAAAGCGCATGGAGATCAGATGAAGGAAATTAGCTACATTGATGATCCCAGAAGGTGTTACATGTGCACTTCCAAAGAACAGTCCCAACAGATCAAATCGTGGCAATGAAGTCGTTTGATGAAGAAGGTGCATACCCTCAGACAAGGAAGATGCTCTCTTGGGAAATTGATTCCCATGTCAATGAGCTAGAGTTTGAGGTAAGCCAAGGGCACTAATGAAAATGCCTAGGTCAAAAGGAGACAACCCCTTGGTAAATGCTTAGTAGTTTTCAGATGAGCAGTTTATGCAACGCACTCAACAAGGTCTCAGTTGAGGTTGAATTTAGACTCTTTGGACAAAATGACAGGATAAGATTTCTAGAATCAGAACTAGAAAAGAGGGAGGCATAACTAGAAAAGAAGGAAGAAGAGAAAGAAGATAAGGCCAAGGATTTGAAGCAGGAGGGGTTAATTAGTGTGCAGCTAAAGCGTGAACTTAGGGAAGAAAAGGAAAGGGTGCACAGAGTACATAAGAAACTAGAATCCATCACAGATGCCATTGTTTTGAAGCATTTGGACCTAGCATTTCCCGCGCAAAAGTATGGATCTTCCGTTGAGTGCCTTGAATACTTAACGCACATCCTCACCATGGAGAGGTAACCTCTAGCTTTAGAATCCGTAGAAGAAGTAGCAGTGTGCATGGAGGAGAATAAATTGAAGTTAGTAGCAATCATGGCTGAATAAAAAAAATTCCTTGCTGATGTAAAGGTTGTTGCCCATACCGTTGAGGCCACATATGACAACTACAGAGATAGAGATAAAGTGGCGAGTATTTTGGTCATCAACTATGAAGCAGAGCTTAAAGAGTTATAAGAAAAGAACTAAGGGAACCAAGAAGAATGGGATAGAATCTGACCGAGGTTGAAAAAAGAAGTCGAAGCTATTGAGGCCCTAAGGGGTCCAATCAAGACCTAGCTAAAGGAGCTATACCCACATATTACTAGAAGGATGGATGCACTTGAGGACGTGGGCAAGGATTTGGAAAAAATTGTTGACACCATGAATGCTCAAGGAGATGGACTGGTTTTGGGAAGGCAAGCGCCCTAGTCGGTGACCTCTACCAAAGAGTGGAAAATGAAGTCGATGCCTGGAACAAGTTGGAGGCTGACTTGCAAAAATATTTTCCTAGCTTGTTTCAATAATGCCATCACGTCCCCATTCTTCCCTCTTTCCCAAATTCTTCATTCCCTTATTCTTTTCCAAGACGTTAAGTCTATTGTGTTTCTTTATTCATTGGAGAAGTGTTCCGTGGGCGGAGAATAGGTGAAGTGTGGGGTGATGTTGGGCCCCTAAAATATTGACTAAGTGCACCAAGGTGCATGGGCACGCAAGGCCTAGGTTGAAGGATGGGCGCACAAGAAGAAAGTGTGCAAGGAAGGGTTTGAGAAGGGATGTGGTGTGCACCCACAGGATAAGGTCTCGGGACTTAGCTGTATTTGGCGTATCGGGAAGGACATGTGAAAATCATAACCCGATTGCGCATGCGGAGTGGATAAGGTGCCATCCTGGTGACAGTTGTCCTAGGAAGGAATATGCCCTATGCGATGGAAGCTTCTAGAAGACCATCATGGAAAAAAGTGGAGAGCTCAGGCCTGGAGGAGCATGCTCCCATGGAGGACCACATTCAGACACTTGGCAATGGATCTGAGGCCATAGAAGGATGATTTGGCACTTCAGGATGCCTATATATATGAGTTCCCACAGAAGAAAATGGGGATAATCAGATTATTAGAAAGAGATGATGGTTAAAGAGATCAAGAGAGAGTGGAGCTCTGTAGAAATTATGTAAGGAACTCTGTTTGGGTTGGGTAGATAAGATATAGGAAAAGGATGTTGTTGTTGCAAATCAGCAGCACCCCTGGATGTAAATCAGGTTTCTAAGTTGATGTTTCAGGCATCCAGTGTGATTGCACAACATTGAAACCTCTCTCCAAGTGTGGGACTTGTAAAATGAGAGAGGAATCTCCAGATTAGAGGCTGGTTCCTCAAACTCCTCTGATCAGATCTATTATTTGCACAACTGCAGAGGTTCAGATCCTAATTTTATCTTAATTTGCAAGGAGACAAGGATAAGAAATGCAAAAATTAAAACTAAATTGATAAGGGTGATACACCAAAGGAGTGGTGAGCACTTCTTGCTCATGTAAATTGACAAAAATCAGAAATTGCAACATAAAACATCATGCACAGGTTGATAAGTTGTAAACAAGGGTTTGAAATGAAGCAAACAACACATACAAAGGACTGAAAGCATTCACAGAGCCTGCATTGTGATTTTCAACATCAAAATCCTTGTATTCCAACACCAAAAAGGTAGAAAAACCTGTTACAATCCCTGGAAGGTCTGATACTTGCCAAAATCACTTGTTGAAAGTGAAAACAGAAGCTTTTTGTGCAAAAAAGTGTTCCCCTTTGAAAAATGAGCCAAATCTGGCTTTTACAGTGCATGGGTCGAGCCCAGGAGAGAGAAAACGTGAAAAACATGGGATCCATTCCTCATTGACCAAAATGCATTAAAAACAACATGGATGTCCTTACAAACCCATGCCCCGACATTTTTGACCATGCTGGAGAAGAATGCGACCCATTTTGCATTAAAATTGGTTGTTGAAACGTCAGTTCTGTCCATGGGCGCGTACCAGAAGCGTTTTTGATTTTCTCCCTCCAAACTGAACCAAAATTCAAAATTTACCATGGAATCTTGTATAGAATTTCACCAACTTTCCATTGATATAAAGAACGTGAAAATCCAAGCTCTGGATCGAAAGTTATGGCGATTTGAAGTTTTAGGGCAAAAATAGGCCAAAATCAGATCGCTTTGATATTTTTGACCTGGACACATGGCGAGTTCTGATTGGCTGCGGACCTTGCAAGGGAAAATTTCCCACAAAAACTCCACCGAGCCATAACTTGAAAAATACGTGGAGTTAGGAGGAAATCTTTACCTTTCTAGAAAGCTGAGAAAGAGCTCTATCCAATGGTGTCATTTCCAGAAGGTTTTGAGTGCCTAAAAGTAAAAATTTATGACTTGAGGCAAAATATAAGGAAAGAATGAAAGGGAGTTAGCCACAAAATGAGTAGGGGGCACATTTGGATAACAGATGTATCAAGGGCTTGGGTTATAAAATTTATTTTGAGAGCTAAATGATATGGATCTTATTATAATGCATGAATTTGGTCTACGCTTTTTGCATTGCTCGTAATGAATCTAATGAATGTAATGAGGTTACCATTTTATATGAATATGATTAGTAATGATTCTAGTGCATTTACATATCTTCATGGTTCTTTTTTATACATGTTTATGGAATGAGTCTGAATCCTTGCGCATTTCCTTTCTATTTTGATTCAGTTCTTAATCTGTTAAGTACTTTTCTATCTGGAATGACTGCATTGATCTAGAATCCATTCTGAGCTCTATGATGCTTGCATGTCTCATTTCCACTCACTTCCTTTAAGTTTGGATCATAGATGATTTTTTCCCACTCAACTCACATAAAAGAGAGACTCGGGCGCCCTCACATGCCTTGGGTGATCACCCAACTTCCACTGGGTGATAGGCCGGTGCACATGGGATTCCCTTGTTCTTTGGTGGGTGAAAAAATGACTACAGACCGACCTAGATTTTGGGTTTTAGACTTAACAAGATTTTAGGGTTTTAGACTTGGCCATATTTCGGGGTTTCAGGATTTCAAGGAGACATCATAGGAAGCATGAAATTTGTATAAAGGAATAGATAGGTACAACATAAATTCATATGGACATCTATCCTAAAATACCACAAGCCGACCTCACCCCTTTCTTGGTACACTCCATATGAAGTGGACTTACGAAGATTGATGTGTTGATTAGTCCTATAAGAGAGGTTGTTAGTAACTAAAAAATTTAGGTGTAAACATATATAAACACTCTACATCTGATAACAAAACCCACACTCTCATTTGTGTCACATGATTCATGAACAAGTGAAATATTAAGCATGTTGAATGTTTTGAACTTATATGAATACAAACTATTGTAAGTGCTTTATCTTATATGAACTAAAAGACAAGTATTATGAATTTTTATACATAATTTTATAACATATTAGATGGACATTTCCACACTTTTTGTAACCTAGATTGCACCAAAACATCCCCCTCCCATACTAGGTCCGAAATGTACAGTACGGGTATGAGTATGGAAACATTGTGGGTATGTTTCGGTACATACCCACATGTATTGGGTATGGTCAGGTATAGATTTCCATACCAGGGATGTGTACAGGGCCTATGGGTACATACCCGTAGCATACCCATAGGTAAATATGTTTTTTACATGGAACTCAAAAAAAAAAAAAAATTAAACATTTTAACTTAAAACTAAAGTAACCTAAACCTAAACTAACCCTAAAAGACCCCCAAACACCTATTTATACACCCAATCCCTCTAGTTTATTCACACACTCATAGTTTGTTATTTTGCTAATTTTGAGCTTGAAGGAGAGAAAGAGAGGTTGAAGGAGAAAGAGAGAGCTTGAAGGAGAGAAAGAGAGCTTGAAGGAGAGAGAGAGAAGGAGAAGGATCAACTACAAGTCTACAAACAATAAGGAGGATTATTTTTAGGTATTTTTCATGCATTCAGACATTTTAAAAAATTCTTTTGATCAATGTTTTGTATGTGATCAATGATCAATGATCATGAATGATGTGTTTCAAACACATCATTCATGATTATTGATCATGATTCATGATCTATTTTGTTTTTAATATTTATTTATTTTATTTTTTAAAATATTAATTAATTTGTTCTTATTTAAAGTTTAATATTGAAGTTCTATTTAATTAAACGTCTACCCTTTGTGTATGCTCTCACCTCGCACCATTTATGGCAAACTTGGTGATCAGAATAAGAAATTGACATGTAGGGCTAACTCTTTAATTTTTAAAATTAGTTATGTATTCCTTTTTCTATTTTAAACTTTTAAATTGAATTCGTTATAAATTTAAATGTTTACCCTTGGTGTATGCTCTCACCTCACACCATTTATGGTGAACTTGGTGATTATAATAAGAGATTGACATGTAGGCCCTAGGGTTTAACTGTTTACTTTTTAAAATTAGTAATGTGTTTTTTACGGTTTTTTTATTTTAAAGTTTTAAATTGAATTCATTAAACATTTAAATGTCCACCCTCTATCTATGCTCTCACTACACACCATTTATAGAAAACTTGGTGATCGAGTAAGTGATTGACGTGTATGGGATGACAAATTAATTGTCTAATTTTTATTTATTGTTTTTAATTAAAGTATTTAGCAATGTTTCAAAAATATCTCTTATTTTAGGTTAAAACAAATTAAACCTACAATCATGGCATCTAGTTCGACTTCATAGGGGCATGAGGGAGGAAATTTTTGAGTGACCCAATAGTGAAAATGGATCCTCATTCTTATTTATGGAGCCATGTGGAAGTGTTAGAGATTTTTGTCGGTGGCGGTGTCCATGTTTGGACTTGCACCCATTGTGCCACCACATTTAGATCCTTGTATACCCGTTTAAAATCTCATCTAACTGCGGTATCGGGAGGCGGATTAGAGCATGTAAGAGGGTGGAGAAGAATACAATAATTATGTACCTAAAAGAGAAAGAGGATGCAAACTTTTAAATAATAAAAGCTCACTCTAGAACCATTTCTTTGCAGCAGAGGACTATGGGAAAACCACCAACACCATCACTACCATTTCATCCTTTCATTGAGAGTAATGCTGAAACTGTTCTAGTTGATTCTCCTTTTGATGAAGATACCCCATCAAGAAAGAGAACAAAAGGGCCTTTAGAAAAACCATTTAACATTGAGAAGAGATAAATTACATATGAATTGGTGGCTCGGTGTATATATGCATGTGGGCTACCATTCAATGTCTTGAGGTCACCATATTGGGAAGCAGATGGTGAGAGGTATTAATGAGGCACCAAATGGGTATACAAGCCCCATCTATAATAAGGTTCACACTTCTCTTTTAGAAAAAGAAGTGCAACACATGCAAACATATTTACAACCAATTAGAGATTCCTGGAAGGATTCAGGAGTCTGTATTATCTTAGATGGATGGAAAGACTCCTGAAATATACCTCTCATCAACATTATTGCAGTAATCCCTAAAGGGGAAATATTTATGAAGCATATTGATTGTGAGGGGGAAATAAAATATGCCCAATTCATTGTAAATATTCTCATTGAGGCTATTAAGTTAGCGGGATCTCGAACATTGTCCATGTCATCACTAACAATGGAAAAAGTTACAAGGCAATAGGGTTGATTGTAGAGGATAGGTATAAACACATATTTTGGACACCATATACAATACACTCCCCGAATCTAATGCTACGTGAAGATTGGGAAAATTACATGGATTGAGAAAATCGACATGGAGGAAAACAAGATTCAAATGTTTGTCACCAACCATCACATGTATTAAGGCATATTAAAAAAAAATCAGATTTGGAGTTGTTGAAGGTAAGATAAGAACTCATGAGTCATAACTTATAAATTTTAATTTTTAAGTTTTTCCTTTTAATATTTAATTTTAAATCAATTTCAGTTTGTGTTGTTATTGTATTGTTTCCATCCATTTTTAATAGGTTGCTGAGACTAGGTTTTCCTCTCACACACTCGTCTTGAGATGACTTGTGAAGGTGAGACATGCTTTGAGTAGTATGTTGATTAATAACGTTTGGACTATCTGGAGGCAAGAAAATACAGAGAGAGACCAAAGGATAAAGACATGGATCCTTGATGATGATTGGTGGGAAAAATTTGAATATTTTTTGAGTTTCACGGAGCCTATTCTAAGTATGATCAGATTTGTAGACAAATATAGTTCTTGCATTAGAGAAATATATGATGGCATTGACTCCATGCTTGATAAAATCAAATATATCATACAAGAAAAAGAGCATGACCCGAGGAATTTTTTATAATGAAGTTAAAAATGTGGTCTTGAAAATTTGGAACAAAATGACCACCTCATTGCGTCTCCTTGCTTATGCCTTAAATCCCAAATATTACAACAATGAAATAGTTGGGTTACCTGATAGGAAATGATCATATGATGACCAAAAGGTTGCAGATGGGATGAGGATGACATTCGGGAGGTTGTTTTGATCCATCTATATCTAATGTAGTCCGCAATGAGATGGGGATGTTTGTATCTGGAGGAGGTAGCATGGGAGAGGTAGAGGCTCTTTTTGAAAAATCCACCTTGAATCCAATCATGTGGTGGATTGTACATGGCCATGATGCCAAGTACCTATGACCTATTGTGATAAAATTTCTCTCACAAGTATTGTAACTTGTTATTTGATATTTTAATTACCAATTAAGAATTAAAATTCAAAATGATATCACTCTTTTTTTTATATTAATAATACTTTGTTTTTGTGACATGTGGCTAGTAATTCTTCTGCACAATGAAACTAGAGTACTTATGGATTCATCCACTCTTAAAAATGCACCTTGTTGGAATCGAAGAAGGTTAAGGATCCAATATATGTACATTCCAACTGCACCTCTTAACACATAAGATTGAAGAGTATACTAGTGGTCCTAACAAGTTTGGGACATATACCCTAAAACCATGGACTTTGAAGCTTATGTTACTTGTTTGTCCAATGTTTCACTACTTGGCGTTGATGACAAACTTCCAAGGAGCCCTTCACAAGGGTTTGAAAGTGGAGTTGCAAGTGCCATCCATGAAGAGGATTTTGAGGATCATCTAGATGATATGTTCTAGGATTTTAGGCCTAGGAAACTGAAAGTGAAGCAAGTTGAGAACTTGAACGTATTATGTTATTAAATATTATATTTTGAACATTATGAATCAATACAAACTCAAGTCTCAATTCTCAAAGTATTGGAATTTTTTTTTCATGTTCTATGAATGATTGTAATTTGTATGAGTATTTAATTTCAATAAGTATACAAATGATTCTTTAAATTTATAATTTTATAGACACACACACACACACACACACACACACACACACACACACACACACACACACACACACACACACACACACACACAAACATATCATACCCAAAGTTTTAAAAAAATTCCGTAGCAAGCATACGTCACCGTACTGTCACTCGAAATAGTCTAATCTATAACCAAGGGTTTTATGAAAATCAATGTTTCCACATTTTATGCCCATACTAATACCCTTTTCCATTTCATGGAAACATAAAAATAGACCATAACCAACCTAAAAATAATGAGAAATACCGAAAGTC
The DNA here is from genome assembly GCA_018340775.1 of Taxus wallichiana var. yunnanensis. Lineage (NCBI taxonomy): Eukaryota > Viridiplantae > Streptophyta > Pinopsida > Cupressales > Taxaceae > Taxus > Taxus wallichiana. The sequence goes on from CM031234.1 coordinate 851,678,596, forward strand.
GAAATAAGAGAAACATGATCTGGTGGATGAACACCTAAAATCTGGTGATTCCCTTAAAATATCTTTAGAGGAATCATTGAGACACTTCTTATTCATCCCATTTCACTTGGTTAAGACAATTTTAACCATTATTTGATCTAATTTGGGTTTTTGATGTCATCTCATTTAATTTGGTTAAGACAAGTTCAACCATTATTTGATAATCCAATGATGTTGTAAATAATTATTGATGCTATTATTTTGTAGTCCGAGTTGAATGTTATCCTTCATCTCTTGTTTGGGATTATATTCCATCACTTTGAAGGTGTAGTGGCTAGGTTCATCATGTGGTAATTGTGATCATAGTTAAAAAAACTCATACTCAGCCAAAACTCTATGAGCCCAAAATTTTTACTTGGACTAGAAACTTGGAAAAAATTGGAAATTTTTGCAAGTTAAAAAATATATGAATCCATAAAAAAACTTATTAGCATGTAAAACAATGTTAAAAAACATAAGAAACATAGTTACCTAAGTCTTGGGGATGGGGGAAGGAACTTTCGTGACAGCAATCCTAGGTTCTATGGATGGCATGGGGGATGGCCATTGTAATATATTATATTATATAAAATAAAAATTTAAATATTTAAACTTGAAGTTTATTCAATGAAACTTAGGGTTTTAAACTTTATTTAATATTTTTAGGGTACTTGTGATATTAGTAATCAATATTTTTGTGTAAAATTAATGGTTTTTTTGGGTTTTTGGTTTAAAGTAGAAGTGTGAGGTTTTTTTTGTTTTTTAAAATTGAAGATAATCCATTAAAGTCCAAAAATACTTAGGACATCATCAAATTGTAAAATGTATGAGACATGTCCTTACAAAATATTGGTTTAAGTATCTTAGGATAACTGTCGGCGAGACATTACCCTATGCCATTTTTTCTTAGGTATATTGGATAATAATTACAAGGAAAAGGGACCTATTTAGGATTAAAACACCTTAAAACATTTGTTGGTAGGGGAAAGGAACAATGAATTTAATATGATTCTTTGTGCTTCTCACCCCAATCTCTTTCCCCATTGGTTTAGGGATTATCTAAGGATATTTCATTTAGAACAAATATTTGGTTATATTAGTATTCCATTTTGTGAACAACTTGCAATTATATATTTTTCGGCCAAAGATGAAGTTGAAGTTGAGTAAAAAAATTTAACACAATTATCCCAAAAATCTATTACGCAGGATGTCTATTCTCAAAAATAATAAATAATTGGAATTTTTGGTCCATGCATAATTTTTAGGATCCCCTATTGTACTCCATGTATGAGGCATATTTTAGATGGAAGATAAATTGCATTTCTCTTATAACTCAAATGGAACCATGTTTAAAAATATGAATTTCATATTTTAATAAAATTTATCTATTTTTTAATCAACTAAATGGGATTATAAAGCGCCTTTTGTTTTTCCCATCCTTATGCGATCTCTTTTCAAGCATTTAAATGATGCTTAAAACTATAACTCTAGCACATTTTTCAAGAAATATTAATATGGTTGAAATATGAGATATACTTTGGAGTATGAGGCTTTGTCATGAATTTGATAGGGATTTTTAGCTTCATGAACATAATGAACTTTTCCCTCATGTATTTATGGTAATAATCACAAGGTCGGGAGACCCACTTAGTATATAAGTACAATAAATTTTTGTTTAGTACTACCATTTTGGGATTCTTAGCCTCTAACCTCTTTTCCTATTAACAAAATTTTTGGAATTTATACTATCTTATAAATCACACTTGTCTCACAATCATTATCAATATAGAATTAACTACCATCTCTTTATTTTGTCAAATGAAATTTGGCTTTATTTTGGACTTCTTAAATTTTCTAGATTCATTTTTTAAATAACATGATTCAATTTAAATATCTAGTTGATTGTAAGAGTTGTACTCACAAGTTTATTGTAGTCAATTTATTTGTAATTAATTGTTTATGAGATGTTAATAGAGTTCAACATGATTATGAATAGTTACACAAGTTGATGGGGTTAGTGTAATTAATTATTTTTGGATAGCACAATTTATATGTTGGAAATTGTGGTCTACTTTGACACATCCCTTGGTTGGCTCTTCTATATGTAGAATTATGAAGGTTGGGGAAGGGAACTGTTATGTTGTCAATGTTTTCGTATTATATGTAATTGATGTGTATGCCTTTATAAAAAAAAATTTAGGTTATTTCAATTTGGTGTGTAATATTTAGTATGTTTTTTCTATCCTAATTACATCATATTGGTATTCTTTATTGGTTTAACATACCCAAGTACTACGGGAGATTAAGAATGAATTTCTCTCTCTAGTGTGCAATATTATGTAAGGACTATAACAAAGTCTTGATCTTACTATGGGAACATCAAAGCATTTCTTAAGAAATAACAAGATCTTATCCCCATTTTGAACTCTTGAGGTGTGTGATGTGTATTATGGTATTTCTTGTACTTTTACAATTGGCATAAAACTATATGGTGAACCTATCAATGAACATGCTAGATTTGTTGCAGCAAAAATTTTCCTTTGTCCACTTCATTTTCTTGTGTATGCCACTTTATGGAAAATAGTGTATGTTACTATATCAAGGGGCGACATCGGTTGATACCTAAGACATGTTTAGTATTGAATATGCTCCGTAAAAATGTGAAGATCTCTATTGTAGGCATATTGAATGTAAAACAATTGTTCGTCCCACGTGTGTCGACATGCACACTTGTACACATGTAGGAAATGAAACATAATAAATTAGTTACTCCCATATATCTCATATTTAAGGATTTAATGCTAAATATTATTTTGTTGTGTAATTAATGTTATTTTTTTGTAATATATTTTTATCTCTGTCTACCATATCTTAACTCAAACACTACATATTGAGTTGAAAGTTTCAATAATAAATCTTCCACTTAAAAATAACATTTCCTCTTAAATAATCTACATATAAAAAAGGGACACTAAAATACGAGAACTAGCATAGATTCATAATAAAAACACTAAGTGTATTGCAACATTTTTATTATTTTATTTTTTAATGGAAAACTCAATTTTGAAAGTATTAATGTTCTTTATTTTTGGGGATTAATGTAGGTTTTTCCATTGTTGGCCTTGTGGTGGTATTTGTTGTCAACATAGCCATATTGGATGGACAATAAATATCTAGAGCCAAATCCTAGCCAAATTGTATATGTAGAGAAAAATCATGTTATGTTGTGATTTTTTTTTTATGTTTTCATTTTAAATAGAAAACTAAATTTTTAAAATGCTAGCATTCATTTTTTTATTTTTGGGGATTAATGTAAATTTTTCCTTGGTTGGCCTTGTGGTGGTATGTGTTTCCAACATACCCATATCAAATAGACAACAAATAGCTAGAGTTAAATCCCTAAGCGAAATTGTGTATGCAGAAAAACCATTGTATGTTATGATTTTATTTTTTGTTGTTTTAATTTTTAATAGAAAGCTCAATTTTTAAAATGTTAGCATTCACTCTTTAATTTTTTGTTTAATATAGATTTTCATAGTGATAGATCAATCAATGTTATTTGTATCTCAAGTAATTTTCATGTTCATTTTTTTTTATGTGTTTCATTTTCCAATTTTGAACCAAAAATAGATTATATTTTTGATAGAATTGCCACTTATTTCCCATCATTTTTGCTTGATATGAATTTTGTAGATCAATTTTAATCTTGCACCATATTGGTCTAATATTATTTTCCATCGAGGTTTTTTGTTTTGTTTTTTCATATTCTTTTTGTTGATTTCTTTTGTTTGGTTAAAAACAAAAAACAATTATTTTAATATAATAGTTAGTGTAATGCTTTCCAAATTTTTATGATTAGTCATGGGGAGTAATTCATAATACCATCCGTTATTTTTATTTATTTTTGTTCGGTAAAAAAGAAAAATGATTATTTTAACATAATAGTTAGTGTAATGCTTTCCAAAGTTTTATGATTATTCATGGGTAGTAATTCATAATACCATCTATTACAACATGTAACAAGAAAACCATTATCACACGAGTAGTTAAGGAAGTAATTTGATTTGGTGTAGAATGTTATGATAGTAATAGTGATATAGTTGAAGGTATTATGATTTTAGATTACGAATCAGTAGGAGTTTTATCAACTTCAAAATAATTCACAAAAATTTGAAATTATTGTTGAATCTTAAACAATTGAAAATTCATTGTCTATGATTACTAATGAGATTAAGATGATTCTATTCTTTTGGAATAGTTGCAACAATAAAATAAGTAAAGAATCTCATTGCTAGACACTAAAGATTCCTTTGATAATAACACTACATCTTCCTATGACGATGATTTTAAAATTAAGAAAATAAGAAGCCCATGTCATACCATATTCATGATAAATCTACCACCCTTTATGTCAAGAGGGTTGTATAAACATTTGATGTTGTTCCTCTTCTTAAATATAATACAAAGTTCACAAGATGTAGTTATTTGTGAAGTTATTCATGAGTCTTACACATGAAATCTTGAGTTGACAAAATTAGACTATTTTTACGACGATCCTAACTTTACATTCTCGGGATAAATGATTCTTGGATGAAGAGTATACATAAAATGTTTTATATATTTTTAGTAATCCAAAGGGATCGGGAATACTCGGGAGATTCAAGAGCAAGACTCTAAAACAAGGTGAGTGTCACTAATAAACCTTTAGGGAAATGTGAAAATTTCCCACTCCATACATCACGGGTAAATCAATAATTGAACCCCACGACATATCCCCCTAAAGAGAAGACCGAGATCACATGAGCGCAACCTTGAGGGAGAATATACACAAAATGTTGCTTGTACATATGGTTTATGTAGATGACAAGGGAAAAATTATGGTTTATGTATACGATCTATGATATTGTGAAATCAAATCTCTTTTGAATTTGATTGATTTGGAATAATTTGATGACAAAAATAAAAATGTTCGAGTAATTAAGCAATGGTATCATATAAGATCAAATTTAGATGTTTTCCCCATGAAAGAGAGTAGGTTATTTTTAAAAATCAATATGAGAAAATCATATGCTTAGAGAGGGGTTTTGATTCTAGTCTTAAATCTAGATGATTTTATCATCAATTTGGGCATATATGTTTGTTGGAAGGACATTAAAACCCAAGTCTTAAGGGTAAGTGCAGCAAGTTGGGGGACCAAAAAGTGGACATCAAATCCTAAATTTTACATCAAAAATAACAAAACATCAATTTTCTCTTCCGCGGACTTGAACCATGCCGAAAAATTAAAAACATGTCACAAAAATGGTACCATAGCGTAGGGGATGATTGTTAGCTTTGTAGAAATATTGATTTTAAAGTGAATAGAATATGATAAATATCATTTTATAATTTTTTTACTAATAGTAGGTCTTTAAGACACTTTTTCCCGTGAATGTTCATGTCTACATTTAAGACTGCAACTTTTGTTTCACTTATCAGAATGTGATAAAACCTATACCATCCCAACCGTGGAAAAATTCTATACATGTTAAAAAAGTATTTGATTTCAATATTTTTGATGAAGTTATGGCGGGAAAACGGAAAGTGCTCCATTTTCTTTATGTTTTCAGACCACTTTCATGGAAAAAATCATAAATAAAAATATTGCTCAAAAAAATACAAAATAAAATCTATCCCAAGATAGACAACGACATCTAACTTTTCACTAAAGGAAAAAAATATCATTTTTGGTCATCCAAATCACGGGAAAACAAACTACAATCTTATAGGATTTTTTTTAAAAACCAAGTCATTGAATTTTTAGTGTTTAATATAGCTAAACTTGTTTGTTTTTAAAAAAATTAGTAGTTTAGAAACTAGATTTTGGATGCTACGATTCATATTTATATAATTTTTTTCTAATTTTGAGTGCACACATTGCTAATAATACCTACAAGTTGATATTTTATTGTTATTTTCAATATGACGTCCACTTATGACCCCTTTTTGGCCCCCAACTTGCTGCACTTACCCTTAAAGAGTATAATATTTTGTGATATTGTAAAATCCTATGATATATGTAAAATTGTAAATTATTTTGTGTCAAAGTAAAATATAAATTGTGTATGCATGCCAAAATGTGTCTCAACAACATGCACTCTTACTCATCCATTCAACTAGGGTATTCGAGGAAACGAGTAGGAGACATGCAAGTACCAACATACAAGGGAATAAACTTAAAGCAGCGGCTACAATGAGCATTAGGTCACATATCTAGAGGGAAGTAACCCTTACACTAGGTCAACCTAGGGTTTCCAAGGCTTCGGTCAAGATAGAGGAAGGAACCCTACTAAGATATCGGTGGTTGGGTGTGGAGAGGTATGGATCAACAAATAAAAGAAAGAAGCATGCAATAACTGAAATGAAAGTGAATAAAGAGATGATATTTGATAAGAGTGCTAAGCTAACTAGTATCAAACATGCATAACACTAAGCTAACATAACACAATGAAGAGGAGTTGAACTAATCTATTGAAAGTGATACATAATGGTCATGGCCCTTCTTTGTACCTGTAGGGTGGTTGTTGATGCATCTATCTCCCTAAGAAATGATAGAGAGAGAGAGTCACTATTAGGTGGAGTAGGGGAAGACCATTCCTATCATATACTCACTATATGTTTCCCCCAATAGTGCAAGTAATCATCCAAGAAGAGATATGTCCAATCCAATCCAAGCACAATGTAAGATGAACAAAAATCTAGGTGAGAAGATGGTGTAAAAGAGTAGAGAAAATGAAATTTCGGGTGTTTTAGCCTCCTTTTTTATTTTGAGTTTCAAGTGAAGTGGAGGTATATATAGGATGCCATCGCTACAAGAAATGGCGTCGAACATGAGAAAACATAACACCGATACAATCACCCATGAGCGATTGTATTAGCCAAGGATGCAAAAATGAAGAGGCATGTCATGAAAGGTAAAATAAATGTGTCGTGAGTCATTAGAGAGGATGAACAAGGTGCACAATGCTAGAATTCAAAAAATAATTCATGTATATGATATTCATGAGACATAGGAGGACAAGGATAAATAATGCATGGAAAACTAAGGCCAAGACCAATTAGCGATGCTCTCTTTGTGTATAGTCTCTAACTCATAAGGGTTACGTGATTAACTATTCCCCATTCTCAAAGAATTCCCTTAAGGAACCCACATAGGAAATGGATGCGGTAAAAACCCTTAATTGCCCAAGGACTATTGTTAGTAATAGGTATGAAAGATGGAAAGTGAGTGAAAAGTGAAAAATTAGGTGTATATATATGCCCTATCCATTTATCACTACATGTCACAATAACAAAACATGGGGTGGTCAACAGAAAAATACAGTCCATAACACCGATGCCAAAAGTGATTACATAAATAAGTGCTGAAAGAAATAGATAAAATGAATTATACCCACCAATGTGTACTTGATAGTGTCGCTTGTCTTGCCACGTGTGGGTAATCCATTCTACAAGAACATGAAGAAGCAAAAATTAAAGGAAACACTAGATGAACATCAGTAGAATAAGACATAATTAACCTAGCTAGGGGACCATGGGATGAATGTTGTGATATTGAGATGATATATATCACACCCCACATTTTCATTATGTTATGTTGTGATGTTGTGAATAATTTCTAAATTTATATGGTTTGTACTATTATGAAGGTTGATTTTACAAATATACATGTGCATAGGTGTATACCCAACACTGTATCCACACTCATCACCTCACATTCACTTTGATTATTTAATGAAAACAACTTATTTCTTTTTGTACTTGATTGGATGATTAGACTCCACCTTGTTTTCTATATGTGATGATTTCATAATGTTGACAAATTTGTTACATTATTGTACTTTCTATTTTTTTTTTTTGGAAATAATTATTATCTTCTTTGTGAGATTAACCTTCTTGTCATTACAACTGGGTCAAAATACCGCAAGGAATATAAAAATTATCTTTATTGCTACCATTAACAAGGTAAAAGTTTAACCATTTTGGTTATCTTATTTGGTAATTTAAAATCATTTTAAAATAGGCCTTAGGCCATATTTCGATGATGTTATTATTAAGTGACAATTTTGTGATGGTCATAGACCATATAAAGTTGGAAAAATTGAATGTTTATTGTCTATTAATAACATGATCATAGATCATGCTAACTCAACAATGTTAAGTTGGAGGGATATGGGTCCTTGAACTCAAGAAAATATATTGTTTTGTTTTATTTATGATCCTCGACCATATCTTATGATAGAAAAGGTTAATGTTTTAATTTGAATAATTAACAAGGTCATCCACCTTACCTTTGGCATTAAGATATATTTAAATTTTTATTTTTTGGTGTGGTCATCGACCACCAAGAAAAATATGGCATTGTTAAGCTATTATTTTGGTCATTGACCAGCTGAATGTTGCATGGGGATTTTATAATGATTAAATATGACAATGAAATAGAACAACACATGGATGAAAAAATGTGGCATCAATTTTTAGGAGTGTCCTAATAGCAATAGGGAAATAAAAAATTATGTGATGGAGAAGTTTAGGACTACCATGTGGACAGAACAAATGGGTCATAAGAAAGCTCAATATATCAAAGATTTCAACCCCACTTGGGAGCATGATGAAAAAGCTTACCTAGGAGCAGTTATCAAAGGTAAGGCAAGGATTTTAGTGGCCCAGTTGAGGACCAGATCACATCATCTTCGTTGTGAAACCGGTAGATGGACTATTCCCAAAGAGGATTGGGAAAGGAGAATTTGTCTTTTTTGCAGCAAAGGGGTTGTTGAAATGGAATGGCATTTCATTATGGAGTGTTCAGCATATGATGATATCCGTATCCAGTACGAAAGTGAATTAAAAGTGGACAACTTAAATGAGTTATTTGCAGAAACAAAACTTCAAAAGATCGTTGGTTTAGTGCTCAAGATTCACAGTAGGAGAGTTGATATGGCAAAGAGTTTGAAAACTGCTTAATGTATCGGTTTCATTTGGTCCCATAGACTCTTCAATCTCGTGGACGTCATTAAAATATTTCATTTCATTTCATTTAGTTAAAATTGGAACTGGTCATAGACCAAACCTAGAATGGATAAAATGTGAATTGGAATGTATGGTTATGGAGAGTTAAGTGGTAAACTAATGAGATAACTGGCATTAAAATTAAAGGCAATTAATTGTGGACGTGATTTTCTTGGGAATTTGTGAAACTTGTAATGCAAGATTAGGGCATGCAAACCCCATGCATATTTTCAGTTATGGAGGTATTTTTGGCTTCATGAAAAATAGAGAAAATAAATGGAATATATTGCAATTGCGTGCATGAATAAGGAATTATTTCAAGGGAAAGTTTTGGCAATGTATTGGGCATTTTGATATGATCATTTAGGATATTTTCCTTGTTGAAAAGAGCATATGGTTTTACGGGTTACGATTGATATGTGAAGAAGGAAATTTGGAAAAAGGTGTATTTTACTTTAGCTATGGTTATCTAACTCGATTATGTTATTTTTCTTTAAAATAAGAAAATATGGTTAGGTTTTATTTTCTAGCTTCAAATATGGAAAATACGAAGCTATATCAATAAAACTTGATTAAAAAATCTTATAGAAACTTATAAATAAGAGGGTATTTTGTAAATGGTTTATTCTTACTATCACCCATTTTGGGTATGCATTTTTTCCCATATTACAGGACTTATACTTTTTATTTTCATGCAAAATTAATGAAATCAAACTTATAGTCTTGAAATCTGTTGGGTCATTAATGGACTGATCTCATTTATAAGTTGATTGTTACGTTGATTGTGTTTGATTTCTATCGGTGCTTTGGATATTTGTGATTAGTAATCACCTCGGACATGGTTGTTGAGCATTGGGTTGAATTCCTTATCTAGGATTGAGTTCTTTTGGCCTAATGGAAACTATGGGTGAAAGTATTTTGATACTATATGTATATATTAGTACAAAAGTGTTTGGATATGGGTTGAGGTGTGGGTATCCTCCTCCCTCTTCCTAAAACATATTTATTTAATTATTTATATTGTAATCATCATTGAAGATATGGGTTATTACTTTGAGATGACTTCTTCAAAGTATTTATTTAATGAGAATATTCTTGTGTCAATGGGCATAGTTATGTGGTTTCCTTTTTGTGTTAAGGAAATAGAAAATTATTGTTTTAAATCCCTTACAATATTAGTAATTAGATGGATATAGCTCAATCGAGATTTCTTGGGATATGATGTCATTGTTGTTTGATCACAAAGAGAAGAGATGTATTATTTTTCATTTCCAGTTAATAGTCCACAACCATCTTTTGAGTTAATTCCTACATGATAATATCCATTCTTCAAAGTATAGTTTCAAAGCCGTCGGGTAAAAGAACTTGATTGAATCTTTAGGGAAAGGTTTTATCTCTCTCCCCTTGTGTACATGCACGGGATGGAGAGTTTGTTTACTATTTGGAAAGTTTGATCTTCCTCTTGTTTACATAATAGATGATTAATAAGAATTGTCATTTAAAATATTGTCTTCGTGGTGATTTGAAACTACAATGTTTCATAGCATTATGTATAAAATTATCTTAGAAGAGATAATAAGGATTTGCCTACCTAGATGTCATTTTCTATAACCTTCATGAATAGATATTGTTTAGAAAAAATGAGGTTGATTTGTTTGGATTGACCAAGTTTGTGGAAAAAATTCCATTTTCGATTCAAAGTAAACTTAGTAATGAATATTGTTCCTATGTCATAGTTTATAAACTGGTTTTATTGAGATAAGATTTGATCTTTAATATCTGATACATAATATTTCTTTACTAGACTTATATTTATTAAGGTTGTATGATCATGATTTTAGTTTTTTTAATGGATGTTTGGAAATAGATATTACATTATGATTTTATGAGATCATTGCTATGCTTATTTTTAAATGAATTACGAGGATAAAAATATAGTTAAACTTATTATATTTCCTTATTTCAAATTAAAAAAACATGATTAGAGTGGATAATTCATGTCAGTTTGTTGAAATGACCATGTATACAATTTTTATCTCTCCTACAACATGTAGGATGGAGTAATAGTTATAAAGTGACTTAAAGGATTTGAAGTGCATGATTCGTCACACGGTATTTGATATTAGTATGTTTCAGATATTTGTATCAAATGAAATTATATTTTAATAAAATATGAAAGTATCATTTCATGGTTTGAATGAAGGCAAGATGGACTAGTGTACTTTTTAGATTATCCGTTGAACATCATTTCTAAAACATATATTATCTTTATTGAGTATTAAATAAAGTACTTTCTATTTTTATTAAATGAAAAAGTTATATTGTTGTTTTACAGTAGAGTATGTTTAATATGATTGAAGTTATAATGTGAAATTATTTATGCTCTTATGATTGAATAACTATGTTTGTCAACACCATAGTTTGACAACGATAATGTTAGACAAAAAAAAAAGAAAGATAATACCGTACTTATGAAACAAAATATATATCGTTCACTAATGACGAAAACTTATGAAATCATGTACTATCTTACTAAGCATTTAATTATGTTATTTAATGTGAGACATGATTGATAAAATTACTGATAATGAAAATGGTATGTTGTAATATTACAATATAATATGATCATAAGTAAGGATAATATCTAATGACAATACTATCATTCCTTAATGCAAACGAGTGAAGTGTATCGATACAATGAAAACAACACGACAAAACAATGAAGGATATTATTATACTTGCGACATTAAATATACTATTCACGAATGATGACAAGTATATTAGATCTTGTAATATCCTTATTAAGTGTTGAAAGGATGGTATTATATGAGTAATGATAAAATACAATGATTTACACACATCGGTATGAAACAAACATCATTAAGTTAATAATAACTTTTATGATCTTATCATCGTATTTAAGTTATAAGTGTTTAGCGGATACTATTAACAACAGTGTCCATGTGTGAGTTATTGTTAACAATTAACAATCCTCGTTGAATTTATAGTTTCTTAAAGATGATAATTACGTCATTAATGTGAATAATACATTACATGGAAACAATAACATGAAGTTAATGTTTTAGTGTTGTTGTACTTTAATATAAACAAGTACACTATTTATGACACCATGATGACACATAAGTATACATGTTGTTTCAATAATTAACATTTACACTATTATGATATGTTGCTTCCATTAGTTCACCATGAATGAACTTATATGTTTTATAATGATTTATATGAATTATAGGTAAACAATATGTTGTCTTATAAACAACATATTATCATGATTATTCAAAGGAAATTATATTTGATTTATTGCTTCATTTTGAGTGAGAAATTATAATATAGTGTGAAATGGATAAACGATATGATGACACCATGATAAGTCACTATGGTACCTTGTTAGACTTAAAAGTGATTAAGTGCTGATTTTAATACAACAATGATTAAATATAAGTTAATTATTTGGTATGGTAATCATTGTGTGCATGTATACTTTGCTTAATGCTAAATCAAATGAAGCAAGAACTACCACCTAAAATAGTTCTACAATTTAGCTAAAACAAAGCATAAACACCATCATGATAAGAATTAAACAAGGGTTAGATGCTAGCATTCATAAATACAAACTTTGAAACTAACAATGCTAAATATCTAAACTCCTCTATTCTCTAACAACAAATAAATGAATGGACCTAAGTAAGCTCCATGGCTATCAAAATAGTTGTCCTTAATGCTCCAAGAACCTAGGAATGGGGGCTAATCAAAGTTGGGCTACAAGACCCTTTTGACACCTCCCATATGACCCAAGCACTTTAAGAAAGAGGCTTAACTCTTCAAGATGATGAACTCTCAAAATGGCAATGTGCAAGCTCTTAGTCTCTTTAGTATATGCTTTGCATTTGCTCTCTAAGGAGTTTAGGTGTTTGTAAAAAGGTAGGTGGAGGGCTCTTTATATAGCCCAAAGGATAAAGGATTCAACACATTTTCATGAATGTGGGATAAAGGTAAAACATGATTAGGAATGGATAAGGTTGCTTTATTAAAGGTAACCTTACTTTAGAAGAGTTTAATACATGTTTAGCAAGTCATGGGAGTTGGGGTGTTTTAATTAATCAAAGGTTATTAACTAATAGGTAGATGTAAGCTTATAGAAGATAATTAGAGGAATATTAGTACGATTTAGGCTATTAAAGGGGATTAAATCAATTAAATATTGATTTATTGGTTAAATGGAAGGGAAAGCTAATTAATTAATAATAATTAATTAGTCTAGGTAGAAGGGGTGATTTATTAATGGAAGGTCGTTAATTAGGGTATTTGTTGGATAGGAAACTTAATTAATTAGCTTAGTGTAATTAATTAATGATGATATGAGGGAAAATGAGTGCTTTTGACGATATGTCATTGATTTGCGAGAAAGGGGATAATTAGCGCAATTTAAGTATTTAAATTGCTTGGGCATAATTATAGGTGTCTACATTTGCCCCTCTTTGGGGTGGTGTAAGTGATGCCACTTCAAAGATAGTAGACAGAAGAGATTTTGAAGGGATAGAAGAAAAATTAGTAGGAGGGAGAGATTCCCCCTCGAGTGTCGATGGGGTGATGAAGGAAGTCGATCGACGATCGAAAAAGATGAGAAGTAGGCAGAAGAATGGGGACAAGGTAGGATGCCCCGAGGAGAGGGAGAATTAGGGGTGAAAGGGAAGTGGTGTAGAAGAAATATGGATGAGAGGAGAGAAGAGCTTAACCTCTAGCCACTTATTTGTTTGGAACAAATTTGATGTCATCATATTTCCATAGGAACTACATCATCGGTCCTTATGAAAAATATAAGCATACGAAAAGGTAGAATGACATGAAAAGCCATACTACGAACAATTGTCCATTGCTGAAAGTACCAACTCCATGCAACATATAATAATGCAATGCAATACGAGAAGGAAACAAGCTCATATAACAGGGAAAACAAGTACAAACACACATATCCAACCCAACAATGGTCAAGACAGTTGTACAAATGTTTTGTTATCAGTGCTGAAGAGATCCACAAGTTCGTGATTGATGACAAGGGTTAAAAATGATGCCCCAAGCAAGGATACATGCAAGAGGAAATGAAAATGGACACGAGGTCCACGAAAAGCATTTGTGCACAACGAAACAGCACCAGGAAACCAAAAGTGCCCCAGAGTATAGACGAAGCAAGCAGCTAGTTGTTGTGAATGGTTGTGAATCCGGTGATCTGTGAGTTGTATTAATCGGGGAAGATGTGAGACAAACCAACAGGATATGGAGAAAATACCATGTGCAAGACACAAGTTTCAGCCGTAAGAAGCAAGTTACCATTTTGTAGGGTGTTTTACTTTTTAGGATTTTTTGAAAAATTTTGCCTTTTTTTTGGATTTTATATATATATATATATATATATATATATATATATATATATATATATTGTTTTTGTTGTTTTCTCGAAACAATGTTCTATTGTTGTTGTGTTTTTCTTGAAACAATTTTCTATTGTTTGTGTGTTGTCTCGAAACAATTTTCTATTATTTTTGTGTTTTCTCAAAACAATGTTCTATTGTTTTTGTGTTTTCTCAAAACAATTTTCTATTGTTTTTGTGTTTTCTCAAAACAATGTTCTATTGTTTTTGTGTTTTTCTCGAAACAATGTTCTATTGTTTTTGTGTTTTCGAAACAATTTTCTATTGTTTTTGTGTTTTGTGAAACAATTTTCTATTGTTTTTGTGTTTTCTCAAAACAATGTTCTATTGTTTTTGTGTTTTCTCGAAACAATTTTCTATTGTTTTTGTGTTTTCAAACAATTTTCTATTGTTTTTGTGTTTTGTGAAACAATTTTCTATTGTTTTTGTGTTTTCTCAAAACAATGTTCTATTGTTTTTGTGTTTTTCTCAAAACAATGTTCTATTGTTTTTGTGTTTTCGAAACAATTTTCTATTGTTTTTGTGTTTTTAACAGTTTTCCAAAGCTATGTGTAGGTAACCAAGAAAGCATGGATGCCCCCAGCGTTAGGTGGGGAATATACAAGGGTAGAAGCCACACACTTATGAACAAGAAGGTGAAGTCGTTGAGTTCCCCCAATGTAAGATGGGAAATAACGAAATACCACGTCCCTTACAGATGAATAGAAGAAGGAAAAGCCGGATCAAGGCTAGACTAGATGGTGTGCACAAGGAAACTCGAAGGCAGAACTAGGTCCAGGAAAAAGAAAACTACCCTTCTAATACAGAATGCTTGTGAACAATGAATCCTCCCGAGGCGCCGGAAACCGGTTTTCACCCAAGGACTTGTCCAAAGTGCCACAATTGCGTGGTTTTCACTAGTGGACGACCTGTTTTCTCTTTTTTTTTTTTTGATTTTTTTTTTGTGATTTTTATGACTTTCTTGTGCCATGTTTAGGCATAAAACCTCTTAAGATGCATGGCATTCATGGGCTCCCGGAGCTCATCACCATTGGGGTGAGCCAACTTGTATGCCCCTGTGCCATACTTGGCAACTATGACATAGGGTCCTAACCAGTGTGGTTCGAACTTCCCTTTCTTTTCTCACTCTGCTCTGGTGTTGAACTGGTTCTCCTTCATAACTAAATCACCCACCTCAAACTGGCGAGGGATGATTCTCTTGTTGTAGTTACGGGAGATTCTGTGTTGATATACCTTCAGGTGATTAAGAGCGCGAATGCGCCTCTCATCCAGGAGCTCTAACTCAGCCAATCTTGCCACTCGATAATCTTCATCCTTATCCAAATAGTCCCAAAGAGAAATTTGCAGGGATGGGAGTTTGATCTCTAAAGGGATGATAGATTTTGTCCCAAACACTAGGGAATATGGCGTCGCACTTTGTAGGAGTGCGAATTAATGTCCGGTAGGTTCATAGGGCTAGGTGGATTTGTAGGTGCTAGTTTCGACCAGTTTTACTAACCATCTTCTCCATTATCCTTACCAAAGTCTTGTTTATTGCCTCATCTTGTCCATTACCCTGAGGGTAATATGGCGTGGACCATTTCAATCTAATTTGGAACTGTTGGCAAAGACTTTTCACAATTTTGTTCTTAAATGACTTCCCATTATCTGTGACAATGGCTGCAGGGATACCATATCGGTAAATAATGTGATTCATGATGAATTTAGAAATCTGTGCTCCTGTGACATAGGTTAAAGGGACAGCCTCCACCCATTTTGTAAAGTATTTTGTATCTGTGATGATATGTGTATGACCATCAGATGAGGTAGGAGTAAGCTTCCCTATTAGATCAAGTCCCCACTTGGAGAATGGCCATGGGGTAGTGATTGGTTGCAATGGTTGTGATGGAGCATGGATGAAATTTCCATACTTTTAGCAAAGCATACATTTTCTAACATAATTACAACAATCAGTTTCCATGGTGGGCCAATAGTAACCTACTCTTAATAGTTTCTTAGCCAAGACCATTCCGTTTGTATGTGCTCCGCATACTCCTTCATGTACTTCTTTAATTACCTGGATTGACTCCGTCACATCCAGACAACGTAATAAATTCCCATCATAGCCATGATGATAAAGTGTACCTCCTAAAAGGGTGTAATGGGATATCTGGCGAATCAAGCTTTGCTTTTCATAATGGGAGATATTGGGAGGGAAAGTATTATCCTTAAGATAGGTGAAGATGGGTTCGTACCATGGGAATGGGCACCAACAACCTCACAAGCTAGGAAAGATTCGGCATGTCATACACGAGCTGGCATAGATTTTCTACGAAGAATGGCATATCATTGTTCCCTGGTGGAATACAAAGCATAGATCCCACCATTTCCATGGCATCCGCCGATCTGTTCTGTGCTCTTGGAATCTGCTCAAAGGTGATGCGCACAAAATAATCCTTTAGAGTTTCCACTAACTTTTTGTAAGGTATGAGCTTATCATCCTTAACTTTATACTCATCATTAACCTATTTGATGATTAGCTGTGAATCACCTACAACCTTAACATGTTGAATATTCCACTTGATGGCTAGCTTCATCCCTGCAATGAGTGCTTCATATTCCTTGCAATGTTGTTCATGCAAGGAAGGCCGAGGCGGAAATCTGTGGTATAGGATCACCCAAAGGAGTAATAAGGACCACTCCTGCACCTGAACCATGAAACATAAAAGATCCATCAAAATTTATCTGCCATACGACAAATTCTTCAATGTAGAGCAAAGATGCATCTGGCAGATCCAGACTCAAAGGTTTTGTGCTTTGCAAAGGTGCTTCCACTAATTTGGTCGGCAAGTACTTGACCTTTAACTAATTTTTGATGCACAAATTCTATATCAAACTCACTGAGTAGAATGATCCAATTAGCCATTCTACCTGTGAGGGTGGGTTTGGACAACAAATACTTGAGTGGGTCGACCTTGGATATGAGCTTGGTCTTAGTATTTAGCAGGTAATGGCAAAGTTTCTGAAAGGTAAAAACAACGGCCAAGCAAGCCTTTTCAATCTGAGGATAATTAAGTTCATAGGTGATGAGGGTGCGACTCAGATAGTACACCACTTTCTCTTTATGGCTAAGGTCATATTGGGTGAGCAGTGCACCAATAGCGTATTGCGTAGCGGAAATATAGAGCAAAAGTGGTTCTCCTGGAGTAGGAGGCATGAGGACAGGTGGATTAGCCAGGTATTGTTTAAGCAAAGCAAAGGCTTGTTGTTGCTCGGGTCCCCAAAGGAAAGTGACGTCCTTTTTAAGAAAATGGGTGAATGAGTGACATTTATCTGCAAGCTGGGAGATAAAGTGGCGAATGGCTTGAATTTTCCCTTGCAAGCTACATAGTTGCTTGATATTCTCAGGTGGAGGCATTTCAGTGATGGCAGACACTTTAGCGGGATCTACCTCAATACCTCATCTTGACACAATGAAGCCCAATAGTTTCCCGGATAACACACCGAAGACACATTTCTTTGGATTCAATCTGACTTTGTATTCATGTAGGCGTTCAAAGATACGCCGCAAAATGATAGGATGATCCTCTCTTGTTTTGGACTTTCCTAGGATGTCGTCTACGTAGTCTTCCATGATGTCATGAATCATATCATGAAAGATTACTATCATGGCCCCTTCGATAAGTTGCTCCTGCATTCTTAAGGCCAAATGGCATCACTTGATAATGAAGGTGCCCCAAGGAGTTGTGAAAGCTGTTTTGTGTTGGTCTTCCTCAGTGATCTTAATTTGATTATAACCTGAAAATCCATCCATGAGTGATAGCATTTTCGTACCCTGTGGTTGAGTCAACAATCATGTCAATGTTGGGCAATGGAAAGTCATCTTTAGGGCAAGCTTTATTGATGTCCCTAAAATCTATGTAGATTCAGATACCGATAGGTTTCTTCTGGACAGGAACAATGTTCGATATCCATTTAGAATAATCAATTGGCCTGATGAATCCTACTACAAGTAACCTTTCCAACTCTTCTTTAACTAACAAGGCCACTCTTGGGTGCATCTTTCGGAGCTTCTGTTTGATAGGCTTAGCATCTGCATGCACAACTAGGTTGTGCATGACTAAAGTTGGATCTAAGTCGGGCATGTCTTTGTAAGACCATGCGAACACATCAATAAACTCTTGTAGTAGCATAGTGAACGTCTTTTGTTCTCTGGGCGAGAGTGATGCTCCCAATTTTACTATCTTGGGATCTTCTTTGGTACCAATATTGACATCAATGGTTTCTTCAACTAACAATTTTGATGAATCCTCCATATGTGTAGGATCGGGAGGTAGGTTGAGATCTTCATCCAAGGATGTCTCTACGAGATTTTCATCCTTGGCGTGGTCACTTTGTTTATCCTTTGATTTTCTTATTTGTTTGTCAGTCAGTGCCTCAAAGAGGTTTTCACTGTGTGACTTGGACTTTGATTTTTTCTGAGGCTTTTCTTTAGAACTCTTTCCCTCACTTTTCTTTAAATTTTGCTGACCACGAAGTTCAGCCTCCTCGCCAAAGTAGGCGCAGGTGTCTAAGTCGATAAAGAAACCCTTCTTGTGATCTCCAATGGGAATTGTATCCCTTATGCCCATGAACTCTACAATAGCCTCATCATTCTCGAATAAATCTAGTGGCACATGACGTTGTTGGTCCCATTCAATAAGGGAAGGGTACACAAGGTCAAGGGTCGATTCGGTGGGGGCTATGGTCAGGACAGCATTGTTCATGAAAAGGTTCATGGAGGCCAGATCCTCATATAGGCTACAATGGGAATCCATATTGTTGTCTAGGTACTCGAAGCTATCCTCATGCTCGAGAACAAGTCACATCTTGATCATTAGGGTGTGCTCCATAAGGACGAATCCCAATGCCATATCTTTCTGTTTTGAAATGTGGAAGAGGGATTGGTTCTCTTTGTCCTTTTTCATTCCTCCCACATCCTAGGCCTTTGTAGCCCATGGAGTACATCATTCTGCTAGATTTTTCATATTATGGGGTTTGATAACAAGATGGTTGAGTGTCCTCAGGGACCCAAGTAGTAGGTGGATCAAGTAATTTTTCCTCAGCTAACAAGCCTCCAGGTAGGAATGACCCAATAGTGTGTTCCTCTCTAGGTCTCTTGAAGCGGTAGTTGGGTCGACCTCTAGTCTTGGGTGATAAGGAGAGGTCAGAAACTAAGAGTGCTTGTTGTACATTATACTTCCCACAGCCATATTCTATAATTTTCATCTCCCATGAATCAAATGGAGATGTGGAAGTGGACGCCCCATGAGCGTAAGAACTAAGAGAATTTGAATCTACTCGAGATTCCATGGCCTCAGAATGAAGAGGGACAGCTATATCTGTGGAGGGACATGCATATGTACCCTTTCGTGCAAAGCTATTAAGAGCTCTACAATGAGCAAAGGGCTCTAAATCTCCTGGTATTGTAACCGTATGTCCCTCATGCTTCAGCTTGATGCATTGATGAAATGTTGATGGCACGACTGCATGGCATGAATCCATGGTCAGCCTAGAAGCATATTATATGGAAGTTCCAAGTCTAGGACGTGAAACTTTGTCTGATGGCAAGTGGGGCCCACCTCCATGGGCAGCGTAATGGTGCCTACTGACTCTCTTTTCACGTTTTCATATGCGATGATAGTAATAATATGGGACTCAAGATCTTCCTCCGTATGTCCCAATTGTTTGACTAGGTTAAGCGTGCAGATGTTCAATCCCGATCCGTTGTCCACAAGCACCTGTTTGATTTTCCTACGGGTGACAACTACCTTGATGTACAAGGGAAGATTATGTGTAGGATTCGTGGCAGGGATCTCCCTATGGTTGAAAGTAAGATGCTCACTTGATTCAATATTTTCCACCGCAGCTTGAAGGTACGTAGGATCAACTTCTAAAGGCACTCCCGACCCCTGAAGAGTTTGATATAAAATGTCCTTATGCACATTGGATATCTTGAGAAGATCTAAGATCGAGATCTTAGCAGGTGTCCTCTCAAGTTGTTCTAAAAGGTTATATTTATCAGTTTTGGGGTCAACAGAGAAGGTTCCAGAATCACGAGGCGGGCATGCCTTGTTACCACAGCGTAGTCCTTTCCCTTGATCTAGATGGTATTGACACAGTCAGTAGGCGAGTGAATACATCCGATAAGAGAATCGTAATGATTGTTATCTCTTTTGGTAAATAAGTAATTCGTGGCTTTATAGGTTTGGGATGACTCTCCCCGGTCCGGATTTGTCTTTTTCAACTTATCATGCTTGGGAATGGTTCCTTATAAATCCCCATTTTCTCGTTAGGTGTGTTTGCATGTGGCGGGGTTATCCACCTCTATCTCCCCATTGTCAATGAGGTCTTGAATATAGTGGCGAAGTTGCAAACATTTTTCTGTTTTATGACCTTTAACGCGATGCATTTCGCAATATTCATACTCCTTATACCATGAAGGTTTAGGAGCGTTGTCATCAAACGGTTGCATTGTAGGATAGGTCATCATGTTGGCCGCATCCAACTGTTTTAGTATGAGGGACAATGGTTCATTGAGGGAGGTGAATGTTCATCGCTTTGGTGGTGGTTGAATTGGGCCCTTGGTTAGTTTAAAAGGTTGACTGGTTTGGTCCATTTGAACACGTTTGGAATCAGTGATTCCGTCTCCCACCACGTTTTTGTTTTTGTTAAAGATCTTTGGCTTTTCAAGTGGGTTTGACACTTTGGTTGTCTTTAGATTGGGTTTTGAGGTGCCTTTGGTAATGAGAGCCTTTTCTATTTGAATCCCGTTCTCAATAACCTCCTCAAAGGTGTGGACACAATGCATTTGGAGGTGGAAAGCTATATGCGGGTTGAGATTAGGGATGAAAATCGACCACCGCTTCTCAAGGAAAGCGCAAGGAAGCAACTAGCTATCCCTCTCCATCATTGGAGGAAACTTGCAAAGGTCTCATTTGGGTGTTGTTTTACACCGCACAAGTCTACCATGGTGATGTCACTCTCTATGTTATACGAGAAATGACGCACGAATCTTTCTGCCAATTCTGGCCAGGTGAAAATTGATCCTCGTGGTAAGCGCATAAACCATTCCAATGCTTGACCTCTAAGACTCTTGGGAAAAAGTCTGATGAGGTAATTATCACTATAAGACACCTCTTGACATGCCATGTAAAAATATTTAACATGATCCCTTGGGTCTCCCTTTCCTTTGTATTTTTCAAACTTTGGCATATCAAATTTCTTTGGAAAGGGTTGAAGGGTCATTGTCTTGTCAAAAGGATAGTGGCATGGTTCTTCATATTGGTATTTCCTAATACTCCCTATATTGCTTTCTTGTATGCTCGCAAGTATTGCTTTCATAGATTTCACTTCTTGTGTGAGCAATTGTTCTCTAGTGGGAGAAGCGGGGATGTGTACACAATGATACCCTGTGTCTTCTTCTCCTTGGTTTTCTCGATGGAGTTCGTGGATCCTAAACTTAGGCCTTGACTTTTGAACGTTCTTGTTTGTGTCTTTCTATACCTGGAAAGTAAGCAAAGCTAGTTGTCGGCTTAGGTTACTGAGTTGTTGTTGGATTGTGACTTGGTTTGTGTCTTCTTCTTCTAAAGGTTCTTCCTCTTCGTATTGTGGAGGTTCTTCCCCTGTCTCATGTTCTATCTTGTTTCTTCGTGGCACTTTGATGAGGGGTATTCTATGCCCTACCACTTTATCATTTTCTACGTAAGAAGTGGAAGCATGCCCGCCTATTAAAATATCTTCCATATTGATAAGGGGCGTTCTTCCTTAGTAGTGTCATTTATAGGTAATATTGGTTCATTCTCGGTGGGCAATTTGGCCCCTAATTCCATGACCCGTGCCAAAACTCTATCTTTGTTTCTAAGGAGAAACTCATCTAGTAGAGTGGGGTCAAAATCAAAGTCTGCATGTGGTGATTCTAATTCATTTCCACTATGATCGACCATTTCTTTTGTTTCCTTTTTGCAGAAAATAGTGGTCCTAGATCGTGTGTCGATAAATGGGTTTGACCCTTGTCATTAGAGGTTTCCCAAGCTTGCAGGTGTTGTTCCTCATATGTTTGTTTCTTTAACCCTAGACGCGTCTTGGGAGCCATGTTTTGTGATAAATTTCACTAAGGTAAGTTGTAGATTTGTTTAAATTTTAATGTCTACCCCTAAGTGAAACACAAGATGTACGTGTTAAGAGTAAATTAACAGTGTGAAAATACGAATGTGATAGAGTGATAAAGTCACCAATGAAACAATCATTTGGTACCAAAACTTAATCAAATGAAGTACCTCCTAGACTACGTTTCAAAGTAATTTGCGACGCTAGATGATTAACAAGATGTCTCCACTTATGCCAAGTTCAAAGGAATGAACAAGACATAATTAAATACACAAAGTTAAATGCGATCTCCCAATCAAGATATACGATGAGCAAGCTCAAGTCTCGATTAAGACCTATATCTCAAAAGTGTCAATTACAATTTGTAAATGACATAACAATATCACCAAGATATGTTAACCCACTTTGCAAGAAAGTGAAGTATTGATATCGAGGTGTTATTGATAAAACATGCACAAATGGTAGTGCACAAGCACCTTTTGAAATCGAGGTAATAATAAAACCGAATGAAAAAAGCTCAAAGTATAGCTAGGAATAGTTAAGAAAATGTGCAGTGTAACCATACAATATAGGTATCTATGTCGAGTTTTACAAGAAACAAGACGTAAATATCGAAATTGTAATGATACGAGACAAACAAGCTAACTCCTCTATGGAAGTCTGCGGTGATGAACCACGCCTAACTACAATGGCGATCTTGACGTGGGTATCAAGATCACAATGGCTACCAAATGACATGAAAATGCCTCCACTCACTTTAGACGTTTAACTAACCCATTTATGCAAACATGGATGGGCATAAATAGACATAAAAGTGAGAGAAACAGTCAAATGGCAACACAAAGGTAATCACACCTCTTTTGATCAACAAAGTGTCAAAAGAATATGAAGGAAATAAATCAAGAAAAATGACGAAAAATGCTAGCCTCACTTCGGTAGAGTTTCGCCTTGCCCTAAGGCAAGTAAAAACTAGGCGAAAGTAATACGTCACACGTTTCTCAAAAAGAAGGTTCACAACTCAACACTGTTTTAAAATGGTCAAAGTGGGCTCCTGGCCAAAGTATATTCTCCTAGGTGGTTCTCTCACCCTAGGTGTTACAAAGTTTCCATGAGCGAGCATTTTACCCAAAAAGTCACCTTGACTAGTTTGGGAGTATCTCGGCTTTACTTTACCCCCTTCAAGAATAGTAGACAACTGAAATCAGATCATGAAATCAGATTACATAACAATGCAAGAGCTATAATATTTATAGATATTAGACAACCTCATATGGATAGACATGACACCCTATCAGGAACCAACTACGAGATGATAAGACCCATCTCACATGCACATGTAATTACTACTAATACCAATATTGAATGTTATCCAACATAACAATATTGAATGCAAGTCACTAGACTAGAGTGCACATGTTGCACATTATTAAATAAAAGACAATGCAATAAAATGCAATAAATATGCCTATGCTAAATTATGCTAACATTCCCCCCCTTAATTTTGCATAGTTTCCAATGAAGTGGAGAGGAACTCTCTGAACAGTGTGAATTTGTCACGTGCAAGTGACTTAGTGAAAACATATGCCTTTCGTTTTTGTAGGACAAAACTGGAGTTGTATGTTGTGCTTCAAGACATGCTCGCGTATGAAATGAACCTGTACTTCAATATGCTTGGTTCTCTCATGAAATATTGGATTGCGAACAAGCTTCAGAACTCCTTCATTATCAACATATACTGGAGTAGATTTCTGTTGTGGTAGACCAATTCCTTCCAGTATTCGGCGTAGCCATATTGCTTCACTAGACTTCACTGCAGCTCGATACTCTACTTCTGTAGAAGAGCGAGAAACAAAGTTTTGTTTCTTGCTTCCCCATGATATCGGTCAGATCCCATAAAGAAGATGAAGCCTGATGTTGACTTCCTATCATCCATGTTTCCTGCATGATCTGAATCTGAATATCTGTCAAGAAGAAGTTGTCATTCTTCTTGTACTCTAGACCAAGGTCAATTGTACCCTTTAGATATCTTAGTATTCTCTTTGCTGCTTTCCAATGACATATTTTTGGTTCTTGCATGAAGCGTGATAAATAGCTGACTGCAAAGCTGATATCTGGTCTAGTATATGTCAGGTAAATGAGACTCCCGATCAACTGCCGATAGAGAGTTGCATTCACCGGTGGTGATGGATCGGAATGAGATAACTGAAGTCTCGCTTCCATAGGTGTAGCAATAGGAGTGCAGTCCATCATCCTGAATTTCTCGAGCGTTGTCTTGGTGTATTTCAACTGTGACACAAAGATATGATTCTCTTTTTGCCATACTTCCAACCCAAGACAATAGTGCATGAGCCTGAGATCTGTCATGTCGAACGATCGATTAAAATCCTTCTTTGTTGCATCGATCATCTTCACAGAACTACCTGTAATGACTAGATCGTCGACATAAACAACCACAATGACAATCTCCCCCCCTTGCTTTTTGAGGTAGAGATTGGGGTCATAAGGATTCCTTTCGAATCCATGACTTATGAGATGCTCATCAATTTTGATGTACCATGCCGGGGTGCCTGTTTTAGGCCATATAGAGATTTTATGAGTCTGCATACCATCATCTCTTTTCCTGGTATTACATAACCCTCTGGCTGAGTCATATAGACTTCTTCTTGCAAATCTCCATTAAGAAAGGCACTTTTCACATCCATTTGGTGGACTTTCCAACCAAATTGTGTAGCTAGAGCAAAGATCATCCTGATTGTCTTGATCTTGGTTGTGGGAGCAAATGTCTCCTCATAATCAATGCCTTCTTGTTGTGCATACCCCTTTGCTACAAGCCTTGCTTTATACTTGTCAATAGTCCCATCTGATTTGTACTTAGTCTTGAATATCCATCTGCATCCAATGGGTTTCTTCCCTGGTGGAAGGTCGACAAGTTGCCATGTGTTGTTCTTCATCATTGACTGATACTCTGAATCCATGGCATCTTTCCAAGCTTTTGATTGTAGGGCTTCCTGAACTGTAGATGGCTCAACTGTTTCAACAACTCTGCTCATTAGGGCATAATTGACCTCTTCACGAGCTTGACTGCGAGTTCTAGGTCTAGGATTGGATGATGTGCTAGGTGCTTCATCCAAATTTGCATCTCTTATTAATTGAGTATACCATTTAGGTAACTTCTTAGCTGTTCCATTGGCTTGTGGTGGATCCAAGTTTTCACCATCATCCAATTCATCACTGTCATCTTCAGTGGGAACATCAAATTCTGTCTTCACAAGAGGTGTATTCTGCATGTTTGTTGAGTCGTTGAGTGGAGCATCTGCTTGTTTCTTCTCAAAGAACTCAACATCCCTACTTGTGTATACTTTCTTTGCTTTGGATCCCATAATCTGTACCCAAGTGCTTCTTCATTGTATCAATGAATATCGAGTTTCTCAGCTTTCATATCCAACTTGTTCCTGTTCTTCTTGGGTATGTGCATGCTAGCTTTACACCCAAATACTCTTAGGTGTGCAATTGATGGTTTCGATTTGACCATGCTTCTTGAGGTGTCACTCCTTCAAGAGCTACTGTGGGCACTCTGTTCAACAAATAGACTATAGTTCTTGCAGCTTCTACCCAAAATGTCTTTGTTAAACCTGAGTCATCAATCATACATCGCACCATTTCCATGATAGTACGATTCCTTCTCTCAACTATACCATTCTGCTGTGGTGTGTGAGTAGGAGGCATTTGTCGACGAATCCCATGAGCTTCTAGGTAAGTCTTGAACTCATTGCTTGTGAATTCCCCCCCTCGATCTGAGCGGAGAGTTTTGATCTTGCGACCAACTTCATTCTCAACAAGTGCTTTGAACTTCTGAAATGTCTCAAAGGCTTGACTCTTGTTTCTTAGACAATATATCCACATCTTTCTTGAGTAGTCATCAACACAAAGCATGAAGTATTGACATCCAGAATGACTTGGTTGCATGGGCCCGCAAAGATCGGTGTGCACCAAATCAAGCTTTCCCTTAGCTCTATATGTGTTCTTCTGGAAGGGTACTCTGTGTTGCTTTCCAGCTAGGCAATTGTGACACTTGTCAGTGTTGTGCTTGAGTGTAGGCAATCCTTTCACCATGTTGCCCTTTTGAAGTGTTTGGAGATAGCCAAAACTGATGTGACCATATCTGCGATGCCATAGTTACTAGATTGTGTGTCTTTGGCCACTAGAGCTTGATCATCCTTGTGGACAAAATCAAGTTGGAACATGCGTCCCACATTGGAGGCTCTTGCTACAATCTTGGAACCTCTTGACTTATCTCTTATCAAGCACACTTTTTCTCCATTATTACTGTCAAAATCCAACTTCAAGTTGTGATCAAGGAGTTGACTAACTGATAGCAAATTCTTGGTCAACCCAGGTACATACAATACATTTGTGATTTTGTAGTCATGCTTTCCAAGAGGTAGTGAAATGTTTCCAATCCCCTTGACACTGTATGATGAGTCATCACCTAATGACACATGGTTCTTGTTAGGTGAGTCACGTAGTGTGTAGAACCAATCCTTGCGTCCAGTCATGTGTCGAGTTGCACCCGAGTCAACATACCAGATATCTTGTGTGGACTTGGTTTCTTCATCAAATTGAGCAGAATACATGTGGTGTCCTTCATCTGAATCATCCTCATGTTTGGCAATGTACCCTTGTTGTTTGGGTTTTCTTTGCCAATTACCATTTTTCTGCCCTTGATTGTTGTTGTTGTTGGACTTCCCTTTATTTGAATTATTGTTACCCTGTTGGTTATTGGGTTTTGAATTGCTTGATGAACCCTTTTTGTAGGAATTGTACCAACAATCTTTGATGTCATGTCCCCCTCTATTGCAAATGGGACACTTCTTGGTGTTGTCTCGTTGACTTTGGTCCCTTTGTTGACTTTGATTTTGTTGGGACTTCTTGTGATTGGACTGAAATTTCCCCTTTCCTTTATGATTGGAAGATAGTGCTTGCTCATCTTCATGATCTTTGTTGTTCATTGCCTCTTCTTGTTGGAGTAGATTGACCAACTTCTCAAAGGTGACTGTGTGTTCACTCATATTGATAGTTGTCACAAAGATTCTATAGGAAGGAGGAAGTGCTCGCAACACAATTGGTACGAGGTCTTCATCACTTATCTCTTTTCCCAATGCCAATAGAGATGCCCTCAAAGTAGCAACTCGTCTCAAAAAAACTTCAACCTTCTCATTGTGCTTGAACTTGAGAGTATGCAGTTGTGATAGTAGGTTGAGGATGGCATTCTTGTTCTTTGCCTCATAGACTGTGCTCAACTTATCCCATGCATCCTTGGCCGATGTGGCATCTCTAATGTGGGGTTGCACATCATCTATTACGCTAAACAAGATGATCAACTTGGCCTTTTGATTGGCCCTGTCAAATTGAACTTGTTGTCTTCCATCATCAAGTGATCTTGTTGTTTTCCATCTATTGTCCATAGGTCTTCAAACTCAAGTAACATCTTGATCTTCGGTTTCCATGCAGCATAGTTGTCTCCTCTAAGTAGTTGTGAATCTGGCAAGAAGAACTTTGGTGCTTGTGCACCCATTTCTGCAATCTGAATTTTTGAAACTCTGAATTTCTGACAAAGGGTAAGGCTCTTATCACTCCAGGTTTATGGTCTCCCTCTCAATATACCGTCAGGCCGATATACCAAACCTTTCTATATACGCTCCCTTCCGATATACCCATCGGTACGTGGAAGAAGATCACCCTTTCAATATACCCGTCAGTACGGAAAGAGGTGTTAACGCACGTGAAAGAATTTAGTACGTGGTACTGTAGACAGTACGGAGAGGGGTTTGTGCAAGCACAAACGGATGGGAGGGCTCAAATGTGTGTGTATTGTGTCCTTATTACTCCCCGTCGATTTTATAGGGTCGATGCCCAGATGATGTTTAGGCAGTTATGTTAGGCGTTAAGTGCGTAGTAGTAGTAGTGCGGCGGCATCACCGTAAGTAAGCGCTTCCCAGAGGCACCGTATATATAGAGAAGCATTGCTTTATGAGATCAAAGATCTCGTGTGATAGAACCAAACATAAAATAAAAAATTTTACTTTTTTTTTTTTTTTTTTTTCACTTTATGCACCAAGATTAGTACAAAATGCTCCAAAAGTACATCAAAATGAAGTTTTTGTGTCCCCCCTCTTTAGAAAAAAGGGTCTAGAATCACAAAATACACAATTTAGGCCAAAAATATTTTTACCCCCAATAGGTGTTTTTCCGCTAAATTTAGCGGTGGCTCTAAATGTGTTTGGTGAGCTTCTAAATTTGGAAATCTCCCAAAATTTAGTAATTTCTCCAAATTTTCAAAAAAAAATAATTTAATAAAAAATATGGAGAGAGTGGGAATTGAACCGCTGACCTGTTTGTTCCCAAGATCCAAACAAACAATCTGAATATTGTTTTCACCTTTTCTCACAAACCGTGATCTAGGTTTTCTAAAATTTTGACAGCAGCATCATACAATATTTTTCTTGAAACCCACAAAATTTCAGAAGAATCAGAATCTTATTTTTGAGATCTTACCAATTTACCAGCTAGATCTGATTTTTTTCAGAAAAAATGATCCGACTTGTATAGACTTTTCGTCACATGTAGAGGCCGAATCTGAAGATGATGTAAACTAAAAGTTGTGCACCTCCTTCTTATCTTTCCAAAAAAAAAAATGGCACATCAATCGACATTGTATGAAAAATTTACGTCCTTTTTTCTAAGAGCTATCTGCTGGAATTTTGTTGACGGGATTGCTTCAACCTTTGCTCCCGAATTCTTCACACCTCCACTTTCAGATCTGATTTTTTTTAGATCTGATTTTTTTTTTTTTTAGATCTGCAATTTTTTTCAAGATCTTCTCTCTTTTTTTTTTTTTTTTAAGATTTTTTTTTTCACAAATTTTTTTTTTAGATCTCTTTTTTTTTTCAAGATCTTTCTCTTTTTTTTTTAAAGATCTCCAAATCTGAAATATTCCACCAATATGTTGGATCAATTGGCTATGCCAATGACTAATAAAAAAAAAAATTACCTTCCAAATAAGTGGATAGGTCAAATTTTAGTTGAGGGATGCTTGGAAGGAATGGAGGCTGCGGGATGCTTCAATGGCTCTCCTTTGATGCAGATCTTCTTCTCAATGGATCCTCTCAATAGTGCTCCTCTTGACCTTGCTTGGATAGAAACCTGCTCACGATACCAAATGATAATAATGGTATAGCTCGATACCAAATGATAATAATGGTATAGCTTAGATACCAAATGATAGAATAGAATAAGATTGCAATGACCAAAGAGGGATGGAAGCCTCACAAATATTATTGATCATGAAATCAGATTACATAACAATGCAAGAGCTATAATATTTATAGATATTAGACAACCTCATAGTTCGGGAGCAAAAGTTATGGCTTTGAAAGATGGGTTACACATATACTCTTATGCTCATGGGTATGCACTTAACATGCACTCAAAAATGTCAAAAAAATGTCCCTTAATCTGAAAAATGGGCAAATTTTTCCAACCAAGATTCAATTTTTACAACAAGCCATCACATTAATATATGAATATAAGACTCAATACTATTAAACATTAACATACATGCTTAAGAATTTAAGATTTTCAAGAAATTGACAAAACTAGCATGTAGAATGATAAAAAAGTAAGCTCTAAAAATGAAAACATGATGAAATCTTGAAATTTTCTCACCAAGATTAAATTTTGATAGAAAACCACCACATTAATATGTAAATGGAAGACTCGGCACTATCAAACACTAACCTACATGCTCAAGAATTGAAAATTTTCAAGAAATTGACAAAACTAGCATGTAAAATGTTGAAAAAGTAAGCTCTAAAAATGAAAACATGATGAAATCTTGAAATTTTCTCACCAATATTAAATTTTGACAGCAACCCACCACATTAATATGTAAATATAAGACTCAGCACTATCAAACACTAACCTACATGCTCAAGAATTGAAAATTTTCAAGAAATTGAAAAACTAGCATGTAAAATGTTGAAAAAGTAAGCTCTAAAAATGAAAACATGATGAAATCTTGAAATTTTCCCATCAATTCTAATTTTGATAGCACTTCACCTCCTTCATACCTACAAGGAATACCCAACACATGAAAACTCAACAAAACAAGTTAAAAAAATAAGTTAGATCAACATGTGTAAAAGAGGGTTAGTAACCAAAAATAAAACTTAACTACGAAAACTTGAAATTAAGTGCAAATGACAATGGAGTAAGTCCCACAAGTGGCGTGTAAATGTGTGCATGTATACTTTGCTTAATGCTAAATCAAATGAAGAAAGAAATACCACCTAAAATAGTTCTACAATTTAGCTAAAACAAAGTATTAACACCATCATGATAAGAATTAAACAAGGGTTAGATCTTTAGCATTCATAAATACAAACTTTGAAACTAACAATGTTAAATATCTAAACTCCTCTATTCTCTAACAACAAATAAATGAATGGACCTAAGTAAGCTCCATGGCTATCAAAATAGTTGTCCTTAATGCTCCAAGAACCTAGTAATGGGGGCTAATCAAAGTTAGGCAACAAGACCCTTTTGACACCTCCCATATGACCCAAGCACTTTAAGAAAGAGGCTTAACTCTTCAAGATGATGAACTCTCAAAAGGGCAAGGTGCAAGCTCTTAGTTTCTTTACTATATGCTTTGCATTTTCTCTCTAAGGAGTTTAGGTGTTTGTAAAAGGTAGGTGGAGGGCTCTTTATATAGCCCAAAGGATAAAGGATTCAACACATTTTCATGAATGTGGGATAAAGGTAAAACATGATTAGGAATGGATAAGGTTGTTTTATTAAATGTAACCTTACTTTAGAAGAGTTTAATACATGTTTAGCAAGTCATTGGAGTTGGGGTGTTTTAATTAATCAAAGGTGATTAACTAATAGGTAGATGTAAGCTTATAGAAGATAATTAGAGGAATATTAGTACGATTTAGGCTATTAAAGGGGATTAAATCAATTAAATATTGATTTATTGATTAAATGGAAGGGAAAGCTAATTAATTAATAATAATTAATTAGTCTAGGTAAAAGGGATGATTTATTAACGGAAGGTCGTTAATTAGGGTATTTGTTGGATAGGAAACTTAATTAATTAGCTTAGTGTAATTAATTAATGATGATATGAGGGAAAATGAGTATTTTTGATGATATGTCGTTGATTTGCGAGAAAGGGGATGATTAGCACAATTTAAGTATTTAAATTGCTTGGGTGTAATTATAGGTGTCTACAATCATGACTACTTTTATAGTGTCCTTAGGGATAATCAAAAGTGTCGTTGACAAACAAGGTACATTATGGAAAATAGTGAAACATAAACTTGGTCATATCGTTAGTATACCATATTGATATAAGTTGTTCTATGAATGGCCTATGATGACCAAATAATAATTAACGAGCTATTCTTATTGAATATTAAACTTATGTGAATGAGACTATGAACGAAACTATCTATGAAATGATTGTATCAATAAAACACGATAATTTATCTTATAGCCTTTAATAATCATTGTGATAATTTATCTTATCTTATAGCCTTTAATATTCTTTGATGAGGTAATGATCCCACCATTTCTTAACGTATTTTACTTATTTTTCATTTGTGTAATCAAGCTTAAGAATGAGGTCACTCATGTCTAAAGTACACGGATAAACACATTTATTATGTCAACAAGGCATTGTTTTTGCTTATGATTTTGAGTGTAATCTCTATCATGTCATTCTTCTAATAAGTCAAGGTCATGGAGACAGGATTTATGGAGCTCCTCATACGGAATGATAATGTGAAGGGAAATTCAGATCAAAGGGAGTTCCACCTCGATTAGAAGAAGCTCCCTAACTCCATAGGTAAGTAAAAATGGGGTTTCCCCAGTGGCCTTACGTACATTAGTGTGGAATTCCCATAATGTAGGATATAGATTTGTGTTCCAATATGTGCGTGATTCACAGACCATATCATTTAGTATTTTGTTTGTGGATTTGACATGTCTTGCATTTTGGATGATATGGTGTTGAGAATCGATGTTTGATTTTGAACTTAGTACAAAGTTTCTTCATTTATTTACATTTTAAACTCCCACCATTGTTAGATATGATGGTATGGGAATTCTAAAGTGGAAAATGATTTGATTAAGGATGAATTTGGATGTAGTAAGGCCATACATATTGGTGAGAGGCATGGCTTCAACCCACTTAGTGAAGTAATCAATGGTTGTGATGATGAATATATGACCATCTTGGGATTGAGGTAGTTTTCTGATGTAATCCAATCCCCATATCTTGAAGAGGGCGAGAGAGATTCTGATGGATTGTAACTCGGTCATATGGGAATGAATCAAATCATCATGATATTTTAAAGGCTAGCATTTCTTGGTGAAATCATGAGCATCAACTTGCAGTGTGGGCTAATAGTAACCCATACGTAGGAATTTGAGTGTAGTAGCATGACCATTACAATGGCCATGCAAGTGCCCCCATGCTCCTCCTCTAAGGCAAGGGGAACCTCATCTTTTTAACACATTGGATCAGGGGTACCTTCAAATTTGTAATAGTATAATATGTCATATTTAAGCATGTATTTAAGAGCCTTTTTGTGTATTCGTAGTAGCGCTCGAGGATTAATACCTTCTTAGTAAGTATGGAATTGTATAAATTAACAGATGTCGATACCAAAGCTCCCATGCGGGGATGTGTGGCTCGACTTTGACATAAATCTTGGATGTTTGAAGGGGGTGAAGTGGACTGGATGTTGGAAAATTTGTATAAGGGAATCCTCATGGGAATCGAAATGTGATTGAAATTGAGTGGTAGATGTGGCCAAAGAGTCACCAAGGAATTCTATTTATGGGGATAAATTTAATGGTAAATGAGGTGAATCTTTGTGTTAATTATTAAACTAAGTCATAATAGGCTTTCAGGTTTTCACTACAACATTGGTATATACAACTAACCTATTGATACATCAGTGAGAATCCCCCATGGCATGGAAATAGGAGACAACCTTAGCTAAGGAAGCTTATATACCTAGGATAAGAGCCTCATATTCTGCAATGTTGTTGGTGATTTCAAATTCAAGATGATATGAAATGGAAAGGCACGGCTAGAGGTATTGGCGATAACACAACCTACTTTGGATCCTTGGAGGCACTTTTCTCCATCAAAGTGCAATGCCAATGTATCCTCTTGGAGATCAATGGTGATCTCCTTCTCTATGATTTTGGTCATTAGTTTGGTTTTTGGTGAAGTAAGTGCTTCAATATTGGCATTAGAGGAATACACCTCAAAGCCGATCATGAAGCAATAATAGTAGTATTTTATGGAGATAATGTTTTTATGCCCTCAATGAGGAGGATATACTCATCGGGTAATGCATTATGAATGGGTTCAAGTACAGATATGTGGAGACATCTAATTGGTCTGCTATGACTTGGTATTTCATTTTTCGCTACGTGATGATGTGAAGGTTAGAATCCATAAGAAGGGCCATCCATTTCCCAATACAATCCATGGGGAGGATATCATGTGAGAATATTTCTATAGAGGATCCGTATGGATAATGACGTAGGTGGTTTGATATAACATATAGTGATGCAATTTTGTAGTGGAATAATATATGGTGAGACAAGCCCTTTCAATGGAAGTGTACCATGTTTCATAATCTAGTAAGGCTCGACTAATATAGTAAATGACATGCTCCTTTCCCTTTTCGTCTTCTGTGCTAGCATTTCCCCAACAGACACCAAAGTGGAAGAGGTGTACAGCATTATATGGATATGGCGAAGGAGGTATTAATGTCGGTAATGAGGATAAAGAGTGTTTCATATTGTCAAATTTTTTTGACAATCTTTGGTCCATTCAAGTTTGGTTGATTTTTGAATTAGGTTGTTTATAACATGAGTACGATTGGTAAAATTGGGGAAAAATCATCATATTGCCTCAAGTTTCTTGATAAAAGTACATATATTTTCTATGTATGTATTGAGCGGGAAAAATGCCTAAGAACTAGCCATGTGCAGAGGTTTGGAATTTCATGTAAAGGGTGCGCATGAAAGGGGCACATGTGTATATAAAGGATCAACATGTGAAGGTTTACGCATGAGCGGACATATTGCAGGACATAGCCGATTTTCTAAAGACGCGGATAAGATTAGAAAATCAGAGGAAGAGTGGCATCCAAACAATTTCTATAAATATAGAAAAGCAAGATGGCTTAGGACACACATAAAAATAGTTATGTTTGGAAAAATCACATGAAGGGATACAAAAAGATCATGCACATGTCGAGCTAATAATAAGAAAAAATAAAGGACTATATTTAGGTTAATCTATTATTAGCATAGAATGTAAAAGAATACATGATATTTTTATACACACACCTATTATTAAGAAGGTTCATGAAGTAGTGAAGGGAAAGTCCCCACCCTTATATATAGGTAGTGCATCTATGTTAGAGGGTTCTGTAAGTGCATTTACGAGTTAGAGCTTCTTGAGGGTTTTGGTGTTATGTAGTCATGAGTTTTGGAACTTGTATGAGAGCATACAGGTTCTATAAACGAATGTACTAAGGTTTTGTAATCATCTAATGGTTATGTAATATAATTATGTTCACGATGGTGTTCATAATTTTAGTGTTATTATTCTTCTTGAATGATTTGTTTCCTTATTATATGTGTTTTCCAAATTGTCTTGGCTATGATTCTTGTTTGTGCGTAAATTGGTATATTGATTATGAATATGGTAAATATGCATGCTAACCTTCTGATAGGAATAACAAAGGAGGGACCTGGTGGCTACGCACACTTTGGTTGAGCATTCGAGATATGTATGGATGAAGTGTTAATGCACATAACTATTGATTGGGTAGATAAAATACTACATTTTGGTTACGTATTTGGGACCTATTTTTAATTTTTCTACCAGGATGTTTCATGCAGATGACGTATTGAATGTATTTGGAGAATATTGAGAGATGGATAAAATACAAACAAGATGCATTTTCATAGAGATATAACACTAGACCTGACTTTGATGCACAAAAGTGGATGGAAGATAACCTATTTAACTACTTGTATGAGATGTTCTTCAACTTCTTCCCGATAGAGTTATACCAGTGGTTAGAAACTTACGCATTAAAATTTGATTTTCCCAAGGAAGAGAGTTTGGATGCAGGAAGACTATCAGACTCTTTTTTATTCAAATGAGACATGGACTAGATTCATGGATCATTTTGGGAAGGTGTATTGCATAACTATACTTTGGAATATGCAATCTTGACATATTCATGCCATGAGGATCCAGCTTTTAAGTTTTTGGTGAGCCCAGAGGATCATATTTGCATGTGATGCCCTTAGCTATCAAGATCCTAATGATACAACTTGGACTGGAAATATTACCTATGGATAGCTAAATCCCCACCACGCATAGGGGCATGAGCAGGTGTGGAGAAGGATGACAGTGACCACGGAAAAAGAGAGGCAGAGAGAGGAAATACGACTCAAGTATAATGAAGCGTGATAGAGGGAAGTTGATGGAGTGTTAATGTCGAGAAGAAAGATTACTAGCAAAGGTTTTGAGATCCCGTGGAAGCAGGGAGCTCTGATATCATGTAATCCCAACATTGGGAAAACTAAGTAGAGAAACCCCATCATCTTCTAATGAGAGCATGTTAGAGGAGAGAATGAGAACCAAGAGCATGTATCTAACCTAATCTAGCTACCTAGCCCTTGTGCAAGGTGTTTTGGATCTTGAGGTGGGTGTCGAAAGGAATTGTAGTGAAGGAAAAAAACATGATCTCCACATTGGGAAGGAGATACTGGTAGATATAATTTAGTTATAGCTCGGGAAGTGTAATAGATCGGGGACATGCACATGAAAGTGCAATAGGTGCCACTTTTTGTGAGTACTTTTGGAGGATTTTTACGGGTATGTCACCGGGAAAAAGTGTTGGTGCATAAACCATTGGAAGAAATCCTATAGGTGATGCTATAATACAAACAGTAGGTTCCCAGTTCAGCACCACAATTGGGACACAAGAGAGTTCATCCAAAGGACCACAAGTATGGCAGGTGGTGTGAGAGGCTCGAGAGGGTTCAAGTTAGCCATCGAGTGGAGGAAATCCTAGTGGAGGTTTAGGATCTAGGTCTGGTCCTAACCTAGGGCGAGTCTGCTGACCACCTCCAAACCAGCCTTAGAAGACAATACCTCAATAATCGAGCATCGGATACCTCAAGTCTTCTTTGAAATGTTTGTTCACTTTCCAGAGTATAGAGGTGTGGAGGATAATGTTGCTCATGTGCACAAGTGTGAAGCTGCTATGGAGATCAAAGGGGATTATAAAGGAAGGTAAGATAATTTTCCATCACAATTTAAGTGCATGCACACAATTGGTATATAAAGTATGATCCACGGTAGAATATGGTGGATTATGATGCTTTTATGCACTATGTTTTTGGTTGAGTTCCACATTCCGAGTTTAAACAATAGAGTATCAATGTACTCAAGCACATCAAGCAAGGTTTATCTTTAAGTGTAGGGAGTATGATACATGGATTAATAATCTCTTGTCTAATATGTTCTATGACATTTGTAAGAGCTAACATTCACAATGGTTTTTTGACTCTGTTTGAAGGGATTTTTCACACAAGAAATATATTGATCCATGTGAGGATTTAGAAGCATCTCTACTCGTCAAAGCGGTTTTGAGTGAGATATTGGAGTAAGTCCTTTTATGGAGGCACATATAACAACTACAACTAAAAACTAGAGAAGATTTCTACCAATTCAACGCATGAGACATGCAATGGGTTATGGTGCACTGATTGTGATGTTGAGGGACATACGAAGGATATTTTCCTATGTAGGAACGCACGTGTTTTGTTACAATCTTGTGAGATTTTCCACAAGAATCATGATGTATGGAATTTCCCTCTCTTGCAACATGTAAAAATGAAGAATGTATCCATGTATTACAATATTTTTGATGTGCACACCCATGATACGAAGGATTGTTGGTTGATAGACCAGATTCATGAGGCATGTGAGACTAGATTGTTGTAAACCACTGTAACAAGTAGTTTTTGGTGCAAGAAACTCAACCTCTTGAAGGGTGCGGTAATGAAGGTGGATTCTGAGGTGGATATAGGAGTAGAGGCTATGGTGGTAGAGGAATATTTACGAGTGGTGTATGTAAGTGAATAAACTAAGCTAAGTTAATAAATGAAAAATAACACTAAGTAGCCTTCATAACTAAGATAATCTATCAAAAACACCATGATAAAGCTATTTAGGGGAAAAACCAACTAATGCATCCAATTAAACATGAAATGCTAAGCCATTCCTTATTATTTTTATGGGATTTCTAAATTGTAGTTTTCCTTTTGTTGAACTGATCGTGACTACAATGCGATCAAAGGAACATTATCTCCATGAAGAGGAAAGGATCTCACCAATATGGCTTAATTTCCATGCATGGTTCTTCCTTTACTATTCTTTTACAAATAGAGGATATAATGGATGATAGATTAATAAGCTTTTAAAATTAGAAAATTATCTTATCATGTGCATATAGTGTAAAAGTGAAACACTTTGGTGTACTACGTTCTTTATATAGCTTTCCGGTTTTGGAGAAGCTTACAACCTAGTGAAGGTGGGATAAAGGGAAAGTAGAATTAGAAAGGGATATGTATGATTATAAGATATTTATTATAGATTAACAACTCATGGGAGCTGGAGGTGATTTAATTAATCAATTAGGATTAATTAATAGACCAAGATAAGCTTAAAAAGCCATTTGGAAATTATTTAGAAGGAAATTAGTAGAATTTGAAGGATTTGAAAGGGGTTTAACTAATAAGAAGGTTTATTTGTTAAATAAGAGATTGAAAGGCTTAATTAATTAATAATGGTTAATTAATTAATAAAAACAGGATTATAACTAATGAAGTAACGTTAATTGACATTTAGGATAGGAAAGGCTAGTTAATTAACAAAGTGTCATTAATTGACCGAAATGAAGGGGAATGTTAGATAATTAGCGGGAAATCACTAATTATAATGAAATGATAGAAAATAGGATAAGAAGTGCAATTTTAGTATTAAAACTACGTATTCAGATTTAGGTGTCTACATTTTCCCTCTTTGATGTGGTGTAGTGCAAACGATGCCATTTCAAATATAGTAGACAATTACAGACAATTAAATTTGGTAAGGGTAGAAGAAAAATTAGTAGGATGGAGGATTCCCCTCGAGTGTTGACAAGGTGATAGAAGAGGTCGATTGATGCTCGAAAAGAAGAAAGGAAAGATCACAACAAAAGAATAAGACAACTGCAACGATTAAGATTCAAACTAAGTCTAGTAGGCCATTGTTCAAAGTGATTGATTGGAAAAGAAATCTCAGGATTCTATGTGTGGAAGAAACAAGGGAGGGTGGAGGATGAAAATGATCCCTATTACCCCTAGATCTTGTGGAAGAAAAAATCATAACAATGAAGGGGATTCAAATTGGGCCTGGTTGGCCATTGTTAGAATTGATAAAAAGAGTAGGATCTTGTGCCTCAATTGGAAGAATCAAGGGAGGAGGGAAGAATTGAAAAGTTATAGGTAGAAAGTTAGTTAGAATGGAAAT
This sequence comes from Taxus wallichiana var. yunnanensis, assembly GCA_018340775.1. Lineage (NCBI taxonomy): Eukaryota > Viridiplantae > Streptophyta > Pinopsida > Cupressales > Taxaceae > Taxus > Taxus wallichiana. The sequence goes on from CM031234.1 coordinate 851,717,926, forward strand.
AGGAAGATAGATGAAGAATGTGAATACCGCGACGTAGTTGACATAACATCAGGCTCGAAAGTAACTATTTATTTGATATAAACATATAACAAAAGTGTAAAATGACATGAAGAGCCATAATACTAATTTTTGTTCATTGTTAAAGGACTAAATCAAAGTAAAATACATAAAGCAATGTAGTATGAGAAAGTAAACAAGCATACCAACAAACAAACATAACTAAACAAACAACGTTTAATAAATTTGTACCAATGTTTTTGTTATCTAGCTTTAGTTCCCAAATGTTCGAGTTATACAAAAAGGGTTAAAATGGTTCCCAAGAAAGGATACATGCACGAGGGTTAATATGTAGTCCCATTAAAAAGTAATTGTGCACTATTAAACTATCCCAAACAATGATATATGCAAGGGAAGACATACATAAGAAGCAAACTAGCTTTGTTAATGAAGGAAGATCAAGATGATCTACATGTCGTGTGCTAGAACAAGAAAACACTAAAGTAAGATGTTTTGTAGGATATTTTTCAATGTTTGAGGATGTTGTGTTGTGTGAATTTTTATATTTTACCATTTTTTTGGATTTTTGATGTTTTACCAATGTTTTTGGATTTTTGATGTTTTACCAATGTTTTGGATTTTGATGTTTTACCAATGTTTTGGATTTTGGTGTTTTATCAATTTTTGAATTTTAACCATTTTTTTGGATTTTTGAATTTTTGGGAAGAATGTGGTATAGAAAAATTATGGTGTGGTGGTACACTAAAAGGTCACGGGGAAGCAAGAATATTCCCAACGCAAAGAAAAAGGTCACTGGAAAGTAAGAATATGCCCAAAGTAAGATGAAAATGTTAGTGAAAATGACTATTTAAATAAATAAATCATTGCGATAGAATGCCAGTACGTGGTGGGAGGAAAAATAGAGGAAAATTTTAGTAATCCTGCCCTGTGAGGGAAGAAAAATGAAGAAATAGGGCTGTGAGGGTATAAATAGCAAGGGGAGGTGAAAATCCATCGTGACCCATTTGAGCTATTATACCCTTTGCCCCTTGAGAGATATTTTCTCTAACTTTTGAGAGAGATGGCACATGTACCAGATGGAAACACCATGCGGATCATGTTTAAGAGTATGTGTGGGATCAAAAGAAGGTGGCATGGTAAGTAACATTTTTTGAGTTTTCATCACATTTATTACATTTTTTAGTAGTAGAAATTTGAATTTTAACGCTAGTGCATGCTATAATGTGCATAGCATTGTCAAAAGTTTTCTAGCATGAACGTCACATGCTAGCATTAAAATGAGGGCATGAATGTAAGACTTGTGTGCTAATGTGAATGTCAAGAGCTAGTGTGAATTTTTACACTAGCATGGAATATGCTAGCGTGAATTTCATGTGCTAGTGTGACATGATGTGTGATAGTGTGAAATGTGCAAGCATAATGGGACACGTGCTAACATAGTAATAGTGTGTGTTGGCTTTAAAGGAAGTGCGCTAGTGCAGTTCTTGACATGTTAGTTGAATTTATAAGAAATTAGAAGACTGTAGAAGTGATTATAAGATGAAAAATGATGAAACGATGTTAATTTGTTTGTGATTTGGGTGATATATAGGAGAGACTATGGACTTTGGACGTTCGGGAGAACCATAGACGATTACGAGGCCTTCGAGATGACTTTCACTTGATGCAAGTAGAGGGGATTGGTTACACTACTTGAGGTGTGACTTGTCTTATATCACAAAGTTTCCACACATTAGATAGGATCATGCTCTGCTCATAACATTAGCGAGAACAATGGCATAACGAGAGCTATACCTTCCACATTTGTGCCTTTGAAGAGATACATTACATTAGAGGATTTCTATCTTATCCTATGGGTTCTAATACAAGGAAGCTTGGTAGTATATGATGATGATACTTATTAGATTCAAGTAAACATCTAGGACCTATTCCTTCTAAAGGAAATACCACGAGAGGGGATGGTATTTCACTTATACATATGTTTCAAGAGCAGGAGGATAACACATCTTCTTGTGTACCTTATGGCTCTTATTAGCGACAACTTATTGCCTAATAAGATTGGGACCCATTTGCAGCTTGGATTGATAGGTGTAGTGGTCTGATTGATGGATGGTGATATTTTTGCATGGAGTTAGTGCATATTGTCTCACTTATATAGAGATCTACATTTGATTGTGTATAGGTAGATGAGGATCTTGAGTGCGATACCTTATTATAGATATTGGCCTAGGATCACATTGTAGTTATATGTCCCTTACGTATCCTCTAAGCTAGACATCTAGATGAGCCCTCATACCAATGATGGGAGACATTGGGTTTGAGTCGAGAGGTCACTTGGGAACACCACCTCTCTACAAGAGAGCATTTGATGACTGCGGCTAGGTATGGTTACCTAGAGACCATACTAATTGTACCAATGACACATAGATGTGGAAAATATGAGCATTGCGAGAGGTTGATCACTACATTATAGGTAGTCGCGGCCGAATCTTGAAGTGGTATAGAGTTGACAAGATATAATGCAAACTTGGCGTTATCGAGGATCCTAGGTGATGAGAGATGGTATGCATGGGTAATGCGAGAGACCTTTGATTTAGGACACTGATTCCAATCATGTATATATTTTGAGTTTATGGAGTGTTATCCCATATGTATGGGATGCATGGGAGCATATAGTGGATCACAGGACCACTATTGACTACCCATCCTTGTACATGATTTGTGTTTCGAGGCGGATCACATTTCCACATACATCTATAATAACAGTATAAAAGCAGCAATAGTGGGGGTTAGGGGGAAAAAAATATGAGACATGGCCAGATTAATCTAATAGGATGTTGAGGCAGCAGAGGCATGGGCACATGTATGGGGACGGGAACCACGAGGTTCGGTAGGTGCCAACTATTCAACAAGTGCCACAGGTACCACGAGATGTAACAAATGCCATTGGGGCCATTGATATAACATGTGTCTGCTCAACGAGTTTTCAGTACAAAAACCTGTTATACAAAAATACCATTTCAAGTTCCACCATCACCACCCCGAGCATGTATTCCAAATATTGCAGTAGGTCATGGGTGTGATGGGGATAGAGATGGGGCTGAAAATGGTTTTCCACAGATACCAGTGCCCAGATTAAGAGTTATACCCACAGTAGGTAGGCCATAAGTGTCCAATTCACAGTTTCGGTAGGATATGGCCATGCTACTGAGGAAGTGTAGAATTTATCACAATCTAGACTATGCAGAGGCAAGTAGAGATGGGATTCATAGATCGAGCTACTACGATACAACAACTATAACGAGGAACTCACCGAGAGAGATCAGCTCGCAGCCGAGAGAGATCAGCTTATTGTTGATATGACATAGTTGAGAGTAGAAAGCAGACCTAATTATAGGAGAAAGTGATGCTCTACATTATGTAGTAGTGGTGAGCAGATCCAATGACCTTAGATATGCTTTTGTAGAAGCTTCTGGAGAGGCTAGATATTACAGAGGTTTGTATCAGTCTGTGGTTCCTAAGGGATAGAGGGCACCTCCTTATATTCATCTTTCGGAGTAGCATGTCGAGGTCACATAGACCCTCTAGATCGGTGAGATCAGTTCGGATGCCCCGCTTGGTCATAGGTGGGAATTCTTGGCATTGGAGAGAGTTGGGAATGACTCTGTTATTGGATGAACCATGTACATGTATTATTGTTGTATCTTCCTCGAGATGAAGGCACACATTTTTTGATCGATGCCCATGATGACTTGTTTTTGTATCTAATTGTATCGAGACACATTTGTAGATGGACATTGATTATTTTTGACATGTATGATGATGGACATTTATGTATATCACATTTTTATTTATGAGATATTGTGTTATCCCATGTTTTTATTATGGTTTATGATGAGGGGGATAAATATGATCCTTATTGCCCCACTTTGATGATATGATGTGATGTGATGTCAACTTTAAAAAACATTTTGATTTTACTTGATGATGATGTAGATAAGCATTTATTGATGATATGTGATGATTTTATAAATGTGATGATATGAATGTAAATGATGAAATGATAACACACAATGTACATGCAAAAGCACAAGCACAAAGAACAATTAACAAAAAAACTATACATACACTGAAAAACACAATAATGTACACAAATAAACAAGTAGGTAAAACACACCCAATATGAAAAAACATGAATTAACTTACACTAAAGTTATATATGAACTAAGATGTTAATAACTCAGCTGCAATTGGTCTAGAGACATACCAAGAAGAAATAATCTAGTAAATTAAATGACAAATTAAAGCAATAATTAATCTAATCAAGTAAAGAACAGACTAATATAAAAATTATGCAATACAAAACACTATATGTACAAACAAATAAACAAAACATGACTATGTACAAACAAAAAACAAGCAAGAAAACACTACTTTGTTTTTGTGGAACATACAAAGCATTTTGTACTATTTTTTATATTTTCACAAGACAATGTTATATTGTTTTTGGGTTGTTCTTGTGGCACCTACTTGAATTTTTTTACATTTTCTAATTTTTACCAAAGCTATATACAAGAAAAATAGGATGCATAGATGCCCCCAACAATAAATGGGAATATATAAGGGAAAATCCATGCATATATACATGAATTAGATTAAGCTGGATCAAGGCCAAAAGGATAGGCTCAAAGCATATTAGACACATGAGAAGGACAAGATTAGGAAGAAGCGATCATGCCCCCATGTGTGAGATGCTTGTGAAAAATGAACCCTCCTATGGTGGAGGAAACCATTTTTCAACAAAGGACTTGTACAAAGTGCTACACTTGTGTGGTTTTCACAGTTTTGACGAATTTATTTCTCTTTATTTTTTTGTTGATTTTTATTATTTTGTCTCCATTCTTAGGCATAGAAACACTTGAGATGCATGAAATTCATGGGTTCTCAAAGTTCATCACCATCTAGGATAGGAAAACTTATAAGCACCTGAACTAAATTAACCACCACAATGTATGGCCCTAACTAGTTAGGTTCAAACTTTCCTTTCTTCTCATGATCTTTTGTAGTTTTGAACTGATTCTCTGTAAGAACAAGGTCTCCTACCTTCTACACACTAGGTTCTAATACATTTTGAGGTGATCCAATGCATGAAGGCATATTTCATCAAGTAATTACATCTCGAATATCCTAACTATTCTATAATTTTGTTTTTATCTAGGTAATCTCTAAAGGACATCCGTAAAAAGGAAGCTCGATATCAAGGGGTAAAATGGCCTCAGTGAAAAAGACAAGGAAATATGGAGTTACACATGTATGTGTGTGGATATATGTCATGTAAGCCCGAGAGGATAGGATGGATCTTGTTGGTGCTCAATCCAGGCCCCTGGATTGAGTTGGTCATTTTCCTAGACTCTCTATAGATATAACTATTTTATGTACTTCATATTGTTCCCCATGCTTTGAATATCAGTATGAGTAAAGGAAAATTATCAATTTGTGATGAATTTTGTGCCTTGTCAAAATAAAAAAGAAAGGATTTAGCAAAATTGGTTAATAGAATGGTTGATCAAAGTATAAAATATTCGGACTTGCGGGTGATCGAGATACATCTACATATTTCATAAAGAACCTACAATCAACACCAAATGATTCATTTTCTCTAGAAATACGAATCTCTGAAGGCCCAAAAGCATGCAACCCTGACCATGAAATCTAAATTTTCAAGACTGAATGACTTATTTAAAATGGACTTGGCTATTTTAACAAAGACATGGAAATTTAAATAGCCATCAAAAGTCTACACCGCAAAATAACTTCAAATGCTCATGATGCAAAGAGAACACATGGTGAGATTAAGGTCCTTTTATAACATTTGGGTTTTGTAGACTTTAAGTTCCCAAAATGAGCCACATTGGATAATTCCATCAGATTGAAACAACAAGCAAGTTAAAAGGTCATCGGGGAAAATTTAAAAGTAAAGGTAGACACATGACAAGTTTTCTATGGAGCTTACGGTTTGAAGTTCACCTAGGGATGAAGTTACGATGCAAAGTAACAACCAACAAAATAAAAACATGAAGGAAAAAGTATGACACTTCATTGAGGCGAGGAGCTTTCCCATTGGCTCACCTTTCACGATTGTCGATCGAGAGGTATCAAAAATTTGACATAGGGAAGGTACATCAAGCTTTCTATTAGCTAATACTTCACAACGGTCAGTTGATTTTTCAAATAGTCTAACATTGTGAGGAGCGCGGAGCTTCCTTATTGGATATAACTTCATACTTTGTTAGAATGGGATATTAAAGGACCTGACATTGTGAAAGGCATGGAATGTTCTTATTGGTCGGTGTTTCGTAGTACGAAAAGTTCTCATAAAAGGTGAAAGTTCTCATAAAAAGGTGAATTGCAAAGTATGCATGGAGCTCTCTCATTGGATCATTCTTTGTAATGGATAAATAAAGGTTAAAGGTAGACTAAAAATGCGAAGGTATATGACATTGTATTATTAGCTCATGTTTTATAAAGGAATAGAATTTCTTGCTAAGCTCATAACACAGAAATCATAAGGGAAGAAAAGCCCGACCTCGTGACCCAACCAGAGACCGAAAAATGGAAAAAGTAAAAGCAATGCACAAATTGGCAGAGGTAATCCCTAAAATAATCAAAGGCTACCACGATTCATTATCATATTCATCCTGACATGCAAAACTTCAGAAGACCATATCTTTCAATCCCTTGCTCCAAATCTTGCAAAATTTATATCGTTGGAAAGGTCTCTTTGATCCCTTCACTCTGGAATCATTATATTCAGAAATTGATGGATGTTTTGGATAAAAAGAAGAAAATATCCTCAAAATTAAATATGTAGTTCTATTATTGTTTAACCACCCATATTAATGAAGTATGGTTCCTATTTATTCTCCAATAAGAAAGATAACATGAATGAATGACCTTGACATGCTACCCATGCTCCTTTTTAGAGATTTAATGCATCTTGTTGGTGGTTGAAGAGAAAAATCAGATTTTTCTCTTTTTTTCTCTCTCTCTCTCATCTTCTATATATTTTAAAAGTATTTCATTTTGAGCGAGAGGTGGAAGGGGGGTAGTTGTAGAATTTTTTTGATCAAGTTTTCAGTTCAAGTTTCTAGTTTCTTACAATTTTTTTGTATGTATCTAGTTCTGTGAGGAAGTTCTAAGGTGGTTGCATTGTACAACCATTAGCAGGTTATGAAGGAATTTGTTTATTTCTCCTTGCCAAAAATTACAAGAATAGATTCTCTCTATTTTGATGAAACTATAATTTCTTGTTTCTCATATTTAAAAATAATGAATGAGGCAACATGATTTGATTTACAATCTTGTACCGGTTTTTCTTTATTAAGTACATAAGGATCCTTCTTCAAGTTGCTTTATATTCTTCTTGTCATTTAGAATATTATAGAGTAGTGTATACTTTACAATAGTTCAGTTTGGTTGTAAAATCCTAAAGGCAACATAAATTTGGAAGGGTTATTGATAACCCTTAAGGGTATTTTGGGTGTATGAAATAAGTATAACAAGTGCTTTATCTAAATTATAACTCAAGGATTTGTAGTTAGGATTCTAAAGACTATCAATAACATTTCTTCAAATCGAGTGTTAATGAAAGCAAATGTTATTTTATAGATTATGTTAAATTAATTGTTCTTTTCAAGCATCACTGTTAAGGATGGATTCTTTCCATGGGAACATTAACATACAAAATTCATAAAATAAATTACCCTCCCCCCTTCAAATATCAATTAAAAACATCCAGTTATCTTCATACCTACTAAGCATATCATACCTACATACCATACATATGCTTATTCTACAAAGCTATGTTAAAATTTATTCATTACTAGTAAGATTTGTTAAGAATCCCACCAAGTCTGTGATCCAATATCATTTTAAGCACCCTTGGTCAATACTATTATGAAAACGTAATATCTGAAGTTGTTCATTATCTATTTGTTTGATCTATATTTGATGTGTCAAGTGCGTACAATAATCAAGTGACAATTCTTATGAGTCACTATTGTATCTATGGCCATACTTGATACAAATTAAAATGCACTAATAGTAAAAGAAACAAATCCATGAAAGATTTTCCTTTCGTAAAATCCTTTAACTAGGCCCTCTCACATTGGTCTAGGAAGAGCCATAAGTAACAAGGATAATCCATCCCCTTTTTTAAGGTGTCTTCTGATCACCTCCCATATTTGAGTTAGTAAGTTGAGTGTTAAACAAATCCCCAACTATCAACGAAAAATAAATTTTCATTATTCATCACTCCCTCAAAGACAACCCACTCCAATTAGCTGCTCATTTCCTAGGGTGCAATTTTCTTCATGTTTCATAGATATTTTTCATATGCCTTTCACATAAGAGATAATTGAGGGATTTCCACGGTGTAAAATCTACTATTTCATTAATGGGTTCTCAACCTATCACCAAGTGCACATTACACATGAGGATAAGGGAAAAAGTAACTTCAAAACTAAATGGGGAAGTTTTGCATCTACTCGCCATACCCTTTGGGTTGAAGAATATGCCTGTGTATTCTCACACATAGTTGTGTAGACATTTCATGAATTCATCCATACATTTTTGCAGGTTTATCTCAATGATTGGATTGTTTATGGGATTTTCAAGGATCATTGTGACAATCTCGAGGCTCATGTTTGAAAGATGCAAGGAGTTGAGTATCTATCTTAACATTAAGAAGTGTATATTTTCTACACCCTTTGGAACTTTTCTTGGGAACATTATTTGTAAGGATGGGTTGTTGGTAGATCCAGCTAAGATTGTAGTAATTTTGGGATTAGAAGAGCCTACTAATAAAATTGAAGTGCGTGCATTTTTAGACCATACTAGTTACTATAGGAAGTTTATCAAGGGATATGAAAAATTGATATGCCCCTAGAAGAGCTACTTAAAGATAAAGGAAATTTTTATTGGGGTGATGTGTAACAACATGCATTTGAAACATTGAAGGAGAATCTTATCACTACACCATTTTTACGCTTCCTCACATGGAATAAACATTTTCATGTACATGTTGATGCCTCTAGCATGGATATTGATGCAATCTTGGCACAAATAGGAGAGGGTAATGTGGATCATCCTATATGCTTTATAAGAAAAATGTTGACACCAACAAATCATAATATACAACAAGCGAGTGTGAGGCATTATCTATGATCTACATGCTTCACAAGTTTCGACATAATACTTATTGGCCACATTGTTTAGCTTCTATAAATATCATATGGCATTGAAGTACTTGGTTAACAAACCTATTTTGTAAGGGTGCATTTACCGATGGATAATCCTTTTCAGGAATCTAATTTCACGGTTGTTGTAAAGCCAAACAAGAGTAATTTGGGACTTGACCATTGACCAAGGATAATTTATAGAGAGGACACACAAATTATTGAGGACACTATTCCTGATGCAAAATTGTTGAGGTTGAATCATGCACCAACTGATTTGGAGGACATTGTAGTATTTTTGTGCATTAGGCTTATGTCAAAAAGGGTGAAAACATTGGATAAGAAACAACTTGCAATTCGATCTGCACCATACTGGCTCATTAGAGGAGACTTGTATAAAATGGGTCACGAAGAGGTCTTGCAAATGTGTGTTTTGGATCATGAGCACAAATTAATTATGAAATAATCTCACGAGAGGCATCATAGGAGGTCATTATGTTGGAGATGAAACTATGTGCATGATCATTATAGTTGGCTTAAGGTGTGAAACATTGTAAGAGGATACCAATGTGTTTCTCAAAGCATGTGATCAATGTTAGTAACTTGTAAATTTTGTAAGTAGAGATGAAATGTAGTTTTGACCTATAGCAAGTGCATACCCTTTTGAGAAGTGGGTTGTTGATTTTATAGGACCTATTGCACCACTGTTCATAGGATTGGGGTGTGCTACATTATCATATGTACTGATTACTTTACCAGGTGGGAAGAGGCTATGTCTACAAAGGATTACATTACAAGCACAAGCACAAGGTTCCTTTGGGATAATATTATCAATAGGTATGGATGACCTTTGAGCTTAACAAGTGATAGAGGAACTCACTTATTAAATGAGACAATAATAATTCTATTGGAATTTTTATGGTGGCACACCATAATAGTACTCCTTATCACCCTCAAATAAATGAAAGTGTCAAATATTTCAACAAGATCTTGGGGAAAATACTCAAAAATATATATGATGTTGGAAGAAAGGATTGGGATGACAAGGTATCAACTATTCTTTGGGCATATAGAAAAACATATAAACAGTTGAACAAGGCCACACCCTTTTAGTTGGTGTTTGAAATAGAGGTTGTCTTACATGTGGAATTTTTATTACCATCCCTTTGTATTGCATGCATGTGGATTATCTGATGAAAAGGATATGGAAGAGCGCATTGAGAAATTGATGAAATTATATGAGCATCGTGCCATTGCATGTTGGAGCGAGAAGATAAAGAAGGAGCGAAAAATGCTTGGCATGACGAGACACATCAAGAGAAAATATTTTGTAGTTAGTAAGATATTACTTTTATATGACTCAAGTTTATGCGCCACCGGGGAAGTTGAGGGTTCATTAGTTGCGACCCTTCGTAGTGACTAAGATACTTGACTTAGGAGCATGTCAATTGTAAGCCTTGTATGAAAACATGTTTCCCAGTTTCTTGAATGGGAGTAGGCTAAATATCTACTATAAATAAGCTTCTTTGTGTTTATAATAAGACAATATTTCCATATTGTAGGTTTTACCACATATTTGGGAATGAGCACAAGCTCAATAATAATTCAAATCAACATCAAATAATATTACAATACACAAATATATAGGGCTATATATTCTAACCACTAACACTAATCTAGGATGGTTGTTCTAACCACCTATATTATCTCCTAACAACTAACCATCCCTAAAGTCACTCAATTAAATCTTACATAAGTGTTATTCATATCTAATTTACATTAGTATTATTATTACTATCCACACACTCACAATACACCCACGTTAGAACTAATTCCTAATATTCCCCCCTTAGTGCTAACATGGGGAGAGGACACAATAGTATGGAGCTGCAACATTCATTAATCTAATTTGCATAACCCCCACGAATGTAAAGATCCCTCTTGGATGTCAGTTACAATTGATAATGCATCCAAAATAATCTCAGACAATTTTTTGAAAATATATTAATTTCCCCCTTTTTCAAAAAATAACTTGTCCCCTTTACAAATATATTTTTATATCTCTCTTCTTACAATTTTTATCTCCAAAAATTGACCATTTTATGAATCCCTAAAAATATTATTAAAAGAATTTATAAAAATGCATTATTGAGGGATTCAAACCAATACTTACACATGCATTATCCCCTTCACAAAATGCTCTACCCAATCATGCTTACAAATAAAAGTTGATTAGGGTTAGAACCCATTTTGATTTTTCGTGCACAAAGACAACGAAGATATTCCATCGCATTTGGGGAATGAAAATTCATCGAGTCACGAAACACATGACTGTGTGTGGAGGGATTTGATCCAATCGCTAATCTACAAGTCCAATCTGTTAAGAGTCATCATTTGTGAGTTAAGGAGAGGAGATTCCATGTCGTAATTTTTTTACACTTGACCGAGGAGTTGAAGAGTTGTTACATCTACCACGTCTAGGGTGTGATCTTATGATAGCAGGTTTTGGTCATTTAGATATTTCACCAATGAAAGGTGCACAATGGTAGATACATATTATTTGACTAGTGGTGGAAGCTCCAACACATGTGGATTCGATTGATGTGAATGAAAAATAAACAGATTTGAATGCTTTATGATTTCTAAATGTGCAGCCTCGAGGGTACATTGGAATTTAGTTTTGAGACACATGATTGATTGAAATGCAAATATTTCATGTGAGATTTAATCCACATGAGCAAACCAATTTGAAGAAAACTCAACCATTTCAATTCCAAGGAGAGTCGCGGGAGATTAATCTCATCGAGTCTTTGCCATAAAAATTTGACTAATTTTCACCGATCAATTCACCAAAATATAGCAGATAGAATCGAAGGGAAGGTGCAACATTCACAAGGAGGTCACAATATGGCCAAGTATATGAAATCTCCACAAAATTAATCCTCAAGAATTCTAAAATATATTGGATTAATTTGTAAAAACCGATTAAAATGTTATCACAAATATATCAAATCCTCCCAATGTAGAGAAATTTAGATCTGCCGTGTTCCCAACTATATGTCCTGATGCAAAAAACTACAATATTATATTTTTTTCTTCTGATTTTTTATTTTTTTAATGAAAAACTATGAACATAATGGATGAAAAAGACTACAGAAAGAGAAAATAGAGTAGGAAGAGAAATACGATGCAAATGAATGATTCCTAGAAAATGGGTTCACACAAGGTCCACTCTGCTACACCATTGACAGAGTGCAAGAAGGGTGAATGAACTAACAATGGGGTTTTCATGAGGCCCGCTCTACATATCCAGTGCTCAAATGTTTTGGATCTATAAGAGATGGATGAACATGGACAAAGGTAAGGGGTTCACTACGAGGTCCATGGTATCTGCCCCAATTCTCTAAGTCTATTTGATGAACAAAGGCATGGGTGGAGTGAAAAAACTAGAGAGGCCCCTTTCAAAACCAAATATGATACAAAATGTTGGTTTTACCCCATATTTGGGAATGAGCAAAAATCAATAATATTTCAAATCAACATCAAATAATATTACAATACACAAATATATAGGGCTAGATATTCTATCCATTAACACTAATCTATGATGGTTGTTCTAACCACCTAGATTCTCTCCTAACCATTAACCATCCCTAAAATCACTCACTTAAATCCTATGTGAGTGTTATTCATACCTCACTTATAGGTGCGTCACTAGGACATAGTGTTGGCATGTAGATCGTTGGAAAAAAATCGTGTAGGTGTTGCTACATCACAAACAGAGGTTCTTTGTTTAACACCACAAACAAGAAATAAGGGAGTTCATCCACACGGGATCTGCGGGCTGCACAGGTGGTGCGAGAGGCTCAAGAGGTTTAGCTAAGCCACTTTGCATGGAGGAAATATTGATGGAGGTTTAGGATTTATGTCTGGTCCTAACCCGGGAAAGTTTTTCCACCACCTCCAAACCATCACGAGAACACAACACTTCAATAATCACAACAACATACACCTTAAGTCTTCTTTGAGATGTCACTTCACTTTCTAGAGTATAGAGGTGTGGAGGATGTTGTTGAGTATGTGTAAAAGTGTGAAATAATATGGAGAGAAAAGGGGATTATAAATCTTGATATAAAGGAAAGCCAATTTACTACCAAACTTCAAGGGCATTAACACAATTGGTATAGAAAGTATGATCCACACTAGACTACGATGGATTATGATGCTTTGCGACTTTGCATTTTTTTTCGAAATCCACATTCTAGAGTTTGAACAATAGAGCAACAATGCACTCAAGGACATGGTTTATCCGAAAGCATAATGGAGTATGATGCATGGTTTAATACTCTCTTGTCCAAACTCTCCTATGAAATTCATCGAGCCAACATGCACAATGGTTTTTACTACATTTGAAGGATTTGTCACACAAGACATATCTTGATCCACATGAGGATTTGGAAACAATGATACACACCAAAGCAGTTCAGAATGTAGACACTTGAGTAAGTCCTTTTATGGAGGTATTGTTGGTCCGAAAATGCATCGCGTGGGCAGATCTATGGATAAACGAGCCAACAGTGTGCAGGGCATAGCCCCTCTTTGAGTCAGCAAAGCGAAACTGGTTTATTGCTATTCTACCAGCAAGAATCTATGCAAGTCTCACAGATTCTGCCTTTGGGGGTTTGGGATCTCATCCCAGTAGGTTTATTGCATGGCTGCGAAGAGAAAGGAATGAAAGAGAGGAGGAAGAAGGAACAGGTCCGAAGGGAGAAAAGAAATGAATTCCAAAGCAGAAAGGTCAGAAGATTTATGTTTTTGGGTTGGTAGTAAACAGAGCCAAACCTACTTGCATAAATAAACAAAGCAATACTGATGATAAATAAATGACAATAAAATAGAAGCAGATCCAACAGAATAAATACACAAATCTAACATAAGAAAGATCTAATGTATATAACGAGAGGTATTCAAAGACAAAGTCTAAATATTGTATTACTAATTTGTTACATTACAAAAAAGCTCAAAGTCTTTTCTCCTTACTCCTATTTCTCATCTGAAAGATATTCATCCATCCCTCAACACAACAAGTGTTGGGGTATTTATAGAAGAAGAGGAGAAAAGAAGGCAAAAAGGAGCCAACAACTATTTACAAAGATATTTACAAAATATCTAAAAGTCATGTTGACCTTTACTGACTTGATGGATGACATCATCCCATGACGTAACATGGATGATGTCATCATTTGTGCCAACATACTTTAGACATTCCAATAAGGAATTCGGAGAAGAGAGAGAAGAAGAAGAAGAAGAAGAAGAAGAAGAAGAAGCTACTCGTCGTCATCATCCCGCGGCCGAAAGGAGCAGCACTTTGCTTTGATCTTGCGCTCGGTGATGAGATATGGGGCCCGAGCACGGTATTCCAGAAATTTGTTAATCATTGGCCCAAATTGATCCTGAGAAGGATCCTTGTGCAGCTCGCTGATCGCCTCACAAGTCTCCCGCTCATCTATGAGCTTCTCTGGGAGTTTGGAATAATCCTTTTCCGCCTCAATGAGGAACCCGATGAAGTCCCTACAGGCCAGCAGGTTGTTGATAGATTCAGTGTCAAATGTGACCTCTGGCCCTGTTCCTTGAGAAGCGATCTCCTTGAAGATCCGGATGGTTTCATCAGCTGACCTAAAGGTGAAGGAAGGAGTGAGCAACCCTGGAGACATGTTGAGAACAATTCGCTCCATTTGATGCATTGCATCCAGGGCTGCTTCCTTTACCTTGTCGATTTTTTCTAGAATAAATTCAAGCTGATCTATCCGATAGTCCAGAGTGGACATGGTTTTGTTGAGGGCCCTTGGATGGCCGAAGACACCAAACTTGACCAGATCTTCGACTGAACAGTCGAACATCTGTTGAAAGGTCTCGTGTTGGAGTCTAGCATGATCCAGCTCTTCTGATATGGGCCCCGCTAATGCTTGGAGCTCTTTGTTCGTCTTTCCGATGCTCAGATACAAATTGACAAACTCGGTGATCACTCTTTCACTATCCTTGAGGATCTGGCTCCTCCAAGCAGAAACGGCCATACCTTGCTCGCCAATCTTTGCATATTCATTGATTTTCTCCTGGCTGAGAAGCTCAGAAGTCTCGGCGGCAGTTGTGGGAGGCGCACTACCCATCTTCTGTAAGGCTTGGAGTAGATATTTGTTTTTCTCTTTTAGTAGCCTTTTCTCTTCTTTTGTTTCTTGAAGCTTTTGACAGAGGGCGTCGACCGCGGAAAGAGCTTCCCCCTGGAGACTTTCAGAAGATGTCCCCATTATGACTTGGGTCACAGTAAAATCTGTCGGAGACAGATCCTTTTTCTCTTTGAGGGGATTGGGGTATGCAATTTCCATGATTCTCTCACCTGCAGTACTTTTAGAGAAGCGTGCAACAGGCTTCAGCTTCTTCGCCCCTTTGGCTGGGATCACTGAAAAGTCCATCGGAGCGATGGGAACTTTCCTCTTTTGCTGGCTCAGCTGCTGAGAGATCCAGGCTGGTCCTACGGAAGAAGGACCAGAAACAGAGAGAGGGGGCTGCGGAAGAGAAGAGGGAAAAACGTGGAGACATGCGGCGACGGCATTGAGAGAATAAATTTGGGAAATCATGCTTCAAATTAAGTAACTCGGCTCGCAAACATTTCCTTCACCTTGTGGTGGGTAGAGCATGTGTATCGGCCCACTGTGAGGGGGAAAGGAGTTCCACCCTTCTTTCTTTTAAGGCATTTTTCGTGGTATGTGACCAGCTGCCTTGACAGTTCCAGCAGAATCAGCTTAGGCCCAGCATACCTTGGTAGCCTGGTTGGCTCTCCCAAAAAGTTGGTAGCCCTTAGATAGGTGAATGTAGGAAATTGGGTGAACAGGGCTCCCCATTTCTCCATGGCTGCCACTATGTTTTTGGTCGTACGACCATGAGTCAGATTTGGCCTCAATAGGCAGATGATGTGATAAAAGAATGCATCGTTGATTTTGGCGTGGGCGATGCTATTCTCGGCTTCAACTCTGGATAATACTCATATATTTTGACCTGAGGCCAAACTCCACTTCGTGCTAGGCCTGGATAATCCCTCTCTGATGCTACAGCGTAGACCACGTAGGAGTTCATATGGAATACTCCCCGTTGTCTTTGAAGCTCATTGTAGGCTTGCTCGAGAAATGGTGCCTTATAATTTCCCCAAAGAAAAGCGCCCGATCGGGTAAATTCTTGTTCATTGTTTCGAGGTAGCAAAGCATCCATTTATGGAATTAATGGGCGTCGAAAGCCCGAAGACCCCCGCTCATGAAGGTAATGGTATCACCGAGCTCTTACGAGAAGTCACTGCGGTGGATGATTTGGGGCTTAGGGTTACCACCTTCTTCTTCTTCAAGTAGACTTCGTTCATTAGTTGCATGCATTGGTCTTCATTATCTTCCCGAGGCCTTGATGCACTCTTCTTGGCTAACGGCCACGAAGTGCGGTGGTGAGGATGCAAGTATCATCTCAAAATGACGGGCAGTGAGGTTAATGACTACCTCGCCCTTACTGTTTTCGACGCATCTGGTGTCTTTGTTGTAAGACTGAGCAACCACCATCATAAATTCATTGTTGATTGTGCTGACGGGGATTCCTTCAGCAAAGTGCAAGGCACTGCCTATCAATTTTTCCATCCATGGACTCCTTGTAACTTTCTGAGTTCTAGCCCAGAATTCCTCCATGTCGATATGCCCCACCCCGAGTCTCGACATCCATGCGCATTCGGCACGTGACTCGGGCATTTGACCCTTTGATATTTATACTTCATCTCTTCCTCGATAAGCTTAGCCTTTCCTTTCGATTTGGTGGGTCTCTTCTTTGGATGTAGACATATGTTCTTCTAAGTTTATCTCGTTGATCTCGTATGAAGAAGAAGCGAGACCCAATCCAGAAAAAGTTGAATTAGCCATTTGATCTTCCATTGGAATGTTAGCGAGAAGAAAGAGTTAGAGATTTTTAGGCTCAGGCACGGGAAAATGCATCTTACGGGGCTAAATAGGCGGGGCACATGGGAAAGGGCTCTGCAAAGGTTAAACTAGCGTATGGCGCATGCATACTGCAGAGTGCATTTTAGTAAAGGGCGCATGAGAACATCGTGTTGCATGGAGACAGGATGCGCCAAAGGCGCATGAACATTTCATGTTACATTGGGATTTGGTGCGCCCTTTGGCGCATGGGAAAAGTGTGTAACAGGGACTTTTCGTGTGCCAAAGGAAATATGGCACGGCGCACGGAGGGTTTGCAAAACACGAATGTTACTGTAAGGAGAGATGCGCCTGCGCTTTTATGACTATACTTGGCGTAGATAAAGCTTGTGTTGCATAGATGCTGGGCGCGCAAGGGCGCATGGAAAGGCGATGCAGCACGGAAAGATGGTGCGCCAAAGGGGCGCAAGTTTAGCTTGTGCAGCATGTGGAAGAGGCGCGCCTTGAGGGCGTATGAAAACTTGATGCAACAAGCATGATGGGTGCGCCATTGGCGCGGGTTCTAGTTATGCTAGGGGGAACAGATGCGCCATGGGGGCGCAACTGTTTATAATGTTACACGACGCGCTGGTGTGCCTAAGGGAAAACAGAGTTTTCGCATGATTCAACTCTTCTTCCTTTCTTTCATTTCCAAGATTGCTTTGGAAGATATAATGTTTTAAGCCAAAAGGGGTTATCAGACCAAGCTTTCAAACTAACACCCTCTACCAGCAGATCTGGAAAGAGGGGTGGGAGGAAAAAAATAAGGAAAGACAGCACAGGGGAGGGCTAGCTCAACATTTGATATTTCAATACTGCTAAACCACAACCAGACCACAAGCACACCAAGAAACAAGAACGCAAAACACACAAGAGGGAGAAGAAACTCTTACCTGGATAAATAGCAAAAGCTCGAGAACGGGTCCACAACACGTTGAAAACGACGAGGCAGGGGCTGACAGGCTCAGAAAAATCACGTGCTCAGCGAAAAGTGAAAATGACATTTGGGCGCGCAAACACATATATATATAGGTTAGGTGAACCAGTCATTAATGCGCCACCCACTTTTGAAAAGCGCATGAAAACTCGCTATCGACGGGGAAAAAGTGTGTGCCCTTTGGCGCACCAAACGCTATGTTGACACGAAATTATGTGCGCCCTTTGGCGCACCAAAACATTGTGTTGCAATAAGATTATGTGCGCCCTTTGGCGCACCAAAAAGTGGCGCAACAAACGTTGTGCCAACACAATGGCGCATGCGTCTTGGCGCACGCAGGGAAGGCTCAACACACTTTGGCACACCGAAAGTTGTGTTAACATTGAAAATCATGCGCCAAAGGTTTTAAAGGGGGCGCACCAAAAGTTGGTGTTACATAGCAATTTCATGCGCCCAGCCAAAAAAGGCTCAAAAGACTAAGTTCGAAAAACCAGATTTCCCGGGAAGGGATTTTACAACGTTTCGAACGCAAGGGATCCCTAACGAGGGATCGGGACAAAATTTCGGTATGGTTATCGGTAAAATTTCCCTTGTCAATTTTACGGGATAACAGAATGGAGATAATGACTAAAAGCTATGGATAAATAACTTGAGAATATTTTGTTAATTTAGTGCATGAGATGCATAGTGGGTTATGGTGCACTGATTGTGATGTTGAGGTACATATAGAGGATAGTTTCTTATGCAAGAACATGTGCACACCTTTATTACAATCTTTGGATATTTTCTACAAGAATCATAATGTACTGAGTATCTCCCTCTCTTAAAGGGAGAAACAATGAAGAATTTATCCATGTATTGTAATATTTGTGATGCGCACACACATGATACAAAGGATTTTCAGTTGATAGACTATATTCATGAGGCATGCGAGACCGGATTGCAATAAACCACTATGACAAGTAGTTCTCATGTGCGGGAAGTGAGCTTACTTAATGGTGTGGTAATGAAGGTGGATTTTAAGGTGGATATAGGAGCATAGGTCATGGTGGTAGAGGAAGATTAACGTGCAGGATTTGGTATACGTGAGGGTTTCGATCATTACCATCGCGAGTGTCCTGGAATCATGTATGTGTATATTGTGACAAGAAACATAAGGTCGAGGATCATCTAGACCTTTATGAGTGCATTTTAATAACAAGAATAAGGAAAAAGGTACAATAATGATCAACGTGCGGCACACAAAGAATCAACAAGTGGAAGCAAAAGAAGATACCTAATATTTAGTTACAACATGTGTTGATTACTACTCATGCATAGGAAACACACACATACAAGCCTCTTAAAGGTAAGCACTCATTTGGAGAGAAGAGATTATTCATTCCAACTATCTAGATGATGCTCACATGAAGGAGGTCTATTAAGATACTATGGGAGTCATTAGATAAGCGCAAAGTAAGATTTAGTGCTTGAAGGAATAAGTGCATGTGCGAGAGCGTGCAAAGATCATTGAGCAACGATAGAAAGATGTAGATAGTCTAAAAGAGGTATGTAGGATTCTCGAGACAAAATAATATCATCCCACCATTAGGGGAGTGGCTATGCAAAGAAGCTTTACCATATGATGGAGTTGAGCATGAGCATCAGATCTTACTTGCAAATTTTTCACCACAAAACCATGAATATGATAAGGAAATCACACAATTGGATGTGGTGATTTTTGGTTGGTTGGTGAGTAATATATTAAATGACATAGGTGTTTATGTGAATGTTCTAACTTTGGATGCATGGAACTAGATGAGAAGACCACCTTTGCAGCCATATTCTTATGTGTTGTATATGGAAAAAAATGACAAGAGATATAATTATTTGGGTATTGAAGGATGCTTCAATTATCATTGATGAGACAAGTTTACAAAGTGGATTTTTAAGTATTGGAGTTGGTTGAGGCAGAAAAATTCCCAACACTACTTAGGTGTCCTTGGTTTTATGTGAAAAATGTTGACCTACGTATCAACAAGTGATATATCATTTTTGAGAAGAAGGATGAGAGCATAATCATATCTCTAGATGATGTGAAGGATGCACCCTATATTGAGCCATTGAGTGAAGAAGAGATGACTATAATTTATGTGTACACGGTGCACAATCTTGAGAACATAAAACCATATAGCAAAGGCATACTTCAATAGGAAGATGCAAAATTAGTAAGTGACACCACCAGTGTTGCTTGTGATAACTAGGCCCATGATATGTATGAAATGGTCAGGCATGAGATAAAGGGAAAATTCACTAGGATGATCAGGTTGTGCATTTCAGGTACTTGGGAAACACTCGGTTACCTAGGTACACTGGTGAAGAGAAGCCTGAATCCTTCTTGTGTGCCACAGAAGAACAATAGAATAATGACACATAGTGAAGGAATATGCTAGTTTACACATTGTGTAGAAAAGCATCACATTTTTGGGCAACACAAAGAGACAACCTATTGGGTTGGCAAGAGGTGAGAATAGCCTTTTCTAGAAGGTTCGCACTGGAATAACATGCCTACACTCATCCATGAGTATGATGAGAAGACTCCTTCTTTGGTACATGTTCATAATTGTGAGAGATAATGGGCATAAGGCCGGAGGATTTACCACCATATTTGTGGGTACATAAGTTCTACTTCACTCTATGCAAATGCACGGATACATGCTATGTGAATGATGATATCAAGAAAGAAAGCGTAAGTTGGAAAGATATGACCGATGCTATGTCTCACACTATTGATTATTTTTCTAATAAACCTACAATATGATCCCGAGGCACACAAAGATATGTTGCAAACAAAGGAGATGAAATTGTGTTGTGCTGGAAGGAGAAAGAAAAAGATAAGATGGTATACCTTGTTGATGATGAAGACATAGAGAACCTGGATATTTTCCATACAGATGATATGTGTGAGGTGATGGAATCTGAAGATGAAAAGTAACATGTGTACCATGTTCCTATGAAGACTAAGAAGGTTAATATTGACACTAAGGATACGCCTAAGGAGGCTATCATTGGAGATTACTTGTTAGAACAAGAGGTAGAAAAGATAATTGATCTATTACATGACTTCCAAGATTTATTTCCACTAGATTATCATGAAATGAAAGGTGTGCATCCCTCATTAGGGGAGATGAAAATTAAACTAAAATAATGCATGAATTTGGTTTGGAAGAGGTCTTAAAGGATGAACCTAAACTTACACGTGAAGGTGAAAGAGGAAATTGACAAAATATTCAAGTCTGGAATCATTGAACTAATTGAGGAATCTGAGTGGGTTAGTCCCGTGGTTATCAACATCAAGAAGGATGGATGGATCAATATCGTGTAGATTACAAGGAACTTAATGATTCATGTGTCATAGATCCTTTTCCTACGCATTTCACAGAAGAGATACTTGAGGGATTTGAATGGTGTGAAATCTACTCTTTCATTTATGGGTTCTCATGATATCACCAAGTGCGCATTGTGCGTGAGGATCAAAAAGACTACCTTCACCATTGAATGGGGAAGTTTTTCATATATTTTCATGCCCTTTAGGTTGAAGAATGCACCAACAATATTCTTACACATAGTTATGCAGGCATTTCATGACTTCATCCATAAGTTTTTACAAGTTTATCCAAATAATTGGACTATCTATGGGCTTGTCAAGGATCACTATGAAAATTTGTGGCTCATGTTTGAAAGATGCATGAAGTTGAGCATCTATATTAACATTAAGAAGTGTATCTTTGCTACACCCTTTGGAAATTTTCTTGGGAACATTATTTGTAAGGATGGATTGTTGGTAGATCCAACTAAGATTGCAGTAATTTTGGGATTAGAAGATCCTACCAATTAAAGTGAAGTGTGTGGATTTTTGGGGCATACTTTGGTTACTATAGGAAGTTTATCAAGGGATATGCAAAGATTTATGTGCACTGGAAGAATTACTTAAAGATAAAGGAAATTTTTATTGGGTTGATGAGAAACAACATGCATTCAAAACATTGAAGGAGAAGCTTACCACTGTACCAATTTTGTGCTTCCTTGCATGGATTTTTTTTTTCATATACATATTGATGCTTCTGACATGGCTATTGGTGTAGTCTTGGCACAACTAGGAGAGGTTTATGTACATCATCCCATATGATTTACAAGATGAAAGTTGACACTAGTAGAGAAGAATTATATAACAACCAAGTGCAAGGCATTGTCTATAATCTAAGAACTTCAAAAATTTGACAACACTTATTATCCGCACCATTTATCTTCCATACTGAGATCATATGGAATTAAAGTACTTAGTCAAAAACCTATTTTTCAAGGGCACATCTGTTGGTGGATACTCCTTTTCCAGAATATGATTTCACTGATTCTTTGTAAAGACATGAAAGAGTAATCTTGGACCTGACCATTTATTAAGGTTCAATTCTAGAGAGGACACAATATATGATACATAGTTGTTGACTTTGAATCATGCGCAAGGTGATCTATAGGACATTGCAGTATTTTTATGCATTATAATTACGTTAAAAGTGATGAAAATATGGAGATGAAGTGGTTTACAATTTAAGCCACACCATAACAACTCATTAGAGGATACTTGTATAAAATAGGCCACAATGAGGTCTTGTGGATGTGTGTTATAGAGCATAAGCATGAAGTAATTATAGAAGAATCTCATGGAGGTATTGCGGTAGAGGAAATTATGCATGCTATGCAACTACGCACAAGATACTTTTAGTTGGATTATGGTGGGATACATTGTTCAAGGATACTAAGGAGTTTTTAAATCATGTGATCACTATCAATGACTTGGAAAAAATGGAAGTAGAGATGAAATGCCTTTACGACATATAATAGGTGCGAGAACCTTTTGAGAAGTGGGTTGTTGATTTTGTAGGACCTATTGCACCACCCGTGCGTGAGGCCCAGGGCACACTACATCATCACTTATATTGATTACTTGACTAGGTAGGCAGAGGTTGCATCTACAAAGGATTACGGGACAAATACAATAGTAAGGTTCCTTTGGGATAATATTATTAGTAGGTATGGATGCCCTTTGAGCTTGAAAAGTGATAGAGGAACTCATTTCTTAAATGAGACAATTATAATTCTATTGTGAGTTTATGGTGGCACACCATAAGACTACTCCTTATCACCCTCAAGAAAATGACATTTTCAAAGCTTTCAACAAGATCTTAGGAAAATACTCATAAAGATATGTGATGTTGGAAGAAATAATTTGGATGACAAGGTATCAACTGTTCTTTGGGCAGATAGAACAGCCTATAAATGGTTGGACAAGGCCATACCATTTCATTTGGTGTTTGGCATGGAGGTTGTTTCACTGTGGAATTTTTAATACCATCCCTATGTATTATGCATAGGTGGATTATCAGCGAAAATGATATGGAAGAGCACATTGAGAAATTGATACAATTAGATGAGTGACACATCATTACATGTTGGAGCAAGAAGACAAAGAAGGCATGACAGAAAGCTTGACATGACGGACACATTAAGAGAAAGTATTTTTAGTTGGTAAGATGGTAATTTTTATGACTCCAAGTTTATGCACCAACCAGGGAAGTTGAGGGCTCATTGGTTGGGACCCTTTGTAGTGACCAAGATACTTGACTCAAGCACATGTCAATTGTAAACACTATATGGAAACATGTTTCTGATTACTTCAATGGGAGTAGGATGAAGCCCTACTATAACTAAGCTTCTTTGTGTTTGTAATAAGGTAGTATTACCACTTAGATTAGATTCCCTTTCATGTTTTGTTTTTAATTTACTTGTTTTTGTAATAAGTGTGCTCACACGTAGAAGTTGGTTACTATCTATTGAGTTGATGCGTAGAGGACCGTACATAATTTTAGTGTGGGGAGGAAGCGGGTGTGATTTTTAAATGGGAAAAATCATATGATGGGATGTACCTTGGAGTAAATACAAGGGTATGTGAAGGGGTGGTCATGTATAGAAATGATCAATGCACTAAGGTTCGCACATGAGAAGACAGAGTCCGGGGCTTAGCTGATTTTCCAAAGACAAAAATAAGAATAGAAAATTGAGGAAGAGTGGCGTCCAAGGAAGTTATATAAATAGAGAAAAGAACGATGGCTTGGGATGCACAAAAAGGGAGCTATGCTTAGAAAAATCACATGCGAGGGAAAGAAAAAGATCATGCATAGGTCAAGATAATAATAGGATTAAAGAAAGGCCTATATTTAGGTTAATCTATTATTAACATAGAATGTAAAAGCATACCGGATATTTGTTTATACATGCATATTATTATGAAGGCGAGATGAAGCGGTGAAGGGAAAGTCCCCACCCTTATATATATGTAGTGCATCCGTGTTAGAGGGTCTATATTTACATATGTAAGATAGAGCTTCTTGAGGGTTTCAATGTTATGTAGTCACAAGTTTTGGAAATTTTATGAGAGCACACGGGTCACATGTGCACGAATGTACTAATGTTTTTGTAATTAACCACTAGTTATGAAATACAATTATGTTCATGATGGTGTTCGGGAATTTTAATGTTATTCTTCTTCTTGAATGATTTGTTTCCTTATTATATGTGTTTCCCAAATAATATTGGCTATGGTAATTTTTTTGCATAACTGGGTATATTGATTATGAATATGGTAAATATGCATACTAACCTTCTAATAGGCATAACAAAGGAGGGACCTAGTGCCTGCGCGTGGTTTGGGTGACCATGCAGATTTGTCTAGATGAAGTGTCAACACACATAGCTATTGAGTGGGTAAATAAAATTCTACATTTTGGTTCCATTTTCGAGACCTATTTTTAATTTGTCTACAGGGATATTGCATGCGAGATGGCATATCGATTGTCTTTCGAGAGTATTGAGAGATGGGTAGAAGACCACCAAGATCCATTTCCACAAAGATATAACATTGGACATGAATTTTATGCATGAAAGTGAGTGGAGGATAACCTATATGACTACTTATATGAGATGTTCTTTAGCTTCTTCCCAATAGAGTTATACTAGTAGTTGGTACCTTACGCTTCAAAAAAAAATTCCTAACGAAGAGAGTTTGGATGCATGAAAACTATTAATTTTTTTATTTGATTGAGACATGAAATAAAGTTGTGAATAGTTTGTGGGAAGGTTTACTATGTAACTATACTTTGGAGTATGCAATAGCAACATATTCGTTCCATGAGAAAGAATATTTCAAGTTCTTACGTGGGCCTAGAGGATCCTATTTACACATGATACCCTTAACTATCAAGATCCTAATGATAGAACTGGGAATAGAAAAATTAACTATAGATAGATAAATATGCACCATGTGCAGGGGTAGGATAAGGTGTGGAGAAGGATGACAACATCCCTTTTGGGAGAGAGGTAGAGAGAGGAAAGATAGATCAAGTATAATGAAGCACTGACGGATGGAAGTTGATACAATGATCTTTGATGTCAAGAAGAATGATGACTAGAGAAGGTTTTGAGATCCCCGTGGAAGATGAGGAGACACAATATCATGTCCTCTTGACATTGGGAAATAGAATTATATATACCCCATCGAATCTTGATGAGAGAGTTTCAGAGGAAAGAATGAGAACCGCGAGCATGTATCTAACCCAACCTAGCTACCTATCCCTTACGCAAGGTGTTTCAGATCCAGAGGTAGTTGTTGAAGGGAATTGTAGTGAAGGAAAGAAATTATAGTCATTTTATACCCTTAGAACAACAGTATAATCCCATGTGTGTCACCCTATCACCCGGCGACACGCTAGGCACTCTGCCGAGGCATGCGCACAAGTGCCGAGCCCCTTCTTTTTGTGAGTTCAATTAGAATACATTGCTTAGTGACAGAAACTTAGATGCAAAAAGGTAAATAACCATGCATTCATTCTGAGAGCTTTAAGATGAGTTATTATATCATTATACCTAGTTCGATAACAGGAGAAACATCAAATGAATAACATATCTGATTCATACCATAAAGGAAATGCACTAGGGTTTACACTCATGAACAATACATATTTAGAACAGAACCATATATTTCATATTGATCATAGTTCAACAACCATATTACATTCACCAAGGCCATAACATGCCAATGTATCAATGTAGATAAGACTCATGCATCAAAAGTCCTAACTATGCCTCCCATATTACAAAAATATTTCCATAGACCCATCCCTCTAGACAAGTTATTACTCCTATAGTCCTCTAAATGAGAACCCCAACTCTTTGGAACCTTCTTACTATTCCTGTAGAGCTTTGCCTTCCATTCTCTCTATTCACACTCTCTTCCTTGATAACATCTCTTTAGTCGTTGTCTCTCTTTATTCTACCCAAGCATATCTATATAGCTCTATTTCCCACTACCATGCCTATACGAAGTAGCATATCGGTCACCAAGTGTCAAGGTGGTCCTCTAATAGAGCATGCTTATTCTCATCTAGGCTCTTCACTCTTTGCAATGATGTCTTTCTGGATCCTTCCATCGCATATAATATTCCTTTCTTGACCACCAAGTTGTCAGGATGGCACCTTATCCACTCTGCATGCTTAATCAGGTCACACTTTTCTCATGTGCTCCTTGGAATGTTGAATATAGCTAAGTCTTGAAGACCTCTTATAGTCACTTTTGCACCCACTAAGAACAAGGGAACCTCATACACACCGGCCTATCACCCGGTCTCTTGGAAGGATTTAGAGAGAGAGGAGCTGAGTCTCTATTTTATGTGAGTCTAGTGGAAGGCATAGCTCATGATCATGACTTAGTGATTTAACAGACATGAAGAGCTATAGAGCTCAGGACGGCTTCTACACCCCTTCAGTCATAGTAGAACCAAAACATGCGCAATAGAAATAATAGAACTAAGAGTTGTAAATCTACTACTATACTTAACCATTCAAGTAAGATTCATGATTATATAAGAACAAAGTACAATAGAAATATGCAGGTAATACAGGGAAAGATTCTTAACACATTTGTCATGGTAACCTTATCACATTCATTCATAGTGTTACTTATAAAATATTACAGAAGGTAGACCGTAGTCATGCACCATGTGTGGATCCATACATGTATTCTCACAAGACAAAAATTTCATTCCCCATTTCCCCATTACATCCTTACTTGAATTCTGTACCCATTTTCATCCCATAGTTCTCATGAGAATTCTGCAGAGCTTCATTTACCTCATTTTCCTCTATTTTCTTTCTCAAGGGCGTGCATATAAATAGGCCTCTGATCTCTAACAAACTCCTCTGCAGCCTCAGATATGGCCCCAAGTGTCAAGGTGTGGGTCACCTCGGGCGCATGCCTCTCCATGTCATGATTAAATTTTTGGATCTTTCTATCGTAAGGTATATTCCCTCTAGGACACCCTGTCACCAGGCTGGAACCTTATCCAAATGGAACACATTCTTCATGTGTTTTGTCCCAAAGGCCAAAAATGGCTAAGTCTCGAATTGTTCTTCACACGGTGCACACGTCCTAGGTTCTTCAAGAAGCCTTTTGAACTCTGCCTTACACGCCTACACTTGTGCGCTTCCCTCGGCCATGCGCACCTACGCGCCCTTAAGATTTGGAAGCTAAAATAGGGGCCCAACATTACCCCACACTTCACTATTCTCACCCTTGGGAACCTTCTCAAAGAATGCAGTACAAAAGAATGCAAGGCCTTGCCTTGGAAAAGAATGGGGAAAGAATAAAGAAAGGGGAAGAGAAAGAATAGGGGAAAATTTCCTAAAGGAGGGGAAAGTTTTGCTTTGGAGGTCGGCCTCCAGTGTACTCCAAGTGTTGACTTCCTTCTGCACTTTAGTGCAGATGTCGCCAACCAGGGTGCTCACCTCATCGTAAGTTAGCCCCTCCCCTTGTGTGGTAATGGTTTCCACCATAGTCTCCAGTTCTTTAGTGTGATATTCCAGGGCATCCATCTTCCTTGTGATGACCTTGTAGAGCTCTTTTAGCTGAGTTTTGATTGAGACTCACCAGTTCTCAATGGCTTCAGATTTCTTTTCTACCTGGCTATGATCCTTTCTCACTCGGCTCTATTGCCCTTATTCTTTTCTCTGAATTCCTTCAACTCTCAACTTCATCGTGGCAAGCAGTATGCTTGTCACTTTGTCTTGATCTACATAGTGGTCGTAAGTGACCCCCACGGTTTGTGCAGTTATTCTTACATCGGCGAGCACCTTGTTGTATTCGGCCATGAGAGCACAATGACCTTCAACTTGTCTTCTTTCTCCAAGCGTGTTGCTACCTCTTCTACCGACTCTAATGCCAAGGGCTGCCTCTCCATGGTGAGGATCTCGAGTCAAGTCCTCTAGGCACTCAGGGAGGATCTATACTTTTGCGCATAGGAGGGTTAAGGTCTGGGTGCTTCATGATAATCGATTGGGAGATGAGCTCCACCTTCTTGGAAACTTCACGTACCCTGGCCTTTTCCTCCTAAAGCTCCCTCTGTAGTTGAGCACTGATTAATTTCTTGAGGCTGAGATCCTTCGTTAGCTTCACCACTTCTTCCTTCCTCTTCTCCAATAGGTCCTCCAAGACTCTAACCCTGTCATTTCTACCGAAGAGCCTAGCCTCAATTTCCACTGAGACTTTGTTCAGCGTGTTGCACACTTTCTCATCGATAGTTGTTACGTGTTTACAATGGGGTTGTCCCCCTTTCCTTTGGATAGCTTCAATACCACTCCTTGGTTAATCTTGAATTCAGGCTCATCGAGGTGGGAGTCGAATGCCCAAGATAGCATTTCCTTGTTCATGGGTATCCTCCCTCAGGGTCAAAGGACTCCATGGTGGTGAGCTCCTTGGTGGGCATGGTACTTTGGAAACACGCACGTAAAACTTTGTTGGGGTCATCAATGTAACCCATCATTTTTCTTCCCCCTTCGCATGTTTACTTCCCATGTGCATGCCCTTGGGAATAGTTACTGAGAGAGTTGGGCCTTTCGTGCTACTTCCACTCTTCTCCCTCTGCTCCTTCTTGAACTCACTGAGCATGAGCTCCATGCTTTGCCCCCAACTCTTCATTGACCAAGGCATCAATTATCTTCTCTGCCTCCCTTGTTGCCTTTTCATTCACCTCCTCCTGAGTGAGCTTGGGCATATCTGGCTCCTTGGTACTAGCCCCTTTACTCCCTCTTCATTATGCGTGCCTTCCTCCCTTGGGTGCCTTTCCTTCTTACAAAGATGAAGGCATCATTTGCATTCTCAGCCTCCTCTCCTTCCGAGTCATGGATATCAATTGGCTCTTGATCCACCTCCAGCTCTTCCCCTTCATCATCATCCCTTTTGCCTACATAGGGCGTTAGGTCGTCTATATCTTCAGACCCTTGTTCCTCCGTTCCTTGTTCTTCTTCTCTGTAGAAAATTCTGGAGTGGGGGATGTTTGTCTTTTCTTCATCTGAAGGTTCTTCAGGGGATGGTGGCTTCCACGAGGCTCCGGGGTATTTTCCTTGACCACCATTCTTCTCTTCTTCCGGACATAGGTACTCGGCCCCGCAGTACCTACATCCTGCCTTTCCACCGCCCCTTGTTCTTCCTCTTCTTCTTCTTTCTCCTTTGCACTTTAGCACTGGCTTCTTCCTTCCCATGGGGTCATCTAGGATGGATATTTCATTTTCTACATACGCGCCCTTCTCAAAATTTGGCCTTATGCATAGGTAGATTAGTAGCAGTCTCTCAGCAATCGGTAAGGTCAGCGGCCTTACGATGTGCACGTCCTATGACACGTATCTTTCAACATACGTGTGCTTCCCTAGGTAGACCAACTTCTTTCTCATCTCTCTATGTTCACTATCGAGGGTGGATAGGTCAAGTTTTAACTTCTTCGACTCCTTATATCTATTTACCCCTACTTGGAAGAATTGGGTAGTAAATGAGAAGGGGAGTTTGCACCAGGGACTCCAATTGCCATCCACCAAGATAAATATACCAATGCAGAAGTGCTGGTACACTGTGAACTCTGCTTCTCCTTCAGTCACCATGGGAGTTGCTTTGGGATCTGCCATTCTCCCCGAATGCGTTCCTAAGGTGTGTATACCATTTATCCAAGCATGCCTTGTGCACCCCCATCATTGACTCACAAGTATACTTCTAGAACCTATCTCCGGGTGAAGGGTCTTCATGGGGTACTCCCATATGAACTTATCAGATGCATATGGCACCCGATTTTGAGAACACAATGGTTAATAGAATGTTCCCAAATAATATCTTTCCTCATTCTTCATGTTACTTATAATCTCATCTACTATGTACTGGGAGATATTGTACATGGTGCCTTCCATGACCTTTTACTGAGACATTCAACCAGGGCTTGCTCACCTGGGTCCACCTCTCTTGTCCATTTAGCTTGGAAATGAGTGTGCGGCCATTTTCATCACCGGATCACTGATATCCATGATGTCATAGTACCTCGATCCCTTCTTATAATCCTGGGATGTGATGGTTTCCTTAATTACCTCCTCATCCTAGAGGTCATCTAGGATCACATCCCCTTTACTGACTCAGGCATGTAAAGTGTGAGATTAACTGTGGGGTTATGTGCATTTTACACCCTGTGAAGTAGAAGAAATCTTCATGTGCATGTATGTCATTAACCATTAGTACAAGTGCTTAGGCTTCGAAGTAGGGAAACTCATAAAGCTGGAGAAGCCCTGCCTTCTCCATTTTCACCTTGACTACATCGTTGTAAATCGGCATCCCGTCAGGTGTTTGTTTATTTGTGGGGCACACCAGCTCCAATGCCATTTCCTTTGTAATTATACTCGACCGGTGATTGTAATCAATTACGGTCATCTGTCTGATGTGGGACTCCCACTCTTGCCCTAGAAAAACCCCATCCGGGTATTGCATCTCTGAGTACCATTCCTCATTGGTATCCAAGGGGATTTCATCTTCTTTCTTCTTTCCTTTCCCTTCCCCTTTCCCTTTTTGGATTATACTACAAGCTTATCAACTAGTTTCGTGGCTGTCATTTTACCCTTTGCTTTCATTCCCTGGTTGCCTTCAAGTTGTCTGAGAGTTTTCTTCATGCCCCGTGCCCTAGGGTACAAACCCTAATTTCTGACTTTCCTCCTTTGATCTTTGTGCTCTTTCCAATCTTCCTCACACCCATGAATCACTTCTGCTCTGGTTTGTAGATCAACTAGACTGATTGTGCATGAGTTTTGAGATTCTCCTTCGCATGAGTTAGCTCTCAAACCCTAGCTCTTGAAAGAAAATTGTTCTCCTTGTTTTCACAAAGTAAAATAATGAACTTCCCATCCTTGTATTTATAGCTTTTCCCACTTTTACACATTAAAGGCTAGGCTACCTACCACCGTATGACAATATTTAATGTGGCATTTTCAAACAAACCCGACTTTAATACTTTTCCTCGCGCGCCCAATCCTTGTGTGAAACATTTTTCACCCATGCCCAATCCTTGCACGAAACATTTTTCACCCACGCCCAATCCTTGTGTGGAAATTTTTCCAACCTTTTAGCGTGCAGACAATCCATCTTTGAGAAGACTTTTGCATGCACGTGTTACCAGTGCCAAAGGCACCTCTTCCATCCTCATGATTCTTGCTTTTTCACCTACCTCGTGTTTTTGCACTTTTTCTCCTTTATACATGGATTTCCAATGGAACTCTATTTTTCATCCATCTGCCTTCCTAATGCATCTTTTCAATAGGGCCAGTTTGAACGGTCTACCAACTCAATCTTCCTACAGAATAACTTCATGCCTCTCTTAATCACCTCACCCCACACTAAATCGATGTGCGGTCCTCTGCAATCATAAGTTTAAAAAGTAATAAGGTTTCCAGCACCCAAGGTGCAAAACAAGACAACAATGCGAAAGGGAAAAACAAGAAAGGAAAAGCATAAAAGGAAACTCTAAACTAACTGGTAGAACTACCTTATTTACAAACACCAAGAAGCATTATTTATAGTAGGGCTTCAGCCTACTCCCATTGAAGTGTCCAGGTAATTTTGTTCCATCCAAGTGCTTGTAGCTGGCATGCACCCGAATCAAGGATGTATGAAATTACATAAGGACCCAACCAATGCACCTTCAACTTTCCAGGATGTCATAGAAATTTAGAATCATATAGCAATACCATCTGGCCAACCTCAAACTATTTTTTTTTAATGTGGCGGTCGTGCCATGCCTTTTGTTTATCTTTTTCAGTTGTTTGGCTCCATCTTGCTAGTGAGCGCCTTTCATCCAACTTTATTAATTCATCAATTCTTTCTTCAGCACTTGTTCATCATCAACCCTCTATGCGTGCTATACGCAATGATGGTAGCATAAATTCAACTGGAAAAATAGCCTCCTGCGCCAAACACCAGTTGAAATGGTGTGGCCTTGTTCAACCTTTTATATGTTGTTCTATATGCCCAAAGGACTACTAACACCTTTTCATCCCAATCCTTCCTACCCACGTCACATATCTTAGTCAATGTGTGACTAAGGATGTGTGACTAAGGATTTTGTTGAATGCCTCTACAGTCCCATTTTTTGAGGGTGATAAGGGGTAGTCTTGTGATGGGCTACCATGAATTCTACTAATAGAATCTTGATCATTTCATTTAAGAAGTGAGTGCCCCTATCACTTGTTAAACTTAATGGGCACCCATACCTGCTGATAATGTTCTCCCACAAAAATCTAGCAGTCGTGGCTGTAGTGCAATCCTTAGTGGGTGTGGCCTCTGCCCACCTTGTCAGATAATTAGTACAGGTAATGATATACCATGAGTTAGTCCTTCATACAGCTGGTGAGATTGGTCCGACAAAATATATTGCCCACTTTTCAAAAGGTTATGCTGGCGATGGGGCGTAAGGGCATTTCATCCCTTTTTCCAAGTTTTCAAGGTGCTGGCAGTGGTCACAGGCCTTGCAAAACTCAATACAATCCTAGTGAATCGTCTCCCACCATAGTCCAGTGACTAGGATCTTGCGCGTAGTTACATTCCTGCATAGTGTCCTCGGAAATCCCACCATGGGCCTCTTCTATTATAGCTATGTGTTCATGTTCTAGTACACACCGGTGCAAAACCTCATCATGGCCCATTTTATACAAATCCCCATTGATCAACATGAAGGGTGTTGCACATATGGCTAACCTTTTCCTTTCAGAGCATTCATCCCTTTGGGTGCCACACCTTCCTTGAGAAAGATAGCAATGTCTTCTAGTTCTAAGGGCGCGTGCCATAACCTAAATAGTTGTGCATCTGGCATGGTTTCCTTGATACTTTGCGTCCTCTCCCGAATCAATCCTTGATAAATGATCTAGCCCACAATTGTTCTTTCCCAGTTTTACCACCACTTTGAATTCAAACTCCTGAAATAGAAGAACCTAATGGCATATGTGCCCTTGAACACTACTTTGTTTACCAGATACTTCAAGGCCATATGGTTAGTGTAGAATATGAAAGGAGTTGCCAGCAGATATTGCCTAAATTTTTGGAGTGCGTAGATCATTGACAATGCCTTGCGTTCGGTCGTTGTATAATTTTGTTTTGCTAGTGTCAACTTTCTACTTGCAAAATCAAAGGATGATCAACAATCCCCTCTCCTGGTTGAGCAAGAACGGATCCCATTGTTGTACCAGAGGCATCCACGTGGACATGGAAAGGTTTATCCCATGATGGGAATCATAGAATAGGTGCGGTGATAAGCCTTTCTTTTAGAGTGTCAAATATGCCCTCTCCCCCATGAAAGGCACTCTTGTGTCTGAGCAAACGATCTTGGCATATCCCTTAATGAACTTTCTGTAGTACCCAGTGTGTCAAGAAATCCATGCATGGTGCTTTGGCTGGTAGGCTCCCCTAACCCCACAATAACTGCAACCTTCGCGGGATCCACCAGTAAGCCCTCTTTACATATGATATGCCCTAACAAAATCCAAAAGGAGTTACAAAGATACATTTCTTGATGTTGAGGGAGATCCTCAACTACCGACATATTTCAAACATCAACCTTAAGTTGTCACAATGGTCCCTTACTAATCCATACATTGTCCAATCATCCAAATATACCTAAAGGAACTTGTGGATGAAGTCCTTAAATGCTTGTACCACTATGCGTGAAAATACAGTGGGTGCATTCTTCAGCCCAAAGGGCATGATTGTATATGCAAAGCTTCCCCACTCGGTGGTGAAAGTTATCTTATCTTGGTCTTCCTTGGCAATCCTTACTTGGTGATATCCCGAGAATCCATCCGTAAAGGAATAGACCTCGCACCCAAGCAACTCCTTCCAAAATCTCTTTAGTAAAGGGGGTGGGAAAAGGATCTATGATACAAACAACATTTAATTCCCTATAATCCACACATATCCTAATCCACCCATCCTTCTTTATGTTGATCACCATTGGACTTATCCACTCTGATTCCTCCACAGCCTCAATGATATTGGATGCTATCATCTTGTCTAGTTCTTCTTTAACCCTTACTGCGCATGTTGGGATTCATCTGTAAGGCCTCTTCCTGACCAGGTGCGCACCATATTTCAACCTTATCCTCATTTCCCCTAATGAATGGTGGACGCCTTTCAACTCATGGTATCCACGTGGGAATAAATCCTCAAATTCACGTAAGAGATCGATGATCTTTGATACTTCCTTTTCGACCAATAGTCCCCAATGATAGCCTCCTTGGGCTCCTCTTCCGAGCCGATGTTAAATTTCTTGGTTTTGAGTGGTTCATGATATGCACGCACACATGCATCCACACTATCAACTACTTCACGTGCGCACCCCAACCGAATGGTTGACATTCAGGCTCTCTATCTCCTCTCCATCAATAAGGTATACCATCTTTCCTTTCTCCTTTTAGCACACACGCACTCAAATTGTATGTCTTCTGGTTCCTCCTCTTCGAACCGCACTTCTAAACTAGGTCCACCGAGTAAGTTTACTAACCTATCTTCCGCCATGGTGCAATCCCCCAGAGTGAGGCACTTGATAGTCTACAATGCCTCATCAACTGGTTGCTTGGTACTTCGGTACTTGAATGTGTGGACCAAGTCAGCCGTTAATTCCTGCCAACTTCCCATTTGGTGGCGTGTTTCAGAATGGATATACCACACACGTACACAACCTTGTAGTGTCGAATACAGCTTATGCACCCAAAGAGAGGGTGGTAAAGCTTCCGTGCCTTCTCCCCAAACCCTCTCACATGCCTAGATGTGGGAAGAGGTGGGTCCATTGCCATTGTAATCCTTAATAGTGGTGGGTATGTTACTTTTTGAGAATCAGATAGTGAGCACAATTCAAACTTCGTGCCATTCCAACAAGTTCTCACTATGTGTGGCCCACCACCTTGTTGTTGTGCCTATCAAAACATAACCTAGCATACTTCGTCACTCTCCTCCCTCCAGTGAGCTTCCATCTCTCTCAAAAATACCTCAGGGTATGCATCCCCAGAATACTTTGTTATTGTCTTCCCTCCAGGTGCCAAACTATACGCGTTGTTGTTACCTTGGTTATTGATCCTTTCAGATGTCACCCAATCAATTCATAAGTCCCATGCGCCCAATTATCACATGCTATACTGGTAGTATCACTGACAAATTGAGCATCATCAAACTAGATGACTCCTTCTGTAGGGTGGATGGTCTATGGATCTCTTATGGAGCACACATTATTCTGTCCAGGACTTCCTCCCTAAGGGGTTCAAGTATAGAGGTGGAATTCCCATCAACCGAGTGGTATAACTACCCACTCTTCCTTATTTTCAAAGCTTATGTAACCCCTTGTTAAACCAAATATCTGCATTATTCTTATAACATCATGGGCGCCAAGTAGAGTGGGAAATTATCTACCTCGGCAAGCGCCAAGACTTCAAAATCCTAGTGAACCTAGTCCACTGAATTGTAATGGTTGCATCCTTCAAGACACTTATGGGCATTTCCTTTATTTTATTTGCCATATACAACACATTTGAAGATGGTTGTAATGTAGGTCTTCCCATTTGATGCCAAGCATCAAGTGAGAACATTAACCTCGTGCTTTGTGTAAATGAGGATGTTGCTAAGCAACCATCCATCCACCAATGCATTCGAGGGTAATCTCTTTATCATAATCAAGGCTATGAGGTGGGAGGTTTGCATACAAGATCTTCCTTTCGTGTTCTTCCCCAACGCGTGGCACCTTTTCTCCCAACCATGCCCCTAGTAGGGGAATAATATTCTCTACCTTAGCAGTTTACACACCTCCTTAACCTCATCCAAGTCATCCCTTGGTGCTTCTATTGGTCTCCTTTGCTCATCTTTTCTAGTCTACTCTTTTAAGCATTGGATCTCCCCTTGTAAACTTTGAATTACGTCCATGGTTTCCTGGTAGAATTCTTTCTGGTGAGCTAGGTTTGGATACTTCCCATGTACTACTTCTTCTCTCGAAACCAGAGGTCTCTTCCTAGGCACTTCCCTTACGCGCATGGATTCCGCCCTCATTGTTACCATAACAGGCTCTAGTTCTGATTCTCGTATTACTCATGGAATCCATTATGCGTCAGCCTTCTTAATACTCACCATGGCAGTGCCCTTATCTTTCGGTGTTGCTGACTCATATGTTCATACAACTCTGGGCATTCTTCGTACTTATGTTTTTTTCCACACCAGGAGCATTATAGAAGATCTGGACATTCACGCTTATAATGGTCTATGGCTCCACAATTAAAACACATCCCACATGGGAACTCACTTCTTCCTCCATGGTTACCACAACCATGAAATCCTTCATGAAACCCTCTTCCACATGCACATCTCCATCTCTGCGCTCCTCATACCGACGTTCATCTCCTTTGGAACTGCTAGCAATGCTAGTGGCATACACCAAGATCAATTACCTCATGAATCTGGTCAATCAATCTACAATCCTTGGTGTCATGTGTGGTTGAGGTACATATTTTGCAATAACAAGATACATTTTTGTGGATTGCTTGCTGCAATAGGGGACATCTACTTGCATCATGGTCTTCATGACATATTTCACAGTTTACTGCCATGGTGCATACCGCCTTTCAGTACATATCCCACCATTATCCTTTGTGTGTCCTTCCACGTTACAATCATACACCACATCCCTCCGTGAATCTCTAGAACTATGTTGACAAACAATTTCTCCAATTGCTTAGCCATGGCAGCAATATGAGCCTCCAAAAATGGGCTAACACCAGTGTCAACACTACCAACTGCTTCAGCATGTAAACCAGCTTCCAATGCTTCGTGTGGGTCCATGAATGTTTTATGAGATAAGGCCCTCCTAAAGGGTGTGATCAACCCTCTAACAAACCATTGAGCATGTTGTGAAGGGTGGATATCATAAGATAACTTAGACAAAAGAGTTTTAAAGTGTGCATCATATTCCCACATGCTCTCTGCCATTCCCTGTTGGATTTCTTTGAGAGAGCTAATGCTCTTCTATTCAAACTTAGGTATGTGGAATTCCACCAAGAATGCATTTCTTAGTGTGGTATAATCCACAATGTTTGATGAGGGTCATACTTTCTATACCAACTATGTACACGTCCTTACAAGGTCATCACAAATTGATTGGCCTTTTGATCATGGGTCGTGATTCCCTTTGTGCTATAGCAGCTCACACTTATGCACATGCTCCATGGCATCTTTTATTCCACTGTAATCTAGCAAGTGTAGAGACATCTCAAAAAAGACTTGAGGAGGTGGCTGAGGCCCTTGCCCTACTAATCCAGTCCCTTGGTTTCCTCTAGTGTTTCCTCCGGTGTTTCCTCCTCCACCGGATCCACTGGATCCTGAGCCACCAGCTCCACCACTTCCACCTCCAGATCCTCATGTGTTAGGTACAAGGCCTATGTTTATTGTGCCGAGCGCTCCCATCATCCCACTAAATTATGCTTGACAGTTTGTGAACTAGTACCACTCCCAGTCGTAGTTCCTCCACCACCTCCTAACGCACTTCCAAAACCAGTTGTATATGTGCCTTGTCCAAACATTCCACCAAATACTGGAATAGTGTGTGAAGCCATAGAAGTCCTAAATGAGAAATTGTATGTTCTAGGCGCCGATCGGTTGCTTCCACCGATATCAAATGGATCAATTGTACTCTTCCCTTGTTTGAACAAACCAAGCGCCAAGGTCCAGTCACTAGGTGGGGTCAGATGCACACCAACGACTCTTCTCTCTCTACGTGACGGACTCTCATCAGAAGCCATAAGTTTTTCTCTTCTGCGCTTACTAAGATGGGGTACCACAGACTATTTGGTTTGACATCCTCCGCATGAACCTCAACTCCTTTCCACCATGTCTGGCTCCATAACCCACTTGTAATCCCACATTGTCTATCGATCTCCTTTTCACGTGCTTCGTTATACTTGAGCCGCCTCTCCTCCCTTTCTATTCAATCATCAGATCATCCATCCTTCCCCAACCTGGCTTCCTCACCTAGCACTCAGGGTGGTTTAGCCGGCCATAGGGAATGCCTCTAAACCCATGGTTACCATCAAGATTTTGATCACAAGGGAATAACACATAGAAATTATCCCCACAGGCTCTTTGAGAACTCAAACTCAACAACTTCTAGATAGGAATACATGGAAATGGCATATTCCAGAGTGTAGCTAGTCAGTACTCCCTTCCACCAATGATCTATAGCATGGGTCCACTTTAGATCAGCATCTTGTAGGTTCTGATATGTTTCTTGGGTCCAAGGGTATGATCTATAACACCACCCCGATCTAGATGTATAAGCCGAGAGCCATTTGAATAACTCTACTAGGGGAAATAGAGAAAAGGTTTCGTACAACTCATGATAAAGAGTGTCTTCCACCCATCTTCATGTATCAAACCCAGATTCGGTACCAAATCTCTGAGTGAATTTATCCTCCATGCTCTTAAACTAATCTTCAACACCTTCAAGTGTTAATCACTTCACCATCACTTTTTACAGAGATCATGATATATGTCATGCTTCCCTACAACTTCGAAAAGAGGTCCCAGCAATGGAACCAAGATGTAGTCACTTTTGCACCCACTAAGAACAAGGGAACCTCATGCATGTTGGCCTATCACCCAATGGGTGCTGGGCACTCACCCGAGGTGCACAAGAGGGGCGAGTCTCTATTTTATGTGAGTCTATTGGAAGAAATAGCTCATGATTCTTAATTAGTGATTTAACAGAAATGAAGGGCTATAGAGCTTAGGGGCTTCTACACCCCTTCAGTCATAATAGAACCAAAATGTGCAACAGAAATAATAGAACTAAGAGTTGTAAATCTACTACTATACTTAACCATTCAAGTAAGATTCACGATTATATAAGAACAAAAGTATAATAGAAATATGCAGGTAATACAGGGAAAGATTCTTAACACATTTGTCATGGTAACCTTATCACATTCATTCATAGTGTAAATTATAAAAGATTACAGAAGGCAGATCGTAGTCATGCACCATGTGTGGATCCATACATGTAATCTCACAAGACAAAAATTTCATTCCCCATTACATCCTTACTTGAATTTTGTACCCATTTTCATCCCATAGTTCTCATAGTAATTCTGCAGAGCTCCACTACCTCATTTTCCTTTCTTTTCTTTGTCAAGGGCATGCGTATAAATAGGCCTCTGAGCTCTAACAAACTCCTCCAACCTCAGATCTAGCCCCAAGTGTCAAGGTGTGGGTCACCCCGAGTGCATGCCTCTCCATGTCATGATTAACTTTTTGGATCTTTCTATCGTAAGGTATATTCCCTCCAGGACACCCTGTCACCAGGATGGAACCTTATCCAAATAGAACACGTTCTTCATGTGTTTTGTCCCAAAGGCCAAAAATGGATAAGTCCTAAATTGTTCTTCGCATGGCGCGCATGTCTTAGGTTCTTCAAGAATCCTTTTGAACTCTGCCTTGTGTGCCTACACTTGCGTGCTTCCCCCGGCCATGCGTGCCTACGTGCCCTTAACATTTAGAAGCTAAAATAGGGGCCCAACACCTCTTCTTTTCCTTCAACACATGCCATGGGTTCTACTAAACCCTTCTAAAACCCTTGTCCTGTGCACCTTTACCCCCACATGCCCTTCTTCATATTGGTCTCACACACCCACGCACCTTCTTGTACTTAGCCAATATTTTGAGGCCCAACATCACCCCACACTAAGCTTGTTCTCCATCCTCGAGAACACCTCTTCTTCAAAGAATAAAGATTGGCGGGACTCTAAAAGGTTAGAATAAACAATAAAAGAATTATAGTGAGGAATGAACAAATTTAAAGAATGGGGGAATGAATAAGAATTTGTTTATTATTGAAGGAGGAATGGGAAATCCTTATATCTACCTCAAGATTCTCCCAGTCATCTACCTCACTCTACACTTGCTAATAGAGGTCACCTACTAGGGTTCTCACCTCCTCAAAACTTATCTCATCCCCTTTGGAACTCATCATATCAACAATCCATTCTAGTTGTTTACCAAAATCATCAAGTGCATCCATCCTTTGGGTGATCTGGGGTATAATTCCTTTAGCCAATTTTTATTGAGCCCCACAAGGTCTCGATGGCTTCTAATTTCTTCTCCACCTCAGCTAGGATCTTATCCCACTCTACTATGTTCCCCTTATTCTTCTCCTAAAACTCCTTGAGCTTTGCTTCATGTGTAGCAACTAGAATGCTTGCTACCCTATCTCTGTCAGTGCAATTATCATAAGTAGCTTCAACAATTTACACGGCCTTTACATCGGCAAGGAGTTTGGTATACCAAGCAATGATCTCTACAACCTTCAACTTCTCCTCTTTTTCTTGGCACACCAACACCTCCTCTGTGGATTCTAAGGTGAGTGGCCACCTTTCTAGTGTGAGGATGTGATTCAAATCCTCTAGGCACTATAATGTTGATTCATACTTTTTCTCGGGTGGCAATAGGTCGGGATGCTTTAAGACAATAACATCCGTAATCATCTCAATTTTCTTATATACTTCATGCACCCTTGCATTTTCCTCTTTTAGTTCACACCTTAACTGTGTGCTGATTAGCTCTTCTTGCTTTAGGTCCTTTCTCTTCTCGAGGAGCTCCTCCTCCTCCAATTCCCCTTCTAGAAATCTCACCCTGTCATTCCTCCCAAAAAGTCTGGCCTCAACCTCAACTGAAACCTTGTTGAGTGCATTACAAACTTGCTCATCTGAAAACTGTTGAGCATTCACCAAGGGTTTATTCCTTTTACCTCTAGCATCTTCATCAATGCCTCTTTTCTCACTTCGAACTTAGGTTCATCAACATGGGACTCGAATTCCCAAGATAACATCTTTCTGGTCCATGGGTACATGCCTTCTTCATCAAATGAAGACATTACCAGGAGTTGTTCTATTAGCATGGTGCTTTGGAAATGCACATGTAAAACCTTATTGGGATCATTGATATAGCCCATTCCCTATCCTTGTGCTACAACCACACCCTTTCCTCCTGTGCACATTCCCTTTAGAAAGCTTACTGCTAGGTCGGGGTCTCTGCCCATGCTACCATACTCTTTTCCAATGCTCTCCTCTTCTATCTCCTTGAGAACTTCATCTACACTGTGCTCTACCTCCTATTCCACTAACTTATTGATAATGTACTTACATTTCTCTCAATGACCTCTTCTATTTTCTCCTTGGTGAGGCTTTGGGTCTTTTAATCTTTCATGTTTGCCTCTTCACTCACCCCTCTATCTTGAGCATTTGCTTCCTCTTCGCCACCCTTCTCTTCATTTCCTTCTTCTTCTAAATCATATATATCATACATGGGATGATTATGAACTTCTTCATCCTCATCATCATCCTTCTTGCCCCTATAGGCCTCCAAGCTCTCCATATCCTACGATTCTTCCTTCCCCACTACCCTCTGTTTCTTCCTAGCTAGGGATTATTCCTTCACTTCCTCTTGATGGTGACTCCTTCCTTGGTGATTCTTCTTGTGTGGGAGGATCATATTTCTCTGGTGTTTCTTCTTTTGGGGTCTTCTCCTTAACTAGAGACTTATTCCTACGTGCGTAAGTGTTTGGCTTAGCTCTTTCTTTCAACATGCCCACAAATTGTGTTGTTTATACACTTGGTGCCTTCTTATCTTGCACTTCTCTCTCCCTCTTCTTTGTCATAGCCTTCTTCCTTTGTATGGGGTCTTCTAGAATGGAAACATCATTCTCCGGGTAGGTGACCATCTCAAAATTTGGCACGATGCGCAAGTATACTCTCACTTTGTAGTCCTTTCGAAATTAGCAATGTCAATGGCTTCATCATCTACACTTTTTAGGAGACATACTTTTCCATATATGTGTGCTTCTTTAGGTATACGAGCTTCTGCATAGCTCATGATGGTCTTGATCTACCTTTCTCGGGTCAAACCTTAGCCTTTTAGCCTCCTCGAAATGATTGACCCCTACACGGAAATCTTTGCGCGGTGAAAGAGAACAACAATTTACACCATGGACTCTAAGTCCCATCCGTCATAGTGAATCTTCTAATGCAAAAATGTTGATATATAGAAAACTCATCCTCTTCATCTACAAGCATGGGAAGTTTCTCAGGTATCCTCCACTCTGCCTTGAATGTGTCACACATTCGCTTGTACCATTTCTCCAGGCACACCTTATGGGTGTATGTCATGGTATCGCAAGTATACTTATCAAATATTTTCGTGGGTGAGGGATCTTCATCTAGGTACTCCCATACAAACTTATTTGGCGTATCGGGCACTCCAATCTCTAAGAATATGATAGTGAGGAGAACATTTCCAAACGATATCTTGTCTCCCTCCTTTGTGTTGTTAATGATTTCATCTGTAATAAAGGTGGAAAAGTTATAGATGGTTCCTTCTGAAATTTTCTGGCATATAGCCAACCATGCCTTGTTTATTTGTGTCCACCTTTCTT
This sequence comes from Taxus wallichiana var. yunnanensis, assembly GCA_018340775.1. NCBI lineage: Eukaryota > Viridiplantae > Streptophyta > Pinopsida > Cupressales > Taxaceae > Taxus > Taxus wallichiana. The sequence goes on from CM031234.1 coordinate 851,761,019, forward strand.
GACCATTTAGCTTGGTAACCAAGTTCACGGCCATCCTCATTATAGGGTTGAGGATATACTGTAATATCAAAGAAATGTGAAACCGTCTTGTATTCATAGTCCACCGGTCTCCTTGATGGCCTCCTTATCATCCAAGTCATCATCTATGGAATCCCCTTTATAGACAGGCTAGTAAACTTTGATATGAGCTAAGGGGTTAAGCATATTTTATGGCTGCAAAATAGAAGTGGTCTCAAGCACGCGTGACATCAACCACTTTGGTATAGCCGCTCGGGCTTTCCAAAATAGGGAAAATCATATAGTTACAACAACCCAACCTTACCCAACTTTACCTTCACCTCATTGGTGTAGATAGACATTCCTTCTAGTGTCCTTGTATCGAGTTGGAAAAACTAGTTACAAGGCCATATTCTTTCTGTGGTACTCATGTGATGATTGTAGTTTCTCACGACCATCTTCCCGATTTGTGATACCCATTATGTCCCCAACAACACTCCATATGGGTGTTGCATCTCTACATACCACTCCTCATTAAAATTAGCTATGGCATTCTATTTCCCCTTACCCTTCTTCTTTGGTGAAACAATCACCTTCTTTGGTGTGATTTTCACTTGTCAGGTTACAACCTAAACTCTTATTTCTCCTCCTCCTTGCTCTACTCAATCCTGTGGCTCAACTATGTGGAAGAATCCTCCTACTCTTGTGCCCTAGCTGTAGAACCCTAACTTGGAAAACTCTTCCACAAGACGGTGTACTCCTCTGAAACTCTCTTCTCTATGCCCATGTACTTCTTCCACTCTAGTTTACAGATAAACCCTAGTCATGTACTTAAATCTCTATGATTATTTCTTTGCACAACTCTCTTTTCACATATGCCCTAGTTCACAAGAGCTCTTCAATATCGTAATAGCAAGGTAAATACTAATGTGCCTGACTTCATACTTATAGCTTTTCCCCCTTTCTAGCAATAAATTCTACACCACCTACCAACATAATTATCATTAAATGCATATTTTTCTGTTAAATCCAGCCTTAAGCACCCTCCCTCACGCCCAATCCTACATGAAACCTTCTACAACCTTTTGGTGCACAAAACATTCCTTACTAACCAAATACTCTTACGCATGCATCTACTGACACCGAAGGAACTTCTTCCGTCATTGACTGATTTTTTCCCTTTCCTACCTCATGTTAATAATGCACTTCTTATCCTTTGTACAAGGTCTTTATTAATTTATATTTACACCAAAATTCTTATCCACCATTTCCACATGTGTTCTTCTATCTTTCATGCCTTTAATCCTTTTATCCGAACCATACAACTTTTACTACCAATTAATGCTTCACTTCGTACTACCCCACCCCACACCAAAATGGATGTGTGGTCCTCTGCACATACAAACCTTTTGAAATTAATAAGTGGTTACCAACACACAAGGCATAAAAGCAGAACAAAAATAAAGGAAAAACAACGATAAAGGGAAACGCAAGGAAGGGAAATGCATAAAGGGAAATCCTAAGCTAACTAAAAATCGCCTTATTTACAAACACAAGGAAGACTTATTTATAGTAGGGCTTTAGCCTACTCCCCTTGAAAATGGCCAAGTAACCTTGTCACATACATCATTTGTAACTAGCGAGCACTGAATCAAATATGTAAGAGATTATGTAAGGGCCCAACCAATGGAATTTCAACTTCCCAAGATGACGCAGAAAATTGGAGTCATACAACTGAACCATCTACCCAACCTCAAACTACTTATTCTTGATATGATGATCATGTCATGACTTTTGTCTGGCCTTTTCAATCTTTTGACTCCATCTAACAAGTGATCACCTTTCATCCAATTATATTAACTTGTCAATCCTTTCCTCAAGCGCTTATTCATCAGCCAATCCTCCTACGTGCACTATACGCATTGATAGTAACATGAATTCAATTAGAAAAATAGCCTCCGTGTCAAATACTAATTGAAATGGTGTTGCCTTATTCAACCTCTTATAGGTTGTCCTATATTCCTAAAGAACTGTAGATACCTTGTCATCCCAGTCTTGTCTTCCAACATCACAAATTTTGGTCAATGTGTGACTTAGTATCTTGTTAAACACCTCAGTGGTTCCATTCACTTGAGGGTGATAAGGGGTAGTCTTGTGATGGGCCACCGTAAACTCTTCCAACAAGATCATGATCATTTCAATTAGAAAATATGTTCCCTATTACTAGTCAAGATCAAAGGACATCCATACCTGCTTTGAGTATGTTTTCCCATAATAATCTAGTAGTTGTCACTTTAGTGAAATCCTTTGTAGGTGTTGCCTCTACCCATATTTTCATGTAATCAGTGCAAGTGATGATGTAACACAGTCCAATACTTCATGCGGCAGGTGAAATTTGTCCTACAAACTTGATTACCCATTTCTCAAATGGTTCAGTGTTGGCTATTGGTCGTAAGGGCATTTCATCACTCCTTCCAGGTTTTTCAAGGCACTGGAAGTGGTCACAAGCCTTGCAAAACTCAATACAATCTTGGTAAATGCTTTCCCACCAAAGCCCTATGAGTATAATCTTTCATTCGTTTGAATTTCCTTGATAGTGTCCTCCTACAATCCCACCATGCGCTTCCTCCATAATCGCCATGCACTCATGTTCTAATACACATCAGCGTAAAACCTCATCATGACCTAACTTATATAAATCTCCACTAATCAACATGTAGGGCATGACACGTATAGCCAATCCTGTTTCTTTTCTAAAGCCTTCATCTCTTCCGGTGCCACACCCATTTTAAGAAACACCGCAATATCCTCCAAGTCGAGGGTGTGCACCAAAACCTAAACAGTTGCGTGTGTCTAGCATGGTATTTTCAATACTCTACGTGTCCTCTCCCAATTCAATCCTTGATAAGTGGTTAGGTCTTGAAATAATTTTTCCTATTTTTACCACAGCTAAAAACTTGAATCCTTAAAACAACAGGACCCAACAACATATGTACCCTTGCAAAATGGGCTTATTTTCCAAATACTTCAGTGTCATGTGATCTGTGTAGAATATAAAAGGTGTTTCCAGTAGATACTGCTTGAACTTAAGCAGTGCATAGATCATTGACAGTGCCTCATGCTCAGTAGTGTAATTCTATTCTGCAGGTGTCAACTTTCGACTTATAAAACAAAGGGGGTGATCAACAATCCCCTCACCAGGTTGTGCTAGTATTGATCCAATAGTTGTCCCGAGGCATCAACATGAACATGGAAAGGCTTATCCCAGGAAGGGAAATGTAGTATGTGCGCAGTAACAAGCCTATCCTTCAAAGTGTCAAATTCCTTCTATTGCACTTCCCCCCAGTGAAAGGCACTCTTGTGTTTAAGAAATTCTTTCGGGGATATGACAATATTGGTATATCCTTTGATGAACTTCTGTAGTACCCCATAAGCCGAGAAATCCATGCATTACGCTCTAACTAGTAGGATCTCCCAATCCCGCAATAACAACTTTGGTGAGATCCACTAACAAGCCTTCCTTACATAGAATATGTCCTAATAGGGTTCGAAGAGCAGTAGCAAAGAAACACTTCTTAATGTTGAGGGATATCCTTAACTACCAACATCTTTCGAACATCAACCTAAAAATTGTCACAATGGTATTTTACCGCCGTGTACACCGTCTAGTCATCTGGTAGACTTGAAGAAATTTATGGATGAAGTCCTGAAACACTTGTACCACAATGTGTGAGAACACAACACGCACATTCTTCAATCCAAAAGGCATGACCGTGTCAGAAAATCTTCCCCACTTAGTGGCAAAAATTTTCTTTCTTTAGTCTTCCTTTACAATCCTAACCTGGTGATACCCTAAGAAGCCATCTATGAAGGAATACACCTCGCACCCGACTACTCCTAGAATTTCTTTAGTGAATGGGGTTGGAAAAGGGTTAGTGACACACACTACATTCAAGTCTTTGTATTCAACACAAATCCTTATCCTTCCATCCTTTTTAATGCTTATAAATATTAGGCTTACCCATTCTGATTCTTTCATAGCCTCAATAATATCAAATTCTATCATCTTGTCTATCTCCTCCTTCACTCTTACGTGTAAGTTTAGATTCATCCGATAGGTTCTCTTCCAAATTAGGCATGCACCTTCCTTCAACTTTATACTCATCTCCCCAAGGAATGGCGTCTTTGAGCTCATGATACCCACTTTGATGAGGCCATAAATTACCATTATTTTGTCCTTCCAAGTTACCTTTGAAAGTGGATTTAAATGTAATCTAGGAACTTATAGTTTGCTTAAGATAGAATATAGGATATATATCTTGTTCATTCTTTATAAATATTTTGTTGACTAATCTTATTGATTATTTGGGAAAAGATGCGAGTCTTATGTATACAAGCCATAAAGGAAAGATAATGCTAATATTGAGAAAAGTGAAATTGATCATGGATGGTATATCTAAACTCAAATATGATTTCAAATTCAGATTCCTCTTTAAAAATTATGCAAGTTCAAAAAATTAATCATCTTAATCTGAGATCGTATGCAAAAGTTATAGTTGTTTTAAGTTCGTAGGCTTAGTTTTGAACTAAGCAAATTTTGACAGTTTTTGAGGAATTGTGAAATATCAAAGAATCCAATGAAAAATATGAGAGAGGTTTTTATTTATAGCAATGTTTTTAACAAAAACCTCATTCATATTTGCTACAGGTATTACCAATAAAGAGAGATCTAAGTTTTAGTGAGCTACAGTCCGAGAAAAAGTGTATCAAACGAGCACTAAAAGTTCTATAAACAGAAACAGAAAATTCAAATTAAAAATCTGAGAGATTTTTTTGTTCATAGTAAAATGTTTAACAAAAACCTCATTCATATTTGCAACAGGTTTTACCAATAAAGAGAGATCTAACTTTTAGTGAGTCACAATTGCGGTCAGGAAAAGTGTATCAGATGAGCACTAAAAGTTCCATAAACAGAAATAGAAAAGTCAAACAGAAAATATAAGAGAGGTTTTTTTCATAGCAATGTGTTTAAAAAAAACCTCATTCATATTTGTAACAGGTTTTACCAATGAAGATAAATCTAACTTTTAGTGAACTGCAGTCAAGGAAAAAGTGTATCAGACAAGCATCAAAAGTTCCACAGTCAAAAACAACAAAGTCAAATGGAAAATATGAGAAAGGTATTTGGTCAAAAATCATATTTTGGGTAAAATCATCCTTCCAATAATGTAGAATAATACAATCATTATGATTTTTGTTACCGAAAAGCAAGGAAAAGATTTGGGAGTAAATCTTCCTAAAATAAGTGAGATAAAACTTTGACTCCAATAATATATCTCTCTCCATATTTTTTGGAGATGGAGATCTTAGTTGTTAGGATTAGAATAAAGATAATATCAAATTGTATCTCCCAAAATAAGGAGTTGGTTGGATGCATAAATTATAAATGCAACCTTCCACACTTAGATATGGAATGTTTTTCTCCCAAGAAATAAAGATCTGTTCTTTCCTCTCTAATATTTTGTAGTTTTAAGATCTTAGAAGTATGATTTAAATCCTCTTCCAAGAAATTATTTGGCCACTCATTCCAAGGAAGATGGATCGTGTATTTATGTTTATGTTTATTCATTTATCGTAATTCATTTTTTTGTATTGTTTTTATCTCTTGTATTATGAAAATGCGATCATTGTGAACTGCATGTGTTTTGTTCAATTATGTTTATTTCTAATTCAGCAATTTCAATTCATGCAAGTGTGTTTCTTTCATGCAAACTTTATTTCTGCAAGTGTGTCTTTCAATTTTTGTAAGTGTGATTTATTTTATGCAAGTTTGGTTTGTGTTTAAAGGAGTTGCTTTCAATATTTTTTTTTCTTAATGCATACAGACCTTCAAACACCAACCTAGATTGACATTATTAATGGCAAGGATTGATGAACCTCATCATTTTGGTGCTGCTGCTAGGGAACACGGTGTTATTAGGAGATTTAGAGTTCTCTAAAAGAATATTCTAGTGACAGTAGAATACATTTTAGCAATTTTGTGACATGAATAATTTGGTAAGTAGTTTCTTTAGAATTTTATTTCCTTCAAGTAGATTAAAATTTAATTTTTGCAATTAGGAAGATTAGATTGTAAATATTTATCTCCCCACAAACTAACTCGTGTATAAGAAAATGACTGTGATGTTTGATCAAGAGGTATAATGGTATGAACAAATAATTCAAATCTAGAAATTATATAATATGATATTGAATCTGGAAGTAGATCTAGTTGATGAAATATCATATGTCATTTTTGATAACCACCACCATTTCCTCTTGTATCAACTAACAACTCAGTGATCTTATTACACATAACCTTAGTAAAAAATTGGCTTATCCAGTTTGTAATAATGAAGTGGTAGCATTTCTAGTTAACTCCATCCATATTCAGGGATTTCATTAGAGCCAAAATAAAAACTCACTCATAATAAATCCACCCATCCAAATTAGTTTTCATCCCATAATAAAATTCAATCCTTGAACCAGATCCATTAGAAAAATTTGTTTTCATGTCTTTCAATTTCTTCATTTTTGTATATGCTTGTATAATGTTAAGAAGCAATTATTGTGAATATCAAGGCAAGAATTTTTACGTACTAACATCTAAGGACTAGATCTATAGGAATTTCTAGAGTTGTTCTTGATATCAGCATGTAGATTTTGGAGCACCAATAGTATCAACCAAGGAGCATGTAGATTTTGAAGGGACACACAGATACCTTCACTTTCTCTTTTAACAACTCTCCATCTCCTGAGATCACTAGTTCGGGATTTGAAGATTACTATGGTGATTATGATATTACACAATTCAAGTTGGGCTTTGAAGACCTAAAAATTGTCTACACAATTTTTGGAATCTTTTTGGAGTTACCAAGTATGCAAAAAGGTTTTTATGAGATCTCAGACATTGCTTCTATTTTACACAAGTTGTACTTTGATGAATATAGTCTGATGATGGATCAAATTTTTCTCTAATCCTTCTCATGCTATCATTTCAGCCAAAAAAAAAAAAAATCAAAAAGCTTTGATTGGAAAACCAACTTGTTAGCCAATCAAAGGCAAAAAAATTAAAAATTAAAAATCTTTGATTGGAAAACCAGCTTGCTGGCCAATCAAAGGCAAAAAAAAAAAAAAAAACTTTGATTAGAAAACCAGCTTGTTGGCCAATTAAAGATAAAAAGGTGGCTCTTCTTCAAAAGCAATCAATTACTTGGTGGCTTCTTTCTTGACACTATTTGATCATGTTAATAATAGGATGACAATGACAACTAGAGGTATGATCAAGTTATTTTGTTCTACTATTTTATTTTTAAGCTTTATTGTAAGTTTTTTACTACAGCTAGATCCACTTTTAAAATCTCTAAGGAAGACAAGATAAAATTCATCTCCCTACTTATATAAAAATATGTGCACCTCTTTGCAATCAAAATTTTAGAGTCTAATTTATGGGCAGTCATGAATAAACAACATGCATGAGGACATGCATGAGCTTAAGTGCGAGAGAGAAGGAGAAGCACGAGGTATGCATTTTAATTTTAGATATGAGACACATCAGAAGGAGATCCATACAAGAACCTGATGTACAAGAAAGGAAATCAAAAGTAGCAGAAGGATCTCCACACAAGAACCTGTTGTACAAGAAACAAAATAAAAAACAACAGAAGGAGATCCACACAATAACTTGTTGTACAAGAATAAAATCAAAAATAGTAGAAGGAGATCCACACAAGAACCTGCTACACAAGAAGAAAATCAAAAATAGCAGAAGGAGATCCACACAAGAACCTACTGCAAAAGAAAGGAAATTAAAAACAACAGAAAGAGATCCACAAGAACTTGTCTTTGAACTATATATGGAATGCATACATGCATAATCTCAATGCGGAGAAGACTCTAAGAAGAGGAGATAATAATATAATGCATGAGGACATGCATAAGATTAAGTGTGGGGCAATGATGAGGCCATAAATTGGCCATAAATTACCATTATTTTGTCCTTCCAAGTTACCTTTGAAAGTGGATTTAAATGTAATCTAAGAACTTATAGTTTTCTTAAGATAGAATATAGGATATATATCTTGTTCATTCTTTAGAAATATTTTGTTATCTATTTTGTTGACTAATCCTATTGATTATTTGGAAAAATGAAAAGTCTTATGTATGCAAGCCATAAAGGAAAGATAATGCTAGTATTGAGAAAATTAGAATTTATCATGGATATTATATCCAAACTCAAATCTAATTTCATATTCAGATTCCTCTAAAGAAATTATGCAAGTTCAAAAAAAGAATCATCTCAATCCGAGATCGTATGTAATAGTTATAGTTGTTTTAAGTTTGCAGAATTAGTTCCAGAACTCGCAAGCTTAGTTCTGGAACTCACAAAATTAGTTCCGGAACTCACATGCTTAGTTCCAGAACTTGCAGAGTTAGTTCCAGAACTCGTATACTTGTTTCCATAACTCGCAGCTTAGTTCTAGAACTCCCGTGCTTAGTTTCTGGAACTAAGCAAATTTTGACAGTTTTTGAGGAATTGTGAAAGATCAGAGAATCAATGGAAAATATGAGAGAGGTTTTTGTTCAAAGAAATTTGTTTAACAAAAACATCATTCATATTTATTATAGGTATTACCATTAAAGAGGGATATAACTTTTAGTGAGCTGTAGTCCAAGGAAAAGTTTATCAAACGAGCACTAAAAGTTTCATAAACGAAAAGAAAATTCAAATGGAAAATATAAGAGAGGTTTTTTTCATAGAAATGTGTTTAACAAAAACCTCATTCATATTTGCAAAAGGTTTTACCAATGAAGATATATCTAACTTTTAGTGAGTTGTAGTTTGAGGAAAAGTGTATCAAATGAGTGTTAAAACTTCCATAAATGAAATGAAAAGTCAAACTCGAAAATTTGAGAGAGGTTTTGTTCATAGAAATGTGTTTAACAAAAACCTCATTCATATTTGTAACAGGTTTTACCAATGAAGATAAATCTAATGTTAGTGAACTGCAATCAAGGAAAAATCGTATTAGATAATCGTTAAAAGTTCCACATCCAAAAACAACAAATTCAAATGGAAAATCGAGAAAGGTATTTTCTCGAAAACATATTTTAAGGAAAATCCTCCTTACCAAAAGTAAGGAGAAGATTTGGGAGAAAATCTTCCTAAAATAAGTGAGATAAAACTTTGACTCAATAATATCTCTCTCCATATTTTTGAAGATGGAGATATTACTTGTTAGGATTAGAATAAAGATAAGATAAAATTGTATCTCCCAAAATAAGGATTTGGTTGGATGCATAAATTATAAATGCAACCTTCCACACTTAGATATGTAATTTTTTTCTCCCAAGAAATAAATATATGTTCTTTCCTCTCAAATATTATGTAGTTTTAAGATCTCAGAAGTATGATTTAAATCCTCTTCCAAGGAATGAGCTAGCCACTCATTCCAAGGAAGATGGATATGTGTATTTATGTTTATGTTTATTCATTTTTCTATAATTCATTCTGTTGTATTGTTTTTATCCTTATATTGTGAAAATGCAGTCTATTGTGAACCTGCAGGTGTTTTGTTCAATTATGTTTATTTCTAATTCAGCAATTTCAATTCATGCAAGTGTGTTTCATTTCATGCAAACTTTATTTCTACAAGTGTGCCTTTCAATTCATGCAAGTGTGTTTCTTTCATGCAAACTTTATTTTTGCAAGTGTGTCTTTCAATTTCCACAAGTGTGATTTATTTTATGCAAGTTTGGTTTGTGTTTAAAGGAGTTGCTTTCCAAGATTTTTTTCTCTTAATGCATACAACCTTCAGACACCAACCCAGATTGAAATTATTAATGGTGAGGATTAACGACCCTCATCACCCACACAGAATAAGTCCTAAAATTCATGCAACAGATCAATGATCTTTGAAACTTCTTTCTCCGACCAATAATCCCCAATGATAGCTTCCTTAGGTTCTTCCTCTGACCCAATGTTAACCTTCTTCATTTTCAAGGGCTCATGGTAGGCACACACTCACTCATCAGCACTATCCATGACTTTGCGTGTACCTTCAAAATGGTTAACATCCGAATATCCATTTCTTCACCATCTATTACATAGACCATTTTTCCTTTTTCCTTTTCAATACACATGTGCTCAAGTTGTATCTCTTCTGATTCCTCTTCATTGAGATGCATCTCCAAACTAGGTTCACCCAAAACTCTAGTAACCTATCTTCTGTCATGACACTATCTCCCATTGTAAGGCAGTTGAAAAATTGTAACACCTTATCTACTGATGACTTGGTACTTTGGTACTCAAAATATTTAATGAGATCAGCCATTAACTCCTTCCAATTCCCTATATGATGGTGCATCTACGAGTGAATGTACTATGCACTTGCAAAACCTTGTAAGGTGGAATATAACTTATACACCCATAAATAAGGTGGTAGAACTTATGTTCCTTCCATCCAAACCTTCTCACATGCTTTGATATGGGTAGAGGCGGTTTCTTTACCATGGTAGTCTTGGATAATAGTGGGTACGTTGCTTCTACGAACCTTACAGAGTATGCAAATATTACCTTGCGCCAATTTAGGAGACTCTCGCAATGTGTTGCCCACCAATGCGTTGTACTCCTGAGCAAGTTATAATTGAGTGTACTTCTCATTTCATCCTCGTTCCTCCTTTGAGCCTCCATATCTTGCAAGAAATCATCAAGGATTGCTCCTCCAGAGTAACTTGGTAGCTTATTCCTTCCCATGTGCTTGAATGAGCATGCCTTTGTCACCCTCATTACAAATCCTCTTAATTGTCACCCAATTAACTCATAGGTCTTGTGTGCCCAATTATCACATGTTATGCTAGTTGTATCACTCATCAACTGAGTATATTCAAATTGGATAACTCCTTCTCGTAGGATGAGATATCTCAATGTCTCGATGGAGTGCACATAGATTATGTCAAGGATTTATTCTCCTAAGGGCTCAGTATAGGGTGTTGATTTCCCATATGTTAATGAGATGATGACTCATTCTTCCTTGTTCTCAAAACTGATATACCCCTTGTTAAACCATAGGACAATGTTGTCTTTGTAACACCGGGAGTTCCCAAGTAATGCTAGAAAGTTATCCACCTTTTCTAGTGTCAAGACTTCAAAGTCCCCAGTGAACTTTTCCCCTTGAATAGTGATAACTACATCCTTCAAGACTCCACTTTGGCCATTGCCTTTGTCTTGGTCACCATATACAACACATTCAAGGATGACTGTAATGTGGGCCTTCCCATTTGATGCCAAACATCTAGTGTGAGAACATTGACCTCCACTCTTGTGTCAATGAGGATATTACTCAGAATCCACCCATCAACAATTACATTGAATGTGATCTCTTTATCATAGTCAAGGCTGTGAGGAGGAAGGTTGGCATGTAGAACCTACCTTTTGCACTCTCTCTCGGCACGTGATACCTTCTCCCATAACCATTATCCTAGCAAGGGAATGATATTCTCCTACCTTAACATTTTTCACACTTCCCCGACCTCGCCCGGATCATCCGCGGAGCCTCAACATTTTCCTATGTTCCATTTGCCTTGACTATTCCTTTAGACACTGGATCTCTCCTTGTAATCCTTAAATCATATCCGTAGTCTCTTAATACACCTCCTTCTGATGAGCAGCGTCTGGATACTTCCCAGGTACCACTTCTTCCCTAACAACCAATTTATGTCTTGGCATTTCCCTTACTCGTGCAGCCTCTACTCATGTTATCACGTGTACAGGTTCTAATCCTGACTCACACACCACTCTTGGAATCCACTGTGGTTCGGCCTTATTTATGCTTACCATCCTAGCACATTTATCCTTTCGGTGCTATTGGCTCATGTGTTTAAACAACTCAGGACACTCCTCATACTTATGCTTCTTTCCGCACCATGAGCACTGCAATAGATCAGGACACTCACATTTATAATGCTCTGTCGATATATAATTATAACAAGTTCCACATGGGAAATTATTTCTTCCTCTATCATGGTTAGTTTGACCATGAAATCCTCTACGAAAACCTCTTCCACATGCCCCTCCATCTGCGTACCCTTCATAACGGCAATCATCATCCTTAGAACTACCTACAAGGCTAGTCTGGCACACACCAAGATAAATGGCATCATGAATCTAGTCAATCAACCTACAATTCTTAGTGTCATGGGTTGTAGAGGTATATATCTTGCAATAGAAAGACACATTCTTACAGATCGCATGTTGTAGTAGAGGACAACTACGCGCATCATGATCCCCATGACATATTTCACATTATGTTTTCATGGTGCGTACCACTTTTTGGGGGGAAATATCCTTTGCTTGACCCTCCACTTCACAACATATACACCAAATACCACTACGAACCTCATGCACCGAGTTCACGCAGACAACTTCTCCAAATTCTTAGCCATTGCAACAATTTGAGCCTCTAAGAAATGGCTCACACCGGTACCAACACTCATAATAGGCTCGGTGTGCAAGTCAACTTCCAAGGCCTCGTATGGGTCCATGAAAGTCTTGTGTGGCATTTCCTTCTAAACAGTGTTATCAATCCCCCAACAAACCATTGAGCATTCTAAGAGGGGTGTATGTCATAGGATAGTTTTTATGAGAGAGTTTTGAACCACACATCATACTCTCGCACACTCTCTACCATTCCTTTTTGGATCTCCTTCAGAGCAATGATGCTCTTATACTTGAACTCAGGGATATGGAACTCTGTAAGGAAGGCATTTTTCAACATCATGTAATCCACGAATGTTTGATGGGGGGTCAAACTTGTGGTACCAACTATGTGCATGCCCCTACAACAGTGTTGCAATATAACTTTCCTTTTGCTCTGGGCTAGTGATCCCCTTCACGCACCATAGTAATTCAAACTTGTGCACATGATCTGCAACATCCTCAATACCTCTATAGTTTTGTAGGTGCAAAGACATCTCAAAAAATACTTGCAGGGGTGGTTAAGGCCCTTGTCCACCTGACCCAGAACCTTGGTTTCCTCCTGTGTTTCCTTTGCCACCAGATCCACTAGACTCACTAGGTCCTGTCCCTCTTGACCCACCAGATCCTCCAGATCCTCTAGGTCCACTAAGTCACTCCTAGTGCTCCCAACGTCCCACTAAACTATACGCGATGGTTTGTGATATTTCCCCACTGCTAGTTATGTGTCCCGCGCCACTCCTAGACACAATACACAAAATTTGTGTATTTTCACCTTGTCTAAAAATTCCTCTAAATATGAGAATGGTTTGTGCAGCCATAGATGTCCCAAATGAGAAATTATATCTCCTAGGCGTAGATCGGTTACTCCCTTCAATACCAATTGGATTAAAAATATGTATCTCTTTGTCCTGGAAAATTAAGTGCAGGGGGGTTGGTCACTAGGTGGGTTCGAGATGCACACCGAAGGATCTCCTTTCTCCACACAAAATAATCTCATCAGAAGCTAAAGGGGCTTCTCTTTTGTACTTACCAAGATGGGGTAACACAGACTACTTAGGTTCCACATCCTCTACGTGAACCTCAACTCCTTCCCACAACGTCTACCTCCATAAATCCATCACTCCCATAACCTCACATTGTCTAGCCAACTCCCTTTCACATGCCTCACTATACTTGAGTCATATCTCTTCCCTTTCCTTTTCAGCCACAATATCTACCATCTTCCTCCACCCTAGATTCCTTGCCCAACGCTCGAGAGAAATTTAGCTGGCCATAGGTAATGCCTCATGTAACATTCCCATTTTAAGACTTTAGAAATAAGGGGAAAAAATTTACACAATGTTCTCTGTTCTAAATAAAACATCATTTAGAACACACATTCCATGCCAATCAATCTCATAACAGATAACCATATGTAGCTATAATGACTTGGTAATTTACTAATCTCTCATTCCATGACTCGGTTACCAACCAATCTCTCATGTTTGTCTTAAAGTATAGAATACTTTATGTATACTACGTATACTTGGTTTTCCTACCCTATTCCGGGTACTGAGTGATTTTTTTAAAGAACCTATCTGAATATTTGTTACCAATATTCATCTAACATCACGTTCCTTTAAACTAGGTGACATAGGACAACGCAACCAGCAGCTTGCAATACTTTGGCCAAATATTTTCAACATACTAGTTCATGTTACTATTCCTAGATGGCATACTCATCATTTTAGAATACATCCTTCACCTCACTCTACTATTATCTAGAATGGTCTTTACTGACTATTGTCAATCCACTTTGCTCAAGGTTTGACCCTAGCCCAAGTTAGCAACATAATTTGTTATAGGAAGATGCTCACGATGACTTAGGGTATATGGGCATACTCAACCGACCTAAGTTGACCGAATGTGCCAAGGTACCCTAAGTCATAGAAAGCTACTCCCTATTCTAAACATGCTACTAACTTGACCTAGAGAGAAACTAAGTTCAAGTCTAGATGTGTGTAGATCTAGATGAACAAATACGAAAGGGTGTTTCCACATGTCAACTGCAACATTGTATCCTCGAGAAGCCCTTGGACTTCTCAAAGGTACAGTCCTATAGTTGGCATGTGCCAACATCCATTAGAACTGATTCATCATGATGTACATACCCCTTGGTGGTCATTAAATTCATAATTAAATTGGATTAAGATTCAAATTGCAGCAACCATGCCTAACCCTAATTCCAACATTCATTAAGTTCTTTATCCATAATTAATTTGATTTGATATTAAGAACTTCATTAACTCATGCTTGAATTTATGTTCATTAACATGGCATAATAAGCAGTTATCCCAAAAATAGGACAGCAAACATCAAACGTTTAATTTTTAGTGCAACCTAGTTGTCCAAAGCAGGTGTGTCATCCACCTAGATTTAGCTAGTGTTTACTTTTTTATAAATGAAGCACAAGGATTAATGATTGTAACCACCATTCCTTTTATTTTTTCATTCTTTTGAGAGAGGAAGATTCTTCCTTTACATGGTTATGTGGTAGGGTTAACATAACCTTTTTATCATTCATCACTCATATAGTTTAATTGTTAACATAACCTTTTTATCATTCATCACTCATATAGTTTAATTGTATATCCAATATATATTTCATTATTAAAATATAATTTTTTAGATAGAGAAATGACATCTCTTACAACTTAACAAGTTTCATTATAGTAAGGAGGATTGTACTATCCCCTTAATCCAACTTATTAATTGATAATAGTAAAGCATACAAACAGATATAAAGAATATCGACAAGATAACATTACTATTTCCTTCATACAAAGTACAAGAGAATTTACACCACAATTTGGAGTTAGTCTCCAAACCTTTCAATTCATCATGATAAAATATACATTTACAAGACTATGCATTTCAGGCATACTGCATGTCAATCAACATTAAGATCATAAAATAACATCACTTTTCTTTTCCAATACAACTCAAGAATGAATCAAAATTCTTTACATAAGATCCAAAATTAAATAAGCCAATGCATCATAAAAAAATTTGCCTTCTTTTATCACTTACAATGTCCATCTGCAAAAATTGCTAGCACGGGTCATTTATTGAACTAAGCATGATAAGCACTAAGCATTAAAACGAAGTGCATTCCACTAATTGTTCCATTAAAACAACTATGCTTTAATGAAACAATTAATAAGTATCATACAAATAAGCATAAATAATAACAACCAGAAAAGAAGTGCAAATGATGAGTCGAATTCACTTTTAAGAAAAGAGCATAATATAATCAACAACAACTACATTATAACATATAGTTTAATTGATCCAATCAATTACCTTTTAAACAAACAACAGATCTTGTCATCTAATTATTTCATAATTCATTCTGAATTGAAATACCAGAATTTATTTTACTATGTAACAAAAAGAGTTACCTTCAACATAGTACATATTTAGAATGATTCATCCCACAACTTAAACAAAAGAAGAAGAATCAATACATACTATCCACCATTCACAATCATCTAAAAGATAGAGATAGGTTCAGAAAGTACAAAATTGATTACCTACATAGCTGCATCAATCAATGGAAACCAACAAAGGATTCACCATTTAAGAGACATCATCAAATACAAGAATCCCAATCAATCTAAAAAGGAGAGAGAATCAAAACAGTCTACCTACAAGTCTTAACTAACTTCTACATATTAGAAGATATCAGTCAAAGATCTAAAACTAGACGTTCCACAAATCAAAGCAAGACTCACACGAGGTTAATCTCTTCTCGTGTCCATCCAAGGAGGATTCATAATAAGCTAGAGTGCAAAAAGAGAAATCCTTCCATTAACAAATCCAAATGGAGTATGACTCAGTCAAACAAAGCAGTCGGTCTAAACATGATTACATTTTCTCTTCTACAGAACCGACTCAGTTGTTCTCTTTCCACATCATTACAACAAATGACTTAGTACAAAATAGACTAAACAATCCACAAGGAAGTTCTATCTCAGAAGAGTGATTTTCCACTATTTCCTACAAGACAGAAAGGATAGAAAAGCTGAACCCAAAAATTTGAGCAAGCCTAAGAGAACAATCACTCTACAACCAAGAAGAGAGTCGTGCTACAGAGAAGTTCGATCAAATGAACTTATCTTTACAAAATTTAAAGGATCTCAAATAGAAAATATCCAATCAAGAATTCATTTCTTTTATACTATCAAATGAATTCCCATTTCTATTTCAAACTCAGAAGTTATTTTACTAGTTCCCAAGAGAGAACACAAAACCAAACACACAGTTTATAGAAAGCAACACTTCTAGTTTCCCTTATAAAATCAATACAACTTGGTTCATCTATTCCAATTTATTTAAACACAAGTTTGAATTCATTTCATAGAAAGGAGTACACAAAGTACAGTCCCAAAACATAATATTGTCCATAAGAGAAATATATTCCTTTCTCCTTTTAAAGACCCAGAGATTCATTCAATGAATCTAACAAAGAATACAAAACCAAATCAAGTATAAGCTAAAAAAGTTTCTATAATACTCATGAACTCAATAGAAACTAAAATCCCAACTACAAGGTCTTACATAGCTCCATACAAAAGAGACATATAGTTTGTGGTCATAATGAAGAACAAATTATATGAAACAATCCCAAACCAGAGGTATTAAATCCTACCAACAAGATTCAATATACGAGAGTATTCAACTCTTCTTTCTTTTAAAACCCGAAATCAATTAAAAAGGATCTGAAAGAGAGTAAGAAAACCCAATACACATTTAAGTCAAGCAAGGTCTCAACGTTACCTCAAACTTGATTGAAATAGAAATCACAACAAAAAGACTTGCACAACTCCATCTATAAAGATTGCGATAGAGAAGGTATTCGTTCCAATCAACTAACACAAGAAGAAGTATGCATACTGCATTTCCATAAACTTCAAAAACCATTATCGATTGTTTCAAATGAGCTCTATTTCAAACCAAAGAGTAAATAATAAGATACAATTTCAAACCAGATACATTTCCATAAAAAGTCCAGGTATCAAAATAGTCAAGACTTCAAACAAAACACGGGTTACCCAGAGCAGAGGAGAGTAGAAGATCCTCAATGTTTACACTCCATCACATACTCAAGGTAAATGGTACAGTCTGGGACAGAAGTACCACAACCATTCCAAACTCAAGATGCGTCCAGGAGAAGTTTCCAAAAGAGACTTAGATCCAAGCCATTAAATCAAGCTCCTTTCAAATAGACAGTCCTAATATGAATTCAACCCACACAAAGCTTTGAGCACAAGTTTAGAACCAAACACAAAGCCATGAAGACAAGTTCAAAGTAGACACAAGTCTCAATTACAGGTTCAAAACACACAAGCTTCGAATACGAGCTCGAACGAAACACAAATCTTAAAATACAAGTTCAGAACCGAACACAATACTTCGAATATGAGTTCAGTATAAAACACAAATCTTTGAACACAAATTCAGAACAAACACAAATCTTATCACAATCGAACTTGTGCGAGAGAGAGAGAGAGAGAGAGAGTTTCCAAAGGCTAACATTATCATGCAATGGATTTATATCCAAAAATCACAGAGATTCATACACCCAAGAAAGTAAATAACCAAACAAAACATGCAACCATTTATCTCATGAGAGTAGAATTGTTTTAATGAAACATTTAGAAGAAAGCAAGAAATATTAATGGGTAGAGCCTATCATGCCTAATAGTGCTTCTGCCAATTCGAAGGAGACTTCCAGCCAACCTTCTAACTCTTTTTCTCTTCCACGAAAGATAAAAAACCAAAAATATTTCTCTCTAATGCCTCATATACTTTCCTTGGATGAAAATAGACCAGAGAAACCAAAAATAGCCACAAATTAAAATTTGAACTGCTGGTTCGAAGAACCAGATAGCTCCATGCAGAGCAAAAATCACAAGGCATGCAAGACCAAACAACCTCCAACAAATCCACCTTCCTTGTTTCCAAGATAGTTTGCATGTAAAAACCAAGGTTCATTAATGCAATTACTCCTCAATCTCCCACCTATCTCTCCTTGCCACCACCTCCTAAAACTGGCGAATGCTATTTCCACTTCAGCATGCATTTCCAACTTTAGTGAAGCCTCCACATATGCTTCCACTAAATTTTACTTGCCTTTTCCAAAACTAGTTGTACCTCCCATTCATTCAACCAAATCAAATCAAATAAATTCCTTTGGAACCATCACCATAATGCCATGCGACCCTAGGTTCCCTTTCAATAGTTTAGGATAGATTTCCCAAAACTTAGGTTATAACCTTAGGTTTAGTCAAAATCATTTCATAAGTAATTTCCACCTTAGGTTAGATCAAATTCACAACCATATAGTATTAGGTATTAGGTTAAAATAGCCTAGCATTACCTTAGTAATTTCTCCCTTATTCATTTAGCACAAGAACTTAGGTTAGGATGCCATCCCAACAAAATAGAATATGAAGCTTAGGTTAGATTGTAACCCAAATAAGTAGACATAGCTAGGAAGTAGGTGCATTTACCTAGTTTTAGAATACCATTAGGATAATCCTTTAGGTTTAGGATTTAGATTCCCTTCATAGTCATGAAGCAGGCTTCATTTCGCTTACGCCATTAAATGTCCTGAAGAGATCAATCCCAAAGATCCAAGCACAAACATACAACCAAATGAAGGCACGTTCTTACAAGACCAAAGAATTTGTAACATACAAAATTTTAGTCCGCTATGTCTCTCAAGCTTATGAATGTCAATTTACCATTCAGTCAGTAAGGAGATTTAAAACATTCCTTGGATCACTAGAATTGATCCAAGGATGAGTCAGTTAAAAGAGATAAGTTTGCAACCCTCAAAACCAGATTGCAACTCACCTATAAGAAGTGAAAATGGATTCTTGCAAGCCATATCATTTCAGTCTAATGAATCCAAGAGCAGAAATGATTTATCCATAACAAGCATGATTTTCAACAATCAAGGGAACACACCTCATTCAAGAAAATCACATGCCAACGCTTGTAATGTAAAAGAGAAATATAATAGTTTGTCAAAGGTGTTACACATCCAAACTTAATGTAATGATCAAGATATTCATAGCCAATGGGATAGCACACAAAAATGATCCTCTATGCTCCCTCAAGAATTAAAACTCGAAACCTCTAGACAAGAATACATATAAATGGCATATTCTAGTGTATAGTTGGTCAACACTCCCCTCCACTAGTGGTAAACAACATGCGTCTAATTCAGATCTACATCCTACAACTTCTTGTAATCATCTTGGGTCCATACATGTGATCTATAAAAATAGCTTGACCTAGATGCATATGCTAAAAGCCATTCATACAATTCCACTGGAAAGTAGTAGAAAAATGTTTCATATAGTTCATGGTACAGGTGCTCTTCTACCCATCTATGTGTATCAAACTCAGGTCCAGTGTTGAATCTTTGAGAAAACTTGTACTCCGTACTCTTGAACCATGCTTCAATACTTTCCAAGGTCAAGCGTTCTGTCATCAATGGAATCAAGATGTAGCCATTTCTCACAACTTTGAAAAGAGTTCCTACAAATGGAACTAATATGTTGTCATTTTTATACCCTTAGAACAACAGTCTAATCCCATGTGCATTGGCCTATCACCCAGTGGGCGGGCACTCACCCGAGGCACGCACATGAGCACCGACCCCTCTTTTATGTGAGTCTTGTGAGAATACATTGCTTAATGACATAAACTTAGATTCAAGAAGGTAAAGAACCATGCATTCATTCTAAGATCTTTAAGATGAGTTATTATATCGTTATACCTAATTTGATAACAAGAGAAACATCAAATGAATAAAAATATGATTCATACCATAAAGGAAATTTTCTAGGGTTTACACTCATGAACAATACATATTTAGAATAGAACCATATATTTCCTATTGATCATAGTTCAAAGCAACCATGTTACATTCACCATGGCCATAATAGACCAATGTATCAATATAGATAACACTCATGCATTAGAATTCCTAATTATGTCTCCCATATTACAAAACAATTTCCATAGACCCATACCTCTAGACAAGCTATTACTCCTACAGTCCTCTAAATGAGAAACCCAACTCTGGAACCATCTTACTATTCATGCATAGCTTCACCTTACATTCTCTCTATTTGCACTCTCTTCCTTGATAGTGTATCTTTAGTCACTTGTCTCTCCTTCTTCTACCCGAGCATTTCTATATACAACTTTATTACCCACCTCTATGCCTTTTTAAGTAGCAGATCGGTCACCAAATGTCAAGGTGGTCCTCTAAATGAGCATGCTTATTCTCATCCAAGGTCTCCACTCTTTGCGGTGATGTCTTTCGGATCCTTCCATCACATGGAATATTCCTTTCTTGACCACCAAGTTATTAGGCTGGCACCTTATCTACTCCGCATGCTTATTCAGGTCACGCTTTTCTTGTGTGCTCCCTAGAATGTTGAATATGGATAATTTTTGAAGCCCTTTGCTTTACCTTATGCACATGCCATGGGTTCTACTAAACCCTTCTAAAACCCTTGTCATATGCACCTTTACCCCACATGTCATTCTCCATATTGGTCTCGTGTGCCCACGTGCCTTCTTATACTTAGCCAATATTCTAGGGCCCAATAGAAAGTAGGATCTCTACATTGTGAAGGAGATACATGTAGATATAATTTAGTTATAGCTAATGTAGTGCAACAAACTAGGGATTCACAAATGATAGTGTAGTAGGCACCAGTGTTCAAGAGTACTTTTGGAGGAGTTTTTATAGGTGCATCACCAGAACAAAGTGTTGGCACACAGAATGTTTGAAGTAATCCTATAGGTGTTGCTACAATATAGGCAGATGAGGTGTCCAATTCAGTGCCACAACTAGGACACAAGGGATTTTATCCATAGGACTGCATGCTATGATAAGTTATGCAAGAGGCTCAAGAGATTCAGGTCAGCCACCACATGGAGGAAATATTGGTGGAGGTTTAGGATTTGGGTTTGGTCCTAACCCAAAATAGGGTCTGAAACCGCCTCGGACTATCCCTCATATACACCACCTCAAAAACCACAACAGAAGACACATCAAGTCTTCTTTGAGATGTCTCTTCACTTTCCATAGTATAGAGGTGTGGAGGATGTCATTAAGCATGTGCAAAAGTGTGAACCACTATGGAGAGAAAAGGGATTATAATTCCTGATAGAAAGGAAAGCCAATTTTCCACCACACTTCAAGGGCATGCACATAGTTGGTATAGAAAGTATGATCCACACCGAGAATGCAAAGTGGATTATGATGGTTTATGCTCTTTGTTTTTGGATGAGTTCCAAATTCCAAAGTTTGAACAATAGAGTATCATCATGCTTAAGGAAATCAAGAAGGGTTTATTTGAAAGTGTAAGGGAGTATGATTCACATGTTAATACTCTCTTGTCTAAGCTCTCCTATGACATTCACCAGAGACAACATGTAAAGTGGTTTTTGAATATTTTTTGAAGGTATTTGTCACACAAGACATATAATAATCCATGAGAGTATTTGGAAGATACGTTACGTGTTGAAGTAGTTTGGAGTGTAGATATTGGAGTAATTCCTTTTTTAGAGGCGCAAATAATAGCTATGGCTAAACAAGCTGGAGAATATTTCTATCAATTTAGTGCTAGAGACGTGCATTGGGTTATGATGCACTAATTTTGATGTTGAGGGACATATGAAGGATAGTTTCCTATATAGGAATGTGTGAGTCTTATTTACAATCTTGTGATATTTTCCACAAGAATCATTGTTGATAGGTTTTTCCCCCATGGGCCAAAATTTCCCAACAGGTCTTAGATTGATCCCAAGCTCCCAAGTAGACTCCATAGGGTGTAAATCAGGTTACAAGTGATTCCCAAGGTCTAATAGAACAATTACAAGTGTTTTGGAACATTCAAGAAGTATTCAGCTAAATCAGACTATTCAGAGCCATCCCTAGATCAGGGCCCCATTGCAAGCACAAATGCGGTCTCCGGTCTCAAAATTGGTAAAAATGGCTCGTAATAGAGAAATTCAAAAAAATTTGTTTTGGACACTTCCCTCCTTTTCCCTCAATTAATAAATTAAAAAAATATTCTCCCTAAAGACAAAAAAAATGGCATTGAATGTCCTAGAAGGGCTAGATGGAGCATTAAGAAAAAACAACTCACCGAGTAGCTCGACGAGCTCATAATTTTATGCGCAGGGGTGAGTAGGAGATGGCTCAATCAATCCATTTGGGTATTTGCATAACTTGGGTGAGTTATCGCCTAACTTGGGTGAGTTGGATATTGAATCAAGGTCATTGGCAAGTTCAACGGGGTATGCTCGAGCATTTAGATCATACATTGGGTGAGATTAGCATTGGATGTCGATCGGGGATGAGTTGAATGCAATCAGCTCTTTGGAGGCCGATTCAACTTAGATTCACAAAGTGAAAGATGGTATTAGTTGAGTCAAGCTTGTAGGTAGAACAAATTGAGTCATTCAAAGGTAGGTACATCAATGCAAAATCTCACTTTGCTAAACCAAAGGTCAAATAATAGTGAGTCAAAAGCCCATGCAATTCGTGGTGATGAGTTTGGTTGGCATGCAAACATGGTGAAGAGTTTGTAGGAAAATTCATAGACTTTGGAGAAGTTCACAAAGGTAGACACACATCTCACACAGAGAAATGGTTTGGTTTAGAAATACAAAATGGAGGAGAACAACTCGGTGTCAATCGAGTCACGAGCCAGTAGTGCTTGAAGGGAAGAGCTCAATTTGTGAACTCATTAGAGTGAGGTCTTCGTATTTTTGAAGGTTGTTGGTTTGGAGATTCGACGAGTTTGGTTCCAAAAATAGTGAGGTCAACCTCGAAGTGCAAAAATTGAAATCCTAAAAGGGTGGTGACATGGCTTGACGCAACATGTTTTGGAGGTTAAAGCTCGGTTCAAGGTCAACGTGGATGAGCAAGCTTAGAGGACGACAATGGATAGTTTTAGGGTTGGTGGCACGAGAAACTTAAAAGAGAGGGATCATGAGTTCCAAAGACACGGTGTAAAATTCCATGAAACATGGAAACATGGTATGAGCTAGTAGTTTTAGGGGTCATCCCTCCTTTGGGTCAATGACATGCAGATGTAATTGAGAACTCGAAGGCCTTGCAACTATAAAATCGAAAGGGTGGGATACCTAAATATGGTGGATCCTAAAATTCAAAGTGAAAATTAAAACTTCAAAGGTTAGAGGTAAAACCGTTCAGATATTGGAGAGGAAGTGTTATAGAATTGGTTGTGCTGAGACACTCCAAATTCAACATGATGGGGTACTTGAAAGGCTATGGCCTGAAACCCCAAACCAATACGCATTTTCTGAGTCAACACAAACCATCGAGTCATCACCTAGGTGCAAGGGAGTGAAACAAATTGGTGGCCAAGTTAGGGGTTTCAATTAGAGACCAATTCGGTGCAAAAGAAAAGTACCTCTATGGTAGGATAGCCACTTGACATGTAAAAAACATTTCCATGGTGAAGAATAGCCGGGTAGAGCTCATGAAAACCCTAAAATGACCCCAATTTCAAACTGCAATAACTTTCACAATCCTTAATCATTTGTAACAAAATTATACTTTCTAGAAAGGTGATTCAAAGAGGAATGCAATGGTGAAAGCAAAATCTAGTTTTCTATAGAGAATATGAAGAGTAAATCCAGTAGAAAATCATCCAAGGAAAAAATGTGATATCTCCCAATGTACTTGACCATTTCTTGTAGTTTTACGAGTCATTGGAGAGGTGATTTTCGGATCTACATAATGCAAACATGGGATTTTGGATTTTAAGGTTTATGATCCTCCAAAAATGGAAAAGATGAAGTGGTAGATGAGGCCATCAATGGAGGTTGGTGAAAAGTAGGGCCATCATGAGTCTACATGGGCTAGACTAGATAAGAGGTGCAATCACAATCAATTTCTTGAAGCTCAAGGCAAACCATTAATGAAAAAGGATATTTTGAAGATCTGAATGCACTCATTACAGGATTAAATAATGATTTTTGAAGGATTTTGGGCAAAATTCAAGGTTTAGTTTTCTCTCTCCTCTCCTTCAAATCTTCTACTATAAATTATAATGAGGGCCACAGTTCTAATGTTGGATAATTCTACTTTTCCCCTCCCTTTTTTTCTTGTATGTAAGGATTTTTGTGGAGTTTCAAACCTCCCATTTAACTATAAATTAAATTTTTGCCTCTTGGCCATTATAATGCACTGTATCATATCTATGGAGAAATAATATAAGTATGTGGATGAATTTCAACCCTCTCTTGTGTTCATTACATTCTCTTGATCTCTCATTGTAATCTTGGTTATCTGTGCATGGTTGTTGTATTACATGTTTAATGGTTTGTGTTTATTGGTTAGTGGATTCACAGTAGTAGATTGATCTATGGTCTTTTTCATCCCCTTTAATCGACTATTGTTTCCATTTCCATGCAAATTAGGTGTTCATCATTCCTTATCGGTGCATTACCTCCAGTAGATTAGGTCTTAATTTTCTTGCATCCTTCTTCCATGTCTCCTTGGAAATTTTAGGGTAGGATTTAGAATAGTTTCTCCATATTGGATGAGTGGTTATATATATAAGAATAGGAAGTGGACCTTTCTCTGGAGATATTTCCTGACTGCAAAGTCCTACACTTTGGGAAAAGCTCCATGTTATGCAATCACACTGACAGTTTCAATCCATCAAATTGCAAAAAATCAGGAGTGTTTTTATTACGCATCAACAAATTTGGCACGCTCAGTGGGACATAAGTCTTTTCCATAAGCTATGAAGGCATTTTAAAGAAATTAAGACTTATTAAATAGTAGGTTTTCAATTTCAGACCTCTCACCTCACATGAAGAGTTCTGAGATCAATTTTGTAGGGTTTGAATTTCTCAAAACAAGTCCAAACTTCACCAGTTGATAGATCCAGACCTAAGCTTCAAAAGGGTCTTTTTAGATTTTTGAAATTTTTACTTTCAATATTTAAGAGGTTTTTCTGTTTCAGGTTTTTAGGTTTCGGGATTTTGAACATTCCAAAATTTTGGGATTCTGGTATTTCAGGTTTTGGGAGTCCTCTAATTTTGGACCTTTTGAATTTCAAAGTTTGAAAGTCTGTTACTTTCAGATTTAGGGGTTATCCTCATTTTTGGACTTTCGGGGGTTTTTAATTTCAGGATTTTTGCATTTTAGGATTTTAGGACTATTAGTTCAAAATAAATTTTAACCTCTAGAAGATCAAACATACATGTCTTTCAAGGTTTTCATTTTTATTCTGTCAATTTTGGTGTGTGACTTGGCAAAATCCATCCTTTTGGGGCTCATCTCCTAAGACATCGGTAACTCGAAGGTAATAGAACTCGGTGGTGGTGTAGCAACGCAAATTTTCCAATTATATGAGAAGGATCCAAACACATTCATGAGAAAGAGAGGAAGGTAATTTTGAATACTTGCAATTATCTCCATGTAGAGGTACAAGAGGAAGAAGACCACAAAGATCCTCATCTCCTCCAAGTAGAGAATTATCTACACCTCCACCTAGCAGACCCTTCCTTCAAACAAATAGGGTTCTTAGGCCAATCATAATGGCACATCTACAACAACAACCAACATAAGGTCCACCAAATCATTTTGTTCATTTTACAAGTAGCATCCCATTGACACTTAATTCTCAAAAACATATCCCACTGGAAACATTAAAAAAATCCCTTATTTCACTTATGAGAATCACACAACTCCTGTTGATCATATAAAATATATTGCAAACATTTTCACTATTCATGAAATAAATGAAGTAGATGTTGCAGTCAAGTTACTAGCTTCCTCATTCAAAGGCAAGGTGTTGTAATGGTTTAGGAGCTTGACAACGAGATCCATCCAAAATTGGGACCATATATGTGCAGCCCTTTGCAATCAGTTCAAAAAAAAGGGAGATAATCTGTCTTTATTGGAATAATTAACAACCATCAAGAGGGCTCCTAATGAGCAAATGAGGAATTCAATTTCCAATTCCAATGATCATGGGACTAAATTCCATTTTCCATGAGGCCGATAGCAGAAGGTGCATTCCTCTACTTTTTGAAGGCTCTAAATTCATATATAGCAATGATGATCCAGTCCATGGGAGGAACAACACTACTAGGCACCTATGACATAGCTATCAGAGTTGAAAATTACCTTATTCAAGCCGAAAAGTTAGCACCAAGGCCACCAATGCCTCTATATCTGGAAATGGGAACTCCTAC
Source organism: Taxus wallichiana var. yunnanensis (assembly GCA_018340775.1). Taxonomy (NCBI): domain Eukaryota; kingdom Viridiplantae; phylum Streptophyta; class Pinopsida; order Cupressales; family Taxaceae; genus Taxus; species Taxus wallichiana. The sequence continues at coordinate 851,787,846 of CM031234.1, forward strand.
GACAAGTCAAGCACCTAAAATAGCCCTTGTTCTAGCTCCAAGAAATCAAATCAATAGCAAGGCTTCCACTTCTTGAGTAATCCATTTAAAACCCAAGAACTTAAGAAGGATTTACAAGAAATAGCAAAAGGACAACAAGAAATAGACAACGTACAATAAGCTTTCAAAAATGAGTTAGTTCTTTATGAAGAGACATAATGCTCAACTGAATAGGCCTCCTTTTCAGTCAAATAGGCCACCGATTCAAAGTCAGAAACAGAACAGGGGACAATACCAAGCTACCAAGAAATTCCATCTATATGACCCAAATGTAGTTTTGACATCAAGAGCCTTGGTCCCAACACAAAACAACATCACTCAAGAATATGAATGGTGTTATCCTTGCAATCAACCACATAACCAATCTACCTATTTCAATGGTGTAGTAAATCAGGCCTTAATGGTCCAGACCATTGGTGTGTCCCAAGAGCTAACTGAAGAAGAAATCCAACAATAAACAAACACATAAGAAGTACCTCAAACTGAAACAACTTTGGTAAATTGGTAGATAGAAGATTTTTGTGGAATCAATCAACCTCCTTTTCAGGGTGTAGCTACTAATACACAATCGAAGAAAAGGAACATAGAGGAAGGAAAATCATCTAACCCAAGTGTTTATCAGGCCACTTTCACGTCATAAGGTGCTAATAAGCCAAGTGCAGCTCTGAATGTGCAAAATCAGCCTAAGGCACCCATTGTAGCAAAGCACATGTGCCTATTCAAGATCCAAACAAAATTGTGCCAAATAAGGGGCGGTAAAAGGATAATCCATTTCCTTTCAACATCATAGATCAGATGAAGAAAACACATGTGAACATATCCATGTGGGAGTCACTGGCAATTTTAGGGCATCGAGATTTGTTACAAAATGTGATGGCAAACTTATCCGCATCAAAGGAGACACCTAGGGATAATGAAAAGGTTCTTACCAATGTAGTGTAAAAAATGGAGGTCAACCAAGCAAGAATCTGAAACCTCCACCTTTCTATTGCTCATTGATTGTCAGAAATAATTTAGTGTACAACAATTTGATTGATTCAAGTGCAAGTAGCTCGGTAATACCAAATCAAATAGCTACCCAGTTGGGCTTAAAATATGAGCCAATATTAAAGGGAGTAGTGCAATTGGATGGGATAGCAATAGGAATAGTTGGAGTCATCAAGGGGTTAATCCCAACACTACATGCATGTCCCAATGTGACTGTCTTGCAGAATATTTCTGTAATTAACTTGCCACCACTCTTCACATTGTTTCTATCAAGGGACTTCATAACCAAAATTGGTGGATATATATATATCTGTAGATTGGTCACACATGCTTTTTAGAATGAGGTATGGAGTTAAGGCCAAAATGAGGTCGGAGCCTATTGCCAATTTCCACATTGAGCCACATGTACCTAGCCCTATTAATGTAAATTACTCGGCTTATGATCTAGAAGAGTTCTCAAATGATCGTGAAGTAGACAAAAAAGTGGGTAATATTCTAGATCTAACACTGGATGAATGGGAAAACAAAATACATGCATTCGATCCTTACAAATAAATGGAAGAAGCTGAATTGGGAGTGTATTGTGTACATGAAGAAGATTCACCCATTCCCAACCTCACCAAGTTGGAAGACAAGGATGAAAATAAAGTATGGAAATTGTTTTTCAATGGTTTGAGAAGTAGGAAAGGAGTGGGAGGGGATCAATGTTGGTGTCTCCATAGAATTTCAAGTATTATTCAACTTTCTGATTTGGTTTACATGTTCAAAAAACACAGCCGAATACGAAGCTCTAGTTTATGGACTCCTTTGGGCGAAAAATAGGTATTAATAATTTTAGGTATTTAGAGATAGTGAGATGATAGTAAATCAAGTTAGGGGACAACATGCTACAAAGAACAACCTACTCAAGAGCTATAAAAATAGTATATGGTATCTCATTGAGGAATTCGAAGCAATCAACATCGAGTCCATACCCAAGAAGAAAAATGAATCTGTTGATAGGCTCGCGGCGATTGCAGCAACGTTCAATGTGGTGGATAGTATTAAAAGAGATAAAACACAACCCCATATCCATGTGATTGTAAGGAAAGTAGTCCTAGAAAACAAAACCAGCTTGCGAGGTTTTGAGAATGATCAACAAAAAATTAATTTCTTGCGGGAAGGAGTAGAGTTCTTAGTTAGGAACCGGGAGAGAATAGAGAAACAATACGAGGATTAGGTAGTGCGGTTGCAGAAAACAAGCTTCCCAAAGGCTTGGTTACATTGGAGTCCATCTTCAATCCTAATGATCAATTTCATAAAGAGAAATCTAACATATAGGTCAAAGGAGAGGATTAGAACCAATTTCAATAGGGGAAGGAAAAACACTCCAAATCGAAAGGTGGCCACCTTTGAGTAAGAAATATATGAGTTTATGCAAATTTTCCAATAGTTTCTAGATATCTTCTCTTACATGACTATGAATATTTGTGAGGATTCGATCTGAAATTAGCACAACATACAATAAAACTAGACCCAGATGCTAAGTCAATCGGAAAAAGCATACACCGGTTAACCCACACATTGAGCCTTATATGAAGAAAGAGATAAACAAATTGATAGAGGCAAGTATTATATTTCCAATCAAGAATTCAAGTTGGGTTAGAAACTTGGTGTTGGTCACAAAGAAGAATGGAGAAATCCGATTGTGTGTAGACTTTCGAGATTTGAACATGGCATCTTTCAAGGACTATTATCCACTCCCTTCAATGGAGAAAATCTTACAGGTAGTAGCTAGATCAGAAATATTCTCTCTCCTAGATGGTTACTTAGGGTATAATCAAATAATGGTGAAATAGGATGATCAGTTCACAACGGATCTCACCACCAAATGGGGCACCTATGCCTACAAGAAGATGCCATTTGAGATGCCAAACACCGGATCCACTTTTCAAAGGGCAATGGATATGGAAATCAAAGGGTTGATCAAAAAAATAGTGCTAGTGTATCTTGATGATATCGCAGTGTTCTCTAAAAATGCAGTAGATCATCTCTTTCATCTAATACAAGTGTTTTAAAGGTGCGAGAAGGTTCATAGTGTCACTAAAACCAAATAAGTGTGTGTTCTTGGCTTACAAAGGAAAGCTTCTAGGCCATATTGTGTCAAAGGAAGCGTTCACAATTGACCCATAAAGAGTTGAATTATTCAAGCATTGCCCTTGGCAAGCCATAAGAAGGCTCTTCAGAGCTTCTTAGGAAGGATAAATTTTGTCCACAAATTTGTACCAAATTTTACTACTCTTGTGAAGCCAATAACGTAGATGTTAAAAATGAGCATGGCATTCAAGTGGATGACTAAGGGTAAAAAAGTTTGAAGTAATCAAAGAAGCCATATTTCAAGCCCCTACTCTTGTCAATCCATATTTTTCTACAGACTTCATGCTCTATGCCTTCGGTGGTTTAGACACAATTTCTGCAATCTTAGTACAACAAAACAAAGAGGGATATGAGTACATGATTGCATTCTTGATCAAGGGTTGGAAGACTATGAAATTCAATACTCCATTGAAAATCACATTCTCGTAGTAATCAGGAGCTTAAAAATTTTCAATCAACTAATATCTAACAAGATCCAGTTGATGGTGTCACATGCGGGAATCAAGGATTTCCTATTGAACAAGGATTTGAATGAGAAACGTGCAAGTTGGATCACTCATGTCATGGAATATGACATAGAGATCAAATTCATCAAGCTAGTTCATGGGAAAGGACTATGTGAACAATTGGCTTCAAGTCAACAAGTTGAAACAAGTAATGAACAAGAAATTATTCTAGTACTACAAGATGATCACGAGAAATTAAATGATAATTTTTCTATTCCTTTTTGGAATTAGGACATAATACACTTCTTACAAATAGGTCTATGCCCACGAGAATTGAGCAAAACAAGGAGTAAATATTTCAGACTACAAGACATTTCGTATGTGCTCATTGAGAATGTTCTACTCAAGAAAGATATAAATCGTGTCCTATTGAGGTGTGTTGGAACAAGTCAAACTGAAAGAATATGAAAGTAGGTTATTATTTGTTATTATTGATAACAATGATGAGCACGTAATCATATCTCTAGATTATGTAAATTTCATATCCTATACTTCTTCAATGAGCAAAGAAGAGCTAAATAGAATTTATGTGCGCATGGTGAGCGATCTTGAGACCATATAACCATCTAAAGAAGCCATAATTTAGTGGTAATATGTGTATTTATTTAGTGACACCATTAATTTTACTTGTGATAACTACACCCATGGAACATATGAAATCATCGAAACAAGATGAAGGACACGAGTCACCAAGATGATTAGGTCACGCATGGTTAGGCACTTGGGAACCCTCAATTACCTAGGTACACTTTGGTGAAGAGAATCCTCGAATCCTTGTGTGCCATGGAAAAAATGGAAGAATGATGGTGACAGAAGGAATATGATGGTTTACAGATTGTGTAAAACAAAAACACTTTGGTGGGCAATACACAAAGACAACTTGTTGGGTGGAGATAAGTAAGAATCACCTTTTCCACAAAGTTCACCTGAATAATGTGGCTACACTTATCCACGCGTATGATGGGAAGAATCGTTCTTTGGTACATGTTTATAATTGTAAGAGACAATGGGCATAAGGATAGGAGGATTTACCACCATCTCTATGGGTACATATGTTCTACTCCACTCTATTTGGATGTGCACATGCATGGTATGTGCATGTTGAGCTCAAGAAAGAGATTGTAAGTTGGTAAGATATGACTTATGGTATGGATGCACTATGGATTATTTTTCTAGTACATGAGTATTTGTAGATCATGAAGCACATCACATTAGGAGATAGCATGGAATTAGATGAGATTGTACTTGAATTACTTGGAGAACCTAATCCCGAGGCATACGAAGATATGTTTGAAACAAATGAGATGCAATTGGGCCATTCTTGGAAGGAGAAAGAAAAAGGAAAAATGGTATACCTCATTGATGATGAAGAGGTAGAGAACCTAGATATTAGCCATGCTTGAGGGTATGTATGAGGTGATGGACTCTGCAAAAGAAAATACACGCACGTACCATACTCTTATGAAGAATGAGAAAGTTAATATTGAACCGAGGATGTACCTAAGGAGGCTATTATTGGATATTACTAGTCAGAACAAGAGGTATTAAATATCATTGAGCTATTGCATGATTTCCATGATTTATTTCAAGCGGTTACCATGAAATGAAAGGTGTACATCCCTCATTAGGAGATATGAATATTAAAATGAAAGAAGGCGTGCATCTAGTCTGGAAGAGGCCTTACGGGATGAACCTAAAATTACATGCAAAGGTGAAAGAGGAAATTGAAAAAATGTTTAATTTTGGATTCATTCAACCAATTGAGGAATTTGAGTGGGTTAGTCTATGGTGACAAACATTAAGAAGGATGTGTAGATCATGATCTATGTATATTATAGGGAACTTAATGCTTCATATGTCATGGATCCTTTTCCTATGCCTTTCATAAAAGATATACTTGAGGAATTTGTAGGGTGTGAAATCAACTCTTTCACTTATCGGTTCTTAGGCTATCACCAGGTGCAAATTGTCTATGAGGATCAAGAAAAGACTACCTTTACCACTCAATGGGGAAGTTCTACATAGATTTTCATGCCATTTAGGTTGAAGCATGTGCCAATAGTATTCTCGCGCATAGTTGTGAAGGCATTTCATGAATTCATCCATAATTTTTTGTAGGTTTATCTACATGATTGGACTTTCTATGGGATTGTTAAGGATCATTGTGACAATCTGTGGCTCATGTTTGAAATATGTAGGAATTTGAGTATCTATCTTAACATTAAGAAGTGTATATTTGCTACACCCTTTGGCACTTTTCTTGGGCACATTATTTGTAAGGATGGGTTGTTGGTAGATCTAGCTAAGATTGCATTATTTTTGGGATTAGAAGAGCCTACTAATTAAAGTGAAGTTTATGGAATTTTGGGGCATATTGGCTACTATAGGAAGTTTATCAAGGGATATGTAAATATTATTGCACCCTTGGAAGAATTACTCAAAGCTAAAGGAAAGTTTTATTGGGGTGATGAACAACAAAAGATGTTTGAAACATTAAAGGAGAAACTTACCATTGCACCAATTTTGTGCTTCCCTTCATGGAAAAAACCTTTTCATGTACATGTTGATGCCTCTGGCATGGCTATTGGTGCAATCTTGGTACAACTAGAAGAGGGTAATGTGGATCATCCCATATGATTTTTAATCACAAATTTAACAAAAACAAAGCAAATTTAAACAACCGAGTGCAAGACATTGTTTATGATCTATGCACTTCACAAGTTTCAACAATACTTATTGGCCACACCATTTATCTTCTATACAGATCATATGACATTGAAGTACTTGGTAAAAAAACTATTTTTAAAGGGGCATCTTGATGGATACTCCTTTTCAAGGAATTTGATTTCACAATTGTTTTAAAGCCGGAAAGAGTGATACGGGACCGACCGCTTATTAATTATCAATTCTTGAGAGGATGTAGAGATTATTGAGGACACTATGTTTGATGCGTAGTTGTTGAGGTTGAACCACATGCCAGGTGATTTGGAGGACATTGTAGTATTTTTTCACATTGGACATACGCTAGAAGGGATGAAAACATTGGATAAGAAGTATCTTGCAATTTGAGTTGCAGCGTACTAGATCATTGGAGTAGATTTGTATAAAATGATCCACAAAGAGGTCTTACATAGGTGTGTTTTGGAGTATGAGCATGAATTGATTATGGAAGAAGCTCACGGTTGTATCCCATGAGGACATTATGCAGGTGATGTAACTATGTGCAAGATCCTTCTAGCTATCTTATGGTGGGAAACATTATATAAGGATACTAAAGCATTTATCAAAAAAATGTGATCATTGTCACTAACTTGGAAAACCTAGAAGTAGAAATGAAATTCCTTTGTAACCTACAATAAGTACGGAACCTTTTACGAAGTGGGTTGTTGATTTTATAAGACCTATTACACCACCAGTGTGCAATACTAGTGTGCGATACATTATCACATGTACTGATTACTTGACTAGATGGGAAGAGGATGTTTCTATAAATGATTTCATGACAACTACAATAATAATTTCCTTTGGGATAATCTTAACAGCATGTATGGATGCCCTTTGATCTTAACAAGTGATAGAAGAACTCACTTCTTAAATGAGATAATAATAATTCTATAGGAAGAGTTTATGGTGGCACACCATAAGACTACTTGTTATCACCCTCAAGTAAATGACAACGCTAAATATTTCAACAATATCTTATGGAAATAATCATGAAAAATATGTATGTTGGAAGAAATTATTGGGATGAAAAGGTATTAGTTTTTATTTGGGCATATAGAATAACCTATAAACAGTTAAACAAGGCCACACCCTTTCAGTTGGTGTTTGAAATAGATGTTTTTTTACTGTGGAATTTTTATTACCATCCGCGCGTATTGTGTATAGGTAGATTATCTAATGAAAAGGATGTGGAAGATAACATTGAGAAATTGATGTAATTAGATGAGCGGTGTCCCATTACACATTGGATCCAAAATATAGAGAATGCACGACAAAAATATTGACGTGAAAGGAACATCAAGATAAAGTATTTTACAGTTGGTAAGATGGTACTTTTGTATGACTCCAAGTTTACGCACCACCCAAGGAAGTTGAGCGTTTATTGGTTAGGACCCTTTATAGTGACCAAGATACTGAACTCAAGCACATGTTAATTACAAGCGCTAGATGGAAATATATTTCCCAATTACATTAATGGGAGTAGGATGAAGCCCTACTATAAATAAGCTTATTTGTGTTTATAATAAGGCAATATTACCACTTATATTAGATTTCCTTTCATGTTTTATTTTTACTTTACTTGCCTTATTATAATAAGTGTGTTCATGCGTAGAAGATGGTTACTATCTATTGAGTTGATGCACAAAGGACTGCACATAATTTTAGTGTGGGGTGGAAGCAAGTGTGACTATTGAACAAGAAAAATTAGATGATGACACATACCTTGGAGTAGATACATAGGTGTGTGTGACATTGGTGAAATAACATGTTTTGGGTGAGTATGGATCATCAATGCGGACAAGAGAAAACAAAGGTGTTGCAGGTTGTTAGGATGATGGTGCTTGAAGAAGATTCATTCAGATTGAAATCCATGGAAATAAGAGTTTGCATAGTGTAACTCGAGGGAGGCACCATCGGGAGGTACTACTTGGTAGGAAGTATAGATGAAGATGGTTTCGGCACACAAGGAAGGTGTGTAAGGATGTCTATAGGATTGGAAAGTAGTGGGTGGTCCAAAAGGTTACAAGTGTTGCACACATGGAAGAAAATCATATAAGAAAGAAAAAAGTTCCTTAGGAGGAAAAAGGTGTTTTAAATAAAAAATTACTTTAAAACATAAAAGTGGGAAAAAGTGTTTTCAAGCCAAAAATGAAGTCGATGGGGTTTTTAAGTACTAGAAAGCTATAAAAAGGTGAAAATTGAGTTATTTGTTACCTTTCATTCAAAGATATTTTAGCTACTAAGCAACCAAATGACCAAGTGCGACGAAGTGAATTAACTGTGAGAAAACTTGAGTCATGTGTAGAGGATTTTAGTGTGGAGATCCTTCATTGGGAAAAGTATAAGTTTGAGCAAGAAGCTAGGGAATGGGAAGTTAGGGTTTGCAAAAGGTATTGATAGGTTGGATGACTAGGGTTCCTAGGGATTGTATCCTGCAAAGTAAGGGCACGTAAGGCGAGGCCAAGGATTTGGTGTACATGGGTTTGAGGAGTAGGAATACTTAGGGCACGGTTTGCAAGGTAAAGGTGAGAATGACCAATGGCACCGAAAATGCTACCTCAACATCACCTAAGGGAAAAGGAAAGGCTAGAACCATGAATATTGAGGTTGAAGAATCACCAGAGGAGGTGTTCTCAAAAATGCAGTATGCCCCTGGAAGTAACTATGGATCAACAATGGACCTCACAACTTGTAAAATGTAAAATTAGTGACTTTAACCACAATGTGTTAGGGAAAGAGGAAACATTAAATAAGGACATACTACAAGATATGTCGTCTAGGAATACTGAAGGTCAATTGCTGATAGATGAATTAGTAAGGAAAATTATTGAAAAGGTAGGGGTCCTATAATTTTTGAGTTCCTATACTTTGGGAGACTTGCACACCTCTTCTAATGGTTGGTATCAAGGGTGCACAAAGACTAATTCTATTTTGTGTGCCTTTAATGATTGGGCATGTTACAAGGTTGCATGAGATAGGAGAATACCTATACTTGGATCTGCACAATGAAGTAAAGATTGAAAAATTGGTGACCAATATGTAGTATGAAAGGGGGTAGAGCCATGATTGCGGACAAAATTGTAGACCCTACAACTTGGGTAACTGGATTGGATTGGTGAGTTACAAGCTTAACGCTTTGGAAATATGGGGGGAAGTGAATAGGAAATTCCTCAACATTGCACACAAGATGATGCAACAAATATAGTACAGCATTTTGCACTTCGAACTAAGGGGATCATCGAGGAGGCTAATGCGCAGACTAAGAAAGGAGAAAAGATCATATGGGGTTTAATTATATTACTCATTATATTCTAGGAATTTGGTGTCCTAGATGGCCTAGAGGAGGATATGTGGGTTCACCCCATGCAAGATAAGTCCCCCATGGAACAATTCATAGATTTTAAATGTGAGGGTGCCTTCAACAATCAATATAAATATTGACTAGATAAGTTGTATAACAAGATGCATGTCACTTTTGAAAATGAATGGTGCATACGTAGGGATCTTCCTAGAGAAGTTGGGGATAAGGAAAAGTTTGTAGTAATTCAACACTTTAGCCTTGCATAGTTTATAATGGACAATGGATAAATGAGGTTGTGGTACAAACTACCATTAGCATTCACATAAAAATACTTTAAATGCGTGAGTGAATAGAAACAAGGATGCATAAAGGTTTATCTTTGATATAGAAAATGTGGATTCATCTTTGGCACACCTTGTGCATAACCTTTAGATATGCTACTAGGATAGTGTACTTGGAAACCTCATAACCAAACACCTTGAATTTGAACCCCATGATGAATGTTACAATCGGAGAATGATATGTAGGTTTTTGTTGTGTTGCACCTGAAGAAAAGGATGGGGAAGAGATTGAGGTATGTGACTCCCATATGCCTCAACCAAAGAATCACACCACGAGAGATTCCAAAGAGGATTTGGGAGGAGTCCCCAACTAAAGAAGAAGAATATTATGTTGGCTCAAGCATGTAGAAAAGAGATGCAATACAAAAGGAGGAAGTACAACAAGGGCACAAGACCATCTCAACCAATTAAGGTAAGTCCTATAAGGACCAAGAAGGGGTGTGTAGGGGGCCAATTTGTTTTTGATGATGAGGAATACTTGGAGGAGAATGTGGTAGAATATTTGGGAAGTGAGAAGTATGCGGGAGGTAGCAAGAGAGCCACCAATAGACATAGATCCTAGCCTAGAGAAAATGAGGGAAAGTAGCATATAATCTTATGCGGGAGAAAACACAAGTGCGTGAGGAGGAGCCTAAGGGAAATAAGGAAGGTGAGACCAACATAAGGTCATTCACACTAAGGAAGCCACGGACCAAGGCTAAAGCGAAAGGAAATGAATTCCTCCCAATCCACACATATGGATTTTGTTGATGATCCTACAAAGGTGTTGAGGGAAATATTTCAAAGTATGGTATGTACAAAGAAGTTCTTTAGATGGAACATAATTGATAAGGAAGGAGGGCTCTCACACACAAATAAGATGTTGTCATGGAGTATGCATACACACATGGAGGAACCAAATTTTAGATTACTAGTAGTCCTACTCCACCTTGGAGTTAAAGAAGTGTCGGGAAAGGAGTACATGATTTTTGACCCCATGAGGTTGATCGATGAGTAGGAATGTAATGCCTTGAATAAACTAACAACAAATATTTCACGTAGGAATCTAGACAAGGGGGATACCGTGAGGCTCATGGTAGAAGATAAGAAGAATAAGGAGTGCAAAGTGGAGAGCATGAAGAATGATATCAATGGGGAGAATAAATGCATGAAGGATTCCTATGACAAGGCGGGAGCATTGGTGAAATAAATAATAGGCACATGCCCCACCCTAGTAAGCCAAGCTTGGACCGAATATAATGATGAAATGGAATACCTTGAGGATTTCGTCAGAATGGTGTTTCAAACATCAAGAGTGACGTGAGGCCATCAACAAAAGAATTGGATAAGGAAAAATAAAAGAATAAAGTGGCTTTGGAAAGAAATATAATTGAGCTTTAAGTTATATTCACATAGATCAAGGAGGAAAATAGAAAGGATGATTTGGATTTTGATAGGTGTCAAAAGAGTGACCCTATCATCAGTTTGATTCACTACGTGCATGGCCAAAGAAGAAGCAGAGATCAAGGTAATTCAAGAAAATACTCCAACAAAAAAATTTAGTGTACAAAGGTCATGGAAGAAGTACCAATGCATAAGGAACTAATAAAGGCCATAAGCAATACAATGAAGTTCCAAATCAAGAAGATTCAACTCCTAGTTTTGGAACACATGGATATGTTGGAGGAGTACTGCAGATTTGAGTGTAGTCATAAAGGAACTCAAGGGAAGATTGGATGAAGTGGCACCTGACCAAATTTCAGGTATTATAGAGGCATTTCCGAGAAGGCCACAGAGGAGATCACAGAGTGGAAATTTTTAAATATGCGTTAAACATAGAGTTCCCAGAGCTCCTTCAATAGCTTTGAGGCTTAAGGAAACTTCGCATGATCTTGGAAGCTATTTTTAGTCCATGGTATTTTGGGACTTATTCTTTATTCTTTTAAAATTATTTGATTCATTCATTTATTAGAGAGATAAGTTGGGTGACACTCTTGAGAACAAGATATTTGTATTCAGTATTATCATATTCCACACGATTACATAGGCTATTATATAGCCAAAATAATAGAAAAACAACTTCATATTACATAGGAAGGCATATAAACAAATAACCCGGTAATAGTCATGGGTAACAAACTAACCATATACGTGAAGTTGTTAAAACAACTTCAATTACATAACAAAATAATATTACCCATGAAACACTAATATTCCTAACATTCCCCCTTAGAGTTTACATGGGAAAAAGCACATTAGAAAAAGCGGAAACAAAATCATATGCCTCTACATACTTTTAGGTCTACATCTTTGTTGGCTTGCATCTTATTGTCTAGATATTGCTGCACATGACCAATCCAATTTACCTCAGTGAATCCCATACCAAATGATCACACTTCCACCGATTCACTTACATATGTGAACTCAACAGTTCCCACTTTCACTTCCAGTGAACACTCTTTCACCGCCGATTAATGTTAGAAGTACAACAATCAAAGAATCTCATCGGTTAGAGGATCATGCCGTTCAACTACCATCATATACAATTGTTCTCAAAATCCAAAATGCACATTCTCCTTGTTTCAATCATAAAAGGGGAAGGAAACCACACACCATTTTATTTTGCACACACCACACAACTAAAAAAATATGTCACCATACCAAAATGTGGCCCCATCATTGGTGACTGACGAGAGGCTCCGATCACCCTCCATCCTCTATTACCTCCGACCTCCGGTGAAGGATGCTACTACCTCAGCCAAATTTGATTTGGATGCTCAATAGTTTCCACATTTTACTTTATTATGTCTCCTCTCGTAATGTGAAACAATTTATTTTTTTTTGACGTCGGGTAACACCGAAAATGCGTCGTAAGGAATTTTTTAATACTTTAACAACAACACAAATTTTGATAACTCTCAAATTTGACGACTTAATTTTTGACATTTCTTTTGTTGACTAGAAAAAAATTTACTCTTGAGGAAAACATACAAAAATAGTATTGACTTAACTCGACAATACAAAACTATAACCATTTAGATTTGTAATGACAATTTTGATAACTTGACAAAGGAGACTGATGCCACTATACAAATTTGTAGTATAGATGAACATGAATTTCACAACAGAAAAGAGCACGAGATACCATGAGATACAAGACTCTGGAAAGACCAACACAAAAAAAAATCTTCATGTTTTTTTAACGAGATCATTAATTATCTCTTTAGTCCTACACAAAAATAATAGATGGTGCTCCTTTATTCCAATATTTTCGGACCTACAACTAAAATTTTTGATGAATTTTTCTTACTCTGAAACTTCTAAAGCCTAATTAAAAACTTATAACATATAGAAAACCTTCTCTGTAATGATGATACTACTATCTCTCGAGGCAATGTAATACATTGTTGCCCCTATGAAAATTAACTCTCCATTATATGGATTAGACACTTCTCTAATACCAAATCTTGAAAACAAGATATTTGTATTATGTATTATCATATTCTACACAGTACATAGGCTATTATATAGCCAAAAAAATAGAAAAATAACTTCTTATTACATATGAAGGCATATAAATAAAAAAACTTGTTAATAGTCATGGGTAACAAACTAACCATATACGTGAATTTGTTAAAAGAAATTTACTCACATAACAAAATCATATTACCTATGAAACACTAATATTCCTAACAAACACATTATCAAGGACGGGAAATGGCTATAGTGTGGGGTAATCTTTAGTGGGAAAATGGCTAAGAATTAACCACATGTGGAGGTTTAGAACATCACACAAAGGGTGCGTGAAGGGTCACGTGTGTATATAAAGGATCGGTGCGTGAAGTTTTCACATGAGCAGACAGAGTCCAGGACTTAGCTGATTTTCCAAAGATGCAACTAAGAATATAAAAGTAGAGAAAGAATCACGTCCAAACAAGGTCTATAAATATAGAAAAGCAAGATAGCTTGGGACATAGAAAAAGGGATCTATGTTTGGATAAAAACACATTTAGGGATAGAAAAATATCACGGACAATTTGAGATAATAATAGGATTAAAGCAAGTCATATATTTAGGTTAATCTATTATTAGCATAGAATGTAAAAACATGCATGATGTTTTGTACGCATGCCTATTATTAGGAAGGTGCATGAAGTGGTGAAGGGAAAGTCCCCACCCTTATATATAGGTAATACATCTAGATTTAAGGGTGTTTCGTACATGTGTGAGTTAGAGATTCTTGAGGGTTTTAGTGTTATGTAGTCATGAGATTTGGAAATTGTATAAGATCAAACAAGTAATGTGCACAAATGTAATAAGGCTGTTGTAATCAGCTACTAGTTATGAAATATAATTATGTTCATGATGTATACTGGGAATTTTAGTGTTATTAGTCTTCTTGAATGATTTTTTTCTTCAATATATGTGTTTTCGAATTGTTTTGGCTTTGGTACTTCTCTATGGATAACTAGGTATATTGATTATGAATATGGTAAATATGCATGCTAACCTTATAATATGCATAAAAAAGAAGGGACTTTGTGGTTGCATATGCTTCAAGTAAGCATTCATATATAATTGGATGAAGTGCTAACACACATAGCTATTGAGTGGGTAAATAAAAGACTACGGGGAAGATGACCGTGGCATATTGAGGATAACTTTGATATTTTTGGGTTGACATCGATACCACACTTAGATACTAGAAATCATAGGAGCATTCCTCGCGTCACCCTGAATATGAATTTTTGGGATTGAGGTGAACTTCGTATTTACGTAGGTGTCCTAAGGAAATGTCTAATGCATGTGCATGATCATCATTGCATCAAGACTTGTTGATTAGATCATCAACATATAATTTGATGAATTTGTGTATGAGGTTGTGAAAGATGTGTGTCATGGAACGTCATAGTATGTTGTGCCAAAAATTTAAGTTCAAAGGGTATATTTACGTAATAATAATTACACATTTCCATAGTGAAGGTGGTTTTATGTTGATCCTCATGAGAAATATGGATTTGATTATACCCCGAGAATCCATCCATAAGAGATAACATCTCATACCCTGTCATAACGTCGATGATGACATTGATGGAGGGTAAAGTAAAGTTATTTTTAGGATAAGAGAGGTTGATATTCCTAAAGTCAATGAAAATTCAGATGGATAAGGTAGTCTATTTCAAACCAAAATGATATTAGACACCCATTCAAAATGGTCTACCTTACAAATGAACTTGGCGTCTAAAATCTTGATAATTTCTTTGTGACATAAATTGTTGATTTTGGGAGGGAATTTCCTTATATTTTCTGAATTAGTGTGGCTTCCGGATAAGTGATAATGTTATGGGAGATAATTTTAGGATCAATGCCAGGAATATTGGCATATCCCCATGCAAATACCCTTTTTTAATAGGATTTCTATGTGATGCTCACGTAAATGAGGAAAACAAACCCAAGAATGAATAGATGCATAGGATCTTCATTGTGTTGTACACTAATGGTTGATTCATCTAACATAACATTATCATCCTGGAAATGATATGGGGATTCAAATAATTTAGCTACCTTATCCCGGATAGGATCAATAGTAGTTACATAGTCATCAAAGTGCACATGTTTCTTAGAGAAGTTACCCAACTGATGATGATTTCAGGGAGTCTATCCTCAAGCATATATAATATCTAGATTATCCTTATCATTTTATAGGGTAGGGAGAGGCATGTGATATTTGACATTTATTTCTAGACATTCATACCACTCACTGTCTTGATGTTTTCGAGAGCTGGTATGTTGTAAATTCAATATTCTAGCATCTAAGGTGACCTCTTTATGTGTAGGATAAAAAAATGGCCATATTAGGAGCATCAATACCATTGTTAACTATAGAGGTTGGTTCAAATGATATTGAGGGTGACTAAGATATTATGGGAGCATGATGTGAAGTGTAGTTATATATTTTATCAATGACCCAAGGGGTATTGAGAAGTGGTGGATTAGGGGGAGGAACATAGGGAATAATTTCTTCCTCATCCTTGTTATCGCTAGTATCGTAATTGGGGGTCTGTAAGATGTGTTGACCGTAAGATGTGTCGAGAAGATCATATTTAAGCCAAGGCATATTGATATTTCAATACATCCAAGTGTCTAGACTCAACTTGCGAGATGATACAATATTCATCAAATACAATCCCTTTTCCTTTAAGATCATGAACCTCCTCCTTAGCTAAAACACTGATCTTGCTAAAAGATCTAGGTGAAAGAGGAGGGTGATCATAAAAGAGTTGCATGATTCCTAGTTCATTACATTCTAAGTGATTGGAGGCCAAGGAGTCTCTCGTTGGCTCCTTATTATCATTTTGAGGTGAAAATGATCGAGAGATAAAAGGATCAGAGGCAATCGATGCACAATTTCATCGAGTAACGTGTTTTTATTGACCTTTTTTTAAGGTCATTGGGCTCGTGGTCATTTATGTCTACTAGTGTGATTTTTATTTTAGACCTAAGATCAAATAGTTTTGGGTAGGGAATGTTCTAGATCTTGAGATTGGTTGGCATTAGGAAAGGTTCATTAGGAAATGGTACTATGATATCCTAGGGATTGGGATCATCGTCATGTCTAAAGCATTGGTTTTTATGGATGAACTTGATACATTGGTAACCAGAAAATGTGGCTACGTGCATGTGATGCGTCTATGGTCATCCAAATAATAGGTGGTAGGAAAGAGGATGATTTAGAACCATAAGCTTTGTGCAGACCATTTTAGGTCCAATTATTATGGATAACCATTACATTCTATAAGTTTTTTTAGTTTTATCAAATCCATGACAAGTCAAGTGAGTAGGCTTGAGGTCATCAATGAAATAGCTGAGATTCTTGATGAGGGAAAAATATGCTAAGTTTATTCCTGATCCTTTGTCCACAAGGACCCTACACACTTGCACATCATGAATGATAACACTAATGAGTAAGGGTGGGTCATCCACATGAAATAGGACCTCATCAAGTAATCATGTCATCCTCCACAAACTCCAAGGCTAGGTCGAACATACATGAGTATTACAAGGCTGGTCTTGTAGTCTCTATATGGTAGATCTTTGGATTCAAGGATGTAGTAGGAATCTTGGGAGCTACACAAGAAGGATCCTTGAATATTTACAATGGTTGAAGGAGAAATATTTGATGTGAAGTTGAGGTATGCATGAAACCCATAAAATATATTTTATATGTTGTTGGCGAGAAAAATTTTCAGGGAAAATTTGTTGGATTTATTGCCAATGCTCTAGGAGTCTAAGTCCCTCTACTTAACCAATGCAACTTCTGTATATGCATGCATGAGTAAAAAGGTGGATTTTCTTGGTGGCCTTGTGGTTGTGGATCCAACAGGGGCACTCCACTGACCCTGCAGAAAAGCTAGAAATTTCTTGCTAGAGATGAATTTGTCTATAAGGCGGGAAAGAGGAGTGAGAAATGAGATAGGAGAACTAATGTTACAAGTAGAAGATCAAATTCCTACACACACTAGTTAGAAAATTCAACACATGCATTTATGAGAAATAACAACTCTGAAAATATTAACAAAACCAAATAGAATTTGTGATCACAAAGTATCAAGAAAACCCTTAGTCAAAGAAAGCTAGAAAATCCCTTCTTGTATTGGTTGCTCACACCAAAGTTGTACATAGTGGGGAAATGGAGGAAATTTGAGAATGAGGGGAATGGAATAATTTGGCTATCTCCTTTTTCTCTAAATGCACTATTAAGTTTACCAAATCAATCATTAACCCTCTAAAATGGGAATGGATTTAAAATTTATAGAATGAGATATGACTCTTCATCTACCCCCAATGCCTTTTCATATGTCCTCGCACAACTTAAAACTTTTCAACTTCCTAAGGAACTTTTTAAGTCCTTTTTATAACATAAAGGTGAATTATTACATTAGGAACATTAATACATATGAAAAAGTGAAACCCCAACACAAAATTAGAACATGGAGGAGAGAGAATGTTGGGGGAGGAGGAGAAAAATAAAGGATGTCACCCCTGATGAAGTCTACAGATCCTTGTTGATTGAAAACTCAAGTGCAGTGAGACTTTGAATCTCGAATCTGCCAACTTCGAGAAACTTCTTCAAATTGGCTTATGGAAGCCTTGGAATGAGTGTTTAAAAAAACTTTTCAAATGACTTCACTGATGATCATGAACACCAACTCTGAAGAGATAGGATATCATAACTAATCATGTTAGGTTGAATGGGCTTGTTTCACCCAATGACCGCAAATTCCACCCTTCATGTGATATACTTGTAACCCAAACCATGCAATGCTCCAATGTAGTGAAACCTGGATCCTTGAACGTCTTATACCACAAGAGGCTTCCTTTAGATGACGCACGAACCCCATGAGCTAAGTGTTAGGAAATAAGGGATAAAATATGTGGAATGATCCCTTACTGAGAATCGCAACGGTATAAAATAATATGCATAAAATATTGCGATCTCAAATAAAAGTGCAGAATAAAAATAACACAACACAAAGAGACAGTATTTAACATGGTTCACCCAATTTGGGCTACGTCCACCAAGAATCGTTTGCTCATATTTTATTACAAGCCACCACTCTCTCGATACAATACCCAGATTTGTTTAGATATATGCTCAACAAACTCAACATAATTCACACCCGAATTCGAGACACATCTATAATGTTACCTCTACCCTACCATATGCACAAAACCACATAAGTATACAATTACTTAAGAAGTTTTACAATACAATGGGTATCAAAACCATTGGCCAAAATCATCCCATAAACATATGGGTCAAAACTCCTGCCCATATAAGAAGAGCACGTTTCTTGATATATTGGGCACACTTTAGTGTATAGTCTTCAACACTTCCACACATGAAAATAGGCTCCAAAACATAACACTAAGTTTTTTCAAATGATTCCATTGGTGAATGTGAGCATCAAACATGGATATCCCTTCAGGAAATACTAAAGCTTTAGAACAAACCATGTCTTGATCCCCTACAACACTGCCACACTGCTTAGTTGATTTGGACATGATCCGATGAATAGTTTGATGACATTTGATTGTGAATTCCACCTTGTACATATTGATTGAAGCATGAAATGAGTTTCAAAGGACATTGTTGAGATCCATAAAGATAGATACTTCATTGGTTCCCCCTTCGCGAATCTAAACTTCATTGTTTCTTGACACTTACTGTATTTGGAAAGGGCAACTATTTTTGGAAAGTGTCAAGATTTTCCCTCCCTAGTCTCTAACTGTTGATGGAAACATGAATGTTCAACTCCCAGAATGCTCCCTCTACAAAATTCTCCCTTTTGGGATGACTTGCTATTTTTATCCCGTAAAATTGGCAAGAGAAATTTTACAGATAACCTACCAAAATTTTGTTACGGTCCCTCGTTAGGGACCCCTTGCGTTCGGAACGTTGCAAAATCCCTTCCCAAGAAATCTAGTTTTCCGAACTTAGCCATTTTTGGTCTTTTTTGGTCGGGCACACATAATGACTATGCAACATCAAGTTTTGGTGTGCCCCCTTTAAATCCTTTGGCACACGGTTTGAAGTGTCAACAGGCGTTTTGATGCACCTCACTATGTTGAGTCTTTCTTGCATGCACCAAGGCGCATGCGCCTTCATGTCAACAATACTTTTGTTGCGCCACTTTTTGGTGCGCCAAGGGCACACATATTCTTGTGTCGACATAACTTTTGGTGTGCCAAAGGCACACATAACTTCGTGTTGGCAAGCGTTTTGGTGCGCCAAGGGCGCATGTTTTCCGTTGTCGACAGTGCTTTTCATGCGCCATTTGAAAAAGTTGGTGGTACATTTATTACCATCTCGCCTATATATAGGTGCGTCTGCACTGTCATTGTCATCCGACATAATCATGTGATTTTTCTCTTACATCTGTACCTACCAGCGCACCTGCCCTGTCATTTTCGATCACTTCGTGGACCCATTTTCACATTTCTCCGTTATATATCCTGGTAAGAGGTCCTCATTGCTTCTGTGTGTTTTGTGTTTTGTTTTCTTGGCTGCTTGTTGGTGTGGATTGAGTTAAAGAAGGCTGTGAAAATCATGAACTCCTCCCCATCCTCCTTGTTGTTTTCTCTACCCTGCACCCATGCTTTTCCCCCTCTTTCCAGATCTGCTGGTAAAGGGGACTCTGTCCTAAAAAATGGCTTGGAACTCTCATTTTGTAGCTTCTCCATTACCCAATGAAACCTGCAAAAGGAGCTTAACCACATGCAAACCCCTCAAGAAAGGAATCATGGCTTGAAAATAAGAGACTATTATTTCCTCCCTTTGGCGCATCTGTCATCCCTGTAACATAATACACAGTCGCGCCATTGGCGCACATACCATGACTGTTACACAAAGAATAGCTGTGCCCTTAAGGCGCACTCCCTTCGCTTGTTGCAACCGCTAAACTTGCGCCCTCTTGGCGCACCCAACTCATTTGTTGCATCATTTAAACTTGCGCCATTGGCGCACCCTGCGTCTATGCAACACCGACTAAATCTGCGCCAAAGTGCAAAGCTTTAAACGCACAGGCGCATCCATTGTCACAACAACATTATGTTATGCAGACCTTCCATGCGCCGCACCAAGTCCTCCTGTGGCGCATGAAAAAATGATGTTACATGCATTAAACTTGCACCCTTTGGTGCGTCCTGTACCCGTGTAACATGAAAAATATCTGCGCCCTTTATAAAATGTATACACATGGCGCAGGCGCACTTGTGCTTACAACAACAAAAATGCACCCTGCAGTGTCCATGCGCCATGCACCCTTTGGCATTGTTTTATCCCTTGCAGCAGCCCTTTCCTGTGCGCCATATTATTTTGCCCTGTAACCTGCAGTATTCATGCGCCCTGCGCCCTGAGGCCTTAAATCACTAACTCTTTCTTCTGTTGACGCTTTAATGGAAGATCAAATGACTAATATGACCTTCTTGCGTTGGGTTTCACTTCTTCTTCTTGCAGATCAGAAATTAAGTTTAGAGTTACATATGTCAACATCAAGCAAGAGACCTACCAAATCTAAGGGTAAAGCCAAGCTCACAGAAGAAGAAATGAAGTACAAGTATCAGAGGGTCAGGATGCCCGAGTCCCAAGCAGAGTGTGACCTAGACATCAGAGACTCAGAACTGGGTCATATTGACATGGAATATTTCTGGGCCAGAACCCAGAGGGTCACAAGAAGTCCATGGATGGACAAATTGATGGGCAGTGTGCTACACTTTGCTAGAGGAATCCCAGTCAGTGCCGTGAATAATGAGTTTATGATGGTAGTAGCCCGATGCTACAACAAGGACACAAGATGTGTCCATAATGAGAAGGGCGAGGTTATAATCAACCTCACTGCCCGACACTTTGAAATAATGCTCGGCATCCCTCACCACCGGCACTTTGTGGCCGTAAGCCGGGAAGATTGCATCAAAGCTTGGGACGATAATGAGGATCAGTGCATGCAGCTGATGAATGAAGTTTACCTAAAGAACAAAAAGGTGGTGACTCGGTGGCCACAAGTCATTCATCGCAGTGACTTTTCAGAGGAACTCAGTGACACAATCACGTTCCTGAGCAGAGTATTTGGGCTTCCTGATGCCCATTACTTTCACAAGTGGATGCTGAGGTACTTAGAAACAATGAACAAAAATGTGCCCGATCAACGCTTTGAGTGGGCGGAAATCATAAGCAGCACAATATCAGAGCAGCTTCAACAACTTAACACAATGGGGAGGTTCTATATGAACTCCTACGTAGTCTATGTTGTAGCTTCAGAAAGGGACTATCCAGCTCTGATGCGGTGTGGGGTGTGGCCCCAAGTTAAAATCTATGAATACTATCTAGAACTGAAGCTGGAAAATAGTATCCCCAATTCACAAAAATCAACGATGCATTCTTCTATTTCATCATCTACCTGTTGAGGCCGAATATGACTCACGGTCGTACGACCAAGAGCATCGTAGTAGCTACAGAGAAATGGGGGGCCCTGTTCACTCAATTCCCCACATTCACCTATCTAAGGGCAGCTAACTTCTTGGGGGAACCAACTAAACTGCCAAGGTATGCCGGTCCCAAGTTGATCCTGTTGGAGCTATCGAGACAGCTAATCACCTACCACGAGAAGTGTCTCAAGAGAAAGAAGGGTGGAACTCCTTTCCCCCTCACAGTGGGTAGGTATACGTGTCTCACTCACCACAAAGTGAAGGACATGTTTGCAGAACTGGAGCTGCTGAATCTGAAACATAACTTCCCAGCAAGGCCCACCTTCGACCCAAGAAATTGTTTGCCCAGGGCCAAGCTCGATCCAATCCACATCCCTCAGATCAAAGATATCTACATCGACATATATCATGAGGTCGAGCTCAGGAGGAAGGATCATTCCCGCTTGGCCTTAGCAGAAATCATCCAGTACGGGGTAGCCATCGTCCCAAAAGGCTACCAAACTGCTGAGCAAGAAGTTGATCAAGTGTATTTTGACATAGGTGGAGACAATTGGCCTTTCACGGTGATTGATAGAACCAAAGCTCCTCAAACAATTGAGGAGAGGGTCAAGGAAACTCTGTGAAGAATAAAGCATTGGTGCCGAATGAATGGGCTCATCTACCTCGGAGTCAATTTCACAACCTCTCTGTTGGGCAACGCACCTCCTCGAGCAAAATAGTAGCCAAAAGGCAAGGGAAAAGGAAAAGAGGGTGAATCCAGCTCTACCCAAGAGGAAGCTCCTGAAAGCCCTCCTTCCGCTTCACAAGAATGGGTTGCAATCCCAGAAATCTCAAAGGAAGAAACAACGGAAGATGTTCCAATAGGCACATCCACTCAGGATGTGGCCATCGACTGTAACAATCGAGGTCCCTTCTATTCCTTCTCCTTCTCCTCCTTCCCCTCCTTGAGTGACCCAAGTGACCATTCCTTTGGTCATGTCCTCTCCCCCTTCTTCTATTGTTCCTCCTGCTTCTTCGTCCATCTTCTCCTCTCTCGCAGAGCTGTCCCCCTCCATTTCTTCCCTCATCTCTGAGCTCCCTTCCCTTCCTATGACTTCCTCCCCTGCAGTATCCCTTCCTCCCGTGAGCACTTCCTCGGCTTTCCTCTCAATGTCGCTACCACGTGTCTCCACATTTTCCCTTCCACTACTGCAGCTGCCCCCTTCTCTTTTTTTGGTCCTTCTCCCATAAGTCCAGCCTGGATCTCCCAGCACCTGAGTCAGCAGAAAAGGAAAGTTCCCATCGCACCGATGGACTTCTCCGTGATCCCATCAAAAGGGACAAAGAAGCAAAAGCCCATAACCCACTTCTCTCAGAGTGCAACAGGGGAGAGAGTGATGGAGATTGCATACCCCAATCCTTTGAAGGATAAAAAGGATCTGTCTTCGATAGATTACACAGTGACTCAAGTCACAATGGGGACATCTTTGGAAAGCCTGCAAGGAGAGGCCCTATCTGCAGTTGACACCCTTTGCAAAAAACTCCAAGAAGCAAAGGAAGAGAAAAGGCAGCTAAAGGAGCAAAATAAATATCTTCTCCATGCCTTGCAGAAAATGGGCAGTGCGCCTCCTACAACTGCCGCTGAAACTCCTGAGCCTCTGAGCCAGGATAAGATCAATGAATATGCTAAAATCGGTGAGTAGGGCATGGCAGTTTCCGCCTGAAGGAGCCAAATCCTCAAAGAAAGTGAGGGAGTTATCGCTAAGTTCACAGATTTGTACCAGAATATCAATCAAACAAACAGAGAACTCCAGGTGATAGCGGGACCCATCTCCGAAGAGCTTGATCATGCCAGGATGCAACACGAGACCTTTCAGAAAATGCTCGACTGTTCAGTCGATGATCTGGTCAAGTTTGGCGTCTTTGGACACCCTAGAGCCCTGAATAAAATCCTTTCCACTTTGGATTATCGGGTGGATCAGCTAGAGTTCGTCCTGGAGAAGATCGACAAGGTAAAGGAGGTAGCCCTGGATGCAATGCATCAAATGGAACAGATTGTTCTCAGAATGTCTCTAGGGTTGCTCACTCCTTCTTTCACCTTAAGAAAGGTGGAGGAAACTATTCAAATCTTCAAGGAGATCGTTTCACAGGGACTGGGGCCAGAAGTCACGTTCGACGCCGAATCCATCAATAACCTATTGGCGTGTCGTGACTTCATCGGGTACCTGATAGAGGCAGAGAATGATTATTCCAAACTCCCAAAAAAGCTCATAGATGAGCGGGAGACCTGCGAAGCTATCAGCGATCGGCACAAGGATCCTTCCGAGGATCAACTTCAACCCATGATCAGCAAGTTCATGGAGTACCATGCCCAGTTCCACATCTCGCCGCGAGTAGCAAAAATAGGATACCCCCTTCCAGCCGCGGGACGATGATGAATAGTTTCTTTCTCCTCATCTTTCTCTTTGTAAAACATCCAAGTCATGTTGACACAAATGATGACATCATCCATGTTGCACCATGGGATGATGTCATCCATAAAAGTTGTCAAAAGTCAACAAATGACTTTGTAATCTATTGTAAGATATTTTTGTAAATAAGTGGTTTGTTTGCTTTTGTCTTCTTTTCTTCTCTCTTTCTATATATACTTGAATACTTGTTGTATTCAGGGGTGGATATCTTTTAGATGAAAAATAGAAGTGAGAAGAAAAGGCTTTGTACTTTTTGTAACAGAAGAAGATATTAATGCAAATATTAAGACTTTGTGCTAAATATGTGTGTTATGGGCATCTGATCTTTCTTATGTTAGATCTATGTGTTTATTCTGTTGAATCTATCTCTACTTTTTTGTCATTTATTCATCAGTATTGCTTTATTCGTTTATGCAAGTAGGTTTGGCTCTGTTTACTACCAATCCCAAAACATAAACCCTCTGACCTTTCTGCTTTGGAATTCATTTCTTTTCTCCCTTCGGACCAGATCTTTCTTCATCTTCTCCTTCATTCCTTTCTCTTCGCAGTTGGAAACACCACGTCTGGGATGAGATCCCAAACCCCCGAAGGTAGAATATTGTGAGACTTGCACAAATTCCTGCTAGTAGAATAGCAATAAACTAGTTTCACTTTGCTGACTCAAAGAGGGGCTATGCCCTGCACACTGTTGGCTCGTCTATCCATAAATCTACCCAAAAGTACAGATTTAAAAACCAACACTATTTTTAGTAAGCACCGACAAAGAAACTTACTATTTTTATCAGTGTGAAAAATTGACCCCTTTGATCCTTGACTAGTTGTGATTACTGAGAATATCCTTCCTTCTACACTCCTCCCACTTTTAGACCAATTTTCTATTTTTGGCAGGTTCTCATGAGACCACTTACTATTTTTAGTAAGTGCCAAAATTGGACCAAAATGCCCATTCTGATGAATTCTCAGCTGCAGTGCATCTTCTGTGTACGAAGTCTCCTTCACAAGTTCTTATGTTGATGACTTTCCCAAAGTAGCAACCTCGTATGTAGAAGACCTACTATTTTTAGGAAGCAGGATTACAGAGGTCAAATTTATGGGGAATGAAGTTTTCTAAGGTGGGTTTTTGCCCAATATCGCCCCTCTGAAATTTTGTGCTTACCCGATCAACAATTTAGGAGATTTTAAACTTTTAATTTTTTGACCTGACAATGCTTTTGCACGACAACCATTGATGGACCTTGAAAATTACAGGTTTGGTTTTATCCTCCGTTCATAAATTATATTTTTGATATGGGTTTTTTCTTCTTGTGCTTCCGGTGAAATCTTGTTTCGATTCGACTGTCAATTTGATGGGAAATCAAGCTTTTTTCTCTGTTGGGTCAAAGAGAGGATTTATTCACTATGAATGTTTTATGGTGTGAGAGGAGGGTATGAAGGTATGTTTTTGATGGTTTTGGATAGAGGAATGAACAAAAAATGGTTTGTCAATCCGTGCATCTGTTTGTAAGATTTCTTCAAATTTCAATTCACGACAATGGGGATTTCTATTGTTCTTCTTCTCTGTTCTTCGTTTCTTCTCCTTAGCTCAATGAAATATTATTCTAAGACCTTCGTATCACCATGAGACAATGATTTTATTTCTTTTTTGGAGATTTTTTTAGATTTGGCAATGACAGAGTGGTGGTAGGAAGTTGCAAAGGTATTTTGCAGATATGGATGTGCATGGGAATGTTAGATGTTAAAAATGGGAAACATGTGGGTTTTATAACCTATATACATGATTCGTAGTCCCCACCCAACCCCTATCTATATATGGTTATTGAAAGGGATAGTGGACCAAGATACTAGACCACTCTCCCATTCTAGACCAACCACCGTGGACCAATCTCGATTCTCTATGGGGTGTCCATTATAGATCTAGATCCCGAGGATAGCTCATACCGAGATCAGTAACAGGAGGACACCGGGGCTGTTCCCATTTCATCGACCGTTGTAGTTCCACCTTAATCTCCTCCCCCATCTATATCTCTATCTCGAATGAGACTATAAAGCACAAATGGGAGATAGGTGTATTTTCATGTCTCTGACGTCCCTCACCTAAAAGGTATGTGAGGGACATCAAATTCCATGGCAAACAAGGCAATGACATGTGGCGAAGATCCGACAATAGGGGATTAAAGCCATAAAACAACTTTAAAGCAGTGACGGGCTGGAAGCTAGTCACATGGGTGACTAGAAATCTCGTTAGGGGATTGGTGAATTTTTCCATTTTTGATTTCCCTAACCTCAAAGGGACATGAGGGACATCAAATTCCATGGCGAGAAAGGTGATGACACATGATGAAAATCTAGCGGTTGAGAATGAAGGTTTGACAAGCACCTGGGGGCTAAACTGGTGATCCTAGAGGTTGCATGAGTGCATAGAGGTCTTATGGGTTCTAGGTGAATTTTTTCAACCTTGATGTCCCTAACCTTAAGGGATGTGAGGGACAAAAATCCTGTTAGGCTCTTGGAGCTGACATGTGTCCTTCTAAAATTTGACTAACTCCCGAACTCGCTCCAAGAGGGCAACTTGAAACGATAATAACTTGAGCTCTTGATGGAATTTGTTGATGAAATTTTATATTATCTTGATTGTAAATCACCTTATTAATCCAATGGTGGGGGTATAAGGTCTAAATTATTCCATTGGAACCCTTAAAAATCGGATTTTGGATTTGATACTCCATATGTGCATGAGAAAACTACTTTGGACCCATTTCACCAAAGTGTTATGAAAACAATAATTTCACCATATTTTAGGGCTTAGAATTATATTTCCAAATATGTTTTATTTTTCTCCTAACTTCATTTGGAGCTCCCAAAATCACCTTCTGAAGCTCAGTAGTTGTTTTAGCATGTGCACTACCTAGGTCTATGAACCCTAATTTTGGTGAAATTGCCCCAACTTCTCCGAGTCCTTCTTGAATCTTTGAATCACTTCAATGATGTCCCAAGGCCTTTGAATCACCTCTATGTATGGTTTGTAATTTTTTTCCACTCCATGGGGTTTCTCTAGTTCTAGGAAGGCCAATGATAGCCCTTCCCACACTGCCCGAAGTTTGCATTTTCCAATGAACTCCTAAAATCACCTAGGGGTTTATTTGAATTTCCTAAATTACCTAGGGGAATTAATTAAAACCAATTGGGAGGTTACTTGGACTGACTGGGTAAACTTGGGGTACCTCGGAATGATAAAACATGAAACTTTTGGTACAGGGGTATTATTTTCATGCTTAGAAATTGTCAATTTCCTTGTTGCACATTTGCATGAAAACAACTGGCTCTAGCTTGGGGAAATGAAATGGAAGGAGCATAGTGAATAAATGACATGGAGAATCTAGAATCTCAAATTTAGACCATATAATCCATTGACCAATGTCTTATCCATTGGGCCTTGCAGAGTCATGTACAACTTATAACAAGAGATAGCAAGGGAGTGAAGAAGGAAACACACAAACAACGAAAGGAAACACACAAAACACATGGAAAGGAAATGAAACACACAATAGAAAAGGAAACACACATAACAAAGGGAAACACACCTATAAATTATCTATGGTACAAGGCAGGGGACAACCCACTTTCACTGAAGCAATTTTCATTCCTCAAACGTTACCCCTGAGTGGGAAACCCTGAGTGATGTTGTTCTGCAAAGCCATTGAATGGTTCCAGAAAGTAGCCTTCTTTCCTTAACTATTTATGAATGAAAAGTTATTCCATGATTTTCCATGTACTTGGTAGGAGTGAGTCTATATGAGATTCTTGATGCTCAAACCTTCACTTACAAATTCCATTTCCTTCATGTTATTTGAAATCATTTTCATAGTGCCAATTTCCTTATGTGTTTATCCACATAGTTGATTCTTCATTGAGCATCTCATTGCTACCCCAAACCTAATTTTCATTCAAATTTCTTGAATATTCTGAGTTAATTTCTTTCCTATGTCTATGCTCATTGATATCTTCTCCATGAGAAACCTTAGATTCATCCTTTATATCTACTCCATTGTGAGGTGTTTGAGTACTTGGCGGGAGGATCATAGGAAAAATCATACTTTTCTTGTATGGCCATGACACAAGTTAAGAGATCAAGAATCAGCTCAAGGTCTTCCACAACTTCTACTGCATCTAATATTTCTTACATGGAGATCTCTTTTGTTACTTCTTGTAGTTCATCTTTGTATGCCTTCTAAGGATCTTTATTTTTCATCTCAAGGAAACTATCTGGAGGGATTGCTTCATCATCTAGGGAATTTATGCATTATATCACTCCTTTGTCCATAGGAGCTTCCACTTCTAAGGTCTCAAAACTCCTTGCTTCAAATTATTCATCATGGAAAGAGTCTTCTTCTTCAAATGGGAAATAAAATACCTCCATTTCATTGTTGTATCTATCAACCATTGGCTCAGGAGGTGTAGAAACTTTTTCTTCTTGCTTTATTTCAACATGGCCAACATTCACATTGTTTAAGGCTTTCAAATCAGATTCATACTTGTCTTGCAAATTCATGGCTTGCATCAGGAGTTCGATACTAAGCTTTGGGTCTTCTATTTCTTACGTGGATCTTAGCATTTCTGTATACATGATTCTTTCCCACTATTTTTGGGCTCATTGTAGACTGGTTTGGTTTCTTCCTAGGTGACATGATCAAGGGAGTCCTCATCTTTGAATGGGAATGAGAATATCTCTTCATCACGGATAAGCACATAAGCTGATTTTTCTATTTGAAAATCATCAAGAACCATTTCCTCTTCTTCATGGTTTGCATCGTAATTCGGGGCTGCCCTCTTGTAACTCAAATCTCCTCAATGCTTCTTTAAGGTGCATACCTCTCTGAGAAGGCATGTCTAGAACTATCAAGGTGGGAATATCATCTTCTTATTTAGTCATTATGAAAAATTCATCTCTCCTACTATCTTGATACAAGATGTTGGTTCCTAGACTTCTAGACTTTCGTATTGTGTACCTCATCTTCTTCTCTGGAATAAATTTCTCCATGTCCCCCTTCAATGGTATGTTTGTGGAAGACCAATTCATTTGAATTCTACCCCTAACTGCTAACATAAACCCCTGCTTAACAACATTCCAAATGAATCCGGAATGTCTGCTACCAAAATCATCATTGAAAATTTCTTGTCTTGAAATCTGGCGAGAGCCACCTATGCATCTTTGAATTTCCCTGTAAGTGGGAACCCTTTTGACTCTAGGGAGTAACAAGAACCACTAGGTGGAATCATGGTGATTTTTATAGCCTTGATGACCTTTATAGGAATTACATTGTCGAAGGCACCATAAACTATTATGCAGTTGTTCAATACATATTCTCCAATAAGAAAGGAGACATAGAAAGTTTCAACCTTATCAATCTCTCGATGCACTCAAAGAAACCATGTTATGTGATGGAGGAGTAGGTGGGTTTGGTAGTATCCCTTTAGAATTAGGAGCTACATCATTGAGTGTTAAAATACCACTCCTGATGTATTCAAAAAACCTCTAGAATTGTTCAAGATGAGTCCGCGGATATTCGGTTTCAATAATCAATGCACCTTGGCTATGTTTGCATATTCTACAAAGTAAAAGGGAACATTGGTGGAAAAGGGAAATGAAGGGACTGATTTTGGAGTTGGGATAGTTTTGGAAGTAGGGTTTGATTCTTGGGGAATGGAGGGTATTTTGAATGACACACTAGGAAATTTTGAAGCGCTAGTTTTTACAGGAGTATATTTAGATTTAGAATTAGAAGAGGCATCGAAGACTTACTTGGAATTGTGGGAGCCTTCTTACTTGCTACAGGATCAGGATTCAACAATGCAAACTCCATGGAGGGTGGGAGCAGAGATCCTTAATTGATTATTCTTTTTATGGAGTCATCATAGGAGGATCTTCAGTGTTCTTTTTCTTTATAGTAGTGGAGGGAGATGTTCCTTTCTCAGAATGAGAATGAGTGAATACCGCACATGAGAAACTGGGTGCATCTTCATCTTCATCCTCATCACCTCCAGAATACTCACAGAATATGATTTGTGTATCATTTTCAAGTTCATCAACTTCTAGAAAATCACCACCTTTAATATTTTGTTCAATCTCTTATTCATTTTCCTTACTCCTAAAACTTGCATTGATAGGTGGGGCCTCCAAGGAAAGCCTTCGGGGTGCTCCTGTAATTTGATTTTTGTTGCTTCTTTAGGAAGATGGTCATTTAAAAATTCCCTCTTCAACGATGCCATCTCATTCGATATTTTTTGCAGCAATGGCTATGTTCTTTCATCTCCCCAGATGTTGAGCTTTACCCTTTAAGGGATTATTTATCATTCCAGATAGGATGAGATCATCATCCGGTTTAATGGCTAATCTTTGTGCTTCTTCAATATCCCTCGGTTGAACTCTTCATAGGAAAAATACCACCTCTAGTGATTGAGCATTGATGAATAATCTCTTGACGTTGTTTTTAGATGGTGAATCTTCTTCCAAGATTCTTGCGAAGTAACCTTTCAAAATGAGCCACAAAGTCTCTCATAGTTTCACTTTATACTTTCTTCATTTGAGCCAACTGCACTAAGAGGTCCTGACAGTCTTCAATTGATTTAAATATTTCCTCAAAGGAAGTCTTGATTTCATTCCAACCAGTGATGGATTGGGAAGGTAGGAGGTAGAGCCATTCTACTACTTTTCTTGGAGAGATTCCATGGAAAATCTCACTGCAACGTATTCATGTTCAACTCCAAGAATCCCGCATGATGTGGTGAAATCGGCAATGTGTTCTTCCAGAATTTGTGTACCATCACCTTTGAACTTTCGAAAGTTCTTATAGGAACCTATTCGTAGATCATGAAGAGGTGGTTCAAGAGCGAGTGGGAATGTATTTCTTCCCCATGGAACAATGGGTTCGGGTCATTCTTCTTCATCTTCCATTGTCGTTTATGATTCTTCTTAACCTCTTGCTTCTACAAATTCTTTTTCAAATTCTTATTCCTCCGGTAACTCAATGTTCAATGGTGGTTGAAAAATGGGGGAATTTTAAGGAGTTTGGATAGGATTTCCAGGTGAGCTACTTGAAGACCCGGATGGGGATGAGGCTTGAGAAAAATAGTAGGGATTGTCTCTAACTCATCCTTTCTAATTTTTAAAGCCTCGAAAGTGCGGTTGATAATTCCTCTTGATCTATTCAACCTGGTGTATCTCCTTTCAGCCAGACTTTTAGAAATTCTTGCAGTGGAAATATAAAAGGACATTGTGGAATATGAAATGTCACATGTAGAAATTGACAATGTATCAATGGATTTTCATGAAATCATTTTTTTGTGTTTTTCAATATTTGATTTTTTGAATTTTGGACCTTGCAGTCATATTTTGGGTGTAGATGCTACTAAATCTGCCCCACTATGGGTGCCAAAAATTGTTGGCAAGAAAAATTCAGGAAAAAATTGGTCGATTTATTGCTAATGCTCGGGATTCTAAGTCCCTCTAATTAATTGGTGTAGCTGTCTTATATGCATACACAAGTAAAAAGGTGGATTTTCTTGGTGGCCTTATGGATGGGGATCAGCAGTGCCACTCCACTAACCCTATGAAAAAGATAGAAAGTTTTTGCTAGAGAGGACTTTTTGTATGTAAGGAGGGAAAGTGGAGTGAAAAATAAGGTAGGAGAACTAATGTTATAGGTAGAAGATCATATTCCGCACACAATAGTTAGAAACTTCAACACATACATTTATGAGAAGAAATAACTCTAGAAATAACAACAAGACTTAATAGAATTTATGATCACAAAGTATCAAGAAACCCTTTAGTCAAAGAAAGCTAGACTCTCATTATTCTTGTATTTATTGCTAAAACAAAAGTTGTACATAGTGGGGAAATGGAGGAAATTTGAGAATGAGGGGAATGGAAGAATTTTTCTATCTCCTTTGTTCTCTCAATGCACTCTTGAGTTTACAAAATAAATCACCAACCCTTTGAAATGGGAATGGATTTACAATTTATAGAATGGGATATGACTCTTCATCTACCCCCTAATGCCTTTTCATTGGGGGTAGATAAAGAGTCCCTTTTATAACATAAAGGTGACTTATTACATTAGGAACATTAATACATATGAAAAAGTGCAACCCCAATACAAAATTAGAACATGGAGGAGAGAGAATGTTGGGGGTAAGGAGGAGGAAAAGAAAGGATGTCACCCCTCATGAAGTCTGTAGATCATTTGATTGAAAACTCAAGTACAGTGAAACTCTAAATCTCTAAATCTGCCACCTCTTGAGAAAATTCTTCAAATTGAATTATGTAAGCCTTGGAATGAGATTTTAAAAACACTTGTCAAATGACTTCACTGATGACCATGAACACCAAATCTGAAGAGATAGGATCTCAAAACTGATCATGTCAGGTTTAATGTGCTTGTTTTGTTGATGACCAAAAATTCCACCCTTCATGTGATATACATGTAACCTGAACCATGCAATGATCTAATGTATTGAAACTTAGATCCTCAAACATCTTATACCAAAAGAGGCTTCCTTTAAATGAGATACAAACCCCACAAACTAAGTTTTTCGAATGATTCCATTGGTGACTGTGAGCATCAAACATGGAGATCCCTTCAGGAAATACTGAAGCTTTGGAATAAACCTTGTCTTGATCCCCTGTAACACTGCCACACTGCTTAGTTGATTTGGACATGATCCTGATGAACATTCTAATGACGTTTGATTGTGAATTCCACCTTATACATACATATTGAAGCATGAAATGAGTGTCAAAGGAAATTTTGAGATCCATAAAGATAGAGACTTCATTGGTTCCCCCTTCATGAATATGAACTTCATTGTTTCTCAACACTTACTGTATTTGGAAAGGGTAACTATTTTTGGCAAGTGTCGATATTTTCCCTCCCTGGTCTCTAATTATTGATGGCAGCATGAATTTTCAACTCCTAGAATTCTCCCTCTACAAAATTCACCCTTTTAGGATGACTTGTTATTTTTAGTAAGTGCCAAAAAAGCAACTTACTATTTTTAGCAGTGTGAAAAATTGGCCCCTTTGATCTTTGACTAGTTTTTATTCTTGAGAATATCCTTCCTTCGTGCTCCTCCCACTTTTAGAAAAATTTTATTTTTTTTGGCAGGAGATCGTGGGACCATTTACTATTTTTATTAAGTGTTAAAATTGGACTAAAATGGCTATTCGATGAATTCTCAGTGCAAAGTGCATCTTCTATGTACAACATCTCCTTCGTAGGTTCTTGTGTTATGACTTTCCCAAAATAGCAACCCCTATGGAGAAGACCTTA
This sequence comes from Taxus wallichiana var. yunnanensis, assembly GCA_018340775.1. Classification (NCBI taxonomy): domain Eukaryota; kingdom Viridiplantae; phylum Streptophyta; class Pinopsida; order Cupressales; family Taxaceae; genus Taxus; species Taxus wallichiana. The sequence continues at coordinate 851,821,626 of CM031234.1, forward strand.
TTTTTGAGGTTGTATTGATGTGCAATGAAGTTTTTACGATATGGGATTTTTTCCAAATATCGCCCTCCGAAATTGTGTGCTTACTCGATAAACAATTTAGGAGATTTTAAAATTTAATTTTTTTGACTTGCAATGCTTCTAGGAACCACTGACCATTAATGGACCTTGAAAATTACAGGTATGGTTTTATCCATGTTTGATTTCCCTCACCTAAAATGGACATGAGGGACATAAAATTCCATGGTGAGCAAGGTGATGACATGTGGCAAAGATCCGACAGTTGAGAATGAAGGCTTAGCAAGCACTGGGGGTGAACTAGTGATCCGGAAGGTGCGCATGAGGTCCAAATGTCTTATGGGGGATAGGTGCATTTTTCCAACCTTGATTTCTATAACTTTGAGGTATGTGAGTGACACAAAATTTTGCGAGGCTCCACGGAGATGACACGTGTCCTTAAAAAAATTGACTAACTCCCGAACTCGCTCTATGATGGTCTTAAAACGACGATAACTTGAGCTCCCGATGGATGTTTTTGATGAAATTGTATATGATATTGACTATAAATGGCCTTATGAATCCAATGTTATGGGTATAAGGTCTTAATTACTCCATTTGATCCTTGAAAATCAAATTTTGGATTTGGGACTCCACATGTACATGAGAAAAATGTTTTGCAAACCCATTGCACCAAAGTGTTGTGAAAAAAATAATTTCACCCTATTGTAGGGCTTGGAACTCCCTTTCTGATTATGTTTTTGTTTTCTCCTAACTCCATTTAAAGCTCAATAGTTGTTTTGGCATGTGCACTGCCTAGGCCTGTGAACCCTAATTTTACTGAAACTACCCTAACTTCTCCGAGTCCTTCCGAATCTTCTGAATCACTTCCATGATGTCCTAAGGCATTTGAATCACCTTTGTGTCTAGTTTGGATTTTCTTTTTTGCTCCATGGGGTTGCTCCATCCTAGGAAGGCCAGTGATAGCCCTTCCCACAACTACCCGAAGTTTGCATTTTCTAATGAAATCCTAAAATCACCTAGGGGTTGATTTGACTTTCCTAAATCACCTAGGGAATTAATTAACACTAATTGGGAGGTTACTGGACTAACTAGGTAGACCTAGGGTTCCTCAAAATGATAAAATGTGAAAATATTGGTACAAGGGTATCATTTTCATGCTTAGAAATTATCAATTTCCTTGTTGCACATTTGCATAACAACACATGTAAGGGAATTTAGCTCATCTAAGAAGTTCTAACTAGGCTTGGAATAACTTCCATAATGATACCATGGTGGTGGCACAATGGAAGGCGCATCTAGATGTGATGGTGATTTATTTGGATCCATCTTGTCAAAAGGTGGGATAGGGTATTTACTTGGTACTTCTTATGACACCATAGGTGGAGGCTCAACTATAGGATCATGCTCAGCCATTAGTGGGCCCTAGGAAGTATCAAGAAATGGTGGATTATCAATGGATTTCTTTGGTTTAATAACATGATCTTTAAGGTAGGGTTTGTGTCTATATTCTACCTTAGCCATATTGATATAATGCGAGTCTAAAAATATTTGATCATATGAAGTCTCTATGGTGACCATGACATCATTCATGGGGATTTTATGACATTTTTTTATGCTTGGATTGGGATATTTCAAGGATTGATACTTCTCATAAATATCTTGTATAATGATAAAGTAATTGAAAGAAGATCCAAGGAAGAAATCGGTGTTGCCTTCATAAGGTCCTTACAATCACTATGTGAATTCCCTATAGTACCATGCCACCAATATAATAGGTCACCCCTAAATTTAGGCAAGGCTTGATTTGAAGGGGGAACTATCCATGGAGTGGGAAGAATTTGGAGAAGTTCGGTACAAGATAAAGGAGTATGAAGGGAGGTACAAAAAGAATCACGATCGGGGATAATTTTAGTGGTTAATATTCATAATAAGGAGAAATTTTCATTTTAGGAAAATTTAAAAAGGTTATTTTTTCATAGCAGGTCAATTTCTTGTTTGCCCAAAATTTACAATATATTTTTTTAGGGGTCGGCTTCACCTACATTTGAAAACATCTCCTATAAAAACCTAGGTGATTCACCAAGTAGTATACTACCACCAGTACCTTACCAATACCATGAACTTGCATACTCTAAGCACCAGAGCACATTACAGATTTGTTTACTATTAGTAGTTTGTAGTCAAGCGATAGATGTTATTTGTTGACATGCGACAAAGGTTTCTATGGATGGGAGACAAGGAGATCTTGATGATGTTTGATAAGGGTTGCTTGTTGATACCGACACTCGATCTTTTTGACACACGATAAAGTTTTTTTCGATGTGCGACAAGGATATATTTTTTATGCGTGACTTATTGCATTTCTTTGACATGCGACAAAGGTTTTATGTGGATGGGTGATAAGGAGATATTTTTGATGCATGACAAGTGTTTTTTTGACACCGACACTTCTCTTCTTGGACGATTTACGATGTTTTTTTATTGACGCATGATAGATTTTTCTCGATGCGTGGCTTATTGTATTTTTTTATGTATGACTCGGTTTTATCTCGGTGTGCAACTTAGTTTGTTTATCGATGCATAAATCAATTTTCTCTGACACGTGACTTAGTGTATTTGTTGATGCGTGACTCAATTTTCTCTGATGCAATGACTTATTGTGTTTTTTGACACATGACTCAGTTCAAAATAATGGAAGGTGCTAGTGATCAGAATGAGAAGACCCAAAAAGTAACTAAGAAATCTCATAAGTCCATGTTCAAGTATTTTGGAAACTCTGTTGCTATAGATATCAAAACCACCAACACCCATATAGCTACCACTGGAATGAATAAGAGTACATACTTTGTGGAAGGTAATATTGAGCTAGACATTTATTCTACACAATATTAACCAATGACACCTATGATGATACCATGCCAGATCTTGAAGATATACCGTTAAGATGCCAGATCCTGAAGACATTCTTCCTATTGGGGTGTAAGTAGGAGTGCATCAAGATATCACACATGTAAATACTCAGACAAATGGAACACAAAAATAAAATTCAAATTCAGTCACAAAAGAGGAAACCAGGTGATTCTGATAAAGCTAAAAATCTACTCAAAAAAGTAAAACATTGAAAATAAACAAGAATATGTGGACAATTGGGAGGACATACAAGTTTGATTGGGATGTCAAATTTCCATTTATCAAAGGTGTACAACCATTTAATTCAAAATAGATCCCATCTGAATGTTCCTGTACAATATGTACCTGGAAATTAGGAAAGCAACAAAAATGCAATCAAGTTGGACACTATAGAAAAACACTGTGGAAAACAATATTTGACTATAACGGGAGGCGATGGCAGAAAATCAAAAACACAAGTGGAAAACTGAAAAATAATGCATGCATGTTAAATATGCAACAGAGTATGAAGCAAAGAAGAAAAAATGCAGACATCTTGTGAAAAGGGAGGAACTATCACATCACAAATTAGTAAGATGAATGAAACAAATATGCATGCAAAACTCATACAGCTTCTACTTTATTTCACATACTAAAGAAAGGAAGACCTATTTCATATTTCATTGATTACAAAGTGTTGTATAAATATAATGGAATGCATAACGTTCCTCAGTCTCATTGATCAGATAGTAGTGCATGGGAAATGGAAAAATGCCTTGCAATGATAGAGAAGGAAGATTTGAAAGAGAATGTAAAAAAGAAAAGTTTATTTCTCTTTCAATTGATGAAGTACAAGCATTGATCGAAAAAAACGCATGGGCTTGTATCCATGTCTATACTTTAGAAAATCATATAAGGACACTTCATCTGGTGAGTGTTATGAAAATGGTTGAAAGCGTAATGCCAAAAACCTTCATAAAATAGATGTTTCTCATTTGAAAGATATTGCTGGAATGACTAATTATGAAATTACTACAAATTTGGTATGTGTCGAGTAGATGGTGCATCGGTCATGCAAGGTCACCGAATAAGGATGTGTGTTAGATTACAAATAACAACGGCCCTTTATATACTAGCAATTCACCGTATGGCTCACGTAATGAATTTAGCGTATAAAATGGTAATAAAATATGAAAATGTTGCTAAAGTATAAGACCTTATAAGAGAACTTAATGCATATATAGCAAAAAAGACAAAGTGATTTCTTGAGTTCCAAAACTTTGCAATTGGAATTACAGATGGCAAAAAAATTCTGAAGGATGTTGAGATGAGATGGATTTCTTTGTATGAACCTACATGCAAAGTTCGTGAGGAGTATCCTTCATTGGTTGGTTTCATGCACAAATATCATCATGAAGTTGACAGGGTGAGGGACTTGTTGTTTTGTTTAACTAATTTGGAGACATTGCTTACATTGGTTGGTATTCTTCCAATGTTGTAAGATATCAATACATTGATGAAGCATGCACAGGGGAGATTAATCTATATTGTGGATTTTATATGGATGAGAAAAATGGTATGTCAAAGTCTTGATGTCTTGTATTGTTCCCAAGATAGTTTTAATACACCTAATTTTGATAATTGGAAAGCTTTATTAGATATAAAAAATCCCAGTAACTATTTAAGATTTAATATCCACGATCACCTCTACATCAATGTTAATGGGAGAAACATACCACTTTGCACATTTTGTAAAAATGTTAAGATATTACAGGATCAAAAAGAGAAGATGTTCCTGTGACACATAATCTCTTTGAGTCTGTTACAATTGAAACAAGAATAAAGCTTAAAAAAAATTCATAATCCATATCATCAAAAATTAGAGAACTTTTCTCCAAATATAAAATTCTTGAATCAATGGGTGTGATGAATCCTAATTTTGGAATATTGAAGGTTCTCATGCATACTTTAAAAGAAATCATTTCCATAAATCCATGGGTACAATAATGGAACATTTCACAAAGACTTCATAGGTCAAGGGTATGGAAATCAAAGGTATATTGAATGTTGATTTATTAAAGTCTCAATCAAACAAATGTGCAACAAAAATGAGGAACCAATATAAAAATTTAGATGAACCTTCCGAGATTGGTGCTATTACAAGGCTCTAGTGAGGAATCTATCAAATTACTGTCTTACAAGAAGATATCAGTGAGTATTTCAGATTATATGAGTTATGCAAAACAATGATTTTGGGTTCTGTGGAGGATGAAATGGTTTTCAGTGATTTATCATTTATAAAATCAAAACTAAGAAACAGATTGGATAAAAATCAAGAAAGTTACATGAGGTGTTATGTTTCTTGCTACTCCATGGAAACCTTTCCTTTCAACAAAGAAATTGCGCATTAGAATTCCCTTTCCAAAAGAAGACGCGTAAATAATAAAGCTACAAATACAATTGTTCCCAATGATGAGACTATAATTTTTGCATCGTCACACTCTACAGAAGAGAACATTGACTTTGAAGAAGCTATTGATAATGGATTGTTTCAGATTTAAATAGGTATCTCCTTGACCTTACTTTTATTGTTTGTCACCTTACATTTTAACAAAGTGGTTATTTATTGTTTGTCACCTTACTCTCTGCGAACTCTCTATGAACCCTCTGTGAACCCTCTCGGTGAACCCCTAAATGGTCAAATAGCCGCAAACCCATGGTCGTTTTGGTGGCCATGGATCTGGTGGAGGCAGTGTTGTCGGAGGCACGCAGACTAAGGTTCTTTCGTGGATTGACCAGGCATTTTGTGGCGCTAAGGCGGCCTCTTCGAACCCTTACCCCTGCTAGATCCTCTCATGGGGATGGAACTCAACCGACCTCTATTCAAAAGGCACAGCCACCCTTAGCTGCTACTGGTGACTGTAATGATAGAACTATTGGCGACGGGTTTCCTAACCACTATTCTTCAGTGGATCTGCACCCGAAGACCACTAGGACAGGCCTTCCAGATTACAGGGATGATGTGAATCAGATCCCGAATAATAAATCAAACAGACCAAATACATTTAAGGATATTTTACAGGGCAGGAGCCTCACGCAGGGGATGAGTCCCATCACACCCATGACCCCAGTGGTTACTAATCCTAGCATTTCTTTTGGGGATGAAGTCCTCGATTCAGAACATTTCTACCAGGAGCATGCCCTGATCGGGAGATTCAGCGGGCTATGGCCAAACCTAGCTACCCTTCATGACTGGATTACAAAGCACTGGATCCCGATTCTATCTGGTAAGCTAGATCTTTATCCATGTGCGAAAGGTACGTTTATTGTTGCTTTTTCCTCAATTAGGGATAAGGAAGTCATAGCTAAAAAACTCTGGGCTTTTCAATCCCACTACCTGGTTTTGAAACCCTGGTTCCCTTCTTTTAACCCACTTACTGAATCCTTTTCCTGCAAGCCAGTCTGGATTAGACTGCCCCATTTACCGCTCCAATTTTGGGATAGTACCTGCCTAACCACTATTGGAAATACTTTGGGTCATATCCTTTTCATTGACCCCCAAACCATTGATTTCACGCACACAACCTTCACCAGAATCCTTGTTGAGCTTGACACATCCAAAAATCTCCCTGCTAATATAGAGCTTAAAGTCCAAAATAGAACTTGGACACAATCTTTAGATTATGAACGCTTTCCCTTTAGGTGCAGAAAGTGTTTTGCTACTGGACACATTGTTGATGTTTGCGGTATGGAAAAGCGAAAAAATTGAAAAAAACAATGGTGGAAAAATGCACTCTCAGAACACCTAATTTTCGAAGCCAAAGAGGATTCAAATACTGATACTGAAGATGTTTTTGTCCCAGAAACCCCTCTCTTGGAAATTCCAGTTGTTGAAGGCGCCAATGAATCTCATCCAGTTGGCGATGGAAAGGAAAATACAAAAGATGTTAATGATTCTGCTGCCCCAGTTGGATCGTTGGAGGATAAGGAAAATACGCCTCCTTTATTTAATCCTCCAATCGTGGAGGCTTCTACAAGCTGGATAATAGTGCGTAAAAAGAAAAAACTTTTCTCCAAGAATACCGGTTCTCCGCCTTGCTAGTGTCACAAGTGTCGCACGACATTTGCTTTCTTTGGTAGTAGCATTTGTATGCCCAGTCGCTTTAAATCAGCTATTTTTATGTTGATTTGTTGTTGGTTTTGGGTTTTTTTCGAAAGCGTGTTGTTTCGCTGCGGGATTTCATGTTTTACCGTGGTCATGTTCTTTTTATTTGTTTCTTATTTTTTCACATCTGGCTTCTGGAGCCTTCTTGTATAAGGGTATAGTCCCTTTCAAAAAACTATTTGCCAATAATTTAAAAAAAAAAAAACAGTGGTTATTTATTCAATTTCATATTAACTTTACAGATGCAAATATTGTGAGGCTTTTATCATATTTTGTTTTAGATCTTGTTATCATTAAAGATGTTACAGGTATATATATTTACATTTATTTAAATACAATTATTTATAAAAAAATTGTTTTATATAATTACTATTTTGGATTTGTCGAATACCAATTTCTGTTTTAAAAATTTGTTTGTTACATGCATTTGTCGAATACTAATTTGTAAGGCCTTTAGAGTTCAGATCTACATATTCTTCCACTATTATACTCTTCTATACTTCCAAACTTCTACTGTCCAGACATGTATAGGTTATCATTTGCATTTTATTTAATCTTTTTGTTTCATCCGTAATCTGCTTAATCATTATTTCATCTTTTTTCTTGAAAATGTGGGTTGACATCCATCCGAGGAAGCTCTCACTTCTCGGGACTAACAATGTCAAGCAACTCACCCATCTATATACTAATCCATTTCTTGTGTTGATTTTTCTTGAATCAAAGATCTTCTAGCATGCTACGAAGGATGATTTCTTATTTTCCTTCCATATGCTTTATCATAGCCATCTAAAATACAAGAGGTAACTTAAACCCTATCATATGACATTGCTTGAGTTTTTACAATTATGTTTAATTTATTTTTGTATTTGCAAAATGCTTTGATAAAGTGTTTAAAATTTGTGGGATAAAATCACACATTCGAATTTTACAAGTAGAGAGAGGAAGATTTTTCCATATTAAGATGTTTCTGTCATAACACATTCGAAATTTTCTTAAAACAATTATGCATTATTAAATTCATTATCATCCATATATATTTTAATGTCATCATCCACATCCAATGTCATCATATCATTGATTCATTACAAGTAGAGAGAAGAAGATTTTGAGAAGTTTTAAATGTGCAGAAACCTGATACAGAGTTTGAATTTTACAAGTAGAGAGAAGATATCTCTGTCCTAGACTCTTGACACACTCCAATTATTCTTAAAACAATTATTTATCCATTATCATCATCCATGATCGTGCTTGAAGCTAAATCTAAGTCCACACAATTCATCATCATCCATATCTATTTTAATGTCATCATCCACATCCAATGTCATCATATCATTGATTCATTACAAGTAGAGAGAAGAAGATTTTGAGAAGTTTTAAATGTGTAGAAACCTAATATAGAGTTTGAATTTTACAAGTAGAGAGAATATGTCTCTTTCCTAGACTCCTAACACACTCCAATTATTCTTAAAACAATTATTTATCCATTATCAGCATCCATGATCATGCTTGAACCTAAATCTAAGTCCACACAATTCCCATATCTATTTTAATGTCATCATCCACATCGAATGTCATCATATCATTGATTCATTAAAAGTAGAGAGAATAATATTTTGAGAAGGTTTAAATGTGCAAAAACTTGATATAGAGTTCAAATTTTACAAGTATAGAGAAGACGTCTTTGTCTAACACATTCCAATTTTTCTTAAAAAAATATCCATTATCATATATATCCATTCTAATGTCATCATATCATTACAAGTAAAGAGAAGAATATTTTGAGAAGGTTTAAATGTCTCTATCGTACCACATTCTAAATTTTCTTAAAACAATTACCCATTATCATCATCCGATTCCATGATCCTGCTTGAAGCTAAATCTATGTCCACATACAATTCATCATAATCCATGTCTATTCTAATGTCATCATCCACATCTAATGCAATCATCATTACAAGTAGAGAGAATATTCGAGAAGGTTTAAATTTGAAGAAACACGATACTGAGTTTGAATTTTACAATTAGAGAGAAAGAAGATTTAACTCTTAGTATTAAGATGTCTCTGTCATATCACAGTCCAAATTTTCTTAAAAAAATAATTAACCATTATCATAATTCCATCACATTCAAATCAAACATAAACACCATATACAATCTAGAAATTCTATATATAATATATAACAATATATTAAAAATAGAGATTATAAAGTATTTCAAATTTTCAAACGCCATCACATTCAAGTGTCAAATTTCAAATCTAGATTATAAAGTATTTCAAATTTTCAAAAGCCATCACATTCAAGTTTCAAATTTCAAATTCAGATTATAAATTATTTCAAATTTTCAAACGCCATCACACTCAAGTTTCAAATTTTCAAATTTAGATTATAAATATTTCAAATTTTCAAATTTAAAGTTTCAATTTTTCAACCCTCAATCATGAAATTTATCCCCATCCAAACTATCATCTTCTGTACCCCTTTTCCCAATGGCTTCCACTCCTAAAATCCTTTCCCTAATAGCTTCCCCTCCTGTACCCCTTTCCCCGATGGCTTGAATAATCCCAGAACTAATCAGATCTTCCGCATCATTGTTTAGATTCTTTGTGATTATTTTTCTTCCTTTGTTGCATCTCCATGGGATACCACACTAGGATCTGGAGCTACCTTAGTTTTGAATAAAATTTCAAGGTTGAAGCCATTCTCTTTAATTATCTGTTTTAGTGTATTGTTTTGTTTATTAACTAAAACAATATTTTCTTTCAAATTCTTTGTTGCGGATAAATTGTTCTTCATGGTTTCCAAGTGAACTTGGAACACCTTTTCTTGACTCTTCAAATTTTCATATTTCAGCTCCATAAAAAAGTGATCTCAATTAAACATATTACTAAAATAAGAAAATTTCAAATTAACAAAAAATATAATTTCAAAGTGATAATACTTACAATTTGCTCTATCTCTCTCGGCATTTGCAATTGCCACAAGATCCTTGTCTTTTTTTTTATTAAGGGCAAATAGTTTTGAAGGGACTATACCCTGAATACAAAAGGGCTCAAAAGCCAGATAGAAAAGATTAAAGAAGCAGCCCAGAGAAGGGCAGAATAGTCAACCAAGGAAGGCTCAACAGCCAAATATTACAATAAAGGAGAAAACAGGATCTAAACGTACAAAGATCCAGAGAAAAGAAGGCAAGAACAAAAAGGAACCAAAAGAGAAACAGCAAAAGGAGCCCCGCCGCAAAACAGCTCCAGAACCGCCCGAAGACAGCCACATCGCAGCCAAAAAACAGCAACATTACAACCCTTTACTTGATGGCTCTATCAATTTTGGTTTTGATAGCCTGCAGAGACATGAAGAAGGCAATGGCAGTGGCCTGAGAGGGGTCTTGAAGATCAGCTTGGGCAATTGCAATGTCCCTTTTCTCTTTAGGGCCCCATATATCCTCATTGATCCCGCTTAAACTGCAAACACTGTGGACATGTTGCTCAATGAAGTTGTAAATGCTTTTGAGGGCAGACAATATGCAGTCATTTCAGCTTTTAGCATTCCCCAATCTACCATCCAGGGACTGTAGTTTCTTGAAAATCTCACCAATAACCCCCTCATCCTCCTCACTTTGAAGGATCCTTTTACCCTTAGCTCTTTCCATGTTTTTTATAGCTCCTTTGAGCTCTTGAAGCTCCTTTTCTAATCTGTCCACCCTAACCAGCAAATCCTCCTCTTTGGGTTCCTCCACCGGCCTGCTGATATGCAGAAGGCTTTCAGCTAGTTCTAAATCCTTGTGGCTCCTCAGGACACGTTGGGAAGTAGGGATTTTGGCTTTGAGGCTCTTTCTTTTCTTGCTGGAGGTCACATTTTCATTCTTTCTTTTTAGCAGGGGGTAGTGGGAGCAGTGTGGGCAGGAGTAGGTATGGAGGAGGGAGGTGGGATAGGATTCACCAGAGGGCAGTTGGAGAAATGGCGGTGAATCAAAAGGATAAGGCCTTGGTGTAAAGGGACAGCCCTAGAGTGGCTTTGAACTTCTCTTATGGATTTCTCCAAGGAGTTAATCAGATAATGAGGAAAGCTGATAATGTTATTTCTACGAAAATGATTCAGAAAAATCAGATGTTTTTGAGGTATAGTCACATATCTTCCTTCAAGGGTAACATACCTTACCACCATTTTGGCTAGTTCAGCAAACGGTTCAGGGATCGACTCCACCTTGAGGCCAGTAGTCATGAACTCAAGATTCTCTCCCTCTTAGAAATTTCTTAGTTTCAACCTCCTGTCTACCTTTTATTGAAGAATGTTGTGCCTTCCAGTGAGACCCATGATCGAGCTATGAGCTCTTCTGTGATTTCCATTTTCATGTTATTATATTTGACTGTTCTGTTCTTCCAACCCCGGGTGAACTTGATAGAGATGTCCTGGTCAAAGCCTTGGATCCTTTCAATGAAATTAGATAGGCCCCCGATTTGCAGGTATTCCCACAGCTCCGTGTTCTCTTTCCACTCAGGGTTGTGGGTCGGTTCATTTTTGCATGGTGGCCCCCCCATGTTTCCCTGCACCTTTTCCTGTTCTCAACGGTAAAATAGCTATCAATGTGCGGAATAGGCCAAACTTTGAACTTGGAGTTTAAATCATTCCTTCTCATGAAAGCTGGTTTAATTATTATGCTACACTTGTTATTATTACCCCTCGCCTCGGCTTTCCTCCTATACCAAGGAATGATGATAGCCCCGCCCACACAGATCGCAATAATCATCCAAATCTTTTGTGATTTCATCCACATGTACTTGGGGATCCGCACTTTAGCGTCAAAAAAATAGCCGTTAGTTATGATTTTCACAGCCATGAAGATCAATGATTATGGCTTTATTGACATGAGTGGGCAAAACGTCCCCGCCAATCCAAGTTTGAAAGGGATTATTAACACCGAAGTTAGCCAAGCTGTCAAGAACCCTATTTCCTTCCGGTATGTGTGGGTGATTTTGACATTTACAAAGCTTTTACATATATCAATAGCTTCTTCTATAAAATCCCTAATAGACCATCTGGGGTGTTGCTTTTTATTTAGAAGATTGATAATATTAAGTGAATCACCTTCAATTATGATATTTGGAATGTTACAATCTGGCAAGTCTAATACCCCAAAGAGCCGCCATGGCTTCAGAGTAATGATTAGTCTATCTGCCCATTCTCCTAGAAAAAGCAGCAACATAAAGCAGCCTCTTTAATCCCTGATGATTCCCCCTCCTCCAGAGTCACCCGGATTGCCCTTAGAGGCCCCATCAAAATTTAACTTGTGCTAATCAGTGGGGGGTTTAATCCATCTGATTTGTGTTCTGTCAGTACCATTGTTATTTCTATTGACGGTGGCAATATTCCATTCAGTCAGGATGCATTCTTCATTCTCCGGGTAGAGTCTATTTTTAGGGGGTTTAAATCTAGCAATATTATCTTGCACAGCAATGATAATTTCCTTATATATTTTGTTACAAGCCTGTCTATTGTTTCTAAAAATATTATCATTACGAGCCTTCCAGATTCTCCACATAGTGTGGGGAAAAACAAGTTGTCATAGCCTTTTTACCATGCAATGTTTGAACGGAGAGTTCCATTGCTCCCAAGCCTGAGGGCATGTAAGGGGGAAAATCCATCTCAGATTGAATTTTGTAATAACAAGCTGCCAAATTTTGGAAGCAATCTCACAATGGAGGAATAAATGCTTTATATCTTCACCTCATTTACGCCGACACATGCAACATCTATTGACGCATGATGAATCCCTTCTTGATGAGGTTGTCATTAGTTAGGATCTTGCCATTAATAATTAGCCACCAAAAGAAGTTCACTCTAGGAGTTAGCTCTGGCATCCACAATTTGTGCCACTTAATTTCGTTTGCCATGGATGCAAAGAAAGAATTATATCTGCTTTAACAGCAGTGTAATCTCCATCAAAAGAATCTTTCCAAATGAGCTCATCCTTAAGATTTTGATTACTTATATGGATTAGGAAAGTTGATTCTGAAGAAATGTAATATCAGCCTGAATATTAATATGCTCCACTTTTAGTTGCTTCCATTTTCTTTTGTTTCCATTCCTCTCAATGTATCCCTAGATTTTGTGTCCATACTTTGCAATCAAGTTGTCTTTAATATGATCGTAATCAAAATCTAGTTAGAATCGTCCACTTATCAGTCCGAAGTTTATGTTTTGCCCATCTCCAAGCTTCCAGCTGCACCCCTGAGAGAGAATGTGTCCTGCTGCGAAGAAGGTTGTTCCAGAAAATAGAGCCACTCGGAAGGGACTGATCATAAATGAAGGAAATCTTGCTTTGATTTGAAAGATATTTGGTCTTAATCAGCTCTGGCCCAAGTCCGTGCTCTTTTAAAAGCCTCCATCCTTGTCCTTAGACCATTTGTTAAAATATTCCGGGCTTCAACACTAATATTTTCTAATTTTTTTATGCTTTATCTAAAATATCATCTTTATAATTGTTGTTATATGTGATGGTCCCACTTCTTACTTGGGTAAGTAAGGAATCAATCTTCGCAGTTGATTCTAGATCGCACGTATAAATCGTCCCTTTGCTAATAATTTTTAAAATGACTTATTATCTCATTGATTAGTATTTTTTTCCTTCTCTTGATATATGAAATTTGTTGATATGAGCTAAATAAACTCTTGGATATGGGATTGACAATCATAACCAATCATGTTCTCGAAAAGAAATGGTAGTAACTATTCACCATCCGTATCTAACGAAGATGATGTCGCTGGAGAACTATGGGGGCTTTCGGTGGATCATCAACTACTACCTCTTTTTGCCTTTAGGTGGCCTGATCCTATTTGCAATAAAATAAACCAATATTCAAATATTGAAATGTAAAGAAAGTTGAATAAATTATGTTGAAATAGAAGTATATTTGCTAGCCTTGAATCATCTCATGTGTATTGAAAAATCATGTTGGGTCATTGCTATCAATGCCCAAGTAATATTCATCTAAATTTATATTATGTAAAATAGATACACCCATTGTGCTAGGCAAGCCATTGAGAGAGAGGGTTGGAATTTGAAACGAGGAGGCAATGTTTAGTGTCCCACTAGGGAGTCGGATGAATTGGCATGCATTTACCAATATTATTTTTTTCCTAAACCTCGGTTGGAATTTTAAATCGTAATGGCGAGAGGAGATGGCGGTGTTGTTGTTTTTACGGAAGGTGAAGGACTCGTAATGTCTGAAACGTGCAACAAAAATCATATGAAATTTTTTTAAACAATGCAAAAACTACAAAATTATATGAAAAACTATTCAAAACTTGTACTAAAGTAATAAAATCATACCTTTTTGTTGAGGGGTAACCTTTTGTGGTACTTAAGGTGGTTGTATTGGAGTAGTAATTGGATGTGTTTGAGTTATTTGTGGTTAAGATTACTGAGCAGGGTGTTGAGAAGAGACAATTACATGTGACTGAATTGAGTGAGTTGGCAAAGATGGTTGACTTTGAGAAGCACGTGTATTGTCCAAAGTCCCTGCAATGTCGAAACAATCAATTGTATGTCAATTCAATATGGTAAATGGTAAATTGAAAATAGAAAATGGGAATTTGTAAATAGTAAATGTTAGGGTATTACGTCTCTGGCATTTAACTAATGAAAATGCTTGGTGGTTTGAAGATGAGTGAACTTCCATTTCAGATTGCGAATCTACCAACGCCTCAACATGTTGTTGGCCTCTTCCTCTTGATTCCACTTTTTTTCACAAAAGGGCCTCCAAAAATCTTATTTGTAAACAGTCAATATTTAATCAAATTATAGAAGAACATAATGTTAGTACTACATAAATATTCAATTAGAAGTACATAATCAAGACATAAACCATATTAAAGTCTAATGTCAAAATATAAACTTTATACCTATTTTTCTTAAAATGGAATTGAAAAATTATTCATTATCTCATCCGTGCAAGTAGGAATTGGTTTGTCTTTCAAATTAAAAAGAGCCTCATAATAAAGGCCAAGGAGATAATTTGTGGAGTGAATGACTAGTTTTTTAGAAAGTGATACCTTTGTAATGTTAGTTTTGATTTTATTAGATAAAAATGTGCACCAATCAAATTTTAGATTTCCGATAGTAACAAGAATGTATGTAATAGCCCAGTTTGGTATATCCATTTTTCAACCTTGCAAAATAATTTTGGCTTAAAAGAAAGAAATCATGACAACAAGAAAGTGGCGTGCAATTCCTTATGTATCCACACCTCGTCTTGATTTATTGACGTGAGATGAAAAAATCATTGGAATTAATATGAATTTGAATTGTATCAAAATAAAAAACTGAAAATATCAAATGAAAATTGAAAACAGATTACATGTACAATCAACATGGAAACCGAAAGTAGATTCAAGGTACTTCTTATCATTTTTGACGAGGGTTGCTTTCATTGTTACTATGGGGGAATTTTTATATGGAAGGCATGTCAACCAATGGATATCAGCTGGATCAACACTAAATTGAAACATACGATCGTTATCCACAATAATAGTAAATGACTATCATGTGTATTGTACGAGGAGAGAAGGTAATTCATAATGTCATGATCAATTTTGAATTGGGGCATCTTAACAAGCCCATAAAAATCACATGCATCCAAAAATCCTTGTATTATGTATTCATTTGCAAAATTGTATGAATGTGGGGGCACAACAAGTTCCTATAGAGTATCTTTCCCTTAGATAGGGCTTGTGGGTTGACTAGATTTTCTTATTGATCTTGGTCTTGAGCTTGGGCTGCACTTGTAGTTTCCATTGTACTTGAGCTTGATTTTACCTGAGCTTGATTCCTGTAAATGTGAAAATTTGTTAGCAGAAGTGTAAACATGAAAATGAGTGGTGGGAGGGTATTTATAGGAAAAAATATGGGTTCCCAAGCCTTGGGCGTGCGACAAAGTAAGGCTTTCTATCATGTGTCAACAAGATTTGCTGACGTGTGACGACAAGACTTGTTTTCGTCAATTAAAAAATATTTTTGACGTGTGTCAGCAAGATTTGATGTCGTGCATCAGCAAATCTTGTTGTCGTGTGTCAACAAGATTTGTTGACATGTGACAACAATCTTTCTTGTCACGTGTCAACAAGCTTTGCTGATGTGTGAAAGTGAATCTTGCTATCGCATGACAACTATGTGTCAACAATGTCATATATCAATTTTTCCTACGTCTATAAACTTTTTTCCCCTCGGTATGGTCACTCTCGCTCAAATAATAGCAGGTGAAAATTCAGTTCTCAAAAATTAAAAAAATTGCCTTTACGCAAAATTGGTTCCAGGTATATTCACCGAGGATTTTCCACCTCCATTTTACTAGAGGCTTCTTAAAATGAGCCTTAATCATGTTGTGCTCCTATTCCTTTCTCTCTATAATTATTTGAAGGGATGATAACATGTGTTGCACTTTGAGTGTTCAAAAATGAGTTGGAAGTGCATCAAGCTAACACATGAGATTATATTGTCATCTATCTTGCTCGAGGGATTTTTTTAAAGTGTTAGGATAAAATTACCTTAATTTTTATTTGATATTGGGTGTAAGGTCCTTAAGTAATATATGACATAGGGTTTGGTTCTCAAGATTGTGGTTATCTTGAATGGAGAGAATATTCCATTTCTTAATAAAGCCTCAGTGATTCGTGAGCCCCTTGCTTAAGATTTATTTAGTTTTGTAAGGTGTTTTCAGGAAGGTCTTATTATTGAAACTCAAAAATGAGATCCTTCACTTAGACTTCTAGGTTAGCTATCGATTTGGGGGAAGTTGGTTATAAAATTCTAATGCCTCTCCTACGAAATTATTTTCTATAGGCTTAGCGATTTGCATAGGCATTCATTTGAATCCATTATTTGTAAATATTACTAAAGGTATTAAGATAGAGGGTTGGATCCATAGAAACATCATAGGAGATGGTAGGGACAGTCTCTCCTAAGTCCATGACAACAATGTAAGGAGATAAGGGTTCATTTGGGACAGCTTTTAGAATCTTTCTCTAAATTGGTAGAGGAGGAATAGGGTCCCCATGTGCATCCATAAAAGGAGGGGGTACAAGAAGGAAAGTTAGGTGAAAAATTTTGAGATGCTAACTGTAACATCTGATTTTGTATTGAAAGCATGCTAGTAATGGGGGTAGATTGGGATAAAACCATTTGATCTATGAGCTTAACTATTGCTATGTTAGGATCCATAGAGGAAGAGTGGGATTTAGAGGTGGGTACTTGCTCATGATTTTCATGTTCATTAGTGGGGGTTTTGGGAGATTAATTTAGATCAATCCTATAGGGAAGAGTTTTATCATGATATGGAAATCCCTGGTTAAGACGGGCATAATAATTTACATGGACTCGGTGGACAACTTTCAAAAACCCCCATCTTTGTCGGGGTAAAGTACTCATTGTTAAGATTTTTAATGATGGATATGGGATCTATATTTTCAACTTCAACCACATTACATTCTACTACATGACCCTACTCTGAGAGATCAAAGGGGTAGGGTTGGGAAAATAGAGTTTCATTGGTGAGATTAGGGTCACTAAGAAGGGTAGTGCTTTTAGGATGAGATCTTGAACACTTAAGAGCATGGAGAGGAGATGTATGCACAAAGTTATAGCCCATGGAGAAGTTTAGGGGGTTCAGTTGTGCCAGAAATATCCTTATAGGTGACATCTTTATGGCTTGGAAGCTAAAAATAAGGCTATGGAAATCTACACTATAGAAATAATCAACCTTGTATAAGGTTTACGAGAAGATGATGGTGTAAGGAGGTAGATTTAGATGGAAAAACATGATCTTCATTTCCGGAGAGCTTGCACAAGGACCGATGGTGTCTAGGAAGTGAGAGGACAACAACAAACAAAATTAGCCTTGTAGAAATTCACACACGGGGGCGAAGGCATCTAAGATAAAATCTAGTTGAAAAGAAAGGATCCACCATGTAACAGGTCTGCATAGTGGCTGGAGACGTGTAGAAAAAAATGAGACAAGAACAAACATGCTCTCCCATGGTCGATAATGTCTTTGTAGGTAGGTTTTTAGGGTTTTTTAGGATTTTTAGATGCTTAGATTAAGTCAAAATAAAATATGGTTACTTTTAACGAGATGTGCTCAATCATAAGGTTGGTAGGATTCACTTCAGGTTTACCAGAGAATGTATGTAAGCCAAAATGTGTCCCAAAAACATGCACTCTTACTCAACCGTTCAATTAGGGTATTCAAGGTAACAAGCAAGAGACATGCAAGTCGAAATACAAGGGGATAGTCTTAAAGGGGGCTACAATGAGTGCTAGGGTTGCATATCTAGCGGGAATTTACCCTTACACTAGGTCAACCCTAGGGTTTCCAAGGCCTTCGATTAAGATAGAGGAAGGAACCCTACTAAGATATTAGTGGTTGGGTATGGAGAGGTATGGATCAACAAGTAAAAGAAAAAATCATGTAATAACTAAAATGAAAGTGAATAAAGAGATGATATTTGACAAGAGTAGTAAGATAACTAACATCAATCATGCATAACACTAAGCTAACATAACACAATGAAGAGGAGCTAAACTAATCTATGCAAAGTGACAAAGAAGGGTCGAACACTTACCTTATACCTATAGGGTGGTTGCTAATGTGTCTATATCCACGAGAAATGACACAGAGAGTCGTTATTAGGTGGATTAGGGAAGACCATTCTTGTCTTAGACTCACTATATGTTGACCCAATAGTGCAAGCAATCATCCAAAAAGAGGGGTGTCCAATCCAATCCAAGAAAAATGTAAGATGAACTAAAATTAGGTGAGAAGATGCCAAGATGGTGAAAATGAGCAGAGAAAATGATAGTTTGGGTATCTTATCTTCCTTTTTTCTTATGAGTGTCAAGTGAAGTGGAGGTATATGATAAGGCTAGAATATGTCTCAATAATTTACAATAAATGATCTTATTTGACTCTCCTTTTTATCAAGTTTGATTACATTTTACGACTTTTGTTTGATCTAATATAATTTAGGATGTAATAGTCCATCTTTTGTTGATTGTAGTTCTAACGTTTAAAAACTCGAAATTTCTAACTAAGTGCTTTGGAAACTCAGTTTTGTAATAAAACAGGTCATAATCAGGCGGAAGAACAAATATGAAGTGGATTGCATGTTTTTGGAAGCATTGGAATCAATATGGTTTAGTTCTAGAACTGCCAGACTTAGTTCTGAAACTCCACCACATAGTTACGAGTTCTGTCACTTAGTTCAGAACTTTCAAACTTAGTTCGAACTCTAGTACTTAGTTCAGAATTATCAGAATTAGTTCTAGAACTCCTGTAGATAGCTCGGAACTCTCTCGGTTAGACCTAGAATGATTTCCTTTAGTTCCGGAACTCTTCTAAAGTTTTAGAACTAATAAGAATCTATTCCAAATGGCTGGTGATTTTTCAAATCAATGATCCTATCAATCGAGAATCAGATTAGAAGACTTCTGACTCTCCATACTCACAGATCCATGATAATTATCACATAATTGTACATCCAGCCATGTTCCAATTCAGCATCTATTATGGGCACAATTTAGTTCCATCGTATCAGTGGAATAGTTACGGCCATAAATGCACCCCTGGAAGAAGTATATACATACAGACCTGTAGATAGATTAGATATAGGAAAAATAGATATAGATCAATACACAGAGGATTAGACAGAGGGATAGAAAGAACTAGTACATCTTTTGTATGCAGAACATTTTATCAATAAAATATCCATTTCTGTTTTGAGAGAAAATTAAGTTATCCAATCATGTTTTGAGGAAGAGCAAGGGCCCACTCCTCCAAGAACCAGGATCCTTGTTTTTGTTGGTATTTATATTTTTTACAGAAAATAGTGTAGATTTGTTAAATTTGTAAACGCTTTCAATTCCTTAAGTTAAAATTTGTTGTAGACTTGTCCCTACAGGTGTTCTAGATTCAATTCTTGTTCTTTTGCAATCATTTTCCAAGTATTCTCAATTGTGTTTATTTACGTAATGTGTGTTTATTTCCAGCAATTCCTTTTTGTAAAATGTGTTTACTTCCAATGCAAAGTGTGTTTATTTCCAGCAATTCCTTTCTACAAAGTGTGTTTACTTCCAAGGCAAAGTGTGTTTATTTCTAGCAATTCATTTTTGTAAAGTGTGTTTACTTCCAACAGGTTTTCATAGTTTGATTCCAATAAGGTTTTTAACCAAGAAGTCCTTAAGACATTGAAAATATCCCCCAGAAAATACAAAATACCTACAATCAATTACTAGATCGCTAAGATTCTTCTTGTTGCATATAGCTTTAGACACACCCCTAGTTTGAATATGACATCAACAGAGAGTTGATTAAATGAAGGGAATAATGACACCCATCATTTTTGGTGTCATTTTTGGGGACCCACTAGTTAGAATTTTCTAATTAGGTGTCAACAAGAGCAACAATCATACATTTAGTAATTGAAGAAATCTTCCCTAAGCTATCACAAAATTTATGAGTAGACCAAGAGACTCCAAGGGTAGATTTCTCCCAAAAATATCTAAACAAGAATTACCATCATCCTCTAGTTTAAATAAGGAAGTTGACCAAGAATTAGAGGCACCATTATCCCCTATAAGACAAGAAGCAAAATTACCACCTTTGGAATTCTTGGATCAGTCACCAGAAGGAAGTAGAACTTTTAGGAGAAGGATTATTTCTCAAGATCCATTTAGGGTAAGTTTTGATTCTCAATTGAGTAGTCAACCTCCTACTCCTGATTTTTCACCTTCCCCAAGGCATACCACATACCACATTGATTGGGAAAGAAGTTTAGAAAATACTTCAGAAATGGCACGAGAAGCTGAAAGGGAACCTGATAGGACCTTTACTTATCCAATTCAATTGGATGATGATGATACACCAATGAAAAATATTTCACCTGCACATTTACCCACATTTAGAGGGATGTCATCTGAAGACCCTGACCAATTTCTATTTGAGTTTAAGGTACTATGTCAGACCTATGACTACAAAACGAATAATCAGAAACTCAAGTTGTTTCCACCCACTCTGAAGGATGTAGCAATGAGGTGGTTCATGGGATTAACATCCAACTCTATTACCACTTGGGCACAAATGGAAACTTCCTTCCTAGAAAAATATCAATATTACTATAGAGGGAGAAATAGGAAGGAAGATTTTTTCAAAATCAAGCAGGAGGATGAGAATATAGAAGATTATTTGGATAGATTCCTCTTTATAAGTAAAAGGTGTGGATTTGTACTTCAAGAAGAGTTAAGTAAAACCATTTTTATTAAAGGTTTGGAAGATGAATCTAGGGAAGATCTTAACTTGATATGAGGTGGAAACATTGATCAATTAAGGATGAATGAAATTAAAGACATTTATAGAAGTTATTCTAGAACAAGGGGTGGACCTAGGAAGGGAAAATCAATGAAAAGTTTGAATCTAGATATGAACAAACTAATGGATGAATTAGCAAACTTTAAAACAAACATTTTAGTTCAATTAACCTCTACTATGGATGGATTACAAGCTAAAGCAAATCCTAAGACTGAACCATTAGCCATATATTGTCCTAAATGTAGGAAAAATCATGCATTAAGAGATTGTCCTCGGGATAAAATAAAAAGGTGCCTTATCTATGAATCTAGGGACCATGAGAATAATGTATGTTCTCTTCTTCCATTTATAAGAAACTAGCTCAAACAAACTAGCACATCAGAAGAAGTAATTTTGTCTAGAGACAACCTATCCAAGGACAGTTCATGCCAAGGTCATCTCCTAATCCTTGGATGATGCCATGGGCTGCTCAAACAGTACCACAAAGTTGGGGACAACCACCTTGGGCCCCTCAACCAACTTGGAATCCCCAAGATTGGGCAGGTCAATCTTGGTATGCTCAAGGACACCAACAACCATGGACTAGTCAAAATAATCAGTATGCTTGGTCACAACCTAGATGGAGCCCTAATAACTATGCTCAAGGGAAAACATATCCTAATCAAAATCAACAAGCCATAATGGGTGCCCCAGCACAAAATTCACAAACTAAAAATGTGGTTCAAACGTAAATACTAGCACAACCAGTTGTTAATCCTAGAAACAAACAAACAACCCCTATCTATGGAATAGAACAAGAGAAGCCAATTGATCTTAATGCCATAGATTATAAGGATATTCACACTAGATCTGGAAAAATAGTTAGTAATCCACCTGTTATCATCACTAAAATGACAGAAGAAACTAAAACCCCTAGTCTGGTTGCCCCTAAGAAATATGAAAAAGAAAGAGATAAGGAACCATAAAGAAACTCAATTGAGACTCCATTTCTAGAAAGATTTAAAGAAGTTATAGAAACTAAGGAATCTGAATTGGTGTAGGAATTGAGATAATTAAATATTGAAATACCATTGTTGCAAGCAATCAAGGATATTCTGGAGTTGAACAAGTTAATCAAAATGTTATGTTTAAAAGGACTGAAAGAAAGAATTACCCCGTAACTATCAAGGTAGATGGGAAAATTGTTGATTTATTAGTAGGAAAGATCCTACTTCCCAAATATGGAGATCTGGAAGTCTGTTATTTTTATCTCTATAGGGAATAAAGATATACATAACATTTTGGTAGATCTCGAAGTGGCTATAAATTTAATGAAAATGGACACTCGAAAACATTACCATTAACAGTGTATACAACCTACTAACACCATATTGCAGATGGCGAGACCAATCTGTAGAAAAACTAGGAGTTATTGAAGATGTGGCGGTTATGGTGGAGTCATGGGAATATCCAGTTGACTTCCTTATATCGCAGACCAAAAGGTAAAACACTTGGTTATCCCATTATTTTAGGCGAGACCATGGTTAGCTATAGTTGTTGCCTTAATTTATTGTAGGTCGTGATATGACTATTTCAAATGGTAATAATTCCAAGTTAATTTCCTTATATCCTTCATCGCACGACCTTTTATTGATAATCAAGAACAATTTTTGGTTAATTCTGCTAATAATAATAAGTAAAATTTGTCTTCATTAGCCATGATCACATTGCAAGATCACGTACAAGAAGTAGAAGATATGATTAATCAACCATTGAATGGGCACTAGTTATCCTTGAGGCAATCGAAATAGTTCAAACCAAGTAAAATTAGTTCGGAACCTACTGGACTTGGTTCAGAATCAACACATTTAGTTCGGAATCACCAAATTTATTTCTGGAATCATAGCAATAACAAGTCCTTGCAGATGAAGATAATTTCACTCTGGAGGAATGATATTTCTCTTGGGGAGAGGAAGAATCTATAGCTTCAGCTTCACATATATCAGGAGATGATGAAGAATTTTTGGAAAACAATAGTGATGAGGAGTTCGACCTACAACAAGATAAGTATCATAGCTCTTCTTTTTTCCTTTTTCTAGTATTCTATCTCAAGGAACTTTTGGAGATGTTGCTACATATCATATGTTGTTGCCACATGCATGTCCACTAAATAATTTAATGGAACCCTTTCAAAAAATCATTTCATCATACACTGGAACCAAACATGTTGAGATTCAACTGGGTAAAATTTTGAATATTAATAGCTTGTTGAAGAATGATGAAGAAGCTAAATTGTTTGATGTTCTGAAAGATCATACTAAATCATTTTCTTGGGACTATAAAGGCATGGAAGGAATTCATCCAAGTATCTGCACCCATCACATCTATACTGAAAACATTAAACCAGTTAGGCAACCTCAAAGAAGGATTAATCCAACCTTAAGGGATATAGTCAAATAAGAAATTAAAAAGCTATTACAAGTAGGTTTTATCTACCCTATCTTAGATAGCCAGTGGGTGTCTCCTCTTATAACTGTCCCTAAAAAGAAAGGAAAATGGAGAATTTGTGTTGACTATAGGGAACTAAACAAAGCCATGCTTTGAGAGATTATTTTCCCTTACCATTCATAGATCAAACCTTAAACAACCTTTCGGGTAAATAGTATTTTTCCTTCTTATATGGCTTTAGTGGATGAAATCAAATCAGATTTTTCTGTGAGGGTCGGAATCTACAGGTAACTCTTCCACGTACCCGACCTCCCGAGGTCGTGCCGAGATAGCCGGTGGGGATGGAATATGCGTGGGATGCAAATGAACTAGTTAGGTAATCTAATGTCTTCGACACACACTAATGGAATTTGTGAATCTAAGGCAAAGAAGGCCCTTCTAACTTGGACTGGTGTGATAGATCGATCGGCAAGGATGACTGCTCGAAGGCTCCAATCAATATCGAGTTCTAGCGTGATTCGATCTATGGGTTGTGGAATACGTGGAAAATGACCTGGGATAGTTTCGTGTATATCTCCAGATAAGGTCATATGGTGGGTAATGAATACAATCGACTCTACGGATGATTCTCTGGCCTAGTCCAGAATTCTCTAGCTTTGTTAGCCACTATATCTAGTAAGGATAGTTGTTCGATGATGATGGGTGGAAGTGGAGTGGATCTGGAATACTAACGTGCGTAGGCCAGTGTCTATATCCGATTGACTTATGGATTCGTTAGGTTACGGGATTTGTGGATCACAACCATAGACTCTTGGTTGTTGCGGTCCTGCTATGGTCATGTACGAAATCAAGTCCTAATCCCTAGTATCCAGTAATCATACGCTTTCTCAGCTTCTATGTTTAGACTTAATAACTGTGTGATTTTCTATAATCACCTCATGTGCATTCGTGCAACCTCGGATTCTTAAACTAGTATCTATGTCTGTGAGAGTGTCTCCTGCATCTGGCTGTGGGACCAAAGGATCACAACCAAAGATTTGTTCTCTTTCGAACCCTTCTACAGTCATGTGAATGTTTGCCTAGGGTAATCTGTAGTTCGGTTGATTTGACCAAAATGTGTGTGCTTGGTCGTCTTCTATATTTAATCCTCTCAACTGAGAGCTGATCAGTTGTAAATCTGTTGTTGTTTGGAAGACTTGTATTCTAAGGTTCTGGTCTATGTCAACTATTGTTGTGACGAGGTTGGGTTGAGGCACGATTGGCTCAAATACGTATTCCCTGGGCTCCCTAGGTCCCGTGATTGTCATACAAAACAAAATGTAAATCTAACTGTAACAAAGTAAATTTAAACTACGTGGAATAAATCTAAAACATATATAACTTCTATTTTTCTGAGAAACTTTTTAAGAATTTAAGAAAAGTAGCTATTTAAACGTATCTAGAAATAACAACTAAATAACAATTTAAAACAAACAAAATAACCGAGTGTAGTTATTTGCCTGTGCAATTTGTAGATTTATTCTAAACAAATAAAATAGCTCATCTAATCTATCTGCAAGATTCTCGATCCTACCTCAGAAGTGAGGAGTGAATCATAGTTTCTCAGAAACTATCAATCCTCACAGCTTCCCTGGCAATATCGAGAATAGAATTTACTGAAATGAAGTAATTATCTACTCTATTTGATATGATTCTAACTAGAACTTTGAAAGCTAGAACCTGGATTCCGCAGAACAGTGGCGAATCCGATGGTGTGTGTGATCTTGTCCCCTCAGTGTGATCTCCTCATTCTTTCGTATTCACGTGAATCCAGAAAAGCGTGTAATGCTAGCATCAACAGAAGTAGATATTGGGACAAAGGCAGCTCAGAATGCAGACTGAATATAATGCGAGTAGGAGAGGGATAGCGCAAGAGTACAGAGCTTGGCTTATGCAATTCCTAGTGGGATTTACTGTGAGTCATGCAACATAAAGCGTCCAGAACCTGAAACTATCTTGTTTGAAGAGCAAAACCTGCAACTTTAATGGCTTCCTAAGCTATTCTACTCCAATGGATTGGGTGAAATAACAGTACTACCTGCACAAGATGGGTATGTGGCTTACCAACAGCTGAACAATGCTAACTAAGCATGCAAGGAATTAAAACTATGGCTTCTAAACAGAATAAAAGACTGAACTATGAAAATCAGAGCATGAAAGTGAATGAGGGGCAGACCATTTGCTTGTGCACAAACCATTTATTTATAGCTTTTCATTCACCCAAAGATCAAAACCAAACTGAACTCTAAAACAATAAACAATGGCCAAACACTATTCCAGGGGACCAAAAACATAAATGCAAGCCTAAGTCGGCAAGGAAAGCTGGTGAAACATTGATTTTTACGTGAGTCACGTTAAAACGCTTTCTGGAAAATGCGTAAAGGACCGCCCGCTCTCCGAGGTGGCGGCGGTTACAGACCGCCGCCCGATCGGGCGGCGGTCACGAGACCGCCGCCACGCAGGCGGTGGTTTCACATCAAGAGCAAAAGGCCAAGAAAAGAGAGGAAAAAGGAAAACAAAGGACGGGGGCTAAGCGGGGCATGCGGGATGTTAACGCACACTCGGAGAGCTTTTTCGGATCCCGAACACCATGAGGAGACTTGTATCATCATTGGGGCACTTGTTACACTGTTCCGGCAGTACAGTACCTTACAATTTTGGGTACGTACATATTGCCCCCTCAGAGAAGTGTTTTAGCCATGAAGAGGCGTAAAACGGTGGGTCCGAGTATGGCAGTCCCGAAATGGGAAGTTAGAAGTTATACCTGACACGTCCGTGTGTTGAAATGACGCCATCCAATATTCCCGCTACCTGCAAAATGAAAAGAGAACTCAAGTGTAGATAGACACAATAGTTCGAAAAATAAACACTAAGAATAACAGGGAATGAGAACGTACCATTTGTGCAGGGGATAGGAACTTACCTCCATCAGCGCTCCAAACCTGTGAAAAAGTCATTTTTAAAATGAAACAAAGTGCTATATATATGAAAGTGGGCCCATTTTCCTATTCATTTGCGCGAGTCGATTTGATTGATTTTGAGCTCTGGGACCCACGGTGATGGTTTCTTGCGTGAGTAGAGTCGAAACGTCGCAGCGAGATCGTGATCATGCCTCCACGTGCGGAACATCGACCTCAGCGATCACAGGTTAGTTTTCTTCAGTTTATTGTCTTTACCCCCTTAAATTTGAAATGCTAAATTCTTTGCAATGGGGGTATTTTTGAAAATGCTAGTGTTAACAGGTCCACCTAGGGGGGGCGCCTACTGGGTAGGTTCTATTTTTAAGTTAAATGGTCGTTTTTGCACTTTTTAGGCCTTTTTAGGTTAAAAACCCGCGTGGGTTTTCGGACCACGACCGCCGCCCTGGCCAGGGTGGTGGTTACATGACCGCCGCCCTGTTCAGGGTGGTGGTTACACGACCGCCACCTTTAAGGCGGTGGTTACAAAACCGCCTCCCTGCTCAGGGCGGCGGTTTTGCACAGAATGCAAAAAGAACTTGTTTTTGAGATTGTGTTTGTATTTTTAGCATTTCTACGTGTTTTTATGACTTTCTCAGCATTTCCTGGATGCTAACTTACTTTGTTTTGTGTGTTTTTGGGTGTATGTAGGCGAGAGAGGAGTACATCCGATGGGAGAGAGAGAGAGTGTGATTGGCTCTCAGGGGTACTAGATGCCCTCTCACAGGATGAGGAGGACACACTTCAGAGGGCTGGTATACTGCGCATATCGCGCGTGCCCCATGTTGCACCATCTAGTCACATCCTTTGTGACTTATTTTCTTACTGGGATGTAGATCGGAACACCTTCCGATTGCCAGGGGTCCGTGGCGAGTGGACCATTACATTGGAGGATGTCTACCGCATTCTGGGGGTCCCGATCATCGGGAGGTGACTCACTTTGGAGACAGCAGGCTCACGGGCACAGATTACACAGTGGGTGACTTATATGGGAGATGCAGCCATCTCCACGGGGTCGAAGAAGGGGGTGAGAGTTCGATCCATTCCTTCTTTGCCCATCCCCGTATTTCGACAGGCCATCATGGGGATCCTTGCCTCGAGATTGATCGGGGACAAGGGAGGGGACACATTGTTATACTGCTGGGCCCCCATTATTACACAGATAGAGGGGCATGGCCGGATATACGCTTGGGGAGCAGACATTCTTGGGACCACCTACCATGATCTATACAGGTGGTCCATTTTTACAGTCATTGAGCCACCCGACTCTAGTCATGAGTTGGGTTTATGAGCATTTCATCCCTTATGGCAGGGGTGTGGAGGTGGCAGATCCTGGAGCTGTTAGGGCAGCCAGATGGACAGACATGTCAGTGCTTAGAGCACCTCATCAGCCAGTTGCCTCCCTGACTACTGCCGACATGGAGGTGACACCGTATCAGACCATGGCGGGCATATGGGGCGAGGAGACTCTTACTTTGATCTCCTGCTCCACCACAGGGCAGCTTATTGATAGAGTGGGATGAGTGGAGGTGCACCCCTTTGGCCGAGTTCCTCAGCAGTTTGGCCTACCATATACGGGTATGCTTCCCCAGTGGCGCCAGTTTACAGATCAGTTCGCGAGGCCAGAGGGGGGCCTAGAGGCCGAGGTTGGACAGTGATTACTCCTGGCATTCCTATTGCAGCCAGGAGGATAGTTCGTGCTAGAGGGAGAGCCGGTGCGCCTCAGGCACCTTTGCTTCAGATTGCTGCATGGGTCCTGCTCATAGCAGTGATGACCCTATTGATATTGACTCGAGTCTGAGGAGTTCACAGAGGGAGGAACAGAGGAGGAGACCGATGACAGCGATCCTGAGTGGCATGACACTCAGGATATCATGCAGGCAGAGAGGGCTGAGCAGAGCGCAGAGAGGGATACTCTAGTTTCAGAGGAGCCCTCTCCTAGGGCCATGGTGGAGAGGATGAGTCCGTTGGGGTGACATGTTGCTCCTGCCACAGGAGCAGCCCCTCAGTCAGCAGCGGCATCCGCGGCAGGTGCCGGCCCCAGTGACCCATCCTGGAGGCCTGGTGATCCGAGTAAGTTACCCTTTCTTCCCTTTAATGTTTGCTTGTAGGCTCTCCTTAGTTGCAATCTTGTATTCCTAATTTCGTGCTTGGTTTCTAACTTGTTTTCTCCTTTGTTTGCAGAGACTGTTGATGAGTGGCGGGATTTGATCCGCAGGGTATGTACCGATTCCCTGATGATCCCCATGGATAGGACGCGTGCAGAGCTGTCCGTAGATGTTGGGAGCCTTCAGCAGCCGGTAGGCATACCGACGTTTTTGCTCTAGTCTGGCATGTGGCCAGGATGGTATCGACCCTTCGCACCGAGCTAGCGGGCTATAGGATGGCTGAGCATCTTATGAGGAGCCGTTCTCGTGGTGAGACCGCGGCTGCTCCTCGGGATCCTGAGCCCTCCGTACATTCAGAGCGCCGGCGTAGCCGGAGTCCTAGGCATGGGCGTGCACCTTCGGAGGGGTCGCGTAGGGATTGAGAGGCCACTTGGCTCTCGTGTATTTTGTATTATATATTCTTTGTATATCATGGGCTCTTTGAGCATTTTGACCATGCTTAGTGCATGATGGCATTGTATATAAACGTTGATCATTTATATATATGCATTCATTTTGGATCAAAATCTTGGCACTCATGGTTTCCTTTCTATTTCCAGTTTCTCTGTGTATACTACGATGTATGTTTATATGCTTTTTAGAATGTATGCAATGGAGAACAAATGATGCAAATGTTTGTTTCCTTTTGTGTATTTCATGATGCTGATATATGTAGATATAATGTGATTTTGAATCTTAGCTTCCGTAAGCAATTTTTGATATCTCATGTTTGTTTTGCAAAGTGATGAATATAACTAGTATGATGAACAGATTAACTTGCCCCTCTCCTAACTCCACGCAACTAGTAAGATGCGAGGGCTCATCACCGAGAGCTAGAAAGGGCACAAGTTATGAGGTGTAGCTGAAATGATAGTGATGAAAGACAGACAAAGCTTTAGTGGAACCAAATTGGAAGCTACAAGCTTACTCTACCCGAGTGACTTCATAGTTTAGAATGCAACTTACTTTGCGGTTTATCTAGACTTAGATCCGTAGATGGCCACATAGTAGACAAAATCTGGTTTTTTAGGATTTTAACTCTCTTGGAATTTTGAACATCTGATTCATTTGTTTTTGACTCAAAGTTTCAAAGTTTTGAATTGTTTTCATATGATCATTTGCATTTATTTGTCAAGAGGACCCCCTACACTTTGCCCCATGCTACTAGTAAGAAGCGTGGGTTTATCACCGTGGGCAAGGTATAGGTGAGTAAGGGCATTTCCATCCCTTCCCAACCCTACGTCACTAGTAAGAGACGCAAGCTCATCACCGAAGGTTGGTGGGGCAAGGAAATGTGTAAAATTAAAATTTTCTATTTAATCACTTTTTGACTTGTTTATTTGAGTAAAAATGTCAATATGTTTATTTCCAAAGAGATATACATATGGGATAGATGTGACACCATGAAGCTTCTAGAATAGACCATAGGTAAGACACCTGCCCTAAGAAGAAATCAAAGTGAGAATAAACTTGCAGATCTTGGTATGGTTACCGTTAAGACTTTGTCATTTCTGATTTTATTTGATAAAAGATTCTGAGATAATTTGATGATATCATGAAAATGGAGAGGTATGATTAAAGAGTTTATGCCAACAACATCATGAGTTTGCTATGAATTGCTTTGAGAATAGATTCCTTGATCACCATTTATGTAAGAAACAGGTGGACAAAATGATCTTAATCTATATGAAGATGCAATGTAAATATATATAAGTAGTGCTAGCTGCTTATGCGTAGAACCGCTTGAGGTGAAGGGAATTGACTGTTTCGCCAAATTCCTCACCTTCTAGCGTACATAAGAGGTATGCACCATTTCCATAGTCCTTCATGACTCGGTATGGGCCCAACCATTTGGGCCGGAATTTCCTTCCTTCGCCGGTCTTCTTGTCGATCCGGCTGTCTAGTCTTAGAACTAGATCCCCTTCGTATATGTCACATTCATAGACCTTCTTGTTGTACTGCCGGCACATCCGGTCAGCATAGATTCTATGTCACTATTCAGCATCTAACCTAGTTTCATCTAGGCTTTCTAGTTGAGAAAGACGTGCTTCTCTGTAAGCGTCTTCATCCAGAATCCCTTGTAATGAAATGCGGAGACTGGGTATTTCAACCTCGAGTGGGAGAACTGCCTCTGCCCGAACACTAGTGAGAAAGGAGTTGCTCCCGTTGGTGTTTTTATTGAGGTTCGGTGGGCCCACAAGGCCGGATATAACTTCAAATGCCAATCTCGTTTGTTTTCTTTCACAGTTTTAAGAAGAATGGCTTTTGTGTCTTGTTTGTCGCTTCAGCCTGTCCATTGGCTTGAGGGTAATACAAGGAAGCCGTATGATGGCTTATCTTAAATTTGTTGCATAGTTCGCGAACCTCTTCATTCTTAAAAGAAGTTCCATTATCAGAGATAATGATTTGCGGGATACCATATCTGCAAATGATTTGGTTTAAAATGAACTTGGCGATTACAGAACTAGGTACAGTAGTAAGAGGCATAGCCTCTACCCACTTGGTGAAATATTCAGTGGCCGTGATTATAAAATTGTGGCCATCTGTAGACGAGGGAGAGAATTTCCCTATCAAATCCAGGCCCCATGTAGAAAAGGGCCATGGAGTAGCGATTGGTTGCAGAGGTTGTGCCGGCATGTGGATCTCATGGGAGAATTCTTGGCACTTATGACACCTGCATACAAACTCTACTACATCGTGTTCTAGAGTGGGCCAGAAATAGCCCATTCGATGTATTTTTTGAGTGGTGGCATGGCCACCGAAGTGGCCTCCACATATTCCACTATGGGATTCATAGAGAATCTTCTTGGATTCTTCTGTGTCGACACATCTTAGGAGCATTCCATCGAACGCTTTTCGATAGAGCACTTGCTCTATAATGACGTACTTGGCTACGATAATACGTAACCGCCTTCTTTGTTGTGGTGTAGCTCCTTCTGGGTATGTATGGTCCATGATATAATTAATGATATCAGTGTACCAGGGACACTCAGAGATAGAAGGTCGGGTTTTGATGTAGTATACGCACTCATCTGGAAAATCTAAATCTACTAGATCGCCTCCATCTAATGGGTTATCAGCTAACCAATCCGCAATGATTTGTCCCTTAACTGACTTCTGATTTACAAATGTTAATTCGAATTCTCCCATTAAGGTTATAAAATGTCCAGCCTTTTTAGACAATGACCCTTGTGTGAGGAAAGTTCGTAAGTGGTCCGTTTTTACCATGACCTCAAGCTTGATTCAAATCATATAGTGTCTTAAGCATTTAGTAGCAAAGACTATGGCAAGGCATTCTCATTCTGCCTGTGTATAACGTGTTTCATAGTCAAGTAACGTTCGACTAATGAAATAAATCACACGTTCTCTCTTGTCATCGTCCTCTTGGGCCAACATACAAGCTAATGAGACATTGGTAGCTCGTGAATATAGAATTAACGGGTGATCTAGCTTAGGTGGCATTAGCGTAGGTGGTGACAACAGGAAACGCTTAACTGCATCAAAGGCTTCATTGCAGTCTTTGGTCCAATCAATGCTATAGTCTTTCTTGAGTAAATTGTTGATTGGATGAACGGCGAAGCTCAAGTCTGGGATGAATCTTCGTATTGCACCCAGCTTTCCGAGAAATGACCTGATT
Source organism: Taxus wallichiana var. yunnanensis (assembly GCA_018340775.1). Taxonomy (NCBI): domain Eukaryota; kingdom Viridiplantae; phylum Streptophyta; class Pinopsida; order Cupressales; family Taxaceae; genus Taxus; species Taxus wallichiana. The sequence continues at coordinate 851,854,261 of CM031234.1, forward strand.
CCAGATTCATTCGAAGGTGGGACCATTTCGAGGACAGCCTGAATTTTGGTTGGATCAACATCTATCCCTCGTGACGATATGATGTAACCTAGGAGCTTTCCTCCTGTTACGCCAAAGACGCATTTTTCTGGATTTAGTGTGACTCCGTATTCTATTAGGCGTGAAAGAATGACGGAGTACTTCTGGATGGTCACAACGCTTCTTGGCCTTAGCCAACAAGTCATCAACATAGGATTCCATGATTTTATGAATTAAATCGTGGAATATATATGTCATAGCTCGCTGGTATGTAGCACCAGCATTCTTGAGACCGAATGGCATAACAACGTAGCAATAGGTTCCCCAAGGAGTTATAAATGTAGTTTTAGCTTGATCTTGCTCAGATATTTTGATTTGATTGTATCCCGAGAATCCATCCATGAGAGACAAAAGTTCAAATCTAGTTGTTGCATCAACAATGACATCGATAGATGGTAACGGGAAGTCATCCTTAGGACATGCTTTGTTGATGTCTCGGAAATCTATGCAGATGTGTATCTTTCCATTCTTCTTGAGAACGGGAACGATGTTCGATACCCATTGGGAGTAGTCGACTAGCTTGATAAATCCTACTTGGAGGAGTTTTATTACTTCCTCCTTTACCATGAGAGCTACCTTGGGCTTCATGGGTCTTGATTTTTGTTTAACTGGCTTTGCATCTGATTTAGTGACGAGGTTGTGCACCGCAATGTGGGGTGCGACTCCTATCATCTCCTTATAATTAAATGCAAATGCCTTTTGATGTTCTTTGAGGATCCGAGTGTGTATCTCTACTTCTTCTGGGGTTAAGGATGATCCTAATTTCAAGATTTTTGGTTCGTCATCTGTCCCGATGTTGACATCGATTGTTTCCTCAATTAAAGAGGCGTTACCCTCTTCAAACTCAGGTGGTGCTGGAGGAAAATCCAAATCATCCCCATTTTCTACTGCGTATATGCTAGGTTCCATTTGTGAGGGGAGATCCATCATGGGATTTCCGAAATAGGAAGACGAATGTGGAATCAAGGACAAATCTAGCATATGATAGGAGAGATGTAGTGCTGCATAGGTGTTTAAGTAATCCAAAGTGGCCATGTCACTATCAACATGGTCTAGGATGGTAGATTCACTTCCACTTGAAAGGGGATTTGTCATTGTTTTTATCAATGATTCATCACGAATGGACACCGTGAAATGGGTATCTTCTAACTCATTGCTTGGAGTAAAACGCGATGCTGAAGTTGCTATTGAATCGGCGAGAAGATTTTTCTCTCGCGGGATTGCTTCAATGGATATGAAGTTAAACGCCTTGCTTAAATCTAATACGGCTTCTTTGTAAAGCTGCAAGTGTTCGGCTTTGGTTTCGTATACTTCAGAAACCTGGTTTGTCACTAATTGTGAGTCTCCTAAGACTCTGATGTTATCAATACCAATTCTTTTGGCTAAGGTGAGGCCAAGGAGGAGGGCTTCGTACTCAGCGCCATTGTTTGTGCATTCAAAATTTAGCTTAAAGGCAAATGGTAGGACTTTCTCTTCGGGTGAAGTAAGAATTATACCTGCCCCCGCTCCATAACGGCATTTAGCTCCATCAAAATGGAGAGTCCAATACTTAGCCGGGAGTATAGATGTTGGGGTATCTGTTGCATTTGCGCACTCCACTTCTACCATGCAGAGATCCTCTGATGGAAGGGAACCAACACCTAGTGAATATCCTATGCCTACTGAATCAAATGGTAAGAACATTGGTAAATCTTGTTCTATTAACTCAACGATTTTTGCAGTAGTCCCTAATGATACCATTTCTTTAGCCTTATCTTTGGGGGTTGGGGTTGTTTTGGCTATGCTGATAGTTTCAAGATCCGTTGTAGGTACCAACTTCTCCTCTGGTTTTGGGTCAGTGGGTTTATTAAGTTGGTTTGTTGGAAGTTCAAATTCCGAGTGCACACCTGGTCTTTTCTTTAAGTCAGCTAGGTGTATATCGAAAGGTTTTGGATCACCTTTGGCTACAAATACCTTTCCTAGATGCAGGAATCTTACTTCTTGGAATAAAGTAGAAGGGATTGCCTTCATTCGGTGTATCCATGGTCGGCCGAGGATCATATTATAATTAGTTTCCCGATCTATAATATAAAACTCAGTCAGGATTGTTTTGGGTCCTAAGGTGACCGGTAGTATTATAGTTCCTATCGAAGTGGCTTTAAGGCTATCATAGCCTCTCAATGTATTTCGAGTGGTGGAACAATTTGTTTCCCCATATCCTAGTTTTTGGAGGAAAGAGAAGGGGACTATGTTAACTGCGGCCCCATCACAACCATTGCCCATTTTACATAGTTATTATAAACCCATACTTGTAAGTGTAAGGCTGGATCACCTCGGTGTGCAATCTCAAAGATCGTAGGCATTTTACTTATTTCGAATATAAATTCAACATCCTTGTGTGGCTGCCCCAGAGGGTGGATATCAAAATCTACGTGATTTACTTGTGTTTCAGGAGGTGGAGTGATGTTAATTAGATGACCTAAACCTAATGCTTCTAAAAGAGCAGCTCTGTGAGTAGGAGAGTTCTTTAGTAAGTCCAAAAATGAAATGTGTGAGAAGGTTTTTGTTAGGTCATTAATTAAATCATAGGCACCTACGGGTTTTTCTACTATTTGTTGACTCTTATCCGTTTCTGGCAGATGACTTGGGCTTGGTTGAGAGAAATACTCTCGTGTTCTTGTTATAGCTTCGATAGGTAGTTCAGCGTCTAGTTCTACCAAACCGACTATCTTGGGTCTCGGCTGATTTCCTAATTGTGGCGCAACTGATGGATTTAGTGAAGTCGAGGCTTCATGATCATTGTTTCCCATCATTGCACCCTTGTTCGTCCCAGTTAGATTCAACTGTTATTATCATGATTTGGGAGTGGATCGTTAAAGATCTTGAGGGGAGCATTCTGAGGGGAAACTGCCCCTGCGAGCCTGTTTGGTGGTGGTGACACGGGATCTGCCAAAAACAAATCTGTGAAGAACTGTCTTTGTTCTTCTGGCAAATGTTGCATGAATTTATTGTAGTCACGGCACGTTCTAGTATCATGACCTCGAATCTTGTGGAAACCACAATATGAATTGGGATTGTAATTCCTGTTTTGTTGGTTTGGTGTATATTGTGGCCTAAAATTCTGATCAAACTATTGCCTATTAGGATTAAAGTTTTGCATTTGTTGTTTTTGGTTTTGATAACCAAATGAGTTTTGGCTTGGCCCTTGTATGGGATTTCACCATTGTTGTTGTTGTTGTGGATGGTTAAAATCCACTGTATTGATTGTCGGGGTGAAGTTGTTGTTTCGTTGGTTGTTTGTTTGTGATGGAGTATTGACAACATTTACCTTCTTGGGCTGGTCGGTTACTCCATCCGTTGTTACACCCCAATTTTTGTTAAGGATTTTAGGTCCCTGATTGATGTTTGTGGTAGTGGGATAATTTGTAGTGTTCTGATTGGGGGTGATTAACCTCCCGTTTGCTCCATATGTTTTACGGCCACTATCTATCGCTGCTTGATCTATTCGAAGAGTGCTCTCAAGTACTTCATCGTAAGTTTTAGTGGGAACTTCTGGACTTCTTCCTTCACCTCTTTGCTGAGAGAATGAAGGAATAAATCACATAGTTCCATCTGATCCATATTTGGAGCACTTGCTGAAGAATAAAGAACTGTACGCCACCTCTGGATGAAATGGGCGACAGATTCGTTGTGTTCTTGTTTGATGTGCAAGAATTCCCTGATTCCTGTTCTTAACAATTTGTTCATGTCGAATGCCTTAATGAACTCTGATACGAGTTGTTTAAATGAATGGATGGAAGCCTCAGGTATTCTATAATACCAATCAAGAGCGATGCCTTCCAAGGTTTTGGGGAATATTTTAGCAACAACCCCATCCCAAGGGAGTAGTTTACATATGGCTGTAGCGTAAGCTTTGATATGCGCATTTGGATCTCCCTCACCTTTGTACTTGGGTAAATCAGAAGAGGTCTTGGAAGCATGATGCTTCGTATGGTGAAGTCTAAGGGCTCTTTCAAATATTCTGAATAAGTCCCTATCGCATAGGTTTCGACCATTGATGGTGGTTGCTGAGGGAGTGGTGGTGGGATGGGTGTTGATGATATGGCAGCAGCGATGATTTATCGTGGCAGGGGCATAGGGAAGTCCCTGCATTTGAGAAAACATGCCGGGAGAGGAGAACATATCTCCTTGTGGTGATTTGGAGTACATGTTTAAGTATGACGGGGTATTGTCTAGTAATGGATTGTTTGATACTAGACCGGGAGGAAAGGTGTTAGAGATGATGGGCCTAGTTGGCATTTGTTGTGGATACTGAGGAGGCATGCCTAACGTGCCTACTCCTGTGAGGAGATCTACTTGGCTAGGATAGCGTGGAGGATTGGAACTTCCTGCTTGCATGAACTGAGGATTTTGACTTGCTTGAGCAAGTTCTAACCCTCTCACTTTTTCTACTAACGTTGAAATGACTTCATTTGGTGAAGTCACGGTGCTTTGCCTTAGCGGCGTTTGTTGTATACCCTGGTGTTGTATAGGCATGTGATATCCTGCTATGAACTGATCGCTATCTTGCCAAGTTTCTCCGAGAGTATTTCCTATATGTAGTGGCATAGAGGTATTTTCTTGAAAAGAGACCTCGGGTTGTATTTGTAAACCTCCTATAGGTGGGTAGATACCCCGGGAGCGTTGTTCACTCCTAGGATAACGTATTGACTGTTCATCATCTAAGACCAGGTATGGGTCTGATTGCCTACTAATTTGTGGTCTAAGTAGCATCTGAGGAGACGAACCAGATTCTCCATAAACGTCATATTATTCGAGCCTGAAGGCTCTGTTTGTTGCGTTCGAGGGGTTTGATCTAACTCCTCAGTTTGAAAAGATGAATTATATCTGATTCTTGGAGTTTGTGTTGACAACTGATTAGTTGAGTAGTTGTCCCCCCATACCGAGAGTGAGGGTGATGATTGCCTATTTTTTTGGGCGTAGTATGCCTCAAGACCCAAGAGGGGTCTGCCATATGCATCGAATCCCGACATATTCGGGGGGTATATGAATACCCGCAGAATAATGGGAAGGAAGGTGAGTGAAAGGCTAATGAGCGTTCTCAAAGAAGTGGATGATGAAAAGATAAGATGAAACTTCTCAAAGAGAAGTTTACGTCAACTTCAAAATTTTGTTAGTTCACGTTGGGTTCACCAATTTTGTACGCCGAAAAGTGACAAGCGAGCATGGGAATCTACAGGTAACTCTTCCACGTACCCGACCTCCCGAGGTCGTGCCGAGACAGCCGGTGGGGATGGAATATGCGTGGGATGCAAACGAACTAGTTAGGCAATCTAATGTCTTCGACACGCACTAATGGAATTTGTGAATCTAAGGCAAAGAAGGCCCTTCTAACTTGGACTGGTGTGATAGATCGATCAGCAAGGATGACTGCTCGAAGGCTCCAATCAATATCAAGTTCTGGCGTGATTCGATCTATGGGTTGTGGAATACGTGGAAAATGACCTGGGATAGTTTCGTGTATATCTCTAGATAAGGTCATATGGTGGGTAATGAATACAATCGACTCTACGGACGATTCTCTGGCCTAGTCCAGAATTCTCTAGCTTTGTTAGCCGCTATATCTAGTAAGGATAGTTGTTCAATGATGATGGGTGGAAGTGGAGTGGACTGGAATACTAAGTGTGCATAGGCCAGTGTCTATATCTGATTGACTTATGGATTCGTTAGGTTGCGGGATTTGTGGATCACAACCGTAGACTCTTGGTTGTTGCGGTCCTGCTATGGTCATGTACGAAATCAAGTCCTAATCCCTAGTATCCAGTAATCGTACGCTTTCTCAGCTTCTATGTTTAGACTTAATAACTGTGTGATTTTCTCGGAATACCTCACAGGCGTTCGTGCAATCTGGATTCTTAAACTAGTATCTATGTCTGTGAGAGTGTCTCCTGTCATCTGGCTGTGGGACCAAAGGATCACAACCAAAGATTTGTTCTCTTTCGAACCCTTCTACAGTCATGTGAATGTTTGCCTAGGGTAATCTGTAGTTCGGTTGATTTGACCAAAACGTGTGTGCTTGGTCGTCTTCTATATTTAATCCTCTCAACTGAGAGCTGATCAGTTGTAGATCTGTTGTTGCTTGGAAGACTTGTATTCTAAGGTTCTGGTCTATGTCAACTATTGCTGTGACGAGGTTTGGTTGAGGCACGATTGGCTCAAATACGTATTCCCTGGGCTCCCTAGGTCCCGTGATTGTCATACAAAACAAAATGTAAATCTAACTGTAACAAAGTAAATTTAAACTACGTGGAATAAATCTAAAACATATATAACTTCTATTTTTCTAAGAGAAACTTTTAAGAATTTAAGAAAAGTAGCTATTTAAACGTATCTAGAAATAACAACTAAATAACAATTTAAAACAAACAAAATAACCGAGTGTAGTTATTTGCCTGTGTAATTTGTAGATTTATTCTAAACAAATAAAATAGCTCATCTAATCTATCTGCAAGATTCTCGATCCTACCTCAGAAGTGAGGAGTGAATCATAGTTTCTCAGAAACTATCAATCCTCACAGCTTCCCTGGCAATATCGAGAATAGAATTTACTGAAATGAAGTAATTATCTACTCTATTTGATATGATTCTAACTAGAACTTTGAAAGCTAGAACCTGGATTCCGCAGAACAGTGGCGAATCCGATGGTGTGTGTGATCTTGTCCCCTCAGTGTGATCTCCTCGTTCTTTCGTATTCACGTGAATCCAGAAAAGCGTGTAATGCTAGCATCAACAGAAGTAGATATTGGGACAAAGGCAGCTCAGAATGCAGACTGAATATAATGCGAGTAGGAGAGGGATAGCGCAAGAGTACAGAGCTTGGCTTATGCAATTCCTAGCGGGATTTACTGCGAGTCATGCAACATAAAGCATCCAGAACCTGAAACTATCCTGTTTGAAGAGCAAAACCTGCAACTTTAATGGCTTCCTAAGCTATTCTACTCCAATGGATTGGGTGAAATAACAGTACTGCCTGCACAAGATGGGTATGTGGCTTACCAACAGCTGAACAATGCTAACTAAGCATGCAAGGAATTAAAACTATGGCTTCTAAACAGAATAAAAGACTGAACTATGAAAATCAGAGCATGAAAGTGAATGAGGGGCAGACCATTTGCTTGTGCACAAACCATTTATTTATAGCTTTTCATTCACCCAAAGATCAAAACCAAACTGAACTCTAAAACAATAAACAATGGCCAAACACTATTCCAGGGGACCAAAAACATAAATGCAAGCCTAAGTCGGCAAGGAAAGTTGGTGAAACATTGATTTTTATGTGAGTCGTGTTAAAATGCTTTCTAGAAAATGTGTAAAGGACCGCCGCTCGAAAGGGGCGGTTACATAAGATCGCCGCCGATCGTGGGCGGCGGTCACGAGACCACCGCCTACGCAGGCGGCGTCACATCAAGAGCAAAAGGCCAAGAAAAGAGAGGAAAAAGAAAAACAAAGGACGCGGGGTGTTACACTCTTTGTTCCGGCAGTACATTACCTTACAATTTTGGGTACGTACATTAACCAAAACAAAATCAGACTATTTCAGAATTACCTATTCCTCGGACCCCCCGATATCAAGTCATTTAGGACATGTTGGGTACTATAAATGCTTTATCAAGGATTTTAGTAAAAAAATTCCCCATGTTCAATTTTCTTACCAAGGAATGTGAATTTCTTTGGGATGAAAAGTGTCAACATGCTTTTGAAGAAATCAAAGAAAGATTAATCACTACCCCAATATTGAGAGGACCTAATTAGGAAAGCCTTTTCATATCCAAACAGATGCCTCAAATAATTCCATTGGTGCATTTTTGGGACAAAAATATGAAGAAGGGAAAATGTATGCTATCTATTACCTTAGAAAAAATATTACTCCCACTGAAAGAAATTACACCACCACTGAAAAATAATTTCTTGTTGTGATCTATGCAATTAATAAGTTTAGACATTACATTACAGGGTACAAAATATTTGTACATACAAATCACTCAGCAATTAAATATTTAATGAACAAACCAGTGGTTAGAGGTAGAATAATTAGATGGTTATTGCTTTTACAAGAATTTGATATTACCATTGTGGACAATCCAGGTAAATCTAATGTGGTAGCTGATTTCTTGTCAAGACTAACCACTACAGGGGAGCAAGATCCAGTCAAGGACAACTTTCCAGATGAACAATTGTTTGTTATTTTAGCTAATACACCATGGTTTGCTGATATGGAAAATTATCTTACAACAGGGAAGTTTCCTCCTTCTTTCACTAAGAAACAAATAAAGAAGTTAATCAAAACCAATGCACAATTCAAATGGTTATTTGGTTTTACGCATGTGTGTAAGAGAAGATGAAATATTTGACATCCTCCAAGCATGTCATGATGAACCAAGTGGAGGAAACTATTTAGTGAAAAGAACAGCTCACAAGATACTTAGCACTAGTTATTATTGGCCATCTCTGTACAAAGATGTGAAGATATATCAAGCGGTGTGATCCTTGTCAAAGGATGGGACAACCAACCTTTACCAATGAAATGCCTCTGCAACCTCAAGTAGTGATTGAACCATTTGAGAGATGGGGTTGGATTTTGTTGGTCCCTTTAGTCCTTCTTCACAAGGGAAGGAACATATTCTTGTGTGTATTGATTATGTGACAAAGTGGGCAGAAGTGCAGGCTTTAACAAATGCCACTGAAGAAGCAGTTGTTGATTTCCTTTGGCACATAATTATGGTAAAGTTTGGAGCACCAAGGAGCATAGTTTTAGACCAGGGACCACAATTTATGTCTAATATGATCCAGGCTTTCACAATGTATTATCAGATCAATCATAGGAAGTCATATCCCTATCACCCACAATCAAATGGACAAGCTAAAGTAATGAACAGAGAATTGGAAAACATCCTTACCAAAACAATTGAAGTAGGAAGAAGAGATTGGGTAAAAATACTACTTGAAGTTGTCTAGGCTTATAATACAACTTGGAAAACTACAATAGGGTTTTCACCATATGAGTTAGTCTATGGGAAAAATCCCTTATTTCCTATTGAGTTTGAACTACAGACATTGAGGATAGCAGTTAAGGTGGGTATTGAGTTGGATGCAGCTCAAAAGGAGAGAATCCTTCAACTCAATGAGTTGGATGAATTGAGGATGGAAGCACTTCAGCAAATAGAGATAATCCAAGATCAAAGGAAGTAATGACATGATACAAATATCAAGAAAAGACAATTCAAAGTAGAGTGACCATTGCTATTTAATTCTAAGTACCAATAATTCAAAGGAAAATTGAGAACCAGATGGTTGGGACCCTATCAGATTGAGAAAATATTTGACAATGGTTCTATTCAGTTACTTCCCATTGATGGTAGTAGAAGAACACTTTTGGTCAATGGTCATAGGCTAAAGCTTTATAGGAAGCCTCCTACTAAGGATGAATTCTTAAGATAGATTGAAGCAAATAAAGAATTTGATCATATGGAAGAACCTAGTTCTTCCAAAATGATCAAATAATCAGATGGATAGATCCATAATAAAGGGAAGAGAATGAAAACTAGTAAATGGCATTCTCTTCCCCCAAAAAAAAATGTTTCTCTCAGAGATCAATTGAAAACCAATAATGGCGGTTGATCTTCTCAAATAAATGGCTAATTCAAAATAATAATAAATTATTTGGAATTCCATCTGTTTTTCTAACCGTTTTCCTTTTGTTTCACTTTTTTAGGAATGATGAGTCATCATAACGGAGGGATTACATCATCAAGGATGGTAATTATGTCTTTAACTTATTAAAGGTTAGATTAAAAGTTTGCATGTGTGAATAGATTTGATTTACAAGTTGATTTGATGAGTCATCTATTGTACATTTTGATTAAAAGTGAGTAATCATGAGGGTGATGTCGGTGGAACAAAAGTGGCGGCACACTTATAATGAGATATCAATTAGGTGGAATAAACAAAGTGAAGAAGAAATTGTAGAAAAACTCCAAGGAAGAAACAACAAAATTCAATTTGCATTCCGTAGTTAAGTTCCGCATGACTAATTCTATTTGTTTTGTAGCTAAAAAAGAATTATGTTGCCAATGGGATAGAATAACAACTTGAAGGAGAATGAATTTGAATCACCTATGTATCATGGGGATTAAAAAGAAGTCAGAACCAGAGGATGACACCCAACTCATTGTAGATGAAGAAGTGGCAGCTATCTTTCAACAGGTAGGATGGTTGGAATTTTTAGGAAGTTCCTCAAGTATAACGACGAATTGGTGAGATAATTTGTTATAAATTTAGAGAAATCCAGGACAAAGGTTAGAAATTTTTTCATTCCTTTTTTTTAATACAATAATTAATATATCTGGATTTCCAATTGTGCATGTCTCAAACCCTGTCAAAGGGACATTAAAAGAACTAGTTGAAACCCTGCTAAAAATGGGGAAGTTGAACCCCAATATATTTAAAACATGAAGAAAATCATAAAAGGGGTCAAAAAGGCCAGCTTTCCCAAACCCTTTGATAGAGTGGCATTTTGGATAGTCAAGTATTTAACCTGTGATGGTCAATTTGGGTCGGTAGGAAGAGAAGTTTTGAAGATCCTCATATACCTTAGATATGGATCTACAATGGTCGGTTGGGGTTTCTTTTTGAATCCATCCATATAATGGCCCAGAGGTATTCCTAGGGTGTGGGAACAATCAGACATCATGGGTTAGTGCATTTAGTGTGTCCCCACCATTTTCTTTCGAATAAAAATGGAGAAGAAATGTGGGAGAAATTTCTTAGCAAGTTTAAGTAGAACCCTGTTATTCTCAGGAAAGTAATAGCAACTCCTTCTGCTCCTTCAACTAATTTGGAAATTGATGCCATTGTAGAGGAAAAGAAAGAACTAAGTGGAGAGGAAATTCCAAAAAGAAGAAGATCTAGAAGGACTAAAACTACATAACCTATTGTGCCTTCTAAAGAAATTCCTTCCTCTGCAGTAGCTATAGGAGAGCCAATATCTATCTTTTTGATAGCAGTTCACCTAGGAAAGAGCAAGAGGTGAAAATTAGAATAAGCTCTAGGAGGAGACCCATTTCTGTACATTTTGAGGCTCCTCAAAGAAGGAAGATCCTCAAAGAAGGAGAATTCATAAAATTTCTAGAGAAATTCCAGAGGAGATGGAAGATCAAGAAGGGATGGAAAAGGAAGCTGCTGATATTTTGGGCAGCATGGTCATGACTCCTCCTAGACCAAGCCAAACAGAGATAGAAAAATAAGATGAGAGATTTGAGGAACAAAATTTCCAAGAGATTAGTGAATCATCGGCACCATCACATGAAGAAGATGAATTGGAAACTTGGAAACGGAAAGGGAAATCCCTTACGGTAGAAGAAGAATGCTTAACCCCAAGGAAATTTTAGAGAAAGAAGAGAAGCAACATGTTAAAAAAGGCTCTGTTTTTGTCCAAAGAAGAACTCATTATTAGAGAAAAGGATAAGGAGTTGAATTTTCTCAAACTTAAATTGGAACAAAGAGAAATGGTTATTGGGGAATTAACAACTTGGCTCACTGACAAGACTAAGGAATTGACAAGAGTTAAACAACAAATAATGGAGAAAGAGGAAGAATGTCAAAATTCCAGAAAATAAACTACTCTGTCAACAGTCTATGCACAAACTGAATTAACTTATTGGCCACTTAAACAACTATGGGATGATACTTACAGAGAACTCAGTGAAGCTAAGACATACAATGAGGACTTGAAAAGCAAGATAGAAGAAGAGAATAAAGCATGAAAAGAATGGGAAGAAAAGTTTTACAAAGAAGAAAACGAAAAATTTAAATATCTTGTGAAAATACAAATGGTTTGCATGATGAGTGAGAAATTACTTGCATGCAGGAGACCTTCTCCTACATATAGTGTGTTTTTGGAGGAACAATTCATTCACTGGTAGTTGTTAAGGATAACATGTGGCCTTCCACATGAAATAAAATATGAAGTTGATTTCACGGTAGCCTATTCCTTAGCCAATGCAAAGCAGAAAAATCTTCTCTACAAATTCTATCTCTGTAATTTCATGCTGGAAAAGAACTCAGGTTTTATGATCAATTTGTATGTAGGGGAGAGCCAACTTAATGCATTTGTTTCTGTTTTTCAAAATCAGATTGCATGGAAGGAGAGGGAGTCAAAGCATATGTTAAAGGCTAGTTCATCTGGTCTCTGTATGAGGATTCATTATGGTAAACCATCTGCCTTTGCTACACATTTCAGATCCCATGCATTTGATAAAACATTCAAAGAACCTTATCTTGCCAATTTGCAGAGAAGTATTAATGCCTTTGCCTCTTATGAAGAGGAAAAAATTTAATATATTTATGAGGCATGTTTTAAAAGATGGGAATTTCTCACAATGGCATTGAGAAGAAGGGAAGTAATATCTCCCACAAACTTAATCTGGAGTTTCCATGGAGAAAAAGCCTTATGTATGCTAATTCCTCAGATCAATGAAAAGCACAAAGGCATATGGATGGGAATGAGAACAAGAGCTCGACTCCTTTTCACCCCCATGTCACCATGGCAAAATAGAGAACCACAAGATCCCACTAAATTTGAGGCATGGCTGAAGAAGGTAACACTAGGATCAGGATATAGCAGCGACTCTACGAATTAAAACACTGGAATATTCAAGATCGACCATTTGACCCGAGCAATTAGTTGGAATGCGAATCCATAACCTAAGATCGAAGAGTAAAGTTTGTAAGGGGACTTACAAACAAGTAAGTACTGGGGAAATGATAAGGCCGAATATGTCTCAATAATGTACAATAAATGATCATATTTAACTCTCCTTTTTATCAAGTTTGATTACATTTTACGACTTTTGTTTGATCTAATATAAGTTAGGATGTAATAGTCCATCTTTTTATTGTATTTTTAACGTTTAAAAACTCGAAATTTCTAAGTGCTTTGGAAACTTAGTTTTGTACTAAAACAGGTCACAATCAGGTGAAAGAACAAATATGAAGTGGATTACATGTTTTTGGAAGCATTGGAATCAATATGGTTTAGTTCCATAATTGCTAGACTTAGTTCCGAAACTCCACCACGTAGTTACGAGTTCTGTCACTTAGTTCAAACTTTCAAACTTAGTTCTGGAACTCTAGTACTTAGTTCGGAGTTATTAGAATTAGTTCCAGAACTCCTGTAGATAGCTCTGAAACTCTCTTAGTTAGACTGGAATGATTTCCTTTAGTTATGGAACTCTTCTAAAGTTCGGAACCAATAAGAATCTATTTCAAATGGCCGGTGATTTGTCAAATCAATGATCCTATCAATCAGGAGAAGATTAGAAGACTTCGACTCTCCATACGCATAGATCCAAGATAATTATCACACAGTTGTACATCCAACCATGTTCCAATTCAGCATCTATTCTGGGCACGATTCAGTTCCATCATATCAATGGAACAGTTATGGCCATAAATGCACCCCTCGAAGAAGTATATACATAAAGACCTGTAGATAGATTAGATATAGGAAAAATAGATATAGATCAATACACAGAGGATTAGAAAGAGGGATAGAAAGAACTAGTACATTTTTTTAATGTAGAACATTTTATCAATAAAATAGCCATTTCTATTTTGAGAGAAAATTAAGTTGTCCATCTTGTTTCGAGGCAGAGAAAGGGCCCACTCCTCTAAGAACCATGATCCTCATTTTTGTTGGTATTTATATTTTTAAAGTAAATAGTGTAGATATGTTAGATTTGTAAATGCTTTCAATTCCTTAGGTTGAAATCTGTTATAGACTTGTCCCCGCAAGTGTTCTAGATTCAGTTCTTATTTCTTTACAATCATTTTCCAAGCATTCTCAATTGTGTGTTTATTTCTGTAATGTGTGTTTATTTCCAACAATTCCTTTCTATAAAGTGTGTTTACTTTTAAGGAAAAGTGTGTTTATTTCTAGAAATTCCTTTTCGCAAAGTGTGTTTACTTCCAAGGCAAAGTGTGTTTATTTCCATCAATTCATTTCTGTAAAGTGTGTTTACTTCCAACAGGTTTTCACAATTTGATTCCAATAAGGTTTTTAACCAAGAAGTCCTTAAGACGTTGAAAACAGCCTCCAGAAAATACAAAATACCTACAATCAATTACTAGATCGCTAAGATTCTTCTTGTTGCATATAACTTTAGACACACCCCTGGTTTGAATATGACATCAATAGAGAGTTGATTAAATGAAGGGAATAACAACACCCATCATTATATATAGTATTCCATTGTATGTGGGTGATGGCATCGACCATGAGAAAACATAACACCAACACAATCGCCCATGGGCGATTGTGTCATCCAAGGATGCAAAAATGAAGTGGTGTGTCGTGAAAGGTAAAATAAATGCATCGTGAGTCACAAGAGAGGATGAACAAGGTGAAAATGGTACAATGCAAGAAATAATTCATGTATATGATATGCATGAGACCTACGAGGACAATGATATCTAGTGCAAAGAAAACTAAGGTCGAGACCAAATAACGACACTCTCTCTGTGTACTATCTCTAACCCATAATGGTTATGTGAATAACCATTCCCCATTCCTAAAGCAGTACCCTTAGGGTACTCGCCAGAAATAGATGCATCAACAACCCTTATCTTCACAAAGATGATTGTTAGTAACAAACATGAAATATGGAAAGTAAAAGTGAAAAATTTGGTGTATCCAAATTGTGGAAAACTCTTAGGGAAAGGAAGAAAGTAAAAGTGATTAGTCATGAGGTTGAAGAGTCATGGAGGATTATAAAATTTGTAAAAAACACGCGTATAAGGTTGTTGGATATTATTGATTTTATAGTTCATTATGAATATATATATATTCCTTAACCAATATGGTTTGATTATCTATGTGAAGATAATTATTTGGTAATTGTTGGAACCATTGTTTACAAAGAAAGTGTATGGTTCTTTTACATCTCTCAAGTCCTCCTAATTTGCACAAATGTTAAATTAAGATTTGTAAGTCTAGTTACCTTGAATTCTCCCTTAATTTTCTACTCAAGATTATATTTTGAATGATTAGTCCTCTAAAGAAGATAGAAACAAGTTAGATTACATCACTAACATATCTTGACAAGGAAATCCATGGACCGCTACTAACAATAGTTCCATTTCCAAGACCTTAAGATTTTGAAACAAGGAGAAATGACTAGAGTGAAAAAATACCAGTTTGTGAAGAAGAAACTAGTAAACTAGGAATTCCTATGAAACATATCTTGGATTAATACATATATAGAAATATCTATAAAATTCTATGGTGTAATTTTCTTGATTTATAGTTGCTTGGTTGTCAAGGTTGAAGTACTATTATTTCTAGGCTAGGGAAAACAAAAAGTTCAAATAGAATGAAGATAAATTAGAGAAGTTACACAAGTTTGGACAATAAATGGACCTGAGTTGTGGAATATTGAATGAAAACTATAAAAAATGGGTACGCATTTGAATTTTTCATTCAAGGATGCATTATTTTGATGTTGTGCAAGATCTTTTTATTAAGTGAATGGGAGGAAAGTTCATTAAAAATCTATATATGACATTGAAGATGATAGTGATGGAAAATGACATGGTGCTAATTCCATTTGACATGGATAAAATGTCTCGAAGGTATTGGGGATGTGATCTAGCGGGTGAAGATGAAGGGGAAATGACATTTTGTGACAAGGCTATTAGGGAGGACTGAAAATAATCAAGCGGGAACACAAAGAAGATATTAAAGCTTCTTGAAGGAATTTGAGGCAAGGAAAAAATGGGGAGTATCAAGCCACACTAAGTATGTTCTAATACTATTACAAATAAGAGTAGAGAAGGGAGATTATAGGATGAGGGAAGAGAGAAACTTGCATCGAGACCAAAGTTTCAATAATAAAATGGAACGAGTGATCAAGAATAACACAAAGAAGAGAAAATCATTCAAAAGTGTCATTTGACCCATTGATAGAGGAAGAAGAGGAGACCAAATATATAGATAAAAGTAATGATTTTTTTATGAAGCAACTAAATCTATATGGTGTTTGTAATATTAAGGAATAAGAGTTGATTTTACTAATGTATTTAAGTCTTGGGTAGAGAACAAGAAACTTCACCAACCCCCGAATACACATCTCCCATGGCATCATAAGAAGATATTTCACTAAAAGGACTTATCATATAACAATGTTAGAATATTTTGAACACTATAAAAATATCACAAAGATACAATAGATGTTCAAGTGAAATCCAAGTAATCGAGAGAAACATGGTAGGCTCATATAATTGGGAGGACTAGGGTTTCAATATAACTTTCAAGAGGTGGTCCACTTCTATCCTAATATGCATAGGACATTATTTGAAATTGGGTAGAGGTCTTGGAATAAGTTTAGTAAAATTTGGATTAGCTAAATTAGATTATAAGTAGAAGTATGAACTACAATTAAAACAAAAATCCATGAAACCCTAGTTTAGGCACAAGAAGCCTAGATAAAAGCATAAAAAATTATAAACCCAATAAACCTTTTTTTTATAGGTGAAACAAGGTTGGGGGGCCCTACCCCTTACAAGTCAGAGCTCCAAAAAGAGTAGATAAGACATTACATAACATTCAAAAATATACATATATATCGACTATTACATCTGAGCTCCTCCATGAGCATATAGACTAGTTTAAAACACATCAAAAAGAGTAATAACAATATATATAAGACCACCAACTAACTAAAAACAAAGTTAAAAGAAAAATAGTATAATAACAACCACCCTAAAAACATCAATTTTTGGCCTTTTCAAGACCATCTAGCACTTTCACCCACTCCTTTGACAAAGACTCAATATTGACACCCAATGAGGCTAGGTCACATCTAGCAAAGCATCCCCTTTTCTTTTCTTTGGATTTCCATGCTCATCCACGAGCCTGTAAGCATTGGCCAACTGACCAAGGGTTTGGAGATGTTGCAGAGTGGATTTCACAATAACAACACTCCATTCCATATAGCTATGTAAAATAGCTTTGATGTGATCCACCTCATTTGAGAGGTTGCTGCAGTTGGCTTTCATAATTTCAAGCTCACCCCCATTACTGATTTTCACCACATCTTCAACCTATATTTTCATTTTGTGCCATTCATTAAAGAGGAACTAAACAGAACTATTTGTAAGCCTCATGTTGCCCTTTAGTTATTCAATATCCATCACCATCTTGTCCAGATGGTTATCCATTTTCTCAGGACCCACTTGACTTAAAGCTTCAATCTGCTTGCTCAATTGGGCATTCACAGGAACCTGATTCACCTGCATGTTTGATTCACCTTTGGTTTTGATAGATCAACTAGGAACATTCTTCAAATTTATCTCTCTGATATTCTGAGTGACATCAATTTCCACGACATCCTTATCATACGCTGATGAATCGCCTTCATGAGACTCCAAATATTTGCTAGAATCCTTCTCCTTCGAGTCTGATTATTATTCCTTGGCATAATCTTCAAGGGATTTCATGAGGGTACCCATTTTATCAATGTCAAGAGCATCTCTTTTAACTAGGGCAAGAATAAAACCTTGGTGAAGGGGGACAATAACTCTATTGTTTTTAAACTGGGAAATGGAAGCACTCAGAGAGTGAAATAGGAAATACGGAAACTGAAACTATGGCCATCTCAGAAATAATCAATCATAGTAGAATTGTAGGCATAGATACACTTATGATGGCCTTCTAGGGTAAGAAAGTGAATAAGGTTTAAATCCACACCATTAAAAGGATTGAGTAAAGTAGAACAAAGAAAGCCGAAAAAATTAGTGGTAATTTTTTCATTACCTTGCAACAACAACTTCAACTCATCTGTGGCTTCCTTTTTAGGCTTGTAAACCTCCCTAACAATAGAAAGTACACCCATCACTTTAGCAAAAAATTCACGAGTTTTCTTTATGTGCACACCTTTCAGGTCCACAAATGCCCCTTTTCTAGTCATCTTCCAAGCTCTGGAAAAGTCCTTACTCAGATTTTCATAATGACCTTCAAATATTTTGAGAAAATGTGAGAAACCCTCTCTCTAACACTTTAATGGATTCATGCTTAACTCCATATAGTTCAAAAGGCTCAGTTCTCACAAGATCACCCCCATTTGAAAATACAAGCACCAGTTCGCAAAAAATACTAACTACAAGTTACTCAGAATGAAACAAACAATCCCAAAGAATGTTGATGTTACAAGCACAGATGAAAATAATGGCCCTAAGGTGACACGAGTGTATCCAAGCCCAAATATTTACATCATCCCACCATAAATTCACATGATTCATATGGCTCTTATACATTATTTCCTTAACATACCATGACATGTCATTATTACCCAGTGGTGACGTGTCCATGTTGATCTTTTTGGAGGTGTTCTTGCACCTTAGTATCTAAAGCTTCTTCATCATTGATTAATGTCATATCATGAAAATTAACCCCCTTGTTGGAAAAATAATTAGCAACAAAGTTTGCCTCTCTATAGATATGTTTAAAAGTAATATCTTCAAACAAGTTAGACATTTCCTTTATACTAGTTATAGAGTTTTGGATAGATGTAGAAGTAGTACCTTTACCAGTAATATTATTAATAATGTTCAATGAGTCTCCTTCCACTTCCAATATAACAAATATGTGTTGAAAAGCTATAGAGACCCCCAATAAGTGAGTAGTCACTTCAAAGCATCATGATTCATTTCAGTTCTAAGATTACAATGATACCCAAGAATGAATATTCCTTCAAAATCACAGAATACCCCTCCACAACTAGATTTTCTAGGGTTTCCTTTGGAGGCCCCATCAAAATTTAGCTTTATCTATTCCTTGCTAGGTTTCACCCAACCTTGAAGCCTAGGATTATGTGTAGGAAGGTCAGTTTGAGTAGGAATTAAACCCCAATTCTTAGATAATTTACTCTCATTTTGAAGAATTATTTTCTTATGTGGGGCTATGGTTGAGAAGTTTGCATTAATAGCATTAAAACAATGAGTTCCAACTTTATTTTCCGATTCCTTCTTCCCTTTAAAAATCTACCTATTTCTCTCTTTCCAAATTTCCCAAGCCAGTGCATAATAGAAAGGGTCCAAATATGTTTGAGTCCTTGAATCCTAAAAGGGATAAACCATTGGGACCACAATTGTTTAATGGAGCATGGGAAAATCCACTTGATTTCAAATAGGTTAAGAAGGGTGTTTCTAACCGATACATAAAAGGGAAATGGAGGAATATATGTAAAGAGTCTTCAATATATTTTTCACACAGAACACACCTATTCACCATATGAAAATTTCTCTTATTAAGATTATTGACAATAAGGATTTTATCATGGAGAACCAACCACCAAAACATATTGATCTTGGGAGTAACTTCTTTGACCCACACACTTTCCCATTTGAAGCTATCAGGATCAACTTCATCTAAGAAAAAGGAATGTAGGAACTTCTAACTGAGAAGATTCCATTATCCTCTCTAGACCAATATAAGTTATCATCTTCTAAACTCTCTTTATTAACAATAACACCTCTTAATTTGTTGTTAATAGAATTGATATCATTGTTGTTATGTCCATCCAATTCAATTATTTTCCATTGACCCAGAGGTTCCTCAAAATTGAAGTAATCTTTGACCTTAGTCCCATATTTAACCACAACATCCTTATAGATGTTAGGATAGGTTACCTTAAGAGGTTTGTCACCTAACCATTTGTCTTCCCATAAATTAACCACTAAACATTTAGTTAGTTTATAACATTCTATTTTCATCCAACACCAAGATAACTTGAGTACGCTAAGGTTTTAGAATTCTCCAAGAAACGACAATGATAATAGACCCATAAGTTTAAAATTCCACGTAATCTTACTCAAAGACCTCAAGCCCTAATCGCAACACAAGATCTCCAAGAATCTCCCACAATGAAATATTTATAGACTCTTAAATCCAAACAAATCCCTATCTCCTCATGAGTCTAGGTAATAAAATATTACAAATACAAAGACACGTGTCTATGGAAGATTATGTGCACACTCAAACAATAATGTGTAGTATATACACTAATGGATTTTCTCAAAATGGTATATGTATTTGTGCAATGAAGATAACTCATATAATGGCACTAATCTACTAAAAACTTTTAAGAATGCACAACCCATGACATGAAAAACAAAGATAAGATATTCCTATCCGTAAAAATAAAAATCCATTGGATGTGTAGACTAGAATAGATACCATTTTCATAGGCTATGAGATCCAAAATGTAGTGTTTGATTTTGGCAGCACAATTAGCATGATACCTTACTCTACTTAGAAAGCTATGGGTAATCCAACCTTGTCTTATAGTCATGTCACTTTTAGCCTCACAAATAATGGGTGCATGGAACCTTTAGGTCAAATGGAAGATGTCGAAATTCTAGTGGAGGATCTCGGCTTGAGGAGAGAATTTGAGGTCGTAAAAATGAATATTGGTGAGACTAACTACCCCATATTGATTGAAATTGTTTTTGGGATATGGTTGGAGAATGACTATCAATACCATGAACAATAAATTAACTTCTCAAAGCATGAGAATGCAATCATAGTTATCCTCATGAATAAAACAAACCATAAACCATATACCATCCCAAACGAGCCATTATCTCCCCATATGTATGAACTTGAAATATGTTATAAGGTTTCTCATCAACCAAGAGGAGAGGGTGAAAGAAAGAAAATCCAAAATTAATAACAAGAATTTGGAAGTTAAATTAGTATCACAACACACTCCTTAATATTATTTAGCCCGTACATCTCACACATCAATTCACATACGGATATAAATACCCTCGATGTGATTCCCTACTAGGTTAGAAATAGATATATCTATGGTTTCAGAGAAATACAATGAGATTATATTGATCCAAATCGAGAAATAAGGGTTTCATAAGGATCATCCTCTTCCTTGGTGGAGATGGTGATGTAGATCTGAACCATTAGGTAATAAGAGAACATGATAGGCAACTTGTTGGGACCCAAAAATTTTCACCTCATATTGGGGTTTTAGAGTTAAATATGGATCTTGAAAGGTGATAAAACTATTTGTTTTGGCATCCTTATGTTTTTAAACTCACTAAAAAATGGTTACATTTTCTTTCTCTAAATATCTTGGAAGATTTTGAAGTGGTTTTGGATCTCAGATGTTTAATCGGCGTTCAAACGCTTGTTTTCCTTCAATCAACAAACCATAAAATTTTATTGATTAGATCAGGGATACTTGTCACCAAATCGTTATCTCAAAACTTCACAAGGTGGTCACTTTGTTTATTCACTTTGAGAATTAATCCCATATTCACTGTGAAAAGGATCAAGATCTTGCTTATAAGATAAGTGACCACCTTTGTAAAGTAAAATAAAGGATCCATGGTTCACTCTTTTTCCCGAGATCAAAATGGCTAAGGCATAATGGCCAAGCTAGTTGGTTGTTGAGGTCACTTGAGATCTGAAGTTAGTTTGAGATTGAGAGTTAGAACAGTCAAGGATACTAAGCACATAAAGGTCTGTCATTAGTCCATGTGGACCAATGATAGTGCTCCCGAGATATAAGGTCGTGATGAAGTATCAAATGCAAATAAAGTTGGGAGACTTAGGTTAACAAGTTCTCAATAACTCAAGAGGTTAATCGATTAAGTAGACCGAGTAGTGGAAAAAACTCGAGAAGAATTGAGAGCTGAGTGACATGTGATTGGTCCATGTGGACCAATCACATGTCACTTAGGATCTTAGGAAGTTGACACCCTAAGGCATAGGTAGATCTCGAGAACCAAGACCAATAGGATGTGTACACATGTCTTCAATCGAGGTGGAAATAATTCGGATTGTGGTCACCAATGAGGTTAAGACACGTAGCAGATCAACTCGAAGTTAAATTTGATGGCCTTGTGGCTGTAAACTATGTTGAATGACCTTAACAACTTCTAATAGACATAAATTTTGACTAAGAGCTCAAAATATCATAAAATTGTTACCGTTGGAAATCTTATGAAGAAGGATACACCTTGGAAATAAATTCAAGGTTAATTGATGAGGTATTTGTAGACTATTTTTGGAATAAGTTTTGGTAGAATTTTCTATCCTTTACTACCATTTTTCAATCCACTTCTACAAATTGATCATGTGTGGGGCCTCCCTTGTGCTTCTTAAGAGTGTTGTGCTTCTCAAAAACGTGAATGTTGCCCCAATATATTCAATTGAATTTCAATTAGTTCCATGTGTCATTTGATCAATGGTGGAGCCATTAATCAATTTGTGCATGTTTTTTCCTTTCTTCTCATTGGTTCTCAAGCTTTGAACTTCCCTCTAATTCCATTCTGGAATGTTCTCTCAATTGTATAAATAGATGAAGAATGTGCTTCATCTAATCATCTTCCAACTTGGTCATTTTAGTCTAGATCTTTTATCCTTTTTATAATTTAGTATGTAGGTGTTTATTTAAGCTTTATTTTAGATTGGAGCATGAATGTTTGTATTCAATTAAAGGATATCATATTAAAGGCATGAGAGAGTAGACATTATTTTTTAATTGATTCATGAGTAAGATATTGGATTAGGAAGCTATCATTTAGGACAAAAGTGTATTCACTCAAATTTTTAGAGGCTCCATTTGGTAATTAGGCATAGAAGTTTGATGTGTGGTCACCAAAGCATTTTGTTGCAAAATCATTGTGGAATTCTAGATTTATTTACACTTAATAAACTTAGATAATGCTATATTTTAAATTTTGATTTATGGTGTTTTGATGGTTGATTAGATCTTAGTATATGTGGTTTAATTATTGTCTTAATTGTGGGGACCTATATCAATTGTGTAAATTGATGCAACTCTTGTGTTATCTTTGATTCCTTTTGCTCATCTTTGTAGATTTGGCCCAATGGATAAGGAACATATGAAGTTAGAATGATCAAATTCCCCATTTTAATTAAATATTGTTATCTATCGCCTTTTCTTAGACCTTTTTACCCCCTGCACATTCTTAGAGGCCTCTTTGATATAACTTCATATTCATATTTATCATAATGATATGTTTTTTTGCAACCCTTGCGCTATCTTAATTATTCTTATGATTCTTCCTACTAGTGACAAAAAATTGAGTGGGAAATTATAATGGTTGGGCTACTTAAGCGGGTTTTATTCTCTATATTTACATTATCTTTGTTATTTTATATCACTTGGGTTACTTATATGGTCTCTCCCTAGGTATCTTAGAGCCTAAATAATTGGAATTCAACAACATTATTATTTTTGACCTCAAATATGCCCTTCTTGGTGAAGAATAATACAACGAAAATGATATATTCAACCCTTATTTACTCATCTAACAAGTAGAGAAAATTTGGGAACCAAAAAAATGGCGCCATTCTTGGTGATGCACTAATTTTGTTTTGGTTGACATGCCTTGGTTTCATTATTATATCTTCAATTTATTTCACTTTCAATTATTATATATTTTTCATAATGAATTCAGATATTGTTATTCTATGTGAAGTGGTGAATTATTGTGGATATTTATACTAGCACGCTTCAATATTTAAACCATTATTCTATATTTTGGTAAAAGGGTTCAAAATTGGTGCTCTTTCATTTCTCCTAATGACTCCTTGTGGTTTTTTCATAGGGATTTGTGTTGGATTATATAGGTGTTATTTAGACTTGTTGGTTATAGTAGATGAGTGTTAGCAAGATGTAGATATTTGGTTTGGATTATTTTTCTCAGTTTTTTAGTAGTTCATGTAACACTTATACTTGTTCAATTGGTGTATTTTGATTTATGAGTGCATATTTTTCAGTCTGCAGTATTTTGGTGTCCATGGATTCTCATTGTGTTCCAAATTTGGCATGTTCATAGACTTTCCTTTATTAATTATAGGTATTATCCTATTAATAGAGATTCTTTCCATGACGTCTTAGCTTATTTCCCCAAATATATTAGAGTATGTCTTCCCAAGTTTAATGATAGACACACACTTATGGGATAAATACATCTGAAATATTTAATTAAATTGGTTGAGGATTTTGAGGTTGATAATGAAGGTACTATGGTTAGCATGTTTATTCAAATTTTAGTTGATGATTCCTAAGATTGGTTTCATGAGTTTCCTGATAGAATTATTGATTCTTGGGATAGATTTCAATATCTCTTCATTACGCAATATTGAAATTAAATTGATAATTCATCTCTTAGGAATTATTTTTGAAAGTGTTAAAATAGAATGATGGTAATATTCAAAATTTTAATCTCATATTTTTTAAAACATGGAATAAATTCCATTAGCATTTAAAACCAACTAAATATTATGCCCTTATTATATATCATGTTTTATTTAATGGAGATTTGAATTATTACTTGAGAGATAAGAATCCATTGAAACTTATTCATGCTTTCAACTTGGATTTGAATTTTGGGTATCTTTCATATATTTATTTTTATTAGATAGGGTTAAAAGCAAGGATAGGCTCCTAAAGGCCAAGTACAAAATATTACATCATGATAGAAGCAAAGTTGGACAAAAAGGAAAAGGACCCCTAGAGTTAAATAGACTTAACTCCAAAACAGAGAAGGGGGTCAAGAAATAGTGAGTAGAAGAGAACTAAGCCATTAAACAAGAAAAAAAAGAGAAATTTCCCTGAAAGTCCACAGACAGTTTGGAAGAAGTTCCACTAGTTAGCTTTACTTTTTTGGAGGGATTAACCTCCCTAGTCTCCTCTTTTGTGATAGAATCCAAATTTAGATTCATCTGGGGGGTTTACTTGACATCCTCCTCATTGTCTTCCTCGTAATCCTCCTCTTCCTCTTCATCATAACTGATCCACCTCCTTTTCCACTTCTCTTTTTCCACAGCATCCAGATGAACGCCCAAATCTCGAACCAGAGAATGCAACTACTTGATAATCCCACGAATTTTTTCGGGCCAAGAAAATTTTCTTGGTGGCTTCGATACTATCAATCATTCCCTTTCTCACCACCGAGTTAGTCTCTTCTAGGACCTGGACAACCGTCTCCAAGTACTGGACTTTGTTCTTCCACATATCAATACCATGCTCTCCTTATAAGGTAACTTTATCCCTCCCCTTCAATGGACCAGATTCTTGATTTTCCTTCCCTTCCCCATTCTTCCCATCACCCATCTACTTAGAACCCAAATTTCCTTCCCTCATTTTGGACAAACACTCAGCTAGGGTAATATCCTCCTCTTCAATTAGGGGCATTTGTTTATCCCAGGCCAAATTCCCATTACAAAATAGGAGAAGAATGAGGCCCTCATGGATGGGAGACTCCACCTTACTCATTGGAAATCCCTCACCGAGGTGGTCAGAGACATAAAAATATAGAAGGGGATACTAAGTAACTTCTTATGTCTAAACATGTTTAGAAATGACAAGTGGTGGGTATATATCTTGTGATACTTACCCTCCAGAGTCAGATATTTCATGATGTGCGGAAAACCTCTCTCCACACCCCAGGAATGTAGGTACGAGTGATACCATCGGTGAAGTAATGGACAGTTTCCTTTCTGAAAAGAAAGTATTGATTTCATACTCTCTTTAATTCCTATCCTTGAAGATTTTCAGACCTTCCATGTCCATTCTAGTAGCACGGGCTATGGATTCCTCTAATGTTTCTATTTCATTGCCACGAATCACCACTTTGCCTTCCTTCCACACCATTCTGAAATCCATAGTATTGAGGGATCATGACCTTGGAGTCTGGTGATAAAGTTCTGAAACCCCCAATTCAAAAAAGGTGCCACATAGACTTATCCTCCATAATACGCCCATGGTTGGATGGCTTGACTCTAGTTCTATCACCGCCCATGGTAGCCAGAAAATACACAACACTTTGAGGTTTGCAATTTTGAAATTAGACTTGTCTTTCTAATAATAGCTTAAGCTAGACACACTTTTGCAATATTGGAAAATGAACCCATTATTCTCCCTCACGTTGCTTAAGGTGAAGTGCTTACAACTTTTCATGATTGATAATATCATTAATATGCACATGTATGACCTCACCTTTTTGCCACACCTTGTAATCATTATTTTGAACTCCCTCATTTGCTAATCTGTCCGCACAAGCATTGCCTATGCGAGGGATATGAGTAATGATATGGGAATCAAAGTACTTAAGGTGTTCTTTAGTATCATTAATAATATTTCCCAAGATCCAATTATTATGGCTAGTCTTACTGATTGCATTTAAAATGAGAAGAGAGTCCCCCTTAATAAGGATATGTTTAATTCCTTTCTCCTTTGCAAGACTAACACCCCAGAGAAGAGCACGAGATTCAGCCACATTGTTGCTCTGATTCCCCAAAGGACTAGCATAGGCTAAGATCCAATCCCCATTATGATCCCTAATTATGCCTCCTCCACCAGCCTAGGCTAGGGTTACCTTTAGAATCCCCATCAAAATTAAGTTTGACTTTTCCCCTTTCAGGTTTGGACCATTTAATTTTAGTGGACGAGAAACTGACTTGAGGTGGAATGAAGGTGAACTGTTTGAGCACTTCCTCTTCTCTACTAGAAGTGGCCTTTTTAGACTTCACCTTAATGAGTTTGGAGTTCTCTTTAATTGAGGAAATCAGCCTAGCACTAACCTTTCTGAAATTTTCCTTCGATTTCTGAAGATGAGATCATTTCTTTCCTTTCATAAGCTCCAAAAGAAGTGTGGCAGGGCCATTTTCTAGGTAGCCATAAGAAAGGGATACCTAAAAGGGCAATCCCATTGTAACCAGCATTCTTCAATGGACTTAGGATAGACCCATTAGACCTTGAAAAGATCCAACACCTTGGACATCACCACTCGAGAAAAGGGGCATGAGATGAGGAGGTGGTTAACACTTTCCTCCTCTTTTTTGCAAAGGACACACCTATTGGGGAGGAGCATGCCACATTTCCTCAAATTGTCCACAATGAGGATTTTATTCTAAGCAACCAACCATAGGAAAATGTTAACTTTAGGTAGAAGGTATTTTACCCAAAGTTTACTCCAGTAATCTTTTTGGCTAGAATTCTTGAAGTTAAGGAGGTAAGTAGATTTAACAGAGAAATTTCTAGAATCCTCTTCCTTCCAAATAATAGAGTCCTCATTTTTTTGGAAAAGAGGAATATACATGTTTTTAACTTTGAGTTAAGGTCATCAAAAATTGAGTGTCCCCAATGAAGTTGGGAGGGGGAAGCACCTTCTCCCAAAGAACAAGATTGTTGGAGAAGCTCCAATAGTCCTTAACCCAAACTTTACCATTGTCTTCAAAGAACTGCACCACAGTTCTCCGGGATCATCCTCCACAAGAGGTTTATCAGAGATCCAAAAATCCCTCCAAAATTGAATTCTATCACCTTTCCCAATGTTCCATTTAATACCCTTGCTCAGGATCTCCCTAGAAGAGAGAAAAGAATTCCAAAAAAAGGATCCCTTAGGGATATTGTCTTGCAAAAATAAAGTCTCTATTCTTCCAAGTATTCCTTAAATATTTCCTTTTGATGATATCAATCCATAGGCCCTCTTCCTTTATCACTCTCCAACCAACTTTAGCCATAAGATCTTCATTCATGAGTCTCATATTCTTTAATCCCATCCCCCACAATCCTTAGGCTTGGTCACTTTTTCCCAGGCCACAAGAGAAAATTTGAACTTCTCCTCAACCCCACCCATAGGAACCTTTTTGAATTTTTTCAAGAGCTTCCAAAATCTTACCAGAAGCCAAAAAAGGGACATGACATAGATTGGAACACCTTGAAGAGAGATTTGGAGGAGTTGAATTTTTCCAGCTTAAGATAGGAGAATTCCTTTCCAGGAAGACAAATTATTGGAAACTCTCTTAAGCAGAGTGTTCCAGATGGAATGATTAAGTTTTTGTGAATGAGGGGCATTCCCAAATAGGAGTTAGGAAAATTATTTATCTTACAGACCAAAAATGCGGGCCAGTCTCTCTTGGAAATGCTCTTCCACATTTATGAAGAATATAACACTTTTGAGGAAGTTGACCAAATTGGCCAGAGACCTCCTCATACTCATTCAAAACCTCTTTGAAGATATAGGCTTCTGTATAGATGCCTTCCCCATCAAGAAATTGTTATCCACAAATTAGTTGAGGTAGGTAGGCTAAAGGCCATTAGAAATTTTGAGACCTTACAAGAGGTTAAGGGAAACCACCTGATTGCAAATTCTACTTAAATTTTCTGCCACAATCATATAGAGGAAGGGGAGAGAGGG
Organism: Taxus wallichiana var. yunnanensis; assembly: GCA_018340775.1. Classification (NCBI taxonomy): domain Eukaryota; kingdom Viridiplantae; phylum Streptophyta; class Pinopsida; order Cupressales; family Taxaceae; genus Taxus; species Taxus wallichiana. Next base: position 851,882,626 of record CM031234.1, read on the forward strand.
GTCTCCCTATCTGAGACCTCTACTAGCTTAAAAGAAGCCTTCTAGTTTACCATTGATCATAACAGAGAAACTAGAAGAAGAAATACAGACCATAACCATATTGATGAAGAAGGCATCAAACCCCAACTTGGATAGAATGGCATGGAGGAGGACCCACAAAACTCTGTCATACACTTTGTGCATATCCAGCTTGAAAAACATGGCATATATTCCTAAAATTTTGACAAAGTGAATGGCTTCTTGGATGACCACAATGTTGTCAAGAATTTATCTCCCAGGAACAAAATCTCCTTGATTAGGAGAGATAAAATTGGACAACACTTTCTGAGCCTAAAAGTGATAATTTTGGTAATTAATTTGTAGTTGGTATTGCATAGATCAATGGGTATAAAGTAATTCACATCCTTGGCCCTATGCCATCTTGGGAATAAGGACTAGGAAAGTTTTGTTGATCTATTCGAGAATCTGACCATTCTTGAAGAAAGTCTGGATCATCTCAATGACCTCATTCTTGACCACTTCCCAGAAATGTTGGAAAAAGAAGGTCAGAACCCATCTAGATCTAGGATATTTATCTAGTTCCATGTCAAAAATAGCATATTTGATTTCTTCCTCCCCAGGAATGAGCATGAGATCTCTATTTTCTTGATCCAAAATGACATTTTGGAAGAGTCTCGAGGGCCTTCTCCCAAGATGTTCTATTTGGATCAGCTCCAGGGAGAAAGAGATCCTTAAAATAATTGATAATAACTTCATTGATTTATTTTTCATCTTCTATGAGAGTACCATCATTTTTCCTGATCTCCTTGATCTTGAGATGATTTTTCTTGGAGGTGGCAGAGAAGTGGAAGAATTTAGTGTTTCTATCACCCTCCTTTAGCCATTTAACTCTAGATTTTTGCTTCCAGTAGACTTCCTCCTTGGCCAAGATATCATGGTATTCAATGAGGAGATCTTGCTCTTGAATTTTAAGTGCTTGGTTGAGCCCATCTTCCTCCATCAGTTCCTCAATAGTCCTTAAGTATTCCTCTATTCTTCTCTTAGACTAAAAAATGTTCCCAAAAATTTCCTTATTCCAAGTTTTCAGATTTTTTTAACATGCTTCAACTTTAAACTTAATTTGTACATCGATACCCCATGAATCTGTGATCCCCCACCACTCTTGAATTCTCAAGAGGATGTCAGGATGTTAGAGCCACATTTTTTCAAATCTAAAAGGTCTAGATTTTTTAGGAATAGCCATACCCAGCTTGAGAATGATTGGGTTGTGGTCAGATCCAATTCTAGGAAAGGTGGAAAGAGAGTAGAGTTGATTAATCATGCAAGAATGGCTCACTAGAAATTTATGATCTAGGTGTTAAAAATTCCATTTTTGAAAACCAATCTGATTTCTATGGAGAGATGATAGTTGATGATGATGAGTTTGATTATGAAAACCCTATAATTGATACTAATATGGAATCATATGATTATACTACCGATTTGAAGTCTATTTTTTCTTATAAATTTTGCAACTATCTTTGTGATGTATGGGGATATTGTGATGTTAATGTTGATCAATTTCTCATGATGATTCTCTTGCAACTGATTTTAGTGTTATATCTATAGAATAGAAGATTATTGACTAGTTTTAAAGTGTTGTTCAGTTCCTCCTAGTATGGTTGTAAGTGCTCACAATGTTTATGCTAAAGTGGTGGAATCTATTGCATTTTTAGAAGAGGAAGAATAATTTCAGCCCAATAATCCCTATGTAGGAGAAATCATTGCTGATTTGTGTGCCATTTTGAGTTTTGAGGATGTTAACATAGAAGAGAATGAGGCCTTTTGTTGCTTGTTGTAAATGGATAATGATTTCATGAATGGTAATGTTTTTTTTGGTGAATTTTTTTAGTTAAAGGAAGTCAAAGATAATTTCCTTCATGCACTTGAGCTACAAAGAAAAAAACACATCATGGAGAAATTTTGGATATCAATGAGGTTGCGTTTGAATAAGTGTTTTTGAGGAGATAAATATTGATCAACCCTTGCATATAGAACTTTCATCAATGAAGATTGTGATACAATAGTTTCATATTTGGATGATGAAGGAACATTTATTATTAGTCAAGAGGCATCCATTGAGGATAGTAATTAGATAGAGCATGATGTAAAAGAAAAGTGTTTTTAGACAATATCAAGACTCAACCCTAAACTTTTGGAGATAAAGAAGAAATTTCTACCTTCCTTGTTGTTTATTGCAACACCGAGTTAAATCAAATAGAATCCTATGGGGTAAATATAGAGATGTTAAATTATGTGTCTCGATACAAATGAAAAATCATATTGTATATATGAGTGCAACACATTGCGTGCTGATTTAGAAATGTATGGATTTTTTTATCAAAGTTTTTCTAATGTTATAAGTGAAAATATTGAGCCTATGTTAAGTGAAATTCAAATATATGAAGTTAGCTCAATTAACTCAGAAGATTTAAAATGACACCTTGATGCTCTTAATGAAACCACAAGTTATGATTGTTGGAATTCTGAGTTTGATGAAATAAAAAATGAAGTGAACTTGTTTACAATGTCGATAATAAAATATTTAAAGAATGCAAGGTATTTTAAACCTCACTATTTGATTTTGAGAGTGCACATAAGTTTGATAAACTTTATTCATATTCCCTTGAGTCCCCACTTTCTAATTTTGTGTTATATTATCTTATGCATGATGAATTCTAGTTAGGTTTTGGTGATGAGTTATATGATGAGTGTATTTGAGATTTAATATGCAACTCATTTATTTTGTTTCTAAATGAAAGTAAAATTTCAAAATTTTGAGTTATGAGTGTTTTCCTCTAAAGTGCCTAAGTCGTGAAAATTGAGAAAATCTATGTTTCGGGTCATTTTGTATGTATTTCGGGCCTGTCGGACATTTTTGTCCACTTTGTCCCAAGTACGAAAGTGCATTCTGTTCCCCGATCGGCTGAAATCCCCGAAGTTGTTCCATTTTCGGGCCCGTCGGAACTTTTTGTCCCAAGTGTCCCAAAAATTATTGTGCAAGTTGTTTCAATTTCGGCCGAATCACCCGAACCGCGTACTTCGCACTTTCTTGTTCCAAATGTCCCAAATCAAAAAGTGCGAGTTGTTCCATTTTCACCCGAACCGGCCGAGTCGCGTACTCCGGAACTTTTTGTCTCAAATGTCCCAAGTTCAAACGGGCCTTTTGTTCCATTTTCGGCCGATTCGCCCGAACCGCGCTTTCATGTCCCAAATGTCCCAAAGTTAATCGGGCAAACTGTTCCATTTTCGGCCGATTCGCCGAACCACGTCCTTCGCGCAATTTTGTCCCAACTGTCCCGAGTTCCAAATTGCTCTCTGTTCCCCGATCGGCCGAAACTCCCGAGTCGCGTACCTCAGAGCTCTTTGTCCCAAATCAAAAAAAAATGCAAACTGTTCCAATTTCGGCCGAAACACCCGAACCGCGTCCTTCGCGCGTTTTCGTCCCAAATGTCCCAAAATGCATTTGTGCGTCTTCTCCCTGTTTCACCCGAATCGGCCGAGCCGCGTGTTTCGCGCATTCGCGTCTCACATGTCCCAAGTGAACCTAATGCAATTCATACTTAGTTTTTCCCGCTCGACCCGAATATGCTAAAATATGAATTTAAGTTGCGGCTCGATCTTATCAATCAGAAGATCAAATTTCAGGGCAGGTGGCGAAGGACGAAGCTCTCAAGATCTTTGGTTACATCGGTTTTCAAAGATATTCATTGTCATCCTCAAATGAAAATTCTAGTGTGTCCCTGTGGCGAGGACATAGCGATACGTGGAAGAAAATTCAAGCGGCGGTTTCGAATGACGGTGGGTCCCTCTCGGTGTTGTCCACTGTCTCCTTCTTCATTCTTTTCTCTTCTTCCTATTCCTTTCGTTTTCTTGTAATTAGTTAAGGTATTGCGATTGGCGGTCCTTGACTATCCGTTGAATTAAAAGAAAGCGTTACGAAGAGTAACTGATTGTAAGCTATATAATGGCCTTCTTTGCGCCATTTTGAGAGGAGGAAGAACTTGGCTTATTTTACGAAAGTGTAAATAGATCATAAAGAAATCAATACTGAAGGGCTTTCTATTCTTTGTCTATCGATCTCGTTATCTACGAGCTTTCATTTATTTTCCTGGTGAAGATCATTTATCCCAAATTCGTTAGTCTCACCGATTGACTCTTGGCTTTGCGGTGATCTTGTACAACCAAGAAGGAACTTTGTTTCCTTGATAATGAATCTATGTTACGTTAAGAAACTTTGTGTTCTGGCAGATGTTATTTACAGAACTTTGTGTCTTTGAATTCCATCTTATTTGTCCGATACGAATGATCTTGTTTTCAATCCACTGTGACTTCGCAAACATAAAGAATTACTCTGATATCTATAATTCCGCATGTTTGCCTTTCTGCTCTTTTCCGTACTCTCATTTCCTCAGTCCTTTTGTAACTGATGATCCCTTCATAGAAAACACTTTCGTGGTATCCAAGTTTAACCAACAAATCATGTTTTGTATATTTGTAAATAAGTTCGTTTGAATAAGGAACCTCTCCCATTAAAGAGGAGGGACTTCTTGTCCCCCACATTGCTCTTCTTAAAAGTCCTATTTGACGACCATGAGTTTTTGGCGACTCATTTGTGGGGAAAATCACATTCAGTTCTGTAATTTTGATCATCTTTTGATCGGCGACTCGCGTTTTACTCGAGGGAGAAGGACCCTTGGTATTGAAGACTCTCGGTTTGACTTTTGGAGAGCGGGGTTTTCCTCTTCCTTCCACAAGAAATAGAAGGACTCGTTCGAGCAAGCACACCACTGTTCAAGAAAGAAGTCCTGCGGGTGGTATTCCTTGAGAGCCGGCTAGCCCTAATCTTGAGCTTTGATTCTTGCTTTGGTGTTAAGTTCCTCTCAAGCCGTTTTCAAAGAATGGCGGCACCATTACCATGGGGTCATCGTGTCGGGCCCCTGGCCCTTGCTCGGCCCTGCTGCATGAGTTACCCAGAGGTAGCAGGAAGAACTTCCCCAAATTCAAAGGCGATGGCAAAGTGCATCTGATGAACACATCGCAGCCTTCATTGTTGCATGTGGAGTTCTGGGAGTCGAACATGAAGGCGTCTCGTAAGGAATTTGTTCGTTGAGGCGTTACAAGACAATCTTTGTTGATTGGTTCTACCACCTTCCGGCTAACGCTATCACCAACTGGACCACAATGAGAACTCAGTTCGAAAACCGTTTCAAGCCGGCAGAAGATGTGCATGCTTTGCTTGCCCAAATTTCTCAGATAAAGAAAGATTCACAAGAACCTATGAGAGAGTTTGTGGCCCGATTCAACAAAGTTGATCAACAAAATTCCTGCAAATACTCGCACTGTTGATCAAATTCAAAAGTGTTTCTTCTGAATGCTCAATCGCCCAAAGTTAGTTATGCACTAAGAAGGGCTAATCTCGGACATTAGCTCTGGATCAAACTCTTCTTTGTTAGTATCGAGGATGACTTAATCATGTCGGGAAGTTGAGAAGAGACCTCCCAAATCTAAGTCTGCTTTGCTTCTTCCTCCTCCACTCCTGGACCTAACACTGATCCATTAGTTCAGAAACTTGCAAATGATCTTATTGCTATAAAGAAACAACTGGCTCAGCACGCTCCTTATACAGACGTTCCGAGGAGAAATTTCCAGCCCAGGAATCGTTTGCTGCTTCTCAAACAAGATTAGCACTTGAAGGACCTCTGTTAGAGTCCTGTCAATGCGACTGCGAGGTGGAAGAACCGGATGATGATGAAGATAACGAAGCTTGCGAAGAGTTTGCGAGAGAGAATTTGATGATGAGGCGGAGGAACTTGAGGGATCTCGAGTGAATTTCTTTACCAGAGGGCATTGATGATTATGATGAAGTGGTAGCGAGACATGAGCAGTGAATCTTTTCTTTGTCATGACTCGAAGCAGACAAAGCGAGAGGAGAAGGTGACCCGACCACCTAAGAAATCAAGGAGCGATCGTGACTATCCTGTAATTGCAAGAAGAGGATCTCCTATCCCTACTTCGTCTACACCAAAGGTGAGTCCTATCAATCCAGTTACCAAAGTTGCTTCTTCTTTTTCTCCTAAAGTTGATAAGCCTAGAATTCCAAATGATGATGGCCCGTCCATACGGATCCTTTGATATTGTTGATCACGAAAAAGACCAAGGTACAAATCTCGAAAGTGAATACTATCAAACCCATCCCAAAGCCTTTGCCAAAATGATCCACTTTGTTAATTCCCACTCTAAGACCACTCTAAAGGTCTTTTACCTACTCCTCCTTACGCACACTGACCCTGACCTAGCACAGTAGCTGCTCTTTGTCACCTCTCTGGTGACAAAATTAAACCATTTTATGTAACACTTCTAATAGCTGGCCATAGGCTCGTAATGGTGTGTCATTGACTCGGGAGCCTCGGATAATGTAATGCTGCTAAAGTAGCTCATGCTTTAGGCACGACCCTCACTCGCACTTATGGATCTGTTACTCCATGGAAAGTAAAGAAGTGCCCACTGGTGGGAGGATTAAAGATGCTGCAAGTGGCTTTTCTTTGCCTTGCACGAAAAGAAAGTGTTGGCTACTATCCTAGTAGCGAGATATCCCTCCTTCATACGGGATGTTGCTAAGTAGGAACTTCTGCAAAGATGTGGGTGGGAAATCCAAATGGGTGGTCGCATGCACTCGTGCTGTCGATGGACAAATGAAGAAGTTGTTGCGAGAAGCGATCGAGTATATTGTGCGAGAAAGCGGATGATCCTAGAGCATAAATACTCTATGAGGATATGGGTCATGGCAATTACATGATTATGTCCTGATGAAATCCCACCCCCAAAGTGTCTCCTAGAGATCCTAATGGGTTTGGATTTTAGAATTTGATGGAAGTTGTTCCTCGGTGGTTACGGGCTGGTGTCTGCTAGTGTCACGGAAGGTGCCTCATCCTTTTCATTTAAGTTACGGTTAAAGAATACTAATAACACAGCAGTGATACGAGGCTCTCATTCTCGGATTACTGCAAGTGGCCAAAGAACAAGGTGTGAAGAATCTTACGGCTCGTGGTGATGCGAGAATTGATTGTAAAGCAAGTCGAAGCCTTTTCAAGTAAAAAATGGGAAGGTTGAAGCATTACGGAATCGGGTTTGGGATTCCATTGAATTCCTTGATGCTTTCTCTATTGAAGCGTACACTAGGGAAAAAAGCGGCGGGGCTGATTCGTTAGGTTTGTCTCGGGGTCCTTGTTGATTCCTCATCCTGATTTCTCTCAGGATAAATTCACCATTGAAATGGTCCATCGGCCTAGTGTACCTGACAACACCAATAACTGGCAGGTTTTCAATAATGATCAGCATTTGCTTTCCTTCCTGGAACTCAAAGGTAATTTTGAACAAGCTGTATTTTGAGGAAGTGACAACTGCCTCGTGAAAGTGTGTCCTTTGGCCAAATTTGTCACCCAAGGGAAGAAGCGAGATCGGGAAGGGTGCATTAAACTCAAAGGAAACAAGATTCCTAAAATTTGGTGAGTTTGGAGGAACTATTTGATAAGCATGATAGGTATGTGAAATCTAGAGCTTCTTGGGCCTCGGCAATGGTGAGTATGATAAGATTGATATTGGGAGTTCTCACGACCCCAAGCTCGTGAACATTGGAAAATGTTTGCATGAGATGAGAGGAGAAAAGCAATTGATCTTCTAAAAAGGTATAAAGATGTTCTCGCTTACTCTTATGAAGATTTGAAAGCTTTCAAACCAAAAGATATGCAGCACTCTATTCCCCTCAAGCCTGGAATTAAGCCTTTCAAGCAGAAACAGAGACAATACAACCCCAAAGTAGCTGACACCATCTTTCAGGAGATACAGAAGTTGTTGAAAGCTAAAATTATCTTTCCTATTCACCATTCAACATGGATTGCAAATATTGTGCCTGTCAGAAAGAAGAATGGTGAGATCCGCATCTGTGTTGATTTCAGAAACCTGAATCAGGCTTCTCTGAAGGATAATTACCCTTTGCCTATGATGGATCAAGTATTGCAAGCAGTAACAGGATCTGAAATGTTATCTATGCTTGATGGATTTTCTGGATATAATCAGGTAGAGGTGGATACTGTAGATCAACACAAAACAACTTTCACTACTCCTTGGGGTACCTTTGCCTACAAGAGAATGCCTTTTGGGCTTATTAATCGTTGGTGCCACTTTCCAGAGAGCTATGGATCTGGCTTTTGGAAGCTTAAAAGGGAAGTGTATTGTCATCTACCTTGATGACCTGACAGTGTTTTCCAAGACAAGAGCGGATCATTTTGATCACCTAGAGACAGTTCTGCTGAGATGCCGAGAGCATGGGATTTCTTTGAATCCTAAAAAATATGTCTTCTGTGTTACAGAGGGAAAACTATTAGGGCACATTGTCTCCAAGGATGGTATTAAGATTGATCCTGAACGAGTTCAAGCCATCCAGCAAATTCCTCTCCCAACCAGTAAAAAGGGCGTGCACTCCTTCTTCGGTAAGATCAACTTTTTAAGAAGGTTCATCCCTGATTTTGCTGAATTAACTTTGAATATTTCTCAGATGATGAAAGGGAAGCAAACATTTGGTTGGTCTTCTGAAGGAAAGGAATCCTTTGAGGGTATCAAGAGAGCTATCGCTAAAACTCCAGTTTTAGCCTGTCCTGATTTCAGCAAAGATTTCATCATCTATTGCTATGCTACAGATAATACCTTGGCTGCTGTGTTAACTCAAGAAGACTCTGATGAGCATGAGCTACCAATTGCGTTCATGAGCTATATTCTGAAGGATCATGAGTTAAAATACACCATGATGGAGAAGCATGCTTTTGCAGTGGTCAAAGCTGTCAAGCAGTTTCACTTTTACATCCTCAACTCTCACTCCATGGTGTTGGTTCCAGATACCACTGTTAAGTCAATTCTCACACAACAAGAATTTGGATCCAAGAGAGGGAATTGGGTTGCTAAGGTCCAAGAGTATGACATTGACATTAAGCCGACCAAGCTGGTTCGTGGAAAAGGTCTTTGTGAGCTCATTGCTGAAGGAGCTAAACATGAGTTCTTTGGAAAAGAAAGTTGACCTTCCTCACATTGTTCCTTAGTTCGGTTGATGAATGGTATGCTTTGACATCACCCATTTTCTCACCTATGGGAATGCCCCTCTCATTTAAGCGCCGAAGAAAAGGGCATTAAATTGAGATCGATCTACAATATGTATTATGGGAAAATGCTTTGTTTAAGCGTGGCTTGGATGGGAGATTTTGAAGTGTGTGGACAAGGAACAACGAGAGAAAATTGCTCTCGGCTTTTCATGATCAAGCATGTGGAGGGCACTATTCATCATGGTCACTGCACATAAGATACTCCGTGGAGGATACTGCTTGGCCTTCTTTGTTCAGAGATGCATCCAAGTGGGTGGAGAAATGTGAGGCTTGTCAGACTTTTGTGGGAAGACCTAAATTGGCTTCTTTGCCTCTCAAGCCAGTTGTGATTGAGGAACCATTTCAACAGTGGGGTTTGGACTTCATTGGTGCACTCAATCCTGCTTCTAGTGCTGGTCACACTCATGTGCTAACTGCCACTGACTACTTCACCAAATGGGTGGAAGCTATTCCAGTTAAGAGCACTACTTCCGAAGTGGTTTGCAACTTCATCAAGGAGAATATCTTGGTAAGGTATGGTGTACCTAACAAGATTGTAACAGATAATGCCTCGAATTTCTCTTCAGCTGAGATAATGGACTTCTGCTACGGATATGGCATCTCCCTGGCTCATTCTTCAGATTACTACCCCCAGGGAAATGGGCAGGCAGAGTCCACTAACAAAAATCTGGTGACTATCATAAGGAAGTTGGTCGATGAGTCTCAACGAAAGCGGCACAAGAAGCTCTATGATGCCCTTTGGGGAAGACGAGAATTACACAAAGAGAGCCATTGGAATGTCTCCTTTTCAAGTGATATATGGGCGAAGCTCAATTGCGGTGTGAGTGGAACTACCGGCCTTGCACCTAATGAAGGCCATTGAGGATACTAGTTTGATGATGCCTGGACAAGAGGATTATGTACCTACATAAAGCTGAATGAGGACAGATTGATGGTTGTTGATAGGATATCATTCACCGTGACAAAGGTAAAGGCCCTGTTTGACAAGAAAGCTAGGTTCGAGAGATTTCCAAGTTGGAGACAACTTTGTGTTCTTTATGGGATAAAAGACATGAACCTCGTGGCGGCCATGGAAAGTTTGATTCCCTTTGGCTCGGGCCTTTCAAGATCGGGCACTTTCTTTGGTAAGAATTCTTTCTATCTTGATTACATGGATGGTTCCCCCCTCCCACTTCCTTATAGTGGGCAGTACCTCAAGTTGTTCAAGTCCTAGGTGATTAGGGAGTCCCTTGTATATTCTGTACAGTGTTTTTGCTTCTCTGCTTTTGGTGTGTTTTTTCCTTTTGTTGTTTGGTGTGTTGCCCCTCTGTGTATTGGTGTTCTTTTTGACTCCGTGGCCCGATGGATAAGGCCTTTGAGTCTGCTTTCCCGAGTTTGTCTAAGTTCTTGCCTTGCCTCATTCCTTGAATTTATACCAAGTCATCCCCAGAAGGAGCCAGCTGTTGTCCACTCAAAATTCCCTACCCTAATGAAAGTAAAATTTCAAAATTTTGAGTTATGAGTGTTTTCCTCTAAAGTGCCTAAGTCGTGAAAATTGAGAAAATCGTGTTTGGGTCATTTTGTATGTATTTCGGGACTGTCGGACATTTTTGTCACTTTGTCCCAATACGAAAGTGCATTCATTCCCGATCGTTGAAATCCCGAAGTTGTTCCATTTTCGGGCCCGTCGGAACTTTTTGTCCCAAGTGTCCCAAAAAATTATTGTGCGAGTTGTTTTGATTTAGCCGAATCACCCGAACCGCGTACTTCGCACTTTCTTGTTCCAAATGTCCCAAATCAAAAGTGCGAGTTGTTCCATTTTCACCGAACCAAGTAAGTCGCGTACTCTAGAACTTTTTGTCTCAAATGTCCCAAGTTCAAACGGGCCTTTTGTTCCATTTTCGGCCGATTCGCCGAACCGCGCTTTCATGTCCCAAATGTCCCAAAGTTAATCGGGTAAAGCAATTTTGTTCCATTTTTGATTCGCGAACCACGTCCTTCGCAATTTTGTCCCAATTGTCCCGAGTTCAAATGCTGCTCTGTTCCCGATCGGCCGAAACTCCCGAGTCGCGTACCTCAGAGCTCTTTGTCCCAAATCAAAAAAATGCAAACTGTTCCAATTTCGGCCGAACACCCCGAACCGCGTCCTTCGCGCGTTTTCGTCCCAAATGTCCCAAAATGCATTTGTCGTCTTCTCCTGTTTCACCGAATCGGCCGAGCCGCGTGTTTCGCGCATTCGCGTCTCACATGTCCCAAGTGAACCTAATGCAATTCATACTTAGTTTTTCCCGCTCGACCCGAATATGCTAAAATATGAATTTAAGTTGCGGCTCTGATGCTATCAATCCGAAGATCAAATTTCAAGGACAGGTGGCGAAGGAATGAAGCTCTCAAGATCTTTGGTTACATCAGTTTTCAAAGATATTCATTGTCATCCTCAATATGAAAATTCTAGTGTGTCCCTTGTGGCAAGGACATAGCTGATACGTGGAAGAAAATTCAAGCAGCGGTTTCCGAATGACGGTGGGTCCCTCTCAGTGACTGTCCACCTGTCTCCTTCTTCATTCTTTTCTCTTCTTCCTATTCCTTTCGTATTTCTTGTAATTAGTTAAGGTATTGCGATTGGCGGTCCTTGACTATCCGTTAGTTAAAAGAAACGGTTACGAAGAGTAACCGAATTGTAAGCTATATAATGGCCTTCTTTGCGCCATTTTGAGAGGAGGAAGAACTTGGCTTATTTTCTGAAAGTGTAAATAGATCATAAAGAAATCAATACAGAAGGGCTTTCTATTCTTTGTCTATCTGATCTCCGTTATCTCTGAGCTTTCATTTATTTTCCTGGTGAAGATCATTTATCCCAAATTCGTTAGTCTCACCGATTGACTCTGCAAGCACGGTGATCTTGTACAACCAAGAAGGAACTTTGTTTCCTTGATAATGAATCTGTGTTACGTTAAGAAACTTTGTGTTACGGCGGATGTTATTCTAGAACTTTGTGTCTTTGAATTCCATCTTATTTGTCCGATCGAATGATCTTGTTTTCAATCACTTTGTGACTTCACAAACATAAAGAATTACTCTGATATCTATAATTCCGCATGTTTGCCTTTCTGCTCTTTTCCGTACTCTCATTTCCTCAGTCCTTTTGTAATTGATGACCTTCATAGAAAACACTTTCGTGGTATCCAAGTTTAACCAACAAATCATGTCCTGTATATTTGTAAATAAGTTCGTTTCTGAATAAGGGAACCTCTCCCATTAAAGAGGAGGGACTTCTTGTCCCACATTGTTGCTCTTCTTAAAAGTTATAAACCAAATTCTATGAGCTTTAAAACTTTTGATAACAAAATAAATATTGAGATTTATTGTTTATTTGATAATGTTTTTTCAACTAAGTTTATGCTTGGTTCAAAAATTTGGGAATGGGAATATCAATGTTGTTTCCAATAAGAGCCTTAGTTTAATTGGTCTTCAATTTTGGACATGACTTCACATTTAGGACTTATAAGATAAATGAATCATTTTAGGCTTTGATTTTGAATGTTTTGTTAATTTTTGGTTGTAGTTTACTTTAAAAACATTGTACTCTTATGATAAATGGATCCTACTTCTCCATTCCCATGAATGGGTTTATTGAGAAAGGATTAGAGTGTTCTTTTCCTTGTAAATTTTGTAAATAGTTGTACAAGTGTTGTGTTGTTGAAATAAGTTCTTGGCACAATAATATTGTTGGCGTTTTAAAGAGGTTTTTGATCATCTTTTAGAATGGTTTTATGAATTACAAAGTTCTATTGGTATCTCTGTAACATGGGATTAACTTATCTATCTCGAGAAGTTGTGACTCGAAAGCAAAGGAAGATCTTGTGAACTGTTAACTTTGAGATCCCAAGAGCACCAGGATGTGGACACATGGATTCAACTTAGGTGAAAAATATTTTAATTAGGTCACTATTGAGGATGAGACAAGTGGTAGAATCAACTCTTGAGGTAAAATTTGACATCCTTGTGGTCATCAAATGTGTTAAATAGCATGGGAAGTTTCAAATGGAAATAAATTTTGACTAAGAGATCTAAAACACATAAAGCTGGTACCATTGAAAATCCTAAGAAGAGGGATATAGATTGGCAAAAATTTGGGGAAAATTGGTGATATATTTGTAGAATGTTTTGTAGCAAAAGTTTTGGTATAATTTTATAGCCATTTTTAATGAAATTATCCAAATTGATCATGTGTGGGGTCTCCTTGTGCTTCTTAAGAGTGACATGCTTATCAAAAATGTGAATGTGTCCCTAAGATATTAAATCAATTTTGGTTTCATGTGTCATTTGATCAACGATGGAGCCATTAATCAATTTGTACATGTTTGTTCCTCTCTTCTCATTGGTTCCGAAGCTATGAAATTCCCTCCAATTCCATTTTGGAATGCTCTCTCAATTGTATATATAGATAAAGAATGTGCTTCATCTAATCATCTTCATCTCTAATCCCTTTATTAGTTTAGTTTGTAGGTGTTCATTTTAGCTTTGTTTTAGATGTTTGGAGAAGGAATGATTGTAATCAATTCAAGGATATCATAATAAAGATATGAGATAGTAGCCATATTTGTTTTATTAATTCATGAATAATATAGTTGATTATAAAGTAAGATATCATTTGAAGCATAAGTGTATTCACTCAAATTATTATATTATCCCTTTGGTAATTAGGTGCGGAGAGGTCGATGTGTAGACAATAAATAATTTTGTTGTAATTTTTGTGGAATTCTAGATTTATTTGCACTCCATAAACTTAGCTAATGCTATATTTCAAATTTTGAGTTATGGTGGTGGATGGTTTATTAGATATCAGTGTATGTGGTTTAATGATTATTTGAATTGTGGGGAGTTGTAGAAATTATGTAAATTGATACAAATATTTTGTTATCTCGACTCCGTTTAAAAAATTTAGATTAAGCCCCTTGGTCATGACACATATGAATTTGGAATGATCAAACCCCCATTTTTAATTAAACCTTATTGTATTTCCCTTGTTGATACCTTTGTTTATGATGTAAATTCTTATATGCCTCTTGATATAGCTTTGGATTCATATTTATCATAATGATATGTTTGTTTGTAACCCTTTCCCGAGTCTTAAGTAGTCTTATGAGTCTTCCTACTAGTGATAACCAATTGGGTAGGAAATCGTAGTAGATGGGATAATTATCTAGGTTTGTCACTATATGTTTGTATTATCTTTTTTATTTGACATCACTTGGGTTATTGTAGGGTATTTCCCCTAGGTTTCATAGAGCCTAAAGAGTTAGAAGTCAACCACCTTCCTATTTTTTGACCTTAAATATTCCCTTCTTGGTGAAGAAGTATATTGATATAATGACCTATTCCACCCTTCTCCACTCATATAACAAGTGGAAAAATCTGGGATCCAACACAACCCGTGATAATGTTACATGTGTCATGTCAACAATTTTCACAATATTTTGGAACAAGGAGTTTGGACATATTCTTGATTAAGTTACAAAGTTAGGTTTCTCATCGAGAGATGAGGATCGGTGTATAAACTATGCCTTAAAGTGGATTGTATCCTCTTAGTGGACTGCACAAAAAAATATTACTAAGACAAGGAATGAGAAATTGAGAAGATGCACACGCTATTTGAAGTGTCTCTAAGGTTAATAGGACAATGGCCTAAGTATGTCGCATGATATTTCCCCAAAGTATATATCTTATTGTGTATGGATATGTGGAAAAAGAAAAAAATTGATCCCAAATATTGTGTACATGTGTTCCATAGGTCCCTAACACCCTTTCTAAATGCATGTTATATGCATCAAAATCAAATAAGAGAAACACACAATTGGCCACATGAATAACAATATTTAATACAAAATTTTATTTTCTATTGGTGAAATAATTTTCCGCAAGGAAAAATTAGTGAGTTTTCACCAACGCTCCGAGACTAAGTCGCTCCTTTTGGTAATGGGGAGGCTCCAATTTATTAAATGAAAAAAAACAAATCAGCAGGTTGCCATGAAACCAAGGATCAAATATGAATACTCCACTAGACTTATGGAAAATGTATTGCACTTAGTACAAGGGAAGATTTTATTTAATAAAAGGAAGTAGATGGGAGTAAGAATATAGTGAAGAAGGGTTAAATTTGTGAATATGAATTTTCTATTTTTCACAACATTAACTCAATTAAATCTACACTTAATTAAAGGAATTCAACCTTGTGAACAACGATAAGACTAAAAAACCTTAAACACAATTCTATTGATTTATTCATCAAAGGCATCAAGTCCTTTCTTGGTTTTACAATATCATCATGCAAGAATTAGAGGAAACATAGATAAAAAGGAAATAAAAGAAAGTAATCTTTTTCTTGTATTTAGTAGTGTAAAATTTATCCACTAGCAACTCATAATTGACAATAATTTATAATGGAGAGGCCATTCCAATTTATAGAATTACAAAAAGGACTTTTCATTTCCCCCCATATGATTTTTTTCCTCCCTCATCACTTGTGACCTTTCATGTTCCTAGGAAACAAAAGTAGTCTTTTTCTTATTAATTGAAAAAAACTATTACAATGTTAAACTAAAGGTAACTTAAGTCAATATGAAAAAATATGAAAAAATTGCCTCCTTAATAAATAATTAAAACTTTGAGAGAGAATAAATGAGGAAGGAAGAAGAGAAGATATGATCACTTTGATGAAGAGAAAGCCTCTGCTAATGAAGAGTTGGATCTTTGTATAATCTTGGGGAATACTCCTAGAAATATTTCTTCACCCTTGAATTCTTTACTGAAATGGGCTGTCGTAGGTGCCAAATTATCCGCTGTGGAATATGAACGAAACTCAAAGCATTGATCCAAGTTTCAAGAAAACTATCGACGGTCTTACATTGGTTGAACCAAACTTGATGATCCTTCACAAGTATTAGAGATTGAAATTCTAATTTTTGTAAGAGACTCCAAAGTATCCTCATTAAATGAGAAAGGATCTCCTTCCTCTTTTTTGACCAACTCTGGAAGGATTTTAGGAGCTTTTCAACTTATAAATTTTTATTGATTAGAGGTTACCAAAATTCCGCACTTGTTGTTAATACCTTCTAAAATATGAAATGCATGATCTTAACGAGAATCAAGATCAAAGATAACATCATTCAACATATCATACCGAGCACTCATCGTTCAAGACCAAAGAGGAGATACATTATCAATCATAGAAGTGAACACATTGTTACTCACCAAGGAATGAGAATCTAGATTGCTCATTTCAAACACTAATGGAAACACATTGTCCCAATGGGATTTCTCCTTCTTAATATCCTCCTTGGTCATTTTCACTTTAGAAGCCATGGCGAGGGAAAATTCGAATAATGAGAGAATTTATGACAATAGTGCTTTTCCTTTCTCGAGAATCTTTTCAACCCACCTATCATTAGCCCTTCCCTACATTGTGTAACCTTGAGATTTCTTGATTATTTTAGGGTCAAAGCTACTGATAGGAGTGATGGATTTTATAGGAGGAGGTGATATTGCATTGGGATCCAAGAATGATTTCTCACATGAAGTTATATTTCTCACATGCTCCTCTAACTACTCCATTGTTTGTTTATATTCCTCATTTTGAGAAAGCATGTGGGCAGTATATTCCTTGAACAAGTGTGCATCACCTTCATGTGTGGCTTGACCCAAATAAATCCTTGTCATTTTGTAATCATCCTGAGTCATTTATTCCATAGGTTTTACAACCTTTATTTGGGAAATATCTACATATTTGGCTTTTGAAGCCCCACTGAAGAAGTGAGAGGTTACTTATTCCTTCTTTCCTCACTTGGTTTTCATAATTTTTGAGATAGCCTAAAAATTAGGTGTCATGGCTACTTCGCACCGTCCTTGAATCAATTCTAATAAACTCTTTAATTTAAGGGAAATTCTCTACCAAAGTTTGCTCAATATCAAGCATGGGGAAATTTTAGGTGAACGATGAAGAATTACATCTTGCACATGGTGGGATGACTCAACTATCAAAGAAGATGTACTTAGGAACCAAAAATCACTAGACACTATGAAGGGTCAATTTCACCTTGTTCAATAGGTATAATGGGGTCTTTAATGAACTAATCATTCTTGTAAAGCCTCTTGGGGTGGGAATATTCAATGTGCTCTTCCTCCACAACCTTTCTCTTTGAGGGTTATTTTGAATGAGTGGAGCTCATGGTCTTCTCGAATGTCTTTAGAGAGGAAGTGTGAGATACCTATCTAGATAGAGTTGGGAGGCCACCAAAATCAATGAGAGTATTTGTTTATCTTGAACCATTCTCTTGATATTTGAATTACCATTGTAGTCCTTTCCTTGATATCACCTAATTCTCTGGTATTCCATGGGATCGAGAGGAAGAGGTGAAAATTTCATTACTTGATACTTAGGGTCAAACAAGTATGATCCATCATCTTTTATTCCTTCAATGAACCAATCAAAATTGAGATCCCTCATCTGGTCAACTATCATCCGCATATAGTCCCTTTTTCTTACTTTGAAATCATCAATGCAATTAGCCCAGTAGTCTTTAATTTGAGGTGTATGGTGTAATCTTGGAAAGGTAAAATTTTCAGGATTTCTCCTAATATCAAATTCAGGCCTAGATGTGTAGGAGTAGAGATTGAGGGAAGAAAAAGAGGCTTCAATGTTTGATGTAAGTATGAAACTCTTACATAAATAGATCCCCAAAGAGTTAGGAAAAGTAACACCCTTAATTTTATTGTTTTTACACTCGGGAATGTACATGAGCTAGTTGCCTACATAATTCAAACATTATGATTTTGTCACTCAAGTACTTGGGTAGCTGAAAGGGGCAAGATCATAGCCTAAGATCTTGATGTAGGTGAAGGTAGAGAACTGGATGAAATGACTCTCATACAATTTGATCAGCGCAACTACTTAAGAATATATCCTCAACTCTAGATTTCCCTCAAGGAGTCTGATGATGAACATGGTGAATGCATCATTCATCCTAGAAAAATGATATTTTCTTTCTCTATAAGTGAGCTACAAATACTTCTCATAGGAAAGTGATTTTTGAGATACATTGAGAGTAGCAGTCAAGCCCCTGAAGGGTCTTATGAAGGCAAGGACATATACTAGGTAAGAAGCCATGGTGAACTTCTTGGTGGAAGGAAATTGAAGCAATTTTTGATGGATTTTTTCACTGATAATATGCCCCCAATATATCACTTAGTTCCCTTCAAGTATAAAAATGATAAACCAAGCCATCCTATCTTGGAATTCTTTTTTCATTTCTTCTCCCATCACCTTTCGGTAGAATAATGGAATCTAAATAACCTTGATGGAATTTACTCATGGAAAAGTTATTGGGAACATGAGAAGGTTCTCTTACTTGCCTAAGCCATGAACCAAACAATATACCTTGTAAATATGAATCAAGTATTTTCTAAATATGATCGTAAATTGTAGTAGAACCCTACTATGAAATAGTGTAAAACATATTTTGATTGAAATCTCAAATCCCGCTTAAAATAATTTGATAAAAATATTTAAAACTGAATGTAATCATTTAAAAACCAAAAAGAATCTGAATTTTGAACCATTTACAACTCATTGAAGTCCCCTATTCATTTAAACCATTAAATAAAAAATATACCGATTTCTTTTAAATTTCATGATACGATTAAAATGCATTCAACATGATCATTTAATAATTCATTACTACAGAAAATCAGAATGCAAGAAAAAAACTATATGCAATATGCCTATGTCTATGGGTTCGCGTAAATGAAGAACCGATCCATTTTTAAAAATATATTGCAAGTACAATGAAAAATTCACAATATGAAAATGAACCCGAACCATGCAATGAATCCTAAAGAACTTGGAAATTTGATCTACAAACGTCCTCCATGATTGGATTCAATAATGTAAGTTTTCCCTATTTGATTGAGAACTCTTCACGAATGAAAATGACTACAAAACTCTCATTGAGACTCAAATAGCCGTTAAGAATGCACAAAAATCCTTTAAGGTCTTTACATGGATTCTATGCCTTTAAATATGAACACAAAAACTTAAAATATCCATTACAATAGGTCCTTAACAAGCCAATATAGCTCGACTTTTACACATTCCATAGCCCGCTTCCATCATAAAACCAAATATGTGCATATTTATAATGTTTACACCCTATGGCATAATGGTAAGGGCTTATCATTTTATCTTGAATACCAAAAGTTTGATTCCCAATCCTTAGTGCATGGGAATTTCTCATTGGGATAAAAATCCCACATTCACGGGATTGGAGATATGTTAAGTTTTTAAATAGGCTACAACCACCCATGTTTCACATGGCTACAGCCACGATGATGTTTGTTTTTCTTCCCTGGGGTAATAAAAGCCCGCCAAGTTACGTGGGGGCACGGTTGGTGAGTTGAGTTGGTCTTTGGATAACTCAACGTAGGATCCGGAAAGTAGATAGGTGGATTGGAACTACCCCACTTTGAGTTGAGAGTGGACTATTGGAGATATAATGTGAGCCTGAGCTACATGGAAGTTGATATGTTAGATGAGGATAATAACCGAGCTAGTAATGAGTTCGTTGAGTGGTGGTGGTAGGCCACATGGTGGCCGAGGGCCTACCACGTGGACCTCTGAAATTATCAAATATATAAGCTCTACACATGTGACTTGTCGACGAGATGAAAACAAATAATGTGATGAAAACTATAGTGTAATTGAAAAATTAAAATTACACTAATACCATGGCGGTCAAGTCCCCTTGAGAAATAAAAGTGAACCGCGTTGTTGAACCCCCCTTTTTTCACACGCACGACAAAGACTAGTGAATCAAATAAAACACGTTCATGATTCCATTTTTTCCTTAAGCACTAATTCACTTTTACATTCATTCAATAAACCAAGACCTTGCTCAAGAAGGCTATTTCTTTCTCAAATGTGCAAAAATGCATAAAAATATGAACCAAATCCAAAAATCACTTTATAAATTATTATACTCTTCAAACAAACATGATTGAACGACTCAAGAAGTTTCATCTAATCACTTTGCATACTTTTCCTTTTTGAACTCCTGTTAAGTGGTGGCCCTCAAAACTCTATTTTTCTCGACTACAAACACCCAATTTTTATCATCATGAATGATTGGTAAAATTTTGGCTATCCATTTTCCCTTTTTTACTTCATGTCAAATATCGGGTCTAACTCTTCTCATATAAAAAAGTTATTCTCTTTTTAGTTTTTTTCTAGCCTACCAATTAGCCCTTCTAGAGCATAGAGCTCGTATGCGGAAAAGCCTACCAAAACCAAACAAACATGGTTAGATTTTTAGATACCCTTTATTTATCTTGTTCTTTCTACCATTTTTTAGCCTCTAATTCCTTATACACTCTTCCCAACATAAATTTCCTCTTTTAGGCTTGTTTATTAGGCTTAAGCTATGGTTTCTTGTCAAATCACTAGGGTTCGATTCTTGGTCACTTATTCACCTCATAAAAACTTAATTCAAACTTATCCCACCTTTTTAGGGCCTTCTTAAGGTTTACACAATTCATTAACCTCAAATGTACTATTTTACATGTTTTGGCCTCTAACCATTCTTCTCTTGTTATTACTCCCTCGGTCTTTCTACACTCTATTTTTCTATGCTCTTGGATTCTCTAAAGCTTTTCCAATATTTATCCATCTTTCTCTCTAACAATTTAATCCATTTATCCATCTACGATACTTCTTGTAATCTGTTAACTTCACTAGGTATCTTGACTATACCAAGATAGGGCAATCAATATCCTTGAGTAGTTATGTCACTTTAGAGGTTACTTTTACTATTTAAGGGATTAAAACTAGCCTATCTCTATCCATTATTTCTTGACATGCATCCTTTTCATCCTTCTTAAAATTTTCTTATTAGAAAGTTCCTAGAAGGTTGTCATAGTTCCTCTCCTAGGACTATATCCTTGATGATTGTGCCTCATTACTTCTTATTACTTGTTTACTCTTATTTCAATATGGATTGTAGGTTTCTGAGACTTCTTAATATTTCCTCTACTTAACTCAAATTTCATTAACTTCTCAAATAACCATGAATCTAACTCATAAATTATCTAGAACCCCCAATCTGTGCACATAGTTTGACTATGTTTTAAACACTAATATCCTTCTTTTCCTAGGTAAAAGAGTTGGCAAGAATCATATCGAAAACTATGCACCATGATGAAGTTTCTCTCTAAAGGAAATGTAATAGCTCCAGTGTAATCACAAGAAGGAATCGATCAATCAATGCAAGAACTTACATAACAGAACAAAGCTTGCACATAGAGAAAGACAACAGAGTGTCTTGGCATACTCATAAATTTCAAATGAAGGGATACATATAGGGTGCTTTGAGTAACCCTAGTGCATGACACACAAGCAAACCCTAAACCTAACCCATGTGAGATGATCCTCCATATGTGAGTGGAGGACGCATAGGATCCCACACACCAACACCCCCCTTCATCAAAGTTGGGGTAGCATGGCTATGATGAGTCAGACAGAACAAGAAGACATTCTTAAACAACTAAGAAATATGTGTCAATGGGGCCTGGCAACTAAAGTCCTGATAAGGTGCCCATATACAAACAACATCTTCCTAGAAGAATAAGAAGAAGAGAAATGGGTCCCGGCACAAAGCCTGATGAGGTACCCATGCAAAAAAAAAAGTCCCAAGCAGTGAAGGAAAACCCAGTGGGAAAAACATCCACCACAAGAGAACAAAATACTCTCTAATCTAAGAAAAGATATGGGTCCGCCATAGACTAGCCTATGAAGGTACCCATGTGCAAAAGGGAAATCTCTCAAAAAGATGAAAAAGAGAGAATAAGAGGGAGACGAGAAGGATGAGGAAGATGCCATGGACAGATCTGAACTCGGTAACTATAAGAAGTCGCCCATAAGAATGTCGATGATGAGATCCTCTACCTCTGGACTGAAGAAGAGCCATCCGCACCGATTGTGTCTACCCTTAGGAAGGACAGAAAAGATGTGTTGGAAATCTGCCCACTCCACGAAGGAAACCAAAGGCAGTAGCACAAAGAACTCTGAGTCTGGTCCATGAAAGTGTGACATAGGTCTAGCAAGTGAGTGCAAAGGAGCCAAAGGTAATGTCACGAGTGTAGAACTGTCAGAGTATGAAGGGTGAACACTTGTAGAAAGGATGTCCAACTGATGTGAAGGAAACAAAACATCCCCCACAACAAAAAATGGATCCACAAACAAGGGTGGATCAATGAAAGTCTCTAGAAAAGTGGAAGTGGTAAGAGTCCCAGAAGGGGCACTCCCAATAATGAGAGATGATGAACTCCTCTAAAATACTTGTAGATGGATGAGGAACCTGTAGTACATCACAAGTGTACTATATAGGAGACTGCTCAATATCTGATGAGATGTGGGATGTGTCAACACTCTCTGGAATAGTGAGAGGAGGAGAAGAGTCCTTTGTAGTACTCTTGACATCAAAACTGGGTGCACAATCCTCATCATCAGAAGTAGAACCAAGCGAGTCTGTGTCAGTGGAACTATCATCACACGAAGAAATAGAGGAGATAATTGAATCAGAAGCAGAGGTGAAGAAAGAGTGGGGTCCAACAAAATCTAAGTGAGTACATCTCATATCTGAAGTATCTCCAACTAAATCTCCAGCACTTTGCAAAGTTTTCCTAGCCCAAAGAGGACTAGGAGAATCAAGCTCAGAGTCAGAAGATTCTTCACTTGAGTGAGAAGGGACATAGTCCTCATCATCACTACTGTCAGAATCGGAAGACTCAAAAGTCTGAGGGTCAAGAAGAGGAGCACACTCAACAACATCATCATCTGAGGAGTCAGAATCCGAATCAGAGAGCTAAAGAACCTCAGTAGGTAGAGAAGTAGAAGTTGAATAGGACTTAACACTTCTCTCAATATCAAGCAATGAAGTGGGCGTCGAATCAGAAGTAAAGTGGGAAAAGGTATACAACCATGAACGGTGATCTGCCTTTCCCTCAGCCATTGTAGTGTCATCGTTAAGCTCACGAATAATCACTGAGTTAGACCAATTCCACTCACATTACTTCACTAAGGTGAGTAATTTGGTAAACCGATAGGATATTGGTAGAGAGATTAGGAACACTCAACACTTGGTTAAATGTTCCCCCATCTATCTCTACTGATCCACTACTAGGAAACCGACACTTTCGTGTTATCACCCAACGTGATTTGGGACATATCACAAGGTTCGATGTTGGATAAATCAACATGTGAAGAAGCCATGTGGTGCGAGGCACCGAAATCTATAATCCACGTCAATGAAGGAGCAACTCGAGCTACGAGGGCCTTCCCTTTCTTCTTATCATATTTAGACTCTCTTGCAGTAGAAGACTCGGCCTTTGGAGCATTTTGTTTGATAGACTCAGGAACACCTATTTGATTTTTCTCAAGTAAATGAGTAAGGTGATCAATTTGTTTTCTCATACATAGATGCTCTTTATGACCATATTTCTTGTAATAGGAACACAAAAACTTGTCTTTCTTTGCTCTAGGCTCAAAATTCAAAGTGTTCATGTTAAATTTAGTTTTGGTCTTGGTTTCCTTCTTAGGTTGATCATTTTTCTCTATCTCATTATCAGTCTTCTTTTCCTTACTAGTACTTGCTACAAGGGCATGTGACTTGGACTTGAGAGACCCCATTTGAATGAGTTTTTCCTATTCTCGAATGAGTTGGGATGAAAAATAGTCAAAGGAGGGAATATTCCAATCCTTTCCCAAGGCAACTTTTGTAGCATAAAAATTTGACACAAAGACAGAATATTCAGGACCTAACTTAGAAAGAATCGACAAGATCAATTGGGAATCTTTCTTCTCTACTTGACATTCCTTTAACAACAATCTAGTGTGGACAAACTTAGAGAAGAATGCTTGTAGGTTTTCAAAATCACTAGGATTTAACCCTAGTAGTTCGTTTTCCAACTCATGCGCTCTCATGTCATCTTGTTGTCCAAACATTCCATCTAATGTTTTCCACAGAATTAGGTGTTTTAGATGACTCAATGTGGAAGAGAAAGTTAGGAGAAACAGACATGCAAAGAAGACCTAAAGCTTCATCACTATAGTTTAACCACTTAGATTTTTAGGTTCGTCATCTGGTTCAATCTCAGTTCCCATGGTGATGCAGAATAACCCTTTACCTCTTAGTTTCATAATCATTTTCGATCTCCATTCGAAAAAATTGAATGGTGTAAGCAAAGGAATTGTATAAGCATCCATTGTGAAGAGAGAGAGAAGAATGTAGAAAATAAACACAACCACCCAAGACAATATAATAACCCCCTACTTTTGGAACTTTATAGTTTAGTGCATTGAATACAATCAGGTCTCGAGCATGCATCTTGAAACACTTGGTAACTTGCCTTGCAATCAGCGTAATAACGTGCAAGAGAGGAGACCACAATTGTGTTTCGTGGAGCGCAACAAAGTGACACCATACACAAGCACAATTACAAAAACTAGGAAGGAGGTGAAATCAAATCCTGGTTGTGAGAAAAATTGTCTCACGTCGCAAAGGATACCCCCTTGCTACAAACTATGGTGGATGCGCACTAGTCGCAAGCAATAATAAGGGTAAAATACAATGTTTTAAACGAACTCAAGATGAGTCTAAAAGATCTTCAGAATGCCGAAAAAGCATGCGGAAGACAAATAGGAGCTCGGAGTGTTACTGCACACTTGAGCGCACGATTAGTAAAAAAATGACAATAACGCTTAAAAATTATCGTTTGGAAATGCCTAATTTAGCTAATTTTAAAGCTATGGGAGTTAAAAAACGATAATTAACGTTAAAGCAAAGGACAATTTTAAATATTTTATCTAATTGAAAATGAAGGTTAGATTTGAAATTAATAAAACTAGATTTAATATAATTAAATCTAATTAATTTCAAATAATAAAAAACTAATTAAGATCTAATTAAATCCTAATTAAATATTTTAAATACTTTCCTTTTTAAAGAAAGTCAAATTTTCCACTTACAATTTGAAATTTTCGAGATAAGATCTAATAAGTTCTATTAAAAGAAACTTTCTAAGATCTATTAAATTTAAAAGAAACTAATTTCTATTAATATATATTAATAGAAATAGATTTTGAAAAAAACTTACCGTGATGGAAAAAGCACCCACCAAAATGAAATGAAATTAAACTTACCCAAAAAAACAAGTTGGAGGGTGTGCTTTGTGGAGGGAGGATCCCGCAGTGGGAGAGGTGTGGTAATGGCTAGGTCGTGGGGCTCGGCAAGTGGAAGAGGGAGAGCGCCATTGGGAGGAGAAGTTGTTGGTAGAGAAAAGAGACTCACGGCCAACACAAACCGCAAACACCGACTTCAAGCGTCGACCCACAGGAAATCATGACCAATAGCAAACAAACCACGGGAGACCACAACCATGCAAGTGAGAAGGAGCTCGGCCATGCAGACCACAATCACAACAAAAGATTTTGTGAGGCGAGAGACAATGAACTACAAACCATGACCACCACGAGATCACAAGGAGGGTAGAGAAGCAAAAACCGACTACAGCCACGGCAAGGAAGGGAGACGGCTTGCCAAAATGATCGGGGCGAGGGGATTTGAAGATCGGTGGAGAAAAAAACACATGAACATGCCGAGGTTTGAAAGAGTTGAAGGAGCTCGGTTGTAGCTCGTTTTGGTGGAATGAGCTCTAGATATAACACAAAACCAAAACTTCAAACTGAAATTTTTGACCTAAATCTAAAAAAAAACACCACGAAACACAGAAAAAACTAGAAAAAGAGGGATAAAAATAATTTCAGTTTGATTAAAAACCAGAATAAAGAACCTCTATTTTAGTTGATCTCTTTAGATTTAGCAATAGATAATGTAGCTATTAGCAATAAAATTCCAAAATATAATGATCGAAAAAAAACTTGCACAAGGAGTAAAAAAATAACAAAACCAAGAGTGATCGCAACTCAGATGACGAATGCATGTTTACCCGATCTCATCTCTAATACCATGAAAGAGTTGGTGAGAATCGTATCAAAAATTGTGCACCACAATGAAGTTTCACTCTAAAGGAAACGTAATAGCTCCAGCGTAATCACAAGGAGGAATCGATCAATCAATGGAAGAACTTGCATAACAAAACAAAGCTTGCACATAGAGAAAGACAACGGAGTGTCTTGGCATACTCATAAATGTCAAATGAAGGGATACATATAGGGTGTTGAGTAACCCTAGTGAATGACACACAAGCAAACCCTAAACCGAACCCATGTGAGATGACTCTCCATATATGAGTGGAGGACACATAGGATCCCACACACCAACACTAGCCACTGACTCACCTTAACTTGTTTCTATCACATTTTCATCTCTTTTCCCTCTCGTACATGCTTATAATTTGACAAAGATTTCATAATCACATTATCATGAATCAAGACTTAAAATTCTCAATTTATTCTCCTTCTAACCCACAAGTGGGTATGTACAATCTAGACCTTAGTGTTTATAGTTTAGGTAAAACTCTTACCACCTTATTGTCTTTAGGAGTCTCAATAACTTTCCCTTCACCCATATCAATCTTTGCAACACATTGGCATGAGGTTTTCAAAATAAATTAGCTCCTTACTCTATTTATCCTTTTTCTAGACCCCAAAATAGGATACATTCCATTAAAGGACTATTTTTAGTTTGTCAACTTTTGATAGCTGTATGGAGCTCCTAAAGGTTCAACATAATGTCACGGACCATTTAAAAATCTATAGGAAAATATCTCACCTGTTGATAGGGGTTGTAACCTCTCAAACCCTTAAGTTAGTGATGTAAAAGACTGACACACTTAGAAAAAATAGTTTTTGTATCCTTTGACAATCTCTTGGAAGAATACACCACACTTATTAACTTTGACTCTTGAAAACACTCTCTTTTCATTAATTCTAAGTTCTCGAGTTTCTTATCTTCATTAATAGTATTTTCATTAGTCTTACCCCTTCCCACAATCTCACCACCTTGCACTAGACTACCTTCATGGCCATTTCCCCTTACTCTCGAGTCATCTTCATGCTCTCTAAGGACAGTGTTGTCTTCTTTTCCCTGTAGAAATAATATGCATAAACATTTATAGAATCAAACCTAGTTTCTTCCACATTTAATACATGTAATCATATTAAACCATAAAAACATATAATTTATAGATTAGAAGCTTGCATTTGATTTAACCATGCTTATTTACAAAGCTTTAAGAGCCTCGAGGCTCTATAGTAATGTCTTCTCCTTTTGAACCTTTCCAACCACCTCCATTCAAATTCATCTTTCTCATGAAGGAGGAGAAGGTGATTAGGTTTCCAACACCTAACCCATACATGATTAAGTAAATTCTATTAAGTTTACATCTTGGTAGGTAAAGTATGAGAGAATACATAATATGACCAACTTATTTATTAACATTAGACCTATATTAACCCCTAAATGAATAACATTCTAAAACCTAGTCCTAGATTACATTCATGAATAATTTGAATATTTGAATGTGGTTTTGGAGGGAAACCTCCAAAATACCACTTATTACACCATTAAGATTACATATGGACTAAATAGGATCCATGAGTATCCTAAGACATCCTAAGAACCTATTCAATCCATTGATGCTCTGCTTCATACTCCCATGTGGAGAGAAATGAACTATCTACAAAAGGCCTTTTTCTTTCTTATTTTCCAATCATGATCCGCTTGTAAAATTCTCCTCTTTACTATTGCATTCTCTTCATCTTCTTCAGCTTCATGCTTCCTTTGATCTTTCTTCTTTATCTTCTTCTTCTTCTTCTTCTTCTTGTCTTGGTCCTCAAAAATAATGGCTTCATACACTTTTCTCTTCATTTGACCTCCTAAATGAGATTGCTTTTCTATGTTTTCATCTCTTCATAAAGAGTACTTGCAATCACACATGAGCACAAAAATTAGTTGAAAAATCATGAGACTTTTGAGTCTCTTCACATGCTTCTTCTTCACTTTTAGTTTCTTCATTTATCACTATAAATTTCTCTTCAACACTCTTCACTTCTTCACCATGCAAAACACATTCAAGTACTAATAACTCGTCTTCCAATTGCTCTTTTCTCACATACACAAACTGAAATTCATATTTCTCATATTAACTTTCAATTTCTTCTTCACAAATGCATTCTTATTTTACCATTTTTCTGATTTCTTCTTCTTATTTCTTGTTTGCCTTCTTTCTCATCCTTTTTAACTCTTTGTTCTCTTCTTTTATACTCTTTCTCAACCTGCATTTTATTTCCTCTCTCCATGAGTGACCTTATGGACCACTTAATCACATTTATTATCTCTATTTCCATGCCTTGTCTTTGTATGTCCTCTTCTCTCATAATCACCTTTTCTAATTGCTTCATATATTTCCTCAACTCTCTAATTTATTGCTCCATCCACACACTCTTCTTTTCCTCCTGAATCTCTCTTTTTATCTTTTTTTCTCCTTTTCTCTCTCATCTATTTTTCTTTCCTCTCATTGTTTATGACCTTAAGAAAATTCTTCACTAACTTCATTCTTTATTCATCCATTTTTCCTCCTATCAAGTTTGTTTCACCTTTCGAAGCCTCAATAGGGTTTTGTTTCACACCTAGTCTCTTGACTACTACATTCTTCACTATCTCTTATATACTTTCATCACTTTTCTCACTCTTAATTCTTCTTTTCAGTTAACTCGAGGAGAAACTTGTCACTTTACACACATACAAATCACAAGAAGAAAATTTTTCAAGTTTAACAAATTAAATCAACCCATCCAAAACTAAAAACACCACAATAAACTCACACAAATTCATCAAAACAACTATATATAAATGCTTCTCAACAAAAGCAATTTTACCTTCAAATTGATAAATTCAAATTCTTGATTTTCTCATCTCTGATACCAAATGATGCAGAGACTTTCATACATTCCTCTCACAACACCAAAAAATGCATTAGAAGTCACTAATTCACTTGTAAAATCAGTAAATTCAATAAACCAAGACCTTACTCAAGAAGGCTATTTCTTGCTCAAATGTGCAAAAATGAATAGAAATCTAAATCAAAGACAAAAATCACTTTAGAAATGCTTATACTCTTCAAACAAACATGATTGAACCACTCAAGAAGTTTCATCTCATCACTTTGCATATTTTTCCTTTTTGACCTCCTATTAGGCTAGTAGCCCTCAAAACTCTATTTTTCGACTAAAAACAACCAATTTTCATCATCATGTCTAGCTGGTAAACTTTTTGGCTACCCATTTGCCCCATTTAGTTTCATATCAAAATGTAGGGTCTAACTCTTCTCCCATAAAAAGTTATTCTCTTAGTTTTTTTCTAGCCTACCAATTAGCCCTCTTAGAACTCAAAGTTGTGTGTAGAACAACCTACAAAAAAAAAAAAAAAACAAATGGGGTTATATTTTTAGATACCCTTTATTTATCTTGTGCTTTCTACCAATTTTTATCCTCCAATTCCTTCTACACTCTTCCCAACACAAATTTCATCTTTTAGGCTTGTGTATTAGGCTTATGCTAGGGTTTCTAGTCAAATCACTAGGGTTTTGATTCTTGGTCACTTATTCACCTCGTAAACACTTCATCAACATTATCCCGCCTTGTTTAGGGTCTTCTCAAGGTTTACACAGTTCATTAACCTCAAATGTACTATTTTGCATGTTATGGCCTTTAACCCTTTTTATCGTGTTCTTACTCCCTCGGTCTTTCTACACTCTATTTTTGTCATCTCTTGCCTTCTCTAAATATTTCTCAAACTTCCTTACACTCCTTATGATCATTCTTCACCTCTCTCCATATTTCTCTCTCTCTCAAGTTAATCCATGTATCCATCTATGACACTTCTTGAATAGCTGTTAACTTCACTAGGTCTCTTAGTTGTACCAAGACATGGAATTCAATATCCTTGAGTAGTTATGTCACTTTAGAGATTTATTTTACTCCTTAAGAACTTAAAACCAACATGTATCCATACCTTCTTGATTTAAACACCTCATTTTCATCATTTTACAAGTTTATTGTTATAAATTTCCTAGAAGGCTATCACTGACTCCTCTCCTAGGATTGTATTCTTGATGATTGTACCTCATTGCTTCTTATTACTTGTTTACTTTGAGTTCATTATGGATTGTAGGTTTTCAATACTTCTTAATCTTTCCTCTACTTAACTCAAATTTCCATGCATTCTCAAACAACCATGAATCTAACTCATAACTTCTCTAAACACCCACCAATCACGTGCGAGACCAATTTGGTGTTTTAAACATTAATCTCCTTCTTTTCCTTGCCACAACTCACCTTGACTTGTTTTTATCACATTTTAATATATTTTCCTTTTGTGCATGCTTCTAATCTGACAAAGATTCCATATTCACATGTATCATGAATCAAGACTTCAAATTCTCAATTTATTCTCCTTAACCCACAAGATGGGTATATGTAATCTAGGCCTTAGTGATTACGGTTTAGGAAAGACTCTTACCACCTTATGGTATTTAGGAGTCTCAGTAACTTTCCCTTCACCCATATCAATCTTAGAAACTCCTTGGCATGATTTTTTCAACATAAATAAGATCCTTACTCTATTTCTCCTTTTCTAGACCCCAAAATAGGGTACAGGTTTGCCCAAAGGACTATTTTCGAGTTTATCAACTTTGGTAGCTTCATGAAGCTACTAAAGGTTCAACATAATGTCATAGACCATTTAAACCTCTATAGGAAAATCTCCCACCTCTTGACAGGTGTTGTAACCTCTCAAACCCTCAACTTAGTGATGTAAAATCTTTGGTACACTTACAAAAACACGTTTTTGTATCCTTTGAAAATATCTTCCAAGAATACACCACACTTATCAAATTTGACTCTTTACAACAATCTCATTTCATTAATTTCTAAGCTCTCATAGTTTCTTATCTTCATTAATAGTATTTGCATTAGTCTTACCTCCTCACACAATCTCACCACATTGTATTAGACTCGCCTTCATGGTCATTTTCCCTTCTTTATCAGTCATCTTCATGCTCTCCAAGTATTGTGTTGTCTTATTTTACCTGCAGTAACATTATGCATAAATATTTATAGGAATAAAACCTAGTTTCTTCCACATTTAATACATGTAATCATATTAAACCATCAAAACATATACTTTAAAGATTAGAAGCTTGCATTTGATTTAACCATGCTTATTTACAAAGATTCAAGATTCCCAATGCTCACTTGTTATAATAACGTCTTCTCCTTTTCAACATTCCTTTTTCGAACCTCAACAACCACCTCCATTCAAATTCATCATGCTCATACGAAGGAGGAGAAGGTGGTTAGGTTTCCAACACCTAACCCATACATGACTAAGTAGACTCTAGTAATTTTACATCTTGGTAGGTCAAGTATGAGAGAATACATAATATGACCAACTTATTTATTAACATTAGACCTATACTAACCCATAAATGACTAACATTCTAAGACATAGGACTAGACTATATTTATTACTAATTTGAATATTTAAACATGGTTTTTGGAGGAAGCCTCCAAAATACCACTTATTTGTTAGGAATATCTATGTTGTAGTGTGAACATAGAATATTATGTAAGTGATTATATTATCTAGGATAATATAATATGTGTTGTAATAATTAATTACATTATTGTAAATGTAATTATGAGTGGGTGAGTAAATATTGTTATGAGTTGTTGAGTAAACAAATCATTAACAATATTAGTTTTGTGAGAAAACAAAATCTCACGTATAATAGCATGGAGTTGTTTTAGGAGTTATGTGTGGAGATATTTATGGAGATTATATCTCCTTAAATATAGGAACAACATCTCCTATTTAAATGGATGTAATACTTCCTATGTATTGAGCAAGAATAAAGAGTAAGATTTCGAATTTTCTTTATGCAATTATGATATTAACTTTTCATTTGGTATCAGAGCAGGTTTGATGCAAGAAATTTCAGTGCTTTCATGATCAGATCCGTCTCAAAGAATATATTATATTTTTCGTTTCCAGATGTGGGTTTTTCTATAATTTTGTGTGCAGAATCATGTGCTGGTCAAGAAACTACAGAAGAAATTTCAGAAGAACCCAGAACGTAGTTTGGAAGAAATACGGATTTTACTATGCAGCTATCAAATTAAGCACATCAATTCTTCTACTGAAAGTTTTCTCCAATTTTCAATAATGTTGAATTGTTAATACAAGTTCTTGACTTGCTTGGAGGTTAAAGGTATTCAATATAAAATTTTAAAGTACCTGATTCAATTTTGTATTTTTTTATCAGTATTGTACAAAATAATGGAGAAACTAAATCTGATTGAAAAGTTTGAAGGACAAGATTTCCATACATGGCAACTACATATGCAATTACATTTAATAGAAAAGGATCTATGGGATGTGGTGAAGTCTAATTCAACTCCACCCCTTTGGAGGAAATGAATTGGAAAAATGGAATGCAAAAGATCAGAGAGCATTGGGTACCATTGGTCTGGGCTTATCAAAAGCCTATCTACATCATGTGGATTTCACAAAATCTGTCAAAAGAAATTTGGGAGTCTCTTAACAAATTGTTTGGTTCTGAAGCTGAAATGGCAAAGACTACATTGAAGCAACGCTTGTACGGGTTGAAAATGGAAGAGAACTCAAAAATGGCAGATCATATAAGTAAGTTTCGTTCTTTGCTAAATCAACTAGCTGGAATTAAAGAACATGTAAAAGATGATGATGCTAAAGCTATTCTTCTTAATAGCATGCCTAAGAGTTACTCAAATATTGTATTTACTTTGAGTAAAATTACTATTAGTCTAGAAGGAGTGATTTCTACATTGTTAGAACAAAGCAATCATGAAGAACATGAAGAAGTACTATATGTAGGAAACAAACCGAGCTCCTCATCTAAGAAGGAAAAACATAAACCAAAGAAGGTTCCTTCACATGGAAAAATAAAATGCTTTTATTGTAATGAGATTGGGCATGTAATACTGAACTGTAAAAAGAGAGCTCAGGATCTTCTTGATGACAAGATAGATCAGAAAGCCCTTCTAGCTGAAGTAGAAACTGATTGGGAAGTCTACTCAACTGATGAAGAACTTTCATGTCCTAGTGATGAGGATTTCCTATGGTAGACTCTTTTCTTGTTGGAGGAAGGAGGCAATGGAGGAAGGAGGAAAATCAGCGTCCTCTCGTCATTCACCAACGATGGGGTCGCAGACAGATGTGGTGATATTTTATTTCAGTTATGTGGTGTGTTTATACACAAGGGGGTGAAACTAGTTTCATGTTTTGATTTTAATGTGTTCACATAGACTAACAACAGTTCCTGAGTGTCTATTTGGTGTGGAAGAAGCAAACTGCATGACTCAGCTTACAGGGGAAAATCATCTACGTACGGTCCTCTGACTGTCGTACGGTCCTCTGACTGCCATACTTCGGTGGAAGGTACTTCGGTGGAAGGTGATCAGTCGATGAAGATGTTCATACGACAAGGATGATCATTAGCAGCAAGATCCAGATAGCAAGATCCAGTAGCAATGAATACTCCGACAAGGTTGATGTTTCCAGGAGCTCTTACCCCATGTTCACACTAAGGGGGTGAATGTTAGGAATATCTATGTTGTAGTGTGAACATAGAATATTATGTAAGTGATTATATTATCTAGGATAATATAATATGTGTTGTAATAATTAATTACATTATTGTAAATGTAATTATGAGTGGGTGAGTAAATATTGTTATGAGTTGTTGAGTAAACAAATCATTAACAATATTAGTTTTGTGAGAAAACAAAATCTCACGTATAATAGCATGGAGTTGTTTTAGGAGTTATGTGTGGAGATATTTATGGAGATTATATCTCCTTAAATATAGGAACATCTCCTATTTAAATGGATGTAATACTTCTATGTATGGAGCAAGAATAAAGAGTAAGATTTCGGATTTTCTTTATGCAATTATGATATTAACTTTTCATTATTACATCATTAAGAGTCCATATGGACTAAATAGGACCCATGAGAATCCTAAGACATACTAAGAACCTATTCAAGCCAAAAATTGGCTATTTACACTGATGTTCTGCATCAATAGACCACGTATTTTCCTGTTGACCGGTTTGACCATGAACTTTGACCAACAATACCCAGAGCATACGGTGTCCATTTCATGCATTCTAATAGGCATCGAAATATAATAGAGTTATATTTTATTCTACAATGGTTTAGGAGATCTTAGGAACTTCCGATCCCCAGAAATGACCTCTAGACCACACCTCTCCAATAGAAACCTTTGGGTCCCAAATGTCCAATTACCCACTTTGAATATGCTTAATGGATCTTTGCATCACACTAAAGTACATAAAATAGAATATAATATAGTGGTTAAGGTTGTTAAATGTATTTAAATGCCAAAAATATCACACGAGAAAACCAGATTAGTGTAAATAGACTCAATGTTCCTTCCAAAGAGGAAATGTCTAACTAAACCCATGTGAATTAGTCAATATTGTAACTACCTAAATCATATCAGTATGAAATAGATCGCCAAATTTCAATAATAGGAGGTGTCTACTAACCCCTATAAAAACTTCCAATCAATGAAATTGATCTATATGAAATAGATGACTAAATTCCAAACATAGAATAGTGTCCATTGATCATGTGATCTACAAAGTGTTGTAAATGATTAGTATGAAATAGATCACCAAATTCCAATAATAGGATGTGTCTAATGACCCTTGTGAAAGCATCAATCATGAAAAAATATCAGTGTAAATATCACTACAAAATATCATGGAAATGATTCAGAAATCAAACTACAAAAATTCCTATAATGAGTCTGAGAGTTAGACTGAATCCTTAAAATTGCAATTGAAGATCAACATATCTATCCAATGTAAAATTAGGGATACAATAAAACTACCAGCCAAATGCCGAGATCCAAATCGGTGAAATTGTCAATCCTGCAAAATATCACCTAATGTAACTGCAAACATGATGTGCCCAAATGTGGGTCTTAAAAATGACAACAAATACAAATCCAAAATTAGATATACTAAAAATTCCCACTGAACCTATATAAACTTCTATTTGAATCATAATGGAAAATCAATCATAAATCGAGCATGTTAAACCTATTACTTAGCTCTTCCCTACATGTGACACCATTAACTTGATTTAAAGCAAAAATCATACGCAAAAATATCCTTTCAACATACAACATGAATCCCATAAAATATGCTTTGAAAAATATGCATGCCAATCAAAAATATCAACTATGCAAAAACTATCCATCAAATAAAGTGTCCTCTAAATCAAAATTGAATGGAATTATCTGTGGGTTATCAATCTAAATTGATTCAATAACTGTTGGTGAATTAATAACTTCATTAATTTTAACCTGATCAAAAGGTGTTTGAACCATCAATTTCTTACCACGTGATGGATGAAGTTTCCAACATGTTTCAACCCTGTGTCCACTCATATTACAATGAGTGAAAAAATCCTCTATTTAGGTGAGGTTACCTATTTTCCATTTCTCATTTCAACATGACAAGATTGGTCTTTAACACCTGCCTTATTATTCACAAAAGGTGAAAAATTATTTAGAAAAGTTTTCTCTTCCAAAAATAAGCAACATAATGATTACTTAACCCACAAAATGTGCAAGGAAAAGCATGCACCATCTTTTATATATCAAAGCCAAAATTTTCATAAATAAAGAGTGCCACTTACTCGCTAAAATAACCTAATCCGGCATTACAAGGTCGATTCTCTACCTATATTGGGTTAGCAATACCTTTTCCATTCTTACTAAGGACTTTTCCATAAAATCCCATTTTAAACAATAGTTTAGATCCAATGATCTTAGTATGTTGTTTAAAATTACCAAAAGCAACATCTAAAATGAAAGTGAAGGAATTATTATGTGGTGATAAAATTACAATGCATTCATCTATCATTGTACCTACATCTGAAGTGGAAGGTAAATCCTTCACCCATTCACCATTTTGCATTCGTGCAAGAGCTCATCCTTGGCCTGTAAATCAGATTTCAAGCATATAATCTCCTCTTCCAAGGAGTAAAAATTAGCTCTCATGAAAGAGTTATCTTCCGGATCGGAATTTGTATGCTTTGAGCTCATCAAGCCTCACTTGTTTCAAGGATTTACCCATCGTTTCCTATTTCACCTGTAAACAACCTGTATACCCAAAACCATACACTACAATGGAGTATTAATCAAGGCAAAAATTTATGCAATAACTAAATGAAAACCAATATGAAACTAATATCAAATCCACATAATCAAAAGCTTATCCGACATCCTAACAGATATAATACCAAAACTTGATCCATAAAATGTAGTATATACCTACTATGAAATAATTTCAAAATGAATTTTGATTAAAATATCAAATTCCTTATTCAAATAATTTGAGAAAAATGATTTATAACTAATTTTAATCATTTAAAAGCTGGACATAACCTAAAATTTGAACCATTTACAACTAATTCAAGTCCCTTTTTGGTTAAACCATTTATTCAAAAATATACCATATTTCCCATAAATTTCATAATACAATTAAAATTCATTCAACATGATCAATTACTAATTCATTACTATGGAAAAACAAGATGCAAGAAAATAACCATGACTCGGAAATTGATAATGGAGTTCGGAAATATGCCTACGTCTCTTAGTTCACATAAACAACGAAATGGTCCATTTTTAAAAATATATCACAACTACAATTAAAAAATCACAATATAAAATTGAACCTAAACTCTACAATGAATCTTGAATAAATTTGAAATCTGATCCACAAATGTCCTCCATGATTGGATTCAACAATGCAAGTTTTCCCTATTCGTATGAGAACTCTCCACCAATGAAAGTGACTACAAAACTCTCATTCGGACTTAAAAATACATTAGGAATGCACAAAAACTCCTTTATGGTATTTAAATGGATTCTTTGACTTTATGTTGGAGTGAGAAAATGACTAAGTGTTAGAGCGGGAAGGAATGTGGGCGTGTGACAAGACAAGGAGGAGCGTGCATAAAGATGATCGATGTTACACGCGGACTGCATAGGGAGACAAACAAGTTAAGGAATTAGCCATTTTCCTAAGACATGCTAAAAATAGACTTGGAGTGCTAAGCATGCAAAGGATAACTTGGCAAACAAATATTGGCTATTTTTGGAGAATGGATATGTAGTTCAAACATATGCATAGAGGCTATTATTAGGGTTAGAACAAGTTCTATTTATAGGATAATATATTTTTAGCTCCATTATAAGAGCATGAATTGTTAACACGTTGCTATTTTGGGAATGCATGGGTGGTGAAGGGAAAGTCCCCACCCCTATATATACTTGATGTACTTCATTATATAATACACGTGATATAGTAGTGTTATCTTTGCTTGATATACTAGCCCTCATTACTTTGTATTGACTATTATGTATTCAACTTCTGGTATGTGATACTTTTATTATGAATGGATCATTGTGGTTGGATCATGATTTTCAATGTGTCTCGAATATGGTGAATACATGGTGCAATTGATCTTAGTAATTATCTAATTTGTATGTTTCCTTATTACATGTGTTTCCAATTGTATGTATGCAATCGGTTCCTATTATTGAATGAACACTTGGTTATCTATCATCATGTATGTGCATGCTAACATCTTGATAAGAAATATAATAGAGGTACCTAGTAGCTTCATGCATTGAGTGAGCATTCAAATATGTCTGAATGAGGTGTCAATGCGTATAACAGTTAGGTGAAACAAAAAGACTACATTTGTGTTCCCTTTCCAAGACCTCTTTCAAGCCTTTTTCCAAGATGTTTCTTGTAGATGGCATATCAATTAACTCTAGAGAGCATTGAAAGTTGTGTAGATAACATTCAAGATCATTTTGCGTAGAGATATAGCCCTAGACTTGATTTCAATGCACTTCATTGGGTGGAAGATAATATTTATCATGAGCTATATGAGACATGTTTGATTCTTTCTAATAGAGTTATATGAGTGGTTGACAACATATGCATTAGGAAAGTGTTGGGGATATAGACTGAGACTTTAGGCATAGAAGGATTACCAGAATCTTGCTAATGCTAATTTGGAGTGGAATAGAGTTATAGATCATTGGTGGGTTGTAATGTTGCATAGCTATACATTGGAGTACACTATTTCTACTTATTTGTGTCAAGAGGAAGATGAGTTCAGATTCTTTAATGAGCCCAGAGGATATTACTTGCACGTTATCTTTGTTATTGATCAAAATTTTGGTAATAGAACTAGATTTAGAGAGCATAACCAGGGCTAGCTAAACTCCCCGTGTGTGGGTAGGATCAGGTGTGGAGAAAGATGGAAAAATTAGCGGCGAGTAAAGGCAAAGAGATGGATCAAGTTTAATGAAGTGTGAGAAAGGGACATGGTGCGCATACGAGGGATTCATAAGGTGCTAGAATTGAGGAGGATGATGGATCACAAAGATTTTAAATCTCTATAGAAGACAAGGAGATGCATCATCGGGCTCTCCCAAATTTAGAAAAGTGCAATGGATAATCCTATTAGGATTTTGATGAGAGCACATTAGTGGAGAGAATGAGGACCGCAGGCATGCATCTAAACCCACCTAGTCACCCAACCCTTGCGCATGATGTTCCAGATCCAAAATTAGTCATTGAGAAGTAGGTTAGTGTATGAAAGTAAGAAAAGATGAGTAGATATTTCTTTGTGTTGAATTTAGGAGATAAGCACAATAGCGCGCCCATGGCATCACAGTCAAAACCGTTGTTGGGGATTTCGATTACGGGGTTTTTTTAAGCATGTCATCGGGGAAAGAATGTTGGCATGCAGACCATTAGAAGTACTACAGTAGTAACTACGACCACTTAGATTATTGGTGTCTAGTCTAGTACCCACTCACCGAGACACAAGGTAGTACATCAACTAGTTCACACTCGCAACAAGTGGTTCAAGAGGATCATACAGATCAAGAGGAAATACTAGTAGAGGTTCCGGTTTTGGATCACAAGGACAAGGCCCACATCCCCAGAAACCCCCATATCAACCTTAACAACCATTCTAGTTGACACCTCAAGTTTACTATGAGATGTCTCTCCACTTACCATAGTATATGGGGATTGAAGATGTAGCAAAACATGTGCATAAGTGTGAACTACTATGGTGCACTAAGAAAGTTACAACTTGAGATAAGAAGGCTAGATAGTTATATACTATGCTATAAGGGCATTCATATAGTTGGTACATGAAGTATGACCCACATAAAATTGTAGTAGATTATGATGCTTTTCATTACGCATTTTTGGCGAGTTTCAACTTCCATTGTTTGAGTAGTAGAGCATCAACAAGTGAAGGACATCAAAAAGGGTTTGGCTGAAAGTGTAAGGGAGTATGATGCATGTTTTAAGACTCTGTTGTCTAAATTGTCTTATGATATTCATCCCAATCAGCATGCAAAATGGTTCATTGGAGGATTGTTGACTTCGTTCTAAAGAAAACTTTCTCATAAGACATATGTGCATCGGTGTGAAGATTTGGAAACAACTTTATGTGCTGAGGAAGTTAGAAGTGTTGATACTAGAGTGATTCCATTCTTAGAGGCACAAATTACAGCTATGGAGAAGCTTGATTGGAGAAACTTCTCTTGCCAACTAATCTTATGAAATGCGTAGTGGAATATGGTACACAAATTATAAATTTAGGGGACATACTAAGTATAATTTTCCACGTAAGTCAACGTGCACATTATTACTAGATTGTGAAATTTGTCACCTAAACCATGATGTTCGAGATTACCCTCTTTTGCGCAGTGTGCAATACGAGAAGAAGGTATCCCATACTATAATATTTTCAATTCCCACACTCACGAAACCTATGAATGTAGGTTGATTGATCACATCCATGAAGCCATTGATACCAAAGTGCACTAGACTAGTGTGGTGAGTGGATCGAAGGAACAAGAAGGCCATAATCATGAATGACATAACCATGTAGACAATAAAAATGGAGGCTTCGAGGAGGATATATAGGTCGAGGTCACGGTGGTGGTAGAGGATGGTTCATGTGAGGAATTTGTTATACTTTTGGATCCCATGATCATTATTAGTGTGATTGTCCACGAGAATGGAGCTTGCTCATGGTGCGAGAAAGCCGCACAAGTTAGATGATTGTCGAGTTGTATAAACACATGTGCAAAAATCGAGAAGAAGGAAAATGACATATGAATTATTAAAGTACAATACATCATTGTTGATCAATGTCTTCTGAGAAGATACTTGATCCTACTTTATAAACGATTAAGGTTACCACACATGTCAAGGTTACGCGCACACGTGAGCCTATGAAGGCTAAACCACTCATCAAATGGGAGGAGGTAATACATGATAAGTATCTAGATGTTATGCACCAGAAGGAATTCTAACAAGAAACCATGGGAGTCATCAGGGACCTTCGAGGATAAATCAATGCTTAAAGGAGTAAGTGCATGTGAGGGAACAAACAAAGAACGTTGAACTCCCACAAAAGGATGTGGATGACTTGAAAGAGGTGTGTAGGATGTTACACAGGAGAAAATCATTCCTCTATTAGGGGAATAGTTACGTAAAAAGGTACTGCGTGCAAGTGTTGAGCGCAAGAGGAAGATACTTCATGTGAATCTACCACCTCAGGAACATGAATTTGATAAAGAGATTACACTTTATGATGTAATTGTTGGATGGTTAATACAAAAAATTCTCATCGACACAGGCGCGGAGGTGAATGTGTTAAGTTTGGATACTTAGAATCAGATGGGTAGACCAACCTTACAACCATCTTCAAATGTGTTGTATAGGGCAAACAAAAAAGGGGCTATGTCTATTGAGGTACTAAAGGACACATCCATTACCATTCAGGGAGTCAAGTTTTCTAGAGACTTTGAGGTATTGGAACTTGCTAAAGAAGATAAATTCCTAGCATTACTCTGGCAGCCCCTGGTACTATGAAAATAATGCAAATCTACATTTAAATATAAGGTACATCAGTTTTGAGAATGAAAAAAGAGCGCGTGATTATACCTTTGTTTGAAAAGAAGGTGGAAGCTTATGTTGATACTTTGAGTGAGGAAGAACTTAATCACATTTATGCTTAAATGGTGTGTGATCTAGAGAACTCAAAACCATCAAAAGAAGGCATTCTTCGGTGGGAAGAAGTGTAATATCTTAGTAACACTACTAGTATTTCTTGTGATAACTATGCACAAGACATGTATGAAATGGTTGGTGTAAAGTTAAAGGGTGATTCACAAGGATCATTAGGATAAACTCAGGTACCAAGATATATTGTTAAGTGTTATGGAGACTAAGTAGCCAAATGAAAAGATAGAATAAACATGTTGGTCTATATGTTAGGCAGACAATAACGCACTAGTAGGAAACACATAGAGATAGCCTCTTATAATGGCAATAAGTGAGAATCACCTTTTCTACTAGGTTTACTTATAGAAATGTACCTACACAAATGAGTGAATTTCATGGTAAGTATTTGGCATCTCATCACATTCATGAGTGTGAGAGATCATGGATGTAGGTGAGGAGGCCTTACCACCATCACTTTAGGTAAACAAGTTCTAATCCATATTGTGTGGCTACGCGTGCGCATGGTATGTCCATGCTTATTTGAAAAGAGAAAACAAAAATTGGTAAGAGATGACTGTAGGTATGATCCAAAATTTTGATTATTTTTTTACTAAGCCTCCAATCCATGAAGAATTACAGATAATGAAGTGCATCACTTTGGGGGATAGCACGAAGGTAGAAGAGCTCATGCTAGAGCTGTTTGGAGAACCTAATCTCGAGGCGCGCCTTGATCTTGAGGATATAGAATAGGTATAGATGGGTTGTGCTTGGAGAGAAAAAGAAAAGGGTAAATTGGTATATATGATTGATGATGAGGAAGTTGACAATTTGGATGTTAGCCACACTGAAGGTGTGCACAAGGTAATGAATTTTGCATATGAGAAAGAACACATGTACCATGCTTCTATGAAGACAAAGAAGGTTAACATTGGTATAGAGGCCAAGCCTAAGGAGGCCATTATTGGTGATTACTAGTTGTAACATGAATTAAGAAAGATTATTGAGCTCCTACGTGAATTTTAAGATTTATTTCCATGAGGCTATAATGATTTAAAAGGTGTACAACCTTCTTTATGCAAGATGAAATAAAGTGCACACCCGATTAGGAAGAGGCCTTATAGGATGAATCCTAGCGCACGTAAGGTGAAAGAGGAAATTAATAAGATGCTTAAGTATGACATAATTGAGCCTATTGAAGAATACGAATGGGCAGTCCATGGTCATAAGCATTAAGAAGGATGGGAGGATTAGGATTTGTGTGTACTACAAAGAGTTAAAAACTTCATGTTTCATAGATATTTTTCCCACCCCTTTCATAGAGTAGATCCTAGAAGGAGTTACTGGGTGCGAGATATATTATTTTATAGATGGGTTTTAATATTATCACCAAGTGCACATTGTGAAGGAAGACCGGGAGAAGAACACTTTAACTACTAAATGGGGTAGCTTTACATAAACAATTATTCCCTTTGGATAAAAAAATGTGCCAACGGTGTTCTCATGCATATTTGTGCGGGCCTTTCAATAATTTATTCACAAATTATTACAAGTGTATTTAGATGATTGGACAATATATGGTTGAGTCAAAAATCATTGTGATAATCGAGGCTTATATTTGAGAGGTGCGGGTAGTTGAGAATCTATCTCAACATCAAGAAGTGCATATTTGCTACTTTTTGCACTTTACTTGGGCACATTATTTGCAAAGAGGGATTGTTGGTAGACCCAACCAAGATAGCTATAATCTTGGGCCTAGAATAATCTACCAATCAAAGTGAGGTGACGGATTCTTGGGATATATAAGATACTACAAGAAATTTATAAAGGGTTATGCAAATATTGTCATGCCCTTGGAAGAATTGTTAAAAGCTAAGGGAAAATTATATTAGGGTGCGTGCACCAACAATTATTTGATACATTAAAGGAAAGGCTGACTAGTGCACCTATATTTCTCTTCCCTTCATGGGATAAGACATTTCATTTTCATAAGGATGTTTCTAGCATGTCGATAGGTGCGGTGTTGGCACGGCCGGGGAAGGACTGTGGATCATCCTATTTACTTTACAAGTAATAATTTGACACCTACATAGAATAATTACACAACCTTTGAGTATAAAGCATTGTCTATGATCTACGTGCTGCACAAGTTTAGAAAATACTTATTGGTATCCCCGTTTATTTTCTATACAGATCATATGATGCTCAAGTACTTGGTCAACAAGCTTGTTTTACAAGGGTGCATATACAAATGCATACTTTTGTTTCAAGAATTTGATTTCATCGTAGTTTTGAAACCGGGAAAAAAATAATTCAAGGCCTGACCATTTATCAAGGATTAATTATATTGAGGACGTGAGATCACAAAGGACACGAATGTCAGATGCACAATTATTTAGATTAAACCGCATGCCCGTAGAATTATAAGATATTACAGTGTTCTTTCGCATTGGGAAAGCACCTAAATGAATGAATACATTGGAGACAAAGTATCTTGCAATACGTGCGTCATCTTATCAGTTGATCAGTGGATATTTATACGAGTTGGGACATGATGAAGTCTTACACCATTGTGTTTTGGAGCATGAATGTGAAACTATTATGGAAGAGGCTCATGAAGGAATAACAAGAGGACATTACACAGGTGATTCCACCATGTGTAATCTTCTTATGGCATAAATTTAGTGGGAGATCTTGTATAAGGATACCAAGGAGTATATGAAAGCATGTGATCATTGTCAACACCTTGGAAAACCTGGACATAGATATGAGATGCCACTTCAACCAATTGCAATTGCAAAACCTTTTGAGAAGTAGGGTATTGACTTTGTAGGTCCTATTTCACCACTTGTGCATAGGAATAGTGTGCACTACATTATTACTTGTACAAATTATCTAACAAGGTGGGTAGAGGAAACACCTACAAATGATTTTACAACAAAAATAACATGAAGATTTTTATGGGAAAGTATCATTAGCAAGTATGGCTGTCCATTAAGCTTGACAAGTGATAGAGGAACTCATTTCCT
This sequence comes from Taxus wallichiana var. yunnanensis, assembly GCA_018340775.1. NCBI lineage: Eukaryota > Viridiplantae > Streptophyta > Pinopsida > Cupressales > Taxaceae > Taxus > Taxus wallichiana. The sequence continues at coordinate 851,927,085 of CM031234.1, forward strand.
TAATGAGACACTCAAAAATTTTGTTGGCATAATTTATCGTGGCACTCCATAAACCTACTCCCTATCACCCTCAAGCTAATGGGAACTGCAGAAGCTTTAAAAAAACTTTTGGACATACCTTGACAAAAATATGTGATGTTGGAAGAAAATATTGGGATGATAAAGTGTTAGTTGTACTTTGGGCATACATGACCACTTATAAAAGGTTAAATAAGGCCTCACCCTTCTAATTGGTATTTGGCATGGAAGCAGTACTCCCACAGTATGATGTGTTAGTAGTGGATGTTAAAATGGCCACAAAAGTAGTAGAAGTTTTATATGATCACTGCAAGGACTCCAATCACGCCGTGGGTCTAATTGTTGTTAGGGATGAAGCAGAGTTAAAATAATTCCAGGCCAAAAAAATTAATAGGGAAAAAAGGGAGAAGATCTTGGATGAGGTAGAACAAAAGAGGGAAGTGATAAACTTATTGAAAACCTCACTCAAGGAAAGGTTGAAGGAATTCTTCCCACACATTACATGCAAGATGGATACATTGAATGATGTAGATAAGCATCTAGATACACATTGATTGAAAGCCAAAGGGGAAGATTGATTATTTAACTCCTACATAAGTCCATGACATTGTTGATAATGCATCAATGTAGGTAAGTAAAGAATTAGAGGGGTGGAAGGAACTAGAGAAAATATTGATTAAGGAGTTCCCCATCCTTCTTCCACCTAAGGAAACATAATTATTTATTCTTTGGTGTAAGCCATATTCATTAATATTTCATTTTTTTCTACGGAAAGATCTAGTGTTGTCGAGGACGAAAAACATACCTAGTGTGGGGTAATGTTGGAGTGATAAAATGACTAAGTGTCAGAGTGGGCATGAATGTGTGCACACACACAAGACAAGGAGGAGCGCGTGTAAAGATGGTTGGTGTTATGTGCGATACTGCGCATGGAGACAAACAGATTAAGGACTTAGCCATTTTCCTGAGACAAGATAAAAATAAACTTGGAGTGTTGAGCACACAAAGGATAACTTGAAAAACAATTATTGGCTATTTTTGGAGAATGGACATGTAATTCGAACATATACATGGAGGCTATTATTAGGGTTAGAAAAAGTTCTATTTTTAGGATAATCTATTGTTAGCTCCATTGTAAGAACATGCAATTGTTAACACATGGATATTTTAAGTATGTAGTTTTTTTTTGGGAATGCATGGGCAAAGTGAAGGGAAAGTCCCCACCCCTATATATACTTGATTTAATTCATTATATAAGACATGGGTGATATAGTAGTATTATGCTTCCCTAATATGTTAGCATGCATAACTCTGTATTAAATATTATGTATTTAAATTCTCGGTATGTGATAATTTTATTATGAATGGATATTTCTAGTTGGATCATGATTATTGATGTGTCCGAATATGGTGAATACATGGTGCAATTGATCTAAGTAATTATCCAATCTATATGTTTCCTTATTACATGTGTTTCAACTGAATGTATGAAATGAATTCTATGATTAAATGAACTCTTCGTTATCTATCATTGTGTTTCGTATGCTAACATCTTGAAAATAAATACAAAAGAGGGACCTAGTAGCTATGTGAGCTTTAGGTGAACATTCATATATGTCCGAATGATGTGACAACGTGCATAATAGTTAGGTGAAACAAAGAGATTACACCTTAAATATGAAAAAAAAATTAAAAAATCCATTACAATAGGCCCTTGATAAGCCAATATAGCTCGATCTTTACACGATCCAATCCGCTTCTATCATAAAACCAAATAGGTGCATATTTATAATTTTTACACCCAATGATATAATGGTAAGGTCTTATCACTTTATCCCCAATGCCAAGGATTTGATCCCCCATATTTAGCACATAATAATTCCTCAATGGGATAAAAACCCCACATTCACAGGATTAGAGATAAGTTAAGCATTTAAATAGGTTTTGACCACCCATGTTTCATGTGGATATGACCACATTAATGTTTTTTTACTTCCCAAGGTAATAAAAACTTGTTGAGTTGCATGGGGGCATGGTTGGTGAGTCTAGTTGGTCATTGAGCCGCTCGGCCACACTAGCTGACAAGTAGATAGGTGGGTTGAAACTACCCCACCAAGTTGAGAGTGGACTAGCAGAGAGATAAGGTGAGCCCAAGCTACATGGAATTTGATCTTGTAGATAAGGATAAGAACCGAGCTAAGCAATCAAACCTTTGGCCTTTAATTCTTCTAGTTAGCTTCCTAAACAATCCCAAACCTCCATTTCTAGAACCCTATAGGATTCTAGATCCCCTATAATCCATATTTGTGTTCTTAAGATTCTTTGTATTTTATTTGTGTTTGTTTATTTATCCTTTTATCATAGTAAACGTTTCCCACTGATAGTCGTTGATTGATCGCCATCACCGCCGATCGGTCTATATAACCCTTTGATTCATATTTTTGTCTCACAAACAAATTTGAATATTTGTTTCGAGTTTCTGAGACTCCTAGATTCTTCATAGTTATCCTTTGTAAAATTACTTTCCTTCTTGCAATCATTTTTGTCTATTTTATTTTTACTTTATCAAAACAAACATTTTGTCTCTGTTTGTCGTTAATCTGTGATTGTCATCGATCCCGATCACCGCTAATTGGTGTCTATAACCCCTTGATTCATATTTTTGTCTAAAAACACATTTAAATATCTATTTCGAGTTTCACGTAATCCTAGATTCACTTTCCTTCTTGCATTCATTTCTATCTATTTTATTTGTAATTTATTAAAACAAACATTTTGTCTTTGTTTGCCATCAATCCATGTCATAATAATTTTAGCATATTCTAAATTTTTATCAATCTACTTTTTATCTAACCAATTATTTTCAAGAATGGATCTTCTATAGATGATTGTTTCAGGCATGTCTCATCATATCAATAGCATATGCAATCTTGAATCATCTAACAACCACTCATGAGGGAGAAGTTTGACATCCTCCATGAACTTGCCTTACGCACCATCACATTCACACAAAAATTTGAATACATTGAAGATCAATTTGAGATGCTTCAAGAAGTATGAGAAGCAACTGAATTATGGTATGACTATTTTGAGGACTTTGAGATTTCCACAACCCTAGCTTGGGCTGCTTACAAAGTTGAACATGACCTTCCTATCCATTTTGAATTTTGAACTATCTTTATTATCATTTTCAAATCAAATTAATTGTACCAAATGAGTTGAAATCCTTCAAGGAATTCCCTTTGGATTCCTGGGATTGGCACTTTCCAAGTAACTCATTATCACATTTATCTAGTATCTCTTTGTTTAGATGTATTTGTTTATAGTTATTCTCACTTGGTGAAAGGAGGATAATTTTCATGTTGTCCATGTTCGATCATCTTGACATTGCGATTATTGGCCCGGTATCGAGTAAATCCTACTTATTTTAATTTTTGGTATTTTTAGTATTTGATAACACTAACTGAAACTACCTTAAATATCATTGCACACCCAAAGTGCAACCTCTTAGTTCATTTTTGTTTTTGATTTCCTTTTTTAGTTTTCATTTCTTTTATTTCCTATTTCATCTAACCTTTCAGCTTGGAGTGCATTGTTGTTGGTGTTACTTAAAAATTAAACATCAAAAATGAAAAAATGAAAAGTGATCACAAGTACGCACCTTTCTTTGATAATTTTATTTTTAGAATTGCATTTTTGCATTTGATCTCATCAAAACAATAGTTATTTTAAATCTTAAAATGAATACTCATATTTTCCTTATCACATAGCTTAATTAGGAATTTAAATAATTTAATTCACATAACTCCATTCACACATAATTAAACCACGTCAAAACATAACTTACATCTAAAATATCCTTCCCAAGTGGACCTACTTGGATTTCATCACCAAGAGGATAATCCGACTTGGTATTCTGGCAGTATAAATAAGTTGTTGGGAGGTATATTGGCTAAGAACTTGACACCCTTATTGTTGTAGGATTGTGAAGTGAGCGGGTAGGCCCTAATACTATGCCTTGTACCGACACCAACACAAATTTGTGCCTCACATACCTTTGGGTATATTGAGGACTCCATCCTTTAACATCACCTGAAACTAGCCTTAGACTACCATTTCCTAGTACCTTTTCAATTGTTTTTCACATTTCATCTTTTCTTAATTTAATCAAGATAATCAAAAATTTCTCTTATGTGACTTGTTTGTGTTGTTGTAATAAACCATTTAGCTCCTTTTTATTTTTGTGATTTTTTGTTTAGTTCATGGTTCTAACTAGACAATATTCCCATCTACAAAACTATGATAACATGAATGATCATTTCCAATAGTCCTTGGAGAATGTCCGAGTATTTCTTACAAGACATTCCACTTATAATTGAACAATATTTATCACCTCCAATAACCGATAAAGAACCTCCATACTCTCATAGTAGTCAATAGGCCATATAAAAATCCTTGATCAACCCAGTCCCCATTTCTTTTATAGTGGTGATCCAATATCCACAGAGATTTTGGATTCAAATCCCATGACCTTGAATGTGTATCTTGCTTCTTGAGGCATATCCCTCTAATAACCAACACCTAAACAATGTCGTGTTATCTTTTGTCATCTTCGAAACTTACTAACTAATTGATCCCAATCACGAGCCGGTTGTATAAAAACTTCATCCTTATTCCACTACTGGTGGACCAGAATCATTGACCCCTGCATTATCAGTACATGTCACCGCTTTTAACATTAATGTTGTTTTATCATATGATACAACCAATCAAAAACCATATTCCTCGTCAGACCCCTCACCTGGCTCGTCATCTCCATAAAATAATACAAACACATCTCCTTCCACATATATCCCCTAGCTTCCATTGTCTCTTCTACACCACCTGTAAGCTCAAGTTCCATCTCTAATATAGCCCCTCTTATCCCTTCACAATCTGACCTCTATATTTCATAGTTTAGTCATGTCCATCCCCATGTCAATACCCCTTATCAACATGATTCATATTACTATAACACATCCTTATTCACAATAGGTATCGACTGCCCCTGTTTCACAAATTTATATTCACTATATACCTCAAACATCCGACCACTCATCAACACCTCTATCCTGCCTCAATATATACCACAACAATCTCAACCCCTTATCCATACTTCCATCCCATCTCAATATATACCCCAACAGATCACAACATTTTATAAACACCTCAATCCTAATCCAATATCAATATATTCAACCCTCACAACCTCTGGTTTCATAACCTACATATAACATTCCCATGAGTGTTCCTATCCAACATAATATCCCTTTATCGTATCAATTATATCAACAAGAAAACCCACATACATATAATCAACCTAGTCCATTATCATTCAACTCCCAAAAATCAACACAAAATGATCCTTTACAAGCACTAATGAATAAGATATCAATTCTAGAAGTTACCTCTATGGGTCCCAAAACACCCTATCCTATGAGTAGATATGTGATGAACCCATTCATCCATTTGTACCATAAAAGCATATCCTCCTCACAATAAACTCCCGAAGTTCCTTAATTTATATAGTAAAGAGGACCCACAACAACATATTCAAGATTTTCTTCATTCCTCTTATCTTATCGTGCATGATCGGGACCTCATGTTGAGAATGCTTCCTATGTCCTTAGCTAGCCCAACATTAGATTGGTATAAAAATATCCCATAATACTCATTCTTATCCTTTGCACAACTTGCACAATTGTTCTTAGAACATTTCTTGATTAACATCACCCATAAAGTTACCATTACCGATCTTTACGCCATCAAACAACTCGAAGACGAATCTATTGTAGGCTTCGTCTCCCACTAGAGGGAATTATTAATCAATTATCTTTCTCCCTCCCACAAATAAAATTGATTGATTTTTTCACTTGTTCCTACGCTAAACATATATCATCAACATTACAAATCCAATCTTTCCAAAAATTTGACAAAGCCTTTACTATTGTAGACATAAAATCATGCACTTGGGTACATTTCTAGGTCCTACTCACATACTAATATTCATATGATTCCTAAGTGAGAAAACTAGTAATTAACTATTGTCTTTGGCCTCTTTTCTATATTTCTTATTTTCTCTTTGGTCTTGTACACCCTACATTCCAGTATGAACTTTATTGCTTCATCTTTCATGACTCGGACACTAGCATCCAGACGGGACGTTAGCATCATGTACCCTCATCCTTACGGGGTGCCCTTGACCTCTTTCTCCTTTACTCACTCTTTTTGGGCTTCTTTTATCTTTTAGGTATCTTATTTTCTTATGATCTGGCCTTTTAGTTTTTAATTAAAAAAATCAAACAAGGAAATCATATAAATACAAAACTATGTGACCAAAATAAAGTACCAATCTCTAAGCATCTATTATCATCACCTAAGGTTACATCCAAAGGAATATAAGAGAATCAAAGGCATCCATCTATCTTTCATTCAAGGGACAAGGGACTACATTTTTTGCATATACTTCATAGGAAGGGAAGTTTATTTTTCCATCCCACACATTTATCTACATTGGTACATCTAATTATGTTTAGAGAGGAAATAAGTGAAATACTTAAATTCTTTTGATTCCCTATGAATTTACTTCTTGTTTGCACTCAAAGACTCTATGACCAACTAAAGTCAATTTTGAAGTGGATCAAACACCTTTATCTCACATACATCTACTTTTTACTTCATTCCAAAACAAACAACAATGCATGAATATAAATTAAATTCTAAATATTATCAAAAAAATTGTTCACAATTGACTCTAATTGTTGCTATGATTCAAAATAGGTTAGATTCATTTCTAATGGTTATACGCCATAAGTTTTATTTTCTAAACAAGAGATTATGTTGCTCGAATGCTCAAACTCATGTGGAGAAATTTATAAGTACTTTCAACAACAAAAGAAGACCTAAGTATAAGGTAGCTCTAAGATTCACTTGTGTGTCAGTCTTATATCACTCGCATTTTAAAAGAGTCAGGATTCTATCGAGATAATTAGAAACATGAGGGAATCACCACACTATGTGGTTTACCCAAGTTTGATTGATCACAATACAAGGAATGGTAATTACCTTCTTTACTTTACCTTATGATCCCATACACATACCTTGATTATCCCTTCTAGAGAGGCTTAACAAAATATGAACATTAAAATAAACATTGTTAATAATGACATCATTCATGTCGCAATGTGACAGATACTATCATGATTTTTAAGTAAGGTATAATAAACTAATTATAAATCCATAATATAAATTGTTGAAGATTATAGATTACGATGTGTAGATTACAGAATGTAATAACAAGAGCTGAAAGTAAATAACAAACAAGTAAGAAGACGATAACACAGATTTATAGTGGGGAAACCTAAATGAAAAAAACCCACTTTGTAATAAAACATTATCTGCATTAAGAATTTCATATACAACTTTTACCCAGCACCTCCACTTCACTCCTTGTGTCACATAAAAAATGTAGAGTTATTTCTCGAGTCATTTAATATAATACTTTGTAATCTCCTTGATCACGAGTGATCTTATCAATCTGATATCTCTTGATATATGTTTGGTACCAATGTAAATGTTTCTCATATCCAATCTTGAGAGGGATCACCCCAATCAATATAGGGTGATTTAATCGGTAGTGTCACTTTACTCTTAAATGTAGAAGACCATCATAATAAATTTTGATGAATAAACTTTAAATAATATGGGTTGTAAAGTAGTGGTAAATATCCCACTTGAAATTATCACCCCAAAACTAACCCTTAAAGTTAAGTGGGAAAACATGCAAAAACATGTTGACATTTGTTATTTATGTCAAGTCACCTTTTGGTATAAAAGGAATTACAATCCATAAATCAACATGTGATTTAGGACAATGAAAAAGAGAGCAAAAGAACCATCGAGGAGCTCGATAAGACGGATGCTGCCCACATGACTGCATTGGGTATGTTTCATGCCTGGAAAAGAGTCAAGATCAGTATCGATAAAGCTGCCAAGAAGTAGTCCTGGATGCTTCTGCTGCTTTTAGTTGTTATTTTTGTTGTTTCTTGGCAGTCGGCTTACTGTTTTTTTGCTGTTGTTTTGCTGTTATGTCTCGTTTGTGTAGCTGTTTCTGGGCTACGTAGAACTTCATTGTAATACTTGGACTTTGTTCCATCAGCTCTGTTTCTCACTCTTATTCCGGCTTTCAGGCCTTCTTTTGTATTCAAGGGTATAGTCCCTTTCAAAAAACTATTTGCCAATATTAAAAAAAAACATGTGATTTAGGATGGCAACCAAAAAAAACGTGTTCCATAGGTTTGCAATTCCGCAGTGCACTAAAGTAGAGTCCTACATGTTTTTTGACTCTATAGTACACTACCGCAATGTCCCATAGATTTACACAAGCCATGAACAACTGTAAAGGCATTGTGGATTTTAATGAGACCATGAGACACTATTTTTTCATAGTTCAAAAATAGTGTTCTAAGGATTCCATAAAAGACGCAATACAAAGTAACATTTAAAACATAAATTATAAGGACAAGTGCTTTATATATGAAGACTTATATCATATTATGGAGTTTTTATAAAACAAGGCATTCCCATAACTAATGCTTCGATAGGATTTATAAGTAAATTCACATAGCGTGAACATTTACTTATCACAAACTGGAGGAAGTATTGGAAATTTACAACATGTTGTTAAGAGGTGGAATTTTCACGCACACTCAATGGAAACTTTGATAAACCCAAAAAGGCATGAAAGCGGTAAAACTTCACAGCACACAATGGCTTTGTGAAGACATTTTCAACTTGATCTTCAGTGGAATAGAACTTGAGATCAATATCACCATTCAAGACTTTCTATCGAATAAAGTGCATATGAACTTCTATATGTTTGGTCCTTTGATGCCAAACTTGATTGTTTACAAGAGAAATGTAAGTCTTGCTGTCACATAGAAGAGTAGTGATCTATTTGACACCCATGCACAATTCATCCAACAGTCTTTTCAGCCACATAACTTCCTTAGAAGATTCCATAACTCTTCTATACTTTGCTTCAATAGAATAGATAGACACTTTGTTGGTTGCTTCTTGATACTCCAAGTGATGGAACTATTGGTTTCTCAAACATGTACCCATGTCTCGGATCCAGAAGAGACAAGATGTTTGAGACCACAATGGAACCATCCCCAAGTTGTGTAACCTTGTGCACTTGGGAAATATCTCTAAAGAAGGTCGGTTCCTCTACCTACCTCTAACACTACTGCTACTCCTAATGCTAAAAGCAATTCCTAGAACAAACATGCCAAGGGACCAAGGATAGAAGGATGTGTAGAAAGGGGAAATCCTAAGCTAAGGAAGGTGACAGTGCTAGGGAAAGGGTCAATCTCTCTCCATGAATGGAAAAGGAAAGCAGAGAGGGCGCGAGAGAAGATGGCGAGATGGCACATGCCACAAATCAACACGCGGGCTCACCCTTCCAATGCGCACAACACATGAACACGGGGACTACAAGTGGGAATACACACAACATGCTAGAAAATGCAAATAGTGAGGTGAGATGTAATGAAAATGAGAGAGGGAAGACAAGAGTTACACAAAATATGATTTTATTCCTTAAGGGACACACAATCATTTACACTCATGAGAGGAGGTGAGAATACATTTCAGAGACCATGCCAAGGTCTGAGACCCATGGGAAGTTGGCCACCATTTTTCCATGGTTCCATTACAACAAAGAGGGATCCTTTTTACAAAGCAAAACTTTGATATTTATAGAAGAAAGAGAGATGAGGAGGAAAAAGAGAGGGAAACTTAGATTGAAATATTCAACCACCAATAGCTAGTCATAAATGCCTATAAATCCACCTACAATGTTGTCAGATGTGCTTCCGCATGTCTGTTTGGCATGTAGAAGAAGGAAGAAATCAAGATCTGATTGAAATTTTGTGGTTGAGGTCAATTAGATGTGTGCATTGATGATCAAAAATACATTTCCTATTTTTCACCTACCAAATACCGCATAGATTTGAATTTGAATAGTCCAGCATGTATCTTGTGTCAACATCACTCTTAAAAGTCTAGGCGTGCTTGATTAGGGATCTATAGAAGAAGATATTTCCGTCAAAGATATCGAGGCTGTCAGGCATGCAAGACATGTGACGTGTGCTTTGATTGACTCAAGAAATCAGCCAACTATTCATCGATTTGTCATTTCTACCACGTGTCATGAACCGGTTGGTTTTCAAGATTCAACGCTCTATTGGCATGCTTTGATAGGTTGTGTGTTACACACTCAATTCGGCAGATGACATGACATGCACGGTGACTAGAGCAAAAGAAGGTGCAAGGCACAAAACAAAAGGAAGGCATGTGAAAGGGAAACAAAGGGAAGGTGCGCGCATAAGAGGAATAGGAAAATACTTGTAGGGGACAAGTATGGGGAAGGGGCATGAGCATTCAATTAAAGGAGGGCACAAAATGGCGAGAAAGAAAAGTGGTGCATGAGGGAGCTTAGTGTATGCAAGTGCACAAGAGGAATGTCAGGGACTTAGCCATTTTAGAAGGCAAGTCTATAGAGGTGTGCACAAGAAGTGTGTGACGGGATTGGAAAGAAATCGAGCATGCAAGAGGAAGACACAAAGAAAAATGGAAAAGGAGATAAAGAATATAGAGGTAGAAGAAGGAAGGTGCAAGGCATGCGGGCGTGTAGAAGAATTGTAACCAAGAAAATTATGTTAAGTGAGCAAGCTTGAGTGCGTGCAACCTGAAATGGGAAACATCAGAGTCAGAATGAAAAATATAGTTATCCAAATAACTAGGAGAGTTGTTTAGATAACTTTTTGGTGAATTTCGGGGCCCATCTTCCTACTAAATGAAGAGACCAGTAGCCTTAGAATTCCATTGGGCATGGAGTCAAGTTCTAAACTTGAAGATCTAATTTACAACTTGAAGAATATCCATGAAGTCACTTGAAGCTCTATCTGAACTACGAACTGAATTGTTTCTCTCATGAAGATATTATGACTTGAAATGAGTGAGAGTTGAAAGTTGTTTGGATTTTGGGCGCCTCTTCCAAAATTGAACTTCCATCCAGGAAGAAACAAAAATGGGGCACGTAGAAGCAAAAGGAAAAGGGAAGGCGTGAGAGGAGTGCAATCAAAACGAGAAGCACAACACTATGTATAAAATTGAAAATCATACATGTCCCAAAGGGAATGTGAAAAATGTGTGCAAGCACTTTTTTATGGAAAGCAAACCTAAACTAACCTACTCTAATTAGAGGCAAGGACACTCAAGTAAAACCTGTAATAAGCAGGGAGAAATAACTTCCCTTCCTCACAAATTGTGACCATGTAATTGATTTGGCACCCAACATGGTCAAAAAACAGAAGGGAAAAATTGACTTTAGATGGTATTTCACCCTCTTCAAAGTATCAATTTATAGAATATATACCTCTAAAGTTGTTTACGAACTTTGATCCGGGAGGTGTTGTTGTTGGCCTTTGGCATGTTGAAGCTCATCCTCATGTTATGGAGCAAACATGATCGGTGACATCTCTGTCTTTGTGTCTAGACTAGCCGGATATCAAATTGGGTATGGTATGACCCTTGTGATTTTCCCATTGATTTGAAGCTCAACCAAAATGGGATTCTCATGTAGAATCTCCTTCGAAGAGGAGCGTTCACAGCAATGTCATGTAAAGCTAGGGCATGTATGGTTCTGCCTCTACAAGAAACTTGGTCTTCTATAGAATTTTGCCCTCGGAACTAACTGAATTTCTTCTTAAACATGTGCCTGTATGATTTCCTCTTCCCAGTCGAAGTCGCATGAGTCATGTCATTATTCAATTGTTCTGCAGTTGTCAAACATGATGATGTTGGTTGGGAAAGGTGCATTGGTAGGGGGCTATTCATTTATGGTATAGTTAGACATAGGGGACTCGGAAGAAGGTGGAAGGATGGGTGTAGAAGGGGTGATGGCAAAGAAATGAAGGTGAGAGGATGGAGGGGAATTCTCAATCTGGGGGCATCATGTAAGAATCTGGGAACACACACAGTGGGTGAGATGATGTAAGTTAGTGTAAAGGAGTGGGAGGGTTGTAAGATGGTAGTGTAGGGTTTCCCCATTGACAAGGTTATCACGCACTAGATTTATGAGCCTCCATTTCTTCTACCCACTCTGTAATCTAGGGCAACATCTCAATGATAAAGTGCAGCTTCTGTTGGGTGCTAAACTATCTAGTACAAGGTCAACCCATGGACAAGGGACCTTGTAGCCAACTTTAGCTACCTTTATGGAGCACTTGACTCTGAGTTGCATCATGTCCATCTCCATCTTTTGCACCTGCCTCTCAAAATCAGATTTTGCTAAGGAGTTTCCACCATCATCTACATAAAAATTTCTTCATAAACATTTTGGTTAGAAAAAGTGGGTTATATGCATATTCAGGATGACAAGGCTCATAAAACTGATTTGGAGGAGGACTTTGGAACTATGGGGATGGAGAAAAATAGCTCTACTACTGCAAATGAGAATTCCATGAAGGGAAAGAAGTCATGATTGCACAACTTCAAAAGAGGAAGGTGGAACGATGGAAGAAGGAAAAATGAATGAAAGGAGGATGGGAGATTAGTCTGTGAATGAGAAAATGGGTGTGTTTGGATTAGTGGAGTCATCAAATGTGTTGAAAAATGCCTCCAAAGGCTGGATCTCAGCAAAACACATCAAAATTGTTGAGATGAAGATGTAAAGCTCTTCACTCTTGTCCCACAAGGCGTGCCAAAAACTGTTGGTCACTCAAACGTGCACCCGCATCTTGGATCCGAAGAGCTGAACTGTTTGAGACCATAATGGAACCATCCCAAGTTGTGGGACCTTACGCACTTGGGACGGATCTTCAAAGAAGGTCGGTTCCTCTACCTACCTCTAATGTTACTACTACTCCTAATGCTGAAATCAAATCCTAGACTAAACATGCTAAGGGACCAAGGATAGAAGGATGTGCGAAAAGGGAAATCCTAAGCTAAGGAAGGTAATAACACTAGGGAAAGGGTCAATCTCTCTCCATGAGTGGCAAATGAAATAGAGAGGGTGCATGAGAAGAGGGTGGATGGTGCATGCCACAGATCAACATGCAGGACTCGGCCTTCCAACATGCACAACACATGAACACGGGGACTGTAAGCGGGAATACACACGTGACATGTCAGAAAATGTAAACAAAGAGGCGAGATGCAATGAAAATGAGAGAGGGAAGACAAGAGTTCCACAAAACACAATTTTATTTCTTAAGGGATGCATAATCATTTACACTCATGGCAAGAGGTGAGAATACATTGCAGAGACCATGCCAAGGTCTGAGACCCATGGGAAGTTGGCCACCATTTTGGCATGGTGTTGTTACAATAAAGAGGGATCCTTTTTACAAAGCTAGAACTTTGTTATTTATAGAAGAAGGAGAGAAGAGAAGGAGAAAGAGAGGGAAACTCAGATTCAAATCTTCAACCACTAATAATCAATGATAAATTTACGTAAATCCACCTCTGAGGTTTTAGATGCGCTTCCCCATGTATTTTGGCATGTAGAAGCGGGGAAGAAAGTAAGATATGATTGAAAATTAGTGGTTAAGGTTGATTAAATGTGTGTATTGATGATCCAGAAAGATGTTTCCCTATTTTCCACCTACCAAATCTCACCTAGATTTGAATTTGAATAATTCAATGTGTAGCTTGTGTTAGTGAGCACTCTAACAAGTCTATAAATGCATTGATCGGGGCTCTTTAGCGAGAAGATACAACCATCAAAAGATATCAAAGTTGTCTGGGCACATAAGACACGTGGTGCGCATGGATTGACTAAAGAAATCAGCCAACTGTTCATATGATTTGTCATTTCTACAACGTGTCATGAACCGGTTGGTTGGCAAGATTTGACACCCTATTAGAGCACTTTGATAGGTTGTGTGTTGCACACTCAAGTATGATAGATGACATGGCATAGTGACCGGCGTAGAAGAATGCCCAAGGCACATAAACAAAAGGAAGGTACGTGAAATGGAAACATAGGGAAGGCACGTGCAGAGGTGTGCACTGAGGAGGAATAGGAAAATACTTGCAAGGGACAAGTACGGGGAAGGAATGCGAGCATTTAATTAAAGGAGTGCGCGTGGAAAAATAAGAAAAAGTGGTCCATGAGGGAGCTTAGTGTATGTAAGCACACAAGAGGAATGTCAAGAGCTTAGCCATTTTGGAAGTCAAGTTTGCATAGGTGCGTGCAAGAAGTGCACGATAGGATTGGAAAGAAAGCGGGAGCCTAGGAGGAAGGTGCAAAGAAAAATGTAAAAGGAGATAATAGAATACAAAGAGAGAAGTAGGAAGGCGCAAGGCATACGGGCGCGTAGAAGAACTACAAACAAGCAAGTTGTAGCAAGTGAGCAAGCTTGAGTGCGCTATGGTCCGAATCACAATCGCAAATAAAATTGTGCATCATTAGAAGAAGAATAAAGCAGGACCATAATTAATTGTTCCTTTCGGATATTTCAAAATTCTTTTACCATTTTCGAGGTATCCTCATAAGGATCCTACATAAATCTTGAAATAAATACTACTACATGTGAAATATCATGTTTATTAATATGCAGTAGTATTAGGCCTAATAATAGGCTCGATATACTCTGCATATGAAATATTAGGCCTAGTAATTTCATAAATAATCTGCATATGAAATATCAGGCCTAGTAATTTCATAAATAATACGCATATGAAAAATCAACTAATCTGTCTATACATAGTAGGATCAAATTTAGCACAAGCTGGTTTAGGATCTAATTTGACACTAAATTCAATAGGAATGGAAACAGGTTTACATTCAATCATGTTAAATATTCTAAGAAAATTCATAGCATACTGAGATTGAGATGCAATAATAGACTTATGATCTTGAAATATAATCATGCCAAGAAAATGATTTAGCAAACCTAAATCAATCATATAAAAACATTGTTTTATCCTTTCTTTGATTCTATCAATTAAATGTTTATCACTGCTAGTAATCAAAATATCATCAACATACATGACAATAATGATAATATGATTGTTTTCAAACTTAAAAAATAAATCATCACCAGAACAACAGTTAGTGAAACCGAGATCCTGAAAGAAACTATTAATTTTAGCATACCAAGCTCTAGGAGCTTGCTTAAGACCATACAAATACTTTTTCAACTTACAGACATATAGTTCCTTACCAGGTTCTTCAAAACCTTTAGGCTAATACACCTATATTTATTATTTTAGATCACCATTAAGAAATGCATTTTTATCATCTATTTGTTGAATCTCCCAACCATATTGGGTATCCAAAGCAAGAATAATTCTAACCATGCTCATTTTAGATACGGGTGAAAAAGTATCAACATAGTCAAGGATAGGTTTCTGAGTGAAACCATGAGCTATCATCCTTTCCTTTAATTTTTAAATTTCTCCTACAAAGTTATAATTGATCTTATACAACCACCTAGATCCTGTAATGCTTCACTTAGATGGAAGAGGGACTAGTTCCCAAGTGTTATTTATAATCAAAGCATTGTATTCATCTTTCATAACTTGAATCCATCTATCATCTTGATAGGATTATTCAAAATATTGTGGTTCAACCTCATAGAGGGTCATCAAGGCATGATAATAATGCTAGCGTGAGTTAATTTCCTAATACTAACAAAATTATAATCCTTAACAATATTTTGAGACCATTTAGGAATCATGAGATGCAACATAGTTTGAGATGAATCCCCATCAATCTCCATCATATCGGATCGGGATAATCAACCTATTGAAGTTTTTGTTTTGATAATGTTAGGAGAAGTATTATTAGGCTCTATGTTAGGAGAACCGAGGAAGGTTCATAAGGAATCACATAATGTTTTTTCTAAGACATGAACATTCTTTTTTTCAACTATATCATGTTTGAAAGGGTCATAGACTCTTAAACCTTTTGTTTGACAACCATAACCAACAAAAATATAATAATAAGAGGTTGGGTCAAGTTTCTTCCTTTTAACTTTTGGAATGAAGATAGAAACAGAATTCCAAATATTCTTAAGTGAGATATATCTAGTTTTTATTTGTCCATACTTCATGAGGAGTAGCTTGATGAAGAGATTTAGTAGGAACTCTATTAAGAATATAGAAAACAATATTAATGGCTTCTACCCATAAAAACTTAGGCACATTAGATGCATGAATCATAGTCCTATCCATTTATAAAACAACCCTATTCTTCTTTTCTGCAATGCCATTTTGCTATGGGGAATAGAGAGTGGTCAACTCTCTTTGAATCCTGCATGACATACATAAATGGTCAAACTTTTTTCTAACATACTCATCTCCATTATCAGTTCTAATTCTTTTTAATTTTTAGATTAAATTATTTTCAACTAAAGATTTAAATTATTGAAATTTTAACAAGACATCGATTTTTTTCTTAATAAAATAAGACCAAGTCATCCTAGAGAAATCATCAATAAAGCATACAACATGCATAGCTTCACTGAGAGAAGGAACTTCAAGTGGACCTCTCACATCATTGTGAATAAGTTCTAATAACTGAGAATAATTGGGATCATGATGTTTGTGAAATGGTTCAACATGTTGCTTACCATGCAAGAAACTTTCATGTGTCTCATGATTAGATTTGAAGACCAATAAAAATATTTAGTCTAGACATTTCATACAATCTTGAAATTCACATGACCTAATATTTCATGCCAAAGTTGAATATCATTCCTAGAAGAGGAATAAAAGCAATATTCAGACACAAATCCATCAAAAATATATAAACCATTTTTCTAAATACTAGAAGCAATAACATTATTGAGATTATCTTTTACATACCATTTATCTTGCAACAAAAAAACTTTATAGTTTTCTTTAGTTAACTGAGAGAAAGAAAAAATATTATTTTTCAACTGAGGAACATACAAGACATTCCTAATTACCCCATTTTACAATTTAACATTCCCACAACCTTCAGATCTAATGATGGAATTATCTCCTAGATATATGTTTTCCTCACATTTAACAATATTTGAGAGGATACCATAAATATAGGTCATGTGCCTAGAGGCACCACTATCTAGGATCCATTCATTTTCATTTGAAGGAAGAAGCGATATCTACAAGGCAATAGACTACTCAACATTATTTGCGTAATTTTTTTCTTGGTATTTCTTATGAATATTGGTTTTACTATTTCTATTATTTTTAACAAATTTGTTAGCTTTTACACGGTATTCAGACTCTTTATGACCAAACTTGCCACATTTGTTACATGTGCTATTGAATTTCACTTTAAAAATTTGGTTTGTTCTTAACGGGGTTGGATTTAAATTTAGGTCGGTATTAGGTTTCTAATTAGGATTATTGCTCTTCCTATTTTGATAAGACTTATGATTCTAAGAGAAAAATAATTGATAAACATTATCTTTTGAATCAAAATTCACCATTACATGCTCTTCTTGAATTAATAGAGAAGACAAAGTATCCAAATCAGGTAGATCATTCTCATTTTGATATCTAGAGTTAAGAATACATATATAATTTCTGAATTTTTAATGAATATTTATCTAAATGATGAAGTATATAAGTTTATCTTGAAATAGCTCACAATTACATCCATCCAACTGAGCTTTAATATTTTTAATTTTAGCCAGATAATTAACTATTTTATCATCCCCTTTCATAGAAGTTATAAACAACTCTAAAATTAGATTAATTATCTTGGACAAATGATTGCCTTCATGCATAGTCTCTAATTTCTTCCAGGCATTAGTAGGTGAGTCCATATGACCTATATGCATTAAAAATTCATCTTTTATGATTTGTAATAGAATGGACAAATCTTCTGTGCTCTTTGAGAGAAGGAGCTAAGATTTTTAGGATTTACAACTCTCCCGGTTGGTTATTTCTCCACACTAGTTACTAGATCCCATAAATTCCTATCCATAAAACAAGATTTTAATCTTACTCTATAAATATTGTAATTAGTTCCATTCAATAACTGATACTTATCTATTGAAAAACTAGCAGAACTATCCATTTTTAATGCTTAGATAATTATGAAGACAACTAAAGCTATAAAAAGGAATCAAGGAAGCCAAATAGAGGAAAAAAGCAAGCTATAAATAATTTTAGCAGAAATATGCACGCTCGACTAGCTAAAAAATGAAACAGACAAGTCGTGGAAGGCCATAGTGAAAATAATTTAAGCTTTTCAAATTTTGGAATCTATGAGACAAAGGAAGTTAGAAAACCCGCAAAACACATAATTTGAAAACCTGCGGAGTGAAGAAAATTTTGAAAGCCACGGTACACAGGAAATTTGAAAACCCACGCTACAAATAAATTTTGAAAGCTGCGGTACACAAAAATTTCAAAACCACGGTGACAAAAGAACTTTTAAACCCGCAAGACAAAATAAATTGAAACCCATGGTATATAAAAATATTAACCCATGGTGTGTGTGTGTGTGTGTGTATATATATATATATATATATATATATAAAATTAAAATGGACACGTGGAAAAGATATAAACAAAGCAACAGGAACGTTTCACTTTTCTCGGAAACTTTCCACAAAATTTAGCCCACGGACGTGAAGTCTGTGGAATTAACTAAATGAGATTTCATTTTGGGCCCAATTAATAATGCAAAAACAAAGGAAATAAAAACTTAATCAAACGATGCCACTTGTCAAAAATCTAACAACAAAATGAAGACAATTGGTGGCTTTCTGCCAAAATTTTAATAGATGGATTTTGGCACACTTAAAGTCCACGGAAAGAGCCCAAATTAAAAAAAAAAGAATCAATAGACATGTGTCACAATCTTAGTGTCTAAGATAAAGCAGTAATCGACACCTCGAAAGACAAAGTCTAACACGTGCAAAGAATGACACGGCATAAAATTAAAATACGTGTCCAAATAAGAGTGGTTCACACTTCACAGTGCTGCAAAAAAATACTAGGAAAATCTTGGAAACACATGTAGCCTTCTTAATGGCTCACTTTTCCCAATTTTGACAAAAACTAACAAATGTGAAAAGGTGGTTAATTCTTATTAGATAACCACTACTAATGGGTGCCCTTATTCCCTTCATTTAATCAACTCTCTATTGATGTCATATTCAAACCAGGGGTGTGTCTAAAGCTATATGTAACAAGAAGAATCTTAGCGATCTAGTAATTGATTGTAGGTATTTTTATTTTTTGGGGGATATTTTCAATGTCTTAAGGACTTCTTGGTTAAAAACCTTATTGGAATCAAACTATGAAAACCTGTTGGAAGTAAACACACTTTACATAAATGAATTGTTGGAAATAAACACACTTTGCCTTGGAAGTAAACACACTTTTGCAAAAAGGAATTGTTGGAAATAAACACACTTTGCCTTGGAAGTAAACACACTTTGCAGAAAGGAATTGCTGGAAATAAACAAACATTACAGAAATAAACACACAATTGAGAATGCTTGGAAAATGATTGCAAAGAAATAAGAACTTAATCTAGAACACTGCAAGGACAAGCCTACAACAGATTTCAACTTTAAGGAATTAAAAGCATTATAAATTTAACATATCTAAACTATTTTCTCTAAAAATATAAATACCAACAAAAACGAGGATCCTAGTTCTTGGAGGAGTGGGCCCTTGCTCTACCTCAAAACAAGATTGGACAACTTAATTTTCTCTCAAAACAGAAATGGCTATTTTATTGATAAAATGTTATGCATTACAAAAATGTGTTGGATTTGTGTGTTATGTTTGTGGAGCATGTTTTCATGTTAGAGTTTAGTACACCTTCCATGTGTTACACTCGGATATTTTTACGGTGGTGAGTGGGTCAAGGGGGTTCGGGGGGTGAAGCCCTGAAGCAAATTTTCATGGGTGGTTTATTAACCCATGGGTAATGGGTAACCGTTATGGGCTGTTTTTGGGCCCATGGTTTTCGATACCCATTGTTTTGTAAAACCACCTCTTCGGCTACCTATTGATGTACTTATAAATAGATGGACATACAATAGGATTTACATGAGTGTGTTTTGTGAAGGTGAATAGTGTGTGCAAATTCAAGTGTGAATTTGGGAGGGTTTGTTGAGCGTAACTCCAAACAAGATCGATTATTAAGCTGTGAAGATTTGTTGGCTTGTAATAAAATCGAGCAAGTGTTCTTGGTGGATGTAGCCCACATTGGGTGAACCATGTTAAATATTGTCTTCGTGTTGTGCATATTTCATTTATGTAATTCTATTCATACTTATTATTATTGCAATTCTGAGGAATTATTCCGCATTAGATATTATTGATTCCTAACACTTTGTGTATATCAATCTATATCTATCTCATGTTCTATATCTATATTCCTATATCTAATCTATATGTAGGTCTGTATATATATACTTCTTCTAGGGGTACATTTACGGTTGTAACTATTCCACTGATACGATGGAATTGAATCATTCCCAGAATAGATGTTGAATTGGAACATGGTTGGACGTACAGTTGTGTGATAATTATCCTAGATCTGCAAGTATGGAGAGTTGGAAGTCTTCTAATCTACTCTTGATTGATAGGATAATTGATTTGATAAATCACTGGTCATTTGGAATAGATTCTTATTGGTTCCGTAACTTTAGAAGAGTTCCGAAACTATCCAACTGAGAGATTTTTGGAGCTATCTGCAAGAGTTACAGAACTAATTCCGATAATTCTGAAACTAAGTACTAGAGTTTTGGAACTAAGTTGGAAGCTCCAAAACTAAGTTGCAAAACTTGTGACTGTGTAATGGAGTTTTGGAACTAAGTCTGTCAGTTTCGGAACTAAACCGTATTGATTCCAATGCTTCCAAAAACATGCAATCCGCTTCATATTTGTTCTTCCGCTTGATTGTGACCTATTTTATTACAAAACTGAGTTTCCAAAACACTTTGTTAGGAATTATAGAGCTTTTAAATGTTAGAATCATAATCAAAAAAAGATGGACAATTACATCCTAACTCATATCAGATCAAAAAAGTCACAAAATGTAGTCAAACTTAATAAAAAGGAGAGTAAGATGAGATCATTTATTATACATTTAATGGGCATATTCTGGCCTCATCATTTCCCCCATACTTACTTGTTTTTAAGTCCCTTTACAAACTTTACTCTTCAAATTTGGGGTTATATATTCTACATTCCATTTGATTGCCTAGATCAAATGACTGGAACTGAATATCCCAAAGCTTTAATTCAGAGGTACTATACCCTGCTCCTACTTCTACTTTATTTAGCCATGCCTCAAATTTAGTGGGATCTTGTGTATCTCTCTGTTCTACCATGGTGACATGGGGATGAGAAGGAATGGAGGTCTTGTTCTCATTCCTATTCATATGCCTTTGTGCTTTTCATATATATGAGGAATTAGCATACATATGGCTTTTTCTCTGTGCAAACTCTAGATTAAGTTTGTGGGAGATATTACTTCCCTTCTTGTCAATGCCACCATGAGAAATTCCCATCTTTTTAAACATGCTTCATAAATATCTTCAAAATTTTATTCTTCATAAGAGGTGAAGGCATTAATACTTCTCTGCAAATTGTCAAGATAAGGTTCCTTGAACCTTTATCAAATGCATGGGATCTGAAATGTGTAGCAAAGGTAGATGGTTTACCATAATGAATCCTCATACAAAGACTAGATGAACTAGCCTTTAACAGATGATTTGACTCCCTTTCCTTCCATGTAATCTGATTTTAAAGAACAGAAAAAAATGCATTAATCTGGCTCTCCCCTACATACAAATTGATCATAAAACTTGAGTTCTTTTCAGCATGAAATTGTAGAGATAGAATTCACAGAGAAGATTTTTCTGCTCTGCATTGGCTAAGGAATAGGCTACTGTGAAATCAACTTCATCTTTTATTTCATGTGGAAGGCCACATGCTATCCTTGACAACTGCCAACGAATGAATTGTTCCTCCAAAAACACACTATATGTAGGAGAAGGTCTCCTGCATGCAAGCAATTTCTCACTCATCATGCAAACCATTTGTATTTTCACAAGATATTTAAATTTTTCATTTTCTTCTTTGTAAAACTTTTCTTCCCATTCTTTTCTTGCTTTCTTCTCTTCTTCTATCTTGCTTTTCAAGTCCTCATTGGATGTCTTGGCTTCACTGAGTTCTCTACAAGTATCATCCCATAGTTGTCTAAGTGGCCAATAAGTTAATTCAGTTTGTGTAGAGACTATTGATAGAGCAGTTTGTTTTCTAGAATTTTGACATTCTTCCTCTTTCTCCATTATCTATTTTTAACTCTTGTCAATTCCTCAGTCTTATCAGTGAGTTGAGTTGCTAATTCCCTAATAACCATTTCTCTCTGTTCCAATTTATGTTTGAGAAAATTCAACTCCTCATCCTTTTCTCTAATAACGAGTTCTGCTCTGGAAAAAAATAGACCTGTTTAACCTGTTGTTTTTCTTCTTTCTCTAAAATTTCTTGGGGAGTTGAGCATTCTTCTTCTACCAAAGGAAATTTCCCTTTTCATCTCCAAGATGCCAACTCTTCTTCTTCATGTGATAATGTTGTTGGTTCACCCAATTCTTGAAAAACTTGTTCCTCAAATCTATCATCTTCTTTTTCTATCTCTGTTTGGCTTGGTCCAGGAGGAGTCATGGCCATGCTGCCCAAAATATCAGCAGCTTCCTTTTCTATCCCTTCTTGATCTTCCATTTCCTCCGGAATTTCTCTAGACCTTTTATGAATTCTCCTTCTTTGAGGAGCCTCAAAATGTACAGAAATGGGTCTCCTCCTAGAGATTCTTCTAATTTTCACCTCTTGCTCTTGCCTAGGTGAACTGTCACTATCAGAGATAGATATTAGCTCTCCTGTACTACTGCATAGGAAGGAATTTCTTCAGAAGGCATAGTAGGTTCTGTAGTTTTAGTCCTTCCAGATCTTCTTCTTTTTAGTATTTCCTCTCCACCTAGTTCTTTATTTTCCTCTGTAGTGGCATCAATTTCCAAATTAATTACAGGAGGAGTTGTTATCACTCTCTGAGAATATCAGGGCTCTGCTTAAACTTACTAAGAAATTTCTCCCACATTTCCTCTCCATTTTTCTTTGAAAGGAAATGGTGCTAGCACACTAAATGCACTAACCCATGATGTCTGATTGTTCCCACACCCTAGGAATACCTTTGGTCCATCGTATGGATGGAGTCAAAAAGAAACCCTGGAAGGTTTACTATATATTCTAGTTTTATAGCTCCATATCTAAGGTATATGAGGATCTTCAGAACTTCTCTTCCTACTGGACTGAATTGACCATCACAAGTTAAATACTTGACTATCTAAAATTCCACTCTGTCAAAGGGTTTGGGCAAGCTGGCCCTTCTGACCCCTTTTATGATTTTCTTCATGTTGTAAATATATTGGGGTTCAACTTCCCCCTTTTTTAGTAAGGTTTCAACTAGTTCTTTTAATGTCCCCCTAGCAGGGTTTGGGACATGCACAATTGGCACTCCAGATATATTACTTATTGTTTTCACAGAAAAAAGGAATGAAAAAATTTCTAACCTTTTTCTTGGATTGTTCTAAATTTATAACAAATTCTCTCACCAATTTGTCGTTATACTTGGGGAACTTCCTCAGAAATTCTAGCCATCCTGCTTGTTGAAAGATAGTTGCCACTTCTTCATCTACAATGAGCTGGGTATCATCCTCTAGTTCTGACTTCTTTTTAATCCCCATGATACAAAGGTGATTCAAATTCGTTCTCCTTTTATCTTGTGTGGGTTGGCTGAAGAACCTTTTTGCTTAGTGGGAAACTCGACAAATTTAGCTACAGAATTCTTTGTACTTAGCTACAGAACTTCTATGTTGTAGTTGCGGAATGCAAACCTAATTCACTGCTTCTTCCTTGAAGTTTCTCTGCAACTTATTTTTCACTTTGTTGGTTCCACACTAATGATAACTCATTATAACTATGCTTTGCCAATTTATTCCATTAATATATTTCTCATGATTACTCACTTTTAATCATGATGTACAATAGATGACTCATCATATCAACTTTTAAATCAAATATAATCACACATGCAAACTTTTAATCTAACCTTTAATAAGTTAAAGACATAATTACCATCCTTGATGATGTAATCCCTCCATCATGATGACTCATCATTCCTAAAAAGTGAAACAAAAGGAAAACGGTTAGAAAAATAGTTGGAATTCCAAAGAATTTTTTTTATTTTGAATTAGCCATTTATTTGAGAAGATCAACCGCCATTGCTGGTTTTTAATTGATCTCTGAGAGAAACTTTTTTTTGGGAAGAGAACGTCATTTACTGGTTTTCACTCTCTTCCCTTGTTTTTCCTTTTTTTTTTTTTTTTTTTTTTTTTTTGGAAGAGAACGTCATTTACTAGTTTTCATTCTCTTCCCTTTATTATGGATCTATCCATCTGATTATTTGATCATTTTGGAAGAACTAGGTTCTTCCATATGATCAAATTCTTTATTTGCTTCAATCTATCTTAAGAATTCATCCTTAGTAGAAGGCTTCCTATAAAGCTTTAGCCTATGACCATTGACCAAAAGTGTTCTTATACTACCATCAATGGGAAGTAACTGAATAGAACCATTGTCAAATATTTTCTCAATTTGATAGGGTCCCAACCATCTGGTTCTCAATTTTCCTTTGAATTGTTGGTACTTAGAATTAAACAATAATGCCAGTCTCCTACTTTGAATTGTCTTTTCTTGATATTTGTATCATGCCATTGTTTCCTTTGATCTTGGATTATCTCTATCTGTTAAAGTGCTTCCATCTTCAATTCATCCAACTCATTGAGTTAAAGGATTCTCTCCTTTTGAGCTGCATCCAACTCAATACCCACCTTAATTGCTATCCTCAATGTCTGTAGTTCAAACTCAATAGGAAACAAGGGATTTTTACCATAGAATAACTCATATGGTGAAAACCCTATTGTAGTTTTCCAAGTTGTATTGTAAGCCCAGATAGCTTCAGGTAGTCTCTTTACCCAATCTCTTCTTCCCATTTCAACTATTTTGGTAAGGATGTTTTCTAATTCTCTATTTGTTACTTCAGCTTGTCCATTTGATTGTGGGTGATAGGGAGATGACTTCCTATGATTGATCTGATAATACATTGTGAAAGACTGGATCATATTAGACATAAATTGTGGTCCTTGGTATGAAACTATGCTCCTTGGTGCTCCAAACTTTACCATAATTTTGTGCCAAAGGAAATCAACAACTGCTTCTTCAGTGGCATTTGTTAAAGCTTGCACTTCTGCCCACTTTGTCACATAATCAATACACATAAGAATATGTTCCTTCCCTTGTGAAGAAGGACTAAAGGGACCAACAAAATCTAACCCCCATCTCTCAAATGGTTCAATCACTACTTGAGGTTGCAGAGGCATTTCATTGGTAAAGGTTGGTTGTCCCATCCTTTGACAAGGATCACACCGCTTGATATATCTCTTCACATATTTGTACATAGATGGCCAATAATAACCAGTGCCAAGTATCTTGTGAGTTGTTCTTTTCATTGAATAGTGTCCTCCACTTGGTTCATCATGACATGCCCAGGAGGATGTCAAAGATTTCATCTTCTCTTACACACCTGCATAAAACCAAATTAGGACCACATTTAAATAGCATTCCATTTAACCATTTGAATTGTGCCATTGGTTTTGATTAACTTCTTTATTTGTTTCTTAGTGAAAGAAGGAGGAAACTTCCTTGTTGCAAGATAATTTTCCATATCAGCAAACCATGGTGTATCAGTTGAAATAACAAACAATTGTTCATCTAGAAAGTTGTCCTTGACTGGATCTTTCTCCCATATAGTGGTTAGTCTTGACAAGAAATCAGCTACCACATTATATTTACCTGGATTGTCCACAATGGTAATATCAAATTCTTGTAAAAGCAATAACCATATAATTATTCTACCTCCAACCATTGGTTTGTTCATTAAATATTTAATTGTTGAGTGATCTGTATGTACAAATATTTTGTACCCTGTAATGTAATGTCTAAACTTATTAATTGCATAGATCACAACAAGGAATTCTTTTTCAGTGGTGGTGTAATTTCTTTCAGTGGGAGTAAGATTTTTGCTAAGGTAATAGAATAACATACATTTTCCCTTCTTCGTCTTTTTGTCCCAAAGCGCACCAATAGAATTATTTGAGGTATTTATTTGGATATGAAAAGGTTTCTCCCAATTAGGCCCTTTCAATATTGGGGTAGTGACTAATCTTTCTTTGAATTCTTCAAAAGCATGTTGACACTTTTCATCACAAATAAATTCACAGTCCTTGGTAAGCAAATTGAACATGGGGGCAGCAATTTTACTAAAATCCTTGATAAAGCATCTATAGTACCCAGCATGTCCTAAAAATGACTTGATATCTATGGGGGTTTGAGGAACATGTAAGTCTGAAATAATTCTGATTTTGTTTTGATCAACCTGAATTCCTCTTTTTGAAATATGGTGTCCTAATACAATCCCTTCATTAGCCATCATTAAACATTTTTCATAGCTAAGAGACAGATTGTGTTTCTCACATCTCGTTAATACTCTGTCTAAATTTCTCAAAGCATCATCAAATGTATCTCCATGCATAGTAAAGTCATCCATGTATACCTCTACACAGTCATTTGTTAGGTCTATAAAGATTGCTAATACAACTCTTTGAAAGGTTGTTGGAGCATTGAATAATCCAAATGGTAATACCCTGTAGGCAAAGGTACCCCATGGACATGTAAATGTATTTTTATCTTGATCCTCAAGCAAAGCAACTGTGATTTGATTGTATCCACTAAAGCCATCCAAGAAGGAAAAGTATTGTTTACCTAAAAGGTTGTCTAAAACTTGATCTATGAATGGTAAGGGAAAGTAATATCTCATTGTGGCTTTTTTTAGTTCCCTATACTCAACACAAACTCTCCATTTTCTATTATTTTTAGGGACAATTACAAGAGGAGACACCCACTGGCTATCTGAGATAGGGTAGATAAAACCTACTTGTAATAGTTTTTCAATTTCTTGTTTGACTATATCCCTTAAGGCTGGATTAATCCTTCTCTGAGGTTGCCTAACTGGTTTAATGTTTTTCATATAGATGTGATGGGTGTAGATAATTCGTTGGATTCTTTCATATCTTTGTAATCCCAAGCAAAAGCTTTAATATGTTTTTAGAACATCAAATAGTTTAGCTTCTTCATCATTCTTCAACCAACTATTAATATTCAAAATTTTACTCGGTTGAATCTCAACATGTTTGGTTCCAGTGTATGATGAATTGATTTGTTGAAAGGGTTCCATTAAAGTATTTAGTGGACATGCATGTGGCAACAACATATGATATGTAGCAACATCTCCAAAAGTTCCTTGAGACAGAATGTTGGACAAAGGACAGTAAGAAGAATTATGATACTTATCTTGTTGTAGGTCGAACTCTTCATCACTGTTGCTTTCCAGAAATCCTTCATCATCTCCTGATATATGTGAAGTTGAAGCTACAAATTCTTCCTCTCCCCAAGATAAATCTCGTTCCTCCGGAGTGAAATTATCTTCATTTGTAGGGAATTGTTGTTGGTGTGGTTCCGAACTAATTGTGATGGTTCTAAAACTAATTGTGATGGTTCCAGAATAGATTCTATAGGTTTCAAAACTAATTTTGTAGGTTCGAACTATTCTTGACTGCTCCAAGGACAATTGGTGTACATTCAATGGTGGGTTAATCATATCTTCTATTTCTCGTACGTGATCCTATAATGTGATCATGGCCAACGAAGACAAATTTTGCTCATTAATATCAAGATTATCAACCCATAATTACTCTTGATTATCACTAAAAGGTCGTGTAGAGGGATATAATGAAATTTGCTTAGAATTCTTACCATTTGAAATAGTCATATCACCTGACCTGCAATCAATTAAGGAAACAACTGTAGCTAACCATGGTCTGCCCAAAATAATGGGATAACCCAATGTTTTACCTTTTGGTTGTAATATAAGGAAGTCAACTGGATATTCCCATGACTCCACCATAACCGCCACATCTTCAATAACTCCTGGTTTTGCTACAGATTGGTCTACCATCTACAATATGGTGTTAGTAGGTTGTATACTGTTAATGGTAATGTTTTTAGAGTTTCCACTATCATTACATTTATAGTTGCTCCCAAATCAACCAAAACGTTATGTATATCTTTATTCCCTATAGAGACAGAAATAACAGGGCTTCCAGGATCTCCATATTTGGGAAGTAGGAGCTTTCCTGCTAATAAATCAGCAAGTTTCCCATCTACCTTAATAGTCTTGGGGTACTACTTCTTTCTTCCAGGACCTTTTCAAACATAGCATTTTGATTAATTTGTTTAATTTTGGAATGTCCTTAATTGCTTGTAATGGTGGTATTTCAATATTCAGTCTCCTTAGTTCTTGCACGAATTCAGATTCCTTGATTTCTATAGCTTCTTAAATCTCTTTGGAAATAAAGTTTCAGAGAGTTTTTTACGGTTTCTTATCTCTTTCTTTTTCATCTTTCTTGGGGGCAACCAAACTAGGGGTTTCAATTTCTTTTGTCATTTCATTGATGATAACAGGTGGACTGTTAACTATTTTGCCAAATCTAGTTTGAATATCCTTACAATCCATAGCATTTAGATCAACTAATTTTTCTTGTTCTGTTCCGTAGACAGGAGTTGTTTGTTTGTTTCTTTGGTTTTCTTGTGTTGTGTTGGCATTTGCATTTGGACTACATTTTCAGCATGTGAATTTTGTGTTGGGGCACCCATTATGGCTTGTTGATTTTGATTAGGATATGTTTTCCCTTGAGCATAATTACTAGGGCCCCATCTAGGTTGTGACCAAGAATACTGGTTATTTTGACCGGTCCATGGTTGTTGGTGTCCTTGAGCATACCAAGATTGACTTGCCCAATCCTGGGGATTCCAAGTTAGATGAGGGGCCCAAGGTGGTTGTCCCCAACTTTGTGGTATTATTTGAGTAACCCATGGCATCATCCAAGGATTAGGAGATGACCTTGGCATGAACTGTCCTTGGGTAGGTTGTCTCTGGACAAAATTCAATTCTTCTGTTGTGGATGATGTGCTGGTTTATTTGAGATGATTCTTTATAAATGGAAGAATAGAAAAACATTACTCTCATGGTCCCTAGATTCACAGATAAGGCACATTTCCATTTTATCCTAAGGACAATCTCTTAATGCATGCTTTTTCCTACACCTAGGACAATACATGGCTAATGGTTCAATCTTAGCATTTGCTTTAGCTTGTAATCCATCCATAGTAGAGGTTAATTGAACTAAAATGTTTGTTTTAAAGTTTTCTAATTCATCCATTAGTTTTTTCATATCTGGATTCAAACTTTTCACTGATTTTCCAATTGATCAATGTTTCCACCTCCTATCAAGTTAAGAGATTCCCTAGATTCATCTTCCAAACCTTTAAGAAAAATGGTTTTACTTAACTCTTCTTGAAGTACAAATCCACACCTTTTACTTACAAAGAGGAATCTATCCAAATAATCTTCTATATTCTCATCCTCCTGCTTGATTTTGAAAAACTCTTCCTTCCTATTTCTCCCTCTACTGATAATATTGATATTTATCTAAGAAGGAAGTTTCCATTTGTGCCCAAGTGGTAATAGAGTTGGATGCTAATCCCATGAACCACCTCATTGTTGCATCCTTCAGAGTGGATGGAAATAACTTGAGTTTCTAATTATCTATTTTGTAGTCATAGGTCTGACATAGTACCTTAAACTCAAACAGAAATTGGTTAGGGTCTTCAGATGACATCCCTCTAAATGTGGGTAAATGTGCAGGTGAAATATTTTTCATTGGTGTATCATCATCATCCAATTGAATTGGATAAGTAAAGGTCCTATCAAGTTCCCTTTCAGCTTCTTGTGCCATTTCTGAAGTATTTTCTAAAATTCTTTCCCAATCAATGTGGTAGGTGATATGCCTTGGGGAAGGTGAAAAATCAGGAGTAAGAGGTTGACTACTCAATTGAGAATAAAAACTTACCCTAAATGGATATTGAGAAATAATCCTTCTCCTAAAAGTTTTGCTTCTACGGTGGTCGATCCAAGAATTCCAAAGGTGACAACTCTGCTTCTTGTCTTACAGGGGATAATGGTGCCTCCAATTCTTGGTCAACTTCCTTATTTAGACTAGAGGATGATGGTAATTCTTGTTCAGATATTTTTGGGAGAAATCTACCCTTGGAGTCTCTTGGTCTACTCATAAATTTTGTGATAGCTTAGGGAAGATTTCTTCAATTACTAAATGTATGATTGTTGCTCTTGTTGACACCTAATTAGAAAATTCTAACTAGTGGTTCCTCGGAAATGGCACCAAAATGATGGGTGTTGTTATTCCCTTCATTTAATCAACTCTCTATTGATGTCATATTCAAACCAGGGGTGTGTTTAAAGCTATATCCAACAAGAAGAATCTTAGCGATCTAGTAATTGATTGTAAGTATTTTGTGTTTTTCGGGGATCTTTTCAATGTCTTAAGGACTTCTTGGTTAAAAACCTTATTGGAATCAAACCATGAAAGCTGTTAGAAGTAAACACACTTTACATAAATGAATTCTTTGGAAATAAACACACTTTTCCTTGGAAGTAAACACACTTTTGCATAAAGGAATTGTTGGAAATAAACACACTTTATCTTGGAAGTAAATGTAAAGCACAAACCAGTTTAAAGAAAATATAATTCACGGAATAATAATTCACCTTCAATATTCATTCAAGTTTGTATTACAGAATATGTAGAATAACTTGTTCCTATAATTTAGGAAACAAGTATAACCACTAACTCCATCAAGCCTATTTACGTGGGTGAGTACAACCTACTCAACCACTACACAACTTAACATATATTAGTTGTTTATAAAACAACTAATTACAATAGTAATTCCTTTTACATTAATAATACACAAACTATATTATAATGTGAAGCACTAAACAAAATATTCCTAACATTCCCCCCCTTAGTGCGAACATGGGAAAACCTGCTTTGTACTGCAACGTGCCGCTACGTAGCATGCTCATGATCTGGATGGTTTCAAGGACAATACCAACAACCTCTGGATGGTTTTCCAAGTGGTTAACCAACAACCACACAACAGATGGTTTTTGAGGACAGTACCAACAACCTCTGGATAGTTTTTATGGATAACTAACAACCACGATATCATGATGATGCAGTAGTATCAACAACTCTCATCACTATCTCACTGCAGGGAATAACATAGGAAATTCTACTGAAATCTGTTGCTCGTACATACATAGAAAAAGATGACATAATGGAAATGGAACATTGGATCATGTTCCCCCCCTCAATGTGAAATTTCCACTTATTGAAAACAGGATCACTGCAAACTGAGGCACACCACACTGGAAGCACTAAAATCAAACTGCACACACACACCTGTCACCAAAGCTGATATGCGGCCCCGTCGTTGGCAACTGACGAGAGGTCGCTGAATGACCTCCAACCTCCGTTTGCCTCCATCCTCCAGTAACATGCTGCTAGCTCAGCCGGGTTTGGATATGAAGCTCATTTGTTTCCACATTGAAGTTATTCTCCCCCCGCAATGTGAAACATTTTAGTTTTAGGACGTCGGTCTGTTGTGTGTTGCATTTCTTTTCCCGGATGTGCATTTCCAGCCACAAAAACGTCTGTTTGACAGCAATTTCGTCATATCTGCATTCTGAATCTGACCCTGATGTAAACTACAAAGTTGTGCGTATTTTTCTCATCTTTTCAACCCAAAAAGAATCGCCTCAATCCGATATTTTATGAGGAAGATATGTTCATTTTCTTGAACAACACTTGCTTTGTATTTTTTGGACGGATTTTTGAATATTCTCTTTGGCCTCTTAAATCTTCTTGGCTCTCATAGGAATAACCTGCTCTGGTACCAAATGTAAAGCACACACCAGGTTTGCACAGAAAATATAATTCACGGAATAATAATTCACCTTCAATATTCATTCAAGTTTGTATTACAGAATATATAGAATAACTTGTTCCTATAATTTAGGAAACAAGTATAACCACTAACTCCATCAAGCCTATTTACGTGGGTGAGTACAACCTACTCAACCACTACACAAGCCAACATATATTAGTTGTTTATAAAACAACTAATTACAATAGTAATTCCTTTTACATTAATAATACACAAACTATATTATAATGTGAAGCACTAAACAAAATATTCCTAACAGTAAACACACTTTGCAGAAAGGAATTGTTGGAAATAAACAAACATTACAGAAATAAACACACAGATTGAGAATGCTTGGAAAATGATTGTAAAGAAATAAGAACTTAATCTAGAACACCTGCAGGGACAAGTCTACAACAAATTTCAACTTTAAGGAATTGAAAGCATTACAAATTTAACAGATCTAAACTATTTGCTTTAAAAATATAAATACCAACAAAAATGAGGATCCTGGTTCTTAGAGGAGTGGGCCCTTGCTCGCCTCGAAACAAGATTGGACAACTTAATTTTCTCTCAAAACAGAAATGGCTATTTTATTGATAAAACATTATGGATTACAAAAACGTGTTGGATCTGTGTATATCAATCTATATCTATCTTCTGTTCTATATCTATATTACTATATCTAATCTATCTGCAGGTCTATATATATACTTCTTCCAGGGGTACATTTATGGCCGTAAATGTTCCACTGATACGATGGAACTAATTGTGCCCAGAATAGATGTTGAATTGGAACATGGTTGGACGTACAGTTATGTGATAATTATCCTGGATCTGCAAGTATGGAGAGTCGGAAGTCTTCTAATCTGCTCCTGATTGATAGGATCATTTATTTGAAAAATCACTAGCCATTTAGAATAGATTCTTATCGGTTCCAGAACTTTAGAAGAGTTCCGAACTAAAGAAAATCATTTCAAGACTAACCAAGAGACTTCCAAAGCTATCTACAAGAGTTCTAGAACTAATTCAGATAATTCCGAAACTAAGTACTAGAGTTCGGAACTAAGTGACAAAACTTGTGATTATGTAATGGAGTTCTAGAACTAAGTCTGTCAGTTCCAGAACTAAATCGTATTGATTCCAATGCTTCCAAAAACATGTAATCCACTTCATATTTGTTCTTCCACCTGATTATGACCTATTTTATTACAAAACTGAGTTTCTAAAACACTTTGTTAGGAATTATAGAGCTTTTAAACATTAGAATCATAATCAACAAAAGATGGACAATTACATCCTAACTCATATCAGATCAAACAAAAGTCACAAAATGTAGTCAAACTTAATAAAAAGGAGAGTAAGATGAGATCATTTATTGTACATTTAACGGGCATATTCTGGCCTCATCAACTGCCAAAAATAAATGGAACTAGTAATAGAAAAAGTTAAAGATACTTGAAGAAATCTTATTGGCTTGGATTTTGTAAATGACAGAGAAATCTAACCCAAGTCGATAACGTGAAAATGTGTAAAGCCCTATTGGCTCGTGTTTCAATCGAAAATCGATAAATAGAAAGCTGAAAACACAAAGCAAGATGGAGCCTTCGATTAGCTCAAAGCTTCATAAAAATGAAAAGATATATAAAAATTTGATAATGTGAATCCAAATGGCGTAAAATGATTGGATCAAGCTTTACAATAGCAAAAATTTATAGAAAACAAAAAGATTTATTAAATCCTGACACATCAAAGCCACTTGGTACTTAATGATTAGATCGAGCTTCAAAAATAGAACTTTAAGCTAAAAAGAAGTTTTAAAAGTTAGGGTGGATTTAAACGCTTTAAAATAAATAAATCTAAAGAGATATTTTGGATTCATAGTCAAAAATAGCTCTAATGAGATATAACTAGCGTGAAAACTTAAAATAAGATCACATGCGATGGATTTAAACCAAAAACAATTGAAACTATATGCTAAAATATAGATCTAAGAAAACAATTTCTCAAACACGATCTAAACATCCATTTGACCAATATTTTCAAAAATATTTGGGTGGGAATTGGAATTTTAAACTTGATTAGCTCGAAGATGACTATGGAACAATTAGGGCTTCAAAAATATGTAAATAAACTTTAAGATTATTCTCTTTAGAAAATTAAAAGCTTCTAGATCGATTCTCGCACATGCACAATCACCTAATCTAATACCATGTTATTATTTATAAGTAGGGTATAATAAACTAATTATAAATCCACAATATAATTTTTCAAATATTATAGATTATGATGTGTAGATTAAAAAATTTAATAACAAGAGATGAAAGAAAATAACAGACAAGTAAGGAGATGGTAACACCAGATTTATAGTGGGGAAACTTGAAGGAAAAAACCCACTGTAATAAAGCACTTCTTGTATTAAGAATTTCATATACAACTTTTACCCAACACTTCCACTTCACTCCTTGGTCTCACTTTAAAAATACAAATCTATTTCTCACAGAGATCCAAAAATATGACTTGGACATCAAGCCTACCAAGTTAGTTCGAGGAAGAGGACTTTGCCAACTCATTGCAGAGAATGAGCCACGAGATGACTCTGAAGAAGAACCAGTTGAAGAAATTTTACCACTGGTAGTTTTTGTTAGTACCACAGACGAATGGTATTCGGATATAGCCTACTTTCTCACATATGGAAAATTTCCTGAGAATCTGACAACTAAGGAAAAAGAGCTATCAAATTAAGAGTTGTTAGGTATGTCATTTGGGACAACACTTTGTTCAAGAAAGGAATTGATGGCATGTTCCTCAGATGTGTCGATAAAGAACAACAACCTAGGTTGTTGGAAGCCTTTCACAATCATGCTTGTGGTGGTCATTTCTTTGGACCAATGACAACTCATAAAATTTGCGAGCACATTATTACCGGCCCACTATGTTTTTGATGCTCAGAAATGGGTACCAAAATGCAAAGCTTGCCAGCAATTTGTTGGAAGACCTAAATTGGCAGCTTTTTCTTTGAAGCCAATTGTCATTGAAGAACCCTTTCAACAATGGGGTTTAGATTTCATCGGGGTCTTGAATCCTAATTCTAGTGCTGGTCATACTCACGTGCTCACTACAACTGACTACTTTATGAAGTGGGTAGAAGCTATTCTAGTGAAACAAACATCTACTGCGGTAATTTGTAACTTCATCAAAGAGAATATATTGGTTCATTACGGAATTCCACACAAGATCGTGACAAACAATGCCTCCAATTTTTCTTCTACAGAGATGATAGGTTTTTGTTATGGGTATGGGATATCTTTATCTCATTCATCAGATTACTACCCTCAGGGAAACGATCAAGTAGAATCCAATAACAAAAACATCATTACTATTATGCCAAGTTAGTCAAAGAAAATCAAAGAACTTGGCACAAGAAGTTATATGATGCATTGTGGGTTGACCGCATAACTCCCAAAAGGGCAATCGGGATGTCTCCATTCCAACTCTTATATGGAACTCGATGCTCAAATTCCCATCACATTAGAGTTACCAGCATTATGATTGGCTCAAGTAGTTGATGATGAATGTTTCGCCAATGCATTGGATAAAAGGATCATGTTCCTAAGCAAGCTTGAAGAGCAAATAAGTCAAGTGGCAAACAAGATTGAGGAACACCAATCCAAAGTGAAGAAATTATTTGACAAGAAAACTAAGGAAAGATAATTTCAAATCAATGACTTAGTTCTTCTCTGGTGCAAGAGACACGAACCGAAAGGAAAACACAGAAAGTTTGATTCGTTGTGCGGGTCCTTTCAAGATCAAGTATTTCGTGGAAATAGCACCTATTATTTGGCGTATCTCGATGGAACTCATTTTCCTATGCCCTATAGCGGCAATATCTCAAGTGCTATCAAAATTGAAAATAGGTTATGCCCCATATGTACATAGGTAATTAGGATTTTTGTTTGTTTCTTTTCCCTATTTTTTAGTTTCCTCTCTTTTTCATCTCATTCTTGTGAACTTTCATTTTTAGGATCGTGTTCATTAAATTGTTGGGTCTGGATCAATTGTTGCATCCGTGAAGTCCTTGTCCCCAATTAGAGCCAGTTGTTATCAGCTAATTTTGACTTCACAAAATTAATAAACATGATTTTTAAAAAATAAATCAAAAGTGTTCTTTTGCATGATTTACAACCTCGTCGTGATAGTTTGTTTTCCGAGCGTTTTGGTCTTCGTTTCGTCCATTTAGTGCAATAACTCCTCTTCTAGGTCATAAACTGCATTAATAATTTATTAATTAATTCATTACCCTTTTATTTAATAAAATTAATTTTATTAATTTTGGGGTTTTTAATTAAATAAATATTAATATAATATTTATTAAAAATTAATTGACAAGTTTTCTTTATTGCCGGAGGAAAATAAAGCTTGCGCTAATTGCCGAGGACGCCAAATTGGCTTCCCGTCCTGGATTTTCCCTTTCTGCCAAATTCTTCTTATCTCCCGCGCCAGGATTTCTTCTACTGATTTCCAATCCAACTGGTTGGCAAACGGGAAAAAAATCTCCCGATCTCCCACATGGGGAAATAGGATGGGGATTGTCATCCTGCCTTGCCATTTCCACTGGCAAATGACTGATATTTTTTCCCTTTTCCCTGGCAATTAATGCCACTACCCGAAGGAAGAGAAGTCAGTTATTTCAACAAGAAGGGGGAAATGGTTACGGGAAGCTTCTTTAATTCCCATAACCATTTCCCTGTGAAACTAGTTGGAAGAAGTTTTGCCTCTTATTTCTTTTGGGGGAACAGGAGTAATTGAGTTTTCAATGAAGGAAGTTTCCATACTCGATTTAATTAATCTACTCATGCTATTGATAAAAAAAAATTTGCATTTCAATACAAAGAAAAGTAAAGAAAGACATTCACGTTGCAGCCCACATTGAAGGAGCTCTACATTCCATGCCCAAGAAGAAACAACAATTTCAAATCCCACGCCATGCATTTGTTTTGAAGGAGGAATTCAACGCCTATGCAAGAAAGAAGACAGGGATACACGTGTGAAAGGAGGAGGTTGCCAAGAGAAGTCTCTAAAAAAACAAAGAATACAACCTAACTCCATTAAATGCATTAGCCTGAGGAAGATTTAACACACAATCCACCTACACACAACAAGGAAGAAAATGTTCATGCATTCATAGACAACTCGAAACCCACGCTCAAGGAAGTTTAGCTAGCTGTTGAAGGAGGAAAGATCCACCACACACAGGCTCACGTAGAGGTAAAGAATAGATCAAAAGATTATACAAGTCAAATAAAATGATAGCTTTGCACATTTTCCATAATATAAAGTCCATGCATGAATAAAAAAGAAACAAGAAAATATATGCCCAAGTGCTAGAAGAGGATCCTCCACACCAGTTAAAGGGAACACCACTCAGCTAGAGATAGAAAATCACATGCATAGTTGTCGAATAATCTCTACGCCTTTTCAAGGAGAGAACGGTCCAAAATGCATTTCCAAGCACATTTTCAATGCATGTCGGGGTAAAGAATAAGAAGGTCACAGATTTGCAAAAGAAATACCACGCAGTTGAAGAATAAATGTAGACAAAAGTGAAGATAAGACCATTGTCCATGTTCTAGGTGGAAAACATTTGTCCACATAGTCTAAAAATGCATTTACCCGGAAAATCCACACAACTATCTTGTAGAAAGTTGCCAAAGAAGACAAGTCACAAGTCCATGTGAGAGCATAGGCATCAAGTTTTATTTTTTTTTAAAATTGCAATCCACGCTCGGGGAGAAAATCCACGCATTGGATAAGTCAAAAAAATTCTTATCTTCAAGCAACAACTCGAATCGAGCAAGACAGAGAAACAATGAATTAAAAAGATTAAAATTGATCCGTGTGAAGTAATTATAATTGAGAGAATTTAATTAAAATAAAAAATAAAAATAACAATAATAATATTGTTATTATTACCTCGATTTGGAACTCTCGAGCTTAGTCTCGATGTGTTTGTATTGACATTTTACAAATTGTAATTTGGGATCAATAATAATAATTATTATTTTTTAAAATAATAATAATTATTATTATAAATTAAACGAGCCATATTTTTCTTGTGTAAATGGTGGTTCGGAGATTGAGACCCGACATTGTTTACATTGTTTTGTGAATCTGAGTCATTTTTCTGTAAAATTCATAATGGCCGAAAAATATAATAACTCTGCAAGAAAATCGAGGAAGCCAGTGGAGAAATCAAATAAGTTTGCGCTCAAGTACGAATTCCAAGGAATCATCCCTCCCAGTTCTATCAAGTTTGCATACGACAATATCACCGATAAAAATCTTGGTCACATCAATGTGCAACAATTTTGTGATCGGGTGAAAGCTGAAGGCAAAACCATATTCTCGGATAGGCTGTACCATAGCGGTCTACCCCTAGCAGCGGAAATTTTGGTCTCATTGCAATGCCTGGAGCTGGTTATCCCCTGTGCAAAGCATTATGATCCCAAGAGATGAGGAATTTATAAAGATAATCGTGAGCCTTTCCTCTTAATCACACCAGAGCACATTGAGGAATTGCTCGGCATACCTAGCTTAGTGAGAATGTTGACATTACTTGAAAGTCAAGCACAAGCATTTTGGGATAAAGAACCCTCGGGTGGAGCAAGATGGTTAGTAATAAGCTGGTTAGTGACCAAGATGCCTCGAGTTGACCGACTTCCTAAGGAACTATATTGCATTGAGTTCATGGAGGAAATCGGGGACATGATTACTCTCTTGAGTCGAGTCTTTGTTCTACCCTTTGCCAGGATTTTCCACCCATGGATGTATCAGTTTATCTGTATCATCCTTGCAAGAGAGATTTTATGGATTGGGCCACCATCATCAGTGATACCCTTCACAAACAATTGATTGAAGTGAAGATGACTAGATGTTTTTACATGACATCATACCTGACTTATGCAATGGCTAGAAGAAAGGTATTTTCGGGGCTCGAAACGAAAGGATTCATGGGTCCATCAAATAATGTCTTCCATTATTATTTAGTTAAGTTTCAAAATAGCTCTCATCATTTCAGAAGAGTTAATGATGCATTCACCTTCCGCATGATTCAAAACTTGAATCAAAATATAGAGGAAAGATTCTCTAAAGAGGCCATGGATGTCATTTCCCAATGGGGAACATGGTTTATTCAATTTTCATCCTTTTCCTACATTCACATGAGCGGATTTACGGGTACTCCATGGAAGCTTCCTAAGTACGTCAGTGACAAGTGGGCATTAATGGAGCTTGCGCGAAAACTATTCCAAGTTCACTATCTTCTCAGTGACAAGCATCGTTCAAGAATTCATTTCCCAATCCAAATTGGGGAATACCAATGTCCAAATCTCTTTAGTGCACAACTCATGGAGAAAGAGTTTTCCCTCATCACTATTCATCCATATGTGAAGAGATTCCAGTTTGATATCAATGGATATATGTAAAAGATGCTTGGGGAAAAGTATCAACACAACCCTACCATGGAATATTTATGGGCTGCCTGTTCAGACGAACATGAAGTGAGAAGGTGAGATTTTTCCTGCCTAACCCTTGTTTAGATCAAGGAATTTTGCATCAGAAACCCTCCAGATTAATTGGTGGATGATGATGAAGATGTTATTGATCCCTCATATGATGCAATTGCCTTTACTCCGTTGCCACGAATTGATTGGATCAAAAGAGATGAATTTTCTCTTGATAACAAGAATCAATCGATTCTCGAAAGAAGCATATCCTGGTATGAAAGAGAACTTGCAAAGTTACAATCAATCCAAGATCATACCTCAAGATTACAAAAATTTCCAACTCGAGGAGGTCTCCAGTCGACCAAAGCTTCTTCTCAATCAACCTTTGTGCCATCTAGTCATACACATCAAGCAAGAAAGGAGTGGTTGCCAAAATCCAATTCACCAAAGAAGGTGTCGCGAGGTGAAAAATCTAAGGGTCCTAGCCCTAGTGAAGGAAGAGAGCGTGTATTGGGATTTTCCACTTCAAGTAGAGATTCTTCTACTCACATTGCTGATAGTTCGCAGAAGCTCATAACAAACAATCCTCAGTCGTGCCTTGCACAAGAGTCCACTCAAGTGCAAGTAGTCTAGATATCGAACACTTCTGAACCTACAGTTCACAAAGAGATTTCTCAAAATCTCCCTGATGTTCAAGAGGTTGATATCAAGGTTATTTCACTAGAAATTGAGGTCGTGGAAAGGATTCTTGTAGAATCTAATGATGTTGAGAACAATGGGAATGTTGCTTCAAACTCCAAGCTTCTGTATGTGGAAGTGGTGAAGGATACTTCTTTTTGGGTTGATTGTGAAATCAAAAAAGGAAGAGGGTTGTCAAGGAATTTGGCATTGACTTCGATTCCCTTTTGAAGCTTTCGAATGACATCATTCTCAAGAAACCTAAAGTGTTCTCCCAAATAATGGTGGATGATGACAGAAACAAATTTGCGGATCTTACCATTCCACAAGTTGACAAGGAACGTGATGCCATGACGTCTCGCTTTGATCATGAAGTTTCAAGACTTGGACTTGGGAGTCCACATTGGAAATTGACATGGCGATGGCCCGAGATTCAATAGATATCATGTTAAAGAGGCTTGAGAAATATAAGTCTCAGAACTCTCAGCTCAAGGCTGAAAAGAATCAATTGGTGGATTATGTTCAACATCTGATAAATCCCATATCATCCACTTTCCTAGTACCCGATGCAGTGGCTGCCCTTGATGAAGAAACTCTCAATTTGTCAAAATAAATAAACACATTGGGCCATGTCACTAAATCTTGGCTTTCAGAGATTCTCGTTTTTGGTGGAGAGATGATCAAAATAGTCGTTAAGCTCCATGAAGATATTAGTGCATATCTTGATCCAATTCTTTCTTTCAAGGAAAATTTTGTTTCTAACATATCAAATTTGGATGAGATATTGCCTAGTCTACAGGAGATGACAAGTATGGAATCTTCAACTTTAGCCATTAAAGGAATTCTCGAATTCGAATGTCGAGGGACACACTTTCTTTGGTTTTTGCATCTCAAATCAAGAAAGACACTTCTCGAGGATTTTATGATCCATTACGAGAGCGTACGCAATGAATCCTTGACTTCACTCGCCTTTATTTAGGAGTTCATAGCTGAAATCCCTTACGATCTTGTAAATGATCCAAATTAGAGGTATTCATCAGAACATGTGGAGGAGCAATTTTCACAATTGTTCAAAGACATGTATACTCCCGCCATCAATTTATCTTCACTTCAATGGAACGTTACATCAAATTAAAGAACTTGTTTGAGAATATTCAATCAAAGATGGTCAATCTAAATGATATGTCAGGTAGGATCTTGGAATTGCAAGTGTTTTGTGAGGTTGTGCTTCGACCGAGTGAACCTCTTAAGGAAGAAAATATGTTTGAAACATTGGGAAGGTTCAAATCCTTTCAATTGGTGAAGGTGGTGGATCCTAATTTCACTGATGGGATGAGGAGATAGCTTTTCGGTATCTAACAAAGTGGGAGAGTCCATTTCTCATACGTTTGAGATAGGCGGACCCCACTTCAATGGATAAGGCACTGGTTTTTTTCATATGTCAAAATGTTACTTTAAGTGGGTTATTGTTAAACTCACTTTTGAAAAACTTTGGATAACTTAAGTGATTTCTATTTTTAGTTGCTTTTAATAAAGTTGGTTGAAAAAGTCAAAGTCACTTAAGATGCCCTATTTAATGTGCATGTAAACCCTAACTACTTTGTAACCAAATTTTGGGTTATAAAAGGAAGTTGGAGGCTCATTTGTAAGGGTTACTTTGAGAGAGGAGAATAAAATACTCTTGTGTGCAAGATTTATTTCAAAGAAAGAAAACTTTGTGTTCTTTTGAGAAGACATTTTGGAGTTAATGAAATATGAACTTTGTGTCCCATTCATTGTCTCTTATAGCATTTGATGTTCTTATGTTCATTAGATGTTAGTGTTTGAATCTTGCATGCAAATATTATCTTAGATCTTATTGTCAACACTAATAATATGTTGTTCTAGTTCACAGTGATCAAGCTCGATTATCTACTTGCTCACATGTGTTCCCTTTTACTCATTCTCATTTAACTGATGTAAACTCCATTTTATTTGTGTTAGTTATTTATTGTTCTTCTCCATGCAATATTAGGCTCTGCTTTTACCTAACTATTGCATGTTCCTTCCATCCATTCCTTTCCTTCATTCCATTCCATCTCCCTCATTCACTTTTCTTTCCATTGATGTTC
The DNA here is from genome assembly GCA_018340775.1 of Taxus wallichiana var. yunnanensis. NCBI lineage: Eukaryota > Viridiplantae > Streptophyta > Pinopsida > Cupressales > Taxaceae > Taxus > Taxus wallichiana. Next base: position 851,969,488 of record CM031234.1, read on the forward strand.
CAAAACCCCCACATACAATTTTGAATGTAGATGTAAATATAGTTTTGGTTTTCAATAAAGGCAACCTCACCTTCATTGAGGAGGGACTTCATTCCCATACTGTTGCATGTCATTTGCATGCATGCAAATCCATATGCTAACAGGAATTTATTTCAATATTTGCTTAATCAGTGGAAAACATACACTTCTTAATATTTAGGAGATGTTAAGTTGCTCGCATCTCACAAACATCAACCATATGTTGTCACAATGATCCTTTACGAGGCCATAAACAGTCCAATCATCCAAGTATACATGTAATAACTTATGAATGAAATCATGGAATGCCTACACACAACTATGCGCGAGAATACTATTGGCGCATTTCTCAATCCAAAGGAATGACCATATATACAAATCTTTTCTCGTTGTAAAGGTTTCCTTTTCTTGATCCTCGCGTATAATACACTCTTGATGGTACCCTAGAAACCCATTAATGAAGGACTAGATCTCGCGCCCAAACTACGGCTTCAAGGATCTCTTCTGTAAATGGTGTAGGAGAAGGATCTATGACACAAGAAGCATTAAGTACCTTGTAGTCCACACAGATCTTGATTCAGCCATCTTTCTTGATGTTGATCACCATGGGGATGACCCACTCAGATTTCTCAATAGGCTCTATGATACCTGACTTAAGCATCTTTTCAATCTCTTCTTTCACCTTCTCGTGTAGGTTTGGGTTCATCATGTAAGGCCTCTTCCAAACTAGAAGCACGCCTTCTTTCAACTTAATCTTCATCTCTCCCAACTAGGGATGCATGCCCTTCAACTCATGTTATCCTCTTGGGAATAGATCCTAGAAGTCACACAACAACTCAATGATCTTTGCAACCTTTGGTTCTGACCAATAATCTCCAATAATCACCTCCTTAGGTGCATCATCAATGCCAATATTCACCTTCTTATTATTCATAAGCACATGGTATGCATGCACTTGCTCTTTCGTAGAATCCATCACCTCGAGCGTACCCTCGGTGTGCTTTATGTCCAAGTCCTCAACTTCCTCGTCATCTATGAGGTACACCATATTCCCTTTTTCCTTCTCTCTACATGTGTACCTTAGTTGGATCTCTTATGTCTCCGTTGCATCCTCGTATGCCTCGGCCTCGGAGTTTTCCTAATAGCTAAACCATAATTTCTTTTGCCTTTACATTATCGCCCAACGTGATGCACATCATAATCCACAAGGCTTCATGAAATGGTGGTTTATTATAAAAATAATCAAAATTATGAATGATACCTTCCATCATGTCACGCCAATCGATTGGCAATCTCTTACTTAGAAAGTGGAGCAAAACTTGTGTACCCAAAGTGATGGCTATAATGCCTTTGTCCCTTCCCGCCCAATGTCTCTCAAAATTGTGAATATGTACCAAAGTAGGGGTCTTACCATCATAGTCATGTATAAGAGAAGGAACATTGCTAAACCTTGTTAAAAAGGCTACCCCGACCTCACACTATCCCAATAGATTATTAGTCACTTACTAGCGCATCATTGTTGTTCCGCGCACAAAGTATAGACCATCATGTTTCGGTTATCATCTTCATTATGCCACTTGGTCCTCCATTACATGCAAGAAAGAGTCAGTTTCTCTTATCGATATATTTAGGTAAGCCAACCTTACCCATACACCTAACTATGTGCGGCCTAATCATCTTGGTAACTCTCCCCTTGACCTCGAGACCTACCATTTCATATGTGTCATGGGCCCAATTGTCACAAGAAACATTGGTAGTGTCACTAATGGACTATATATCTTCCCAATGAAGTACACATTCCTTGGATGACTCTACATTCTCTGTATTGCACACACCGTATGTGTGTATATTCTATTAAGCTCTTCCTCGTTGAGCAACTTTGTATAGGGCACAATATTTACATCATCTAAGAGGATGAAAATGCGCTCATATAAGTTCTCAAAACTGATATATCTCTTATTGAAGTGCATGTCTGTATTATTTGTATAACACTATGGATGACCTAAAAGTGCTTTGGGAGGTTATACGCCTCTGTCACGATTCTAATACCTCAAAATCACTTGTTAATTTTGCACATTGAATAGTAATAAAGGAATCTTTCAATACACCAATGGGCATGGCCCTTGTCTTATTTTCCATGTATAACACATTCAAAGATGGTTGCAATTATGGCCTTCCCATTTGATTCCATGCATCTAATGTCAAGACATTGACCTTTGCACATGTATCAATCAAAATATTACTCACCAACCAACCATCTATCACTGCATCAAGTGTGATCTCTTTATCATACTCATGGTCTTGTGGTGGTAAATTTACATGAAGGATATGGTGCTCTCTTTCAATCCTACGTGCACGGTACTTTCTCTCACAACCATTCTCCCAACAAATAAACAATGTTCTCTTAGCGCAACATCCTGCACACTTCCTTCAAATCATCAATATATTTCTATGAAATCTTAGTTCCCCTTTTGTGTTTTCTCTCACACGCTTGTTTCTTCGATGTTGGATTTCCTCTTGTAGTTTTTTGACCACACCCATGGTTTCCTGATACACCTCCTTCTGATGAGAAGCATCTGGATACTTAACATGTATGACCTCCTTACGCTTGATAAGGGGTTTTACCTTCGAGAGGCTCATGCGAGCACATCACTTTTACACACGTAGTGACTAATACAGGTTGAATTTCTGGATCAACCTTCTTCGGTGCCCACTATTCAAGCTTCTCGCACTCCACTTTAATCATCCCCACACCTTTATCCTTCTTTTGGTCTTACACATATGTTCATAGAGGTCTAGAAAATCCTCAACCTTGTGAGCCTTTCCATAATACACACATACCAAGTTCTTAGGACACTCACGTTGATAATGATCAAGTGATCCACAGGTATAACATGTCCCACATGTGAATCTTCCTTTACCACCTTAGCCTCTACTTTTGTAGTCACCTCTAAAGCTCGCATTCTCATTGTTACGCCTTTTAGTGTCCTCCCTTCTTGCACCTAAGAGTTACACTGGCCACAAGTGGTATATCGCAATCTATTCCAACATGCTTCATGAATATGATCAATCAATTTGTAGTCAAGTCAGTGTCGTGGGTATGTGCATCACAAATATTGTAGTACATAGAAAACATCTTTTGTGTTACGCATTATAACAATAGACAATTCCTAACATCACAATTCTTAAGGAAAATCTCACAAGATGTTAATAGTGTGTGCACACTCCCCGCATGAGTAGTTGTCAATCATATGTACTTCAACCTCACAATTCGTGCACCAATATTTTGTGCGTCTCATACACCAAATTGGCAAAGATTTTTTCCAATTGTGTGGCTATCATTGTTATCCTGGGTTTCAAGGAAAGGGCTCACTTCAAAGATCAACACTTTCGACTACTTCTACATGCGCAGAGATGCTTCCAAATCCTCACGCTGATCGAGTAAATATTTTATGTGATAAAGCTCTGGAATAGTGTTAATGGTCTCCAATGAACCACTAAGAATGTTGGCTCTGGTGGATATCATAAGAGAGATTGAAAAGAAATGTCTTGAATCGTGTGTCATACTCCCTTACGCTCTCTAAAAACCCCGCTTGATGTCTTTAAGCGTGCTAATGCTTTGTTACTCAAATTATGGTATATGGAACTCAACTAGAAAGGTGCGTAACGCATCATAATCCATTATAGTCGATGTGGATCATATAATTTTATACCAGTTATGTGTGTGTCCTTTAAGAGTGGTGGAAAATTGACTTGCCTTCCTATCAGAAGTTGTGATTCCCTTATCGCTCCATAATAACTCACACTTATGCACATGTTCAATTACATCTTCTACACACCTATACTCTGGTAAGTGAAGTGAAATCTCAAAGAATAGTTGAGGTGTCTGTTGTTGCATGTTGTGGTTTGTTGTGACCCTTGTCCTAGAATGGGGCGAGACCCCGAACTCGAACTTGAACCTCCTTTAGGGTTTCCTCCACGTGGTGGCTAACTTGAGCCTCCTATGCGACTCCTGTGGTCTTGTAGATGAACTTCTTAATGTCCAGGTGGTTGTGTTGAACTAGACACCAACCATTTGTGCTATAACAACACCAATAGGATTGCTTCTAATGGGTTGTGTGCTAACACTTTATTCTATCGACGCACTTGTAAAAATACCCCAAAAGTACTCGTTCCAAACATTAATGCCTACTACATTACCATGTGCGTGTCCTTAATTTGTGCAAGCGCTTACGAGATGAAACTAAAATGTGTCTACCTATATCACTCCGCCCAACGTGGTGAACTTCTATTACCTTCTTGCTCACTATCATTGTGATGCTCTTTATAATAACTTCTAAATTCTAAACACCTTGTCTGCAAGGGCTACGTAACTAGGCCGGGTTCAGATGCTCACTTGTAATTCTCATTCTCTCCTCAGACATGCTCTCATCAGATGTTAATGGGTCCTCTGTACTGTGATTTCCCAATATCGAGAGGACATGATCTTGTGGACCCTCACCTTCTGCAGAGGTCTCATCACTTTCGTCAACCATCATTCTTCTCAACCTCAACACTTCATCAATTGCCCTTTGTCGTGCATCATTATACCTGAGCCGTATTTTCTCTCTCTCTTTCTTCCACCAGGGTCGCCGCCATCCTTCCCAAACCTGTCTCTCACCCCTACACACATGAGGTTTTAGCATGTCATAGATATTTTCTCCATTCCTAATTCGACCATCAAGATATTGATAAGGAAGGGTATCTTGTGCAAATAGGATCCTCTTGGCTTGCGTAAAAACCAAAAATTTGCTTCCTCCAGGAAATCATATGTCAAAATCACATCCTCCCAAGGCATAATTACACAACACACCTTCCCACCGATGATCTACAACTCTAGTCCACGACTGCCTAAATCAAAGAGTGTTTGGTAGGTTTCTGTCTCCACACTTGCTTTCTACTGTGCCAAACACCTCTATTCTATGTGTATGCCGCCAGCCACCACTCGTACAATTCTAATGGGAAGAAGGTGAAGAAGGTATCATATAAGAAGTCATATATATTGTCTTCCACCCAATTTTGAGCATTAAATTCAATTCCAGTGTTATACCTCTAAGCAAACACGTCTTGGCGTCATATATCCAGTTCTCAATATTCTCCAAAGACAGTTAGAATGCCATGTGCATGTAACATCCTAGTGAACAAATTAAAAAGAGGTCTTAGAAATAGAACCAAAATGTAGTCTTTATTTGTCAACACATAGCTATGTGTGTTGGCACTTCATTCGGACAAGCCTAGAAGCTCACCCGAAGTGCGCACACGGCTACTGAGTCCCTCATTTTTATGCTTATCAAGATGTTATCACGCTGAAACACCATATTCATAACCATAGAAACCATTCATTCAAGATCATATCATGACAATTGACAACACGTATAATAATGAAATTCACGCAACATAAAGAATGATTAACAAGATATGAATACCCAGAATACCATACTTAGAAGAAGTTACCGTATCAACCCATACACAATTACCCATGGTAAAAATTAATTCATTATATAACATAAAAGCTAATTACATCACATAGTGCTTACAATCACCAATTGCCCATGCATGTGTATAAAGTTTAGCTACATACTCCAAAAGATCACTCAACACCACTAGCACTCGAACCAATAACTCGGGACTCGAACTCAACTCCCTAAAATAGGTATGCATTGACTATATTCATACTTTGTGGGGACTAGCCCTTCATTGTGTACATCCACTCTCCTAATAATAGGTGTGGGTACAAAATAATTTGCATGTTTTTCCACACTGTGCTAATAATAGATTGAGCTAAATATACATCAGATCTTACATGCTTTAATCCTATTATTAGCTTGATCCATGTATGTTCTTTATCTTCGCCCTGTATGTGCTTTTCCTAATTATAGTTCCTATGTGTGCATCCCAAGTCATCTTGTTTTTGTTTATTTCTAGATCTTTACTTGGACGTCACTTAACTATGCTTTACTATTTTTAGCCGTGTTCTAGAAAATCGGCTAAGTCCCAAATCATGTGTGTCCATGTGTGAGCCTTTAAGCGATAACCCTTCATGCTTGTGCATGCCCTTTCATGCATCCTCGCGCGTAGTCCCTAACCTCCGCGCATGGCTAGTACTTATCCATTTTCAACTCTCAACATAAAGGATAATAGATATTTTTAAGGTCAATGGTAATACAACCCTTTGAAACAACATGAACCAAAATTATTCCTGTGAAATTGTAAAAATGCACTTCTTGGGATTAAGAGACACCCCAAATTCCCTACATCTTTCAAAGACTTTCTCAAGATGATTGATATGATCTTTACTTTCTTTTGAGAAAACAGTGATATCATCTAAGTAGATGAGGATGAATTCATTTATATAGCCCTTGAATGCAATATTCATGGCTCTTTGAAATGTGGCACCCGCATTTGAAAAACTAAAGGACATCTTCTCATATGCATATGTTCCCCACTTGGTTGTAAACATAGTCTTATATTGATCCTCTTCTTTAAACCTGATTTGATTAAAACTTGAATATCCATCTAGTAGAGAGAACCTTTCAGCTCTTACTACTATCTGTAAAATTTGTTCCATAGAGGGTAAAGGATAATGATCCTTTAAGGAGGCTCTGTTCAAGTCCCTAAAATCCACACAAAGCCTAATTTCTCCATTTTTCTTCCTAACAAGGACCAAGTTAGCCACCCAAGAGGAGTACTTGATGGGGAATATAATTTTGGCCTCAATGAGTTTGGTTAACTCTTTTCTCATGAGGGGCTCTATTTTGGGATTGACATGCCTTTGTTTCTGTCTAGTTGGCTTGACACTAGGATCAAGATCTATGGTGTGTTGAGAAATGTTGGGATCAAAACCCTTAAGATATTCATAACTCCATGAGAAGACATCATTAAATTTATGACATAAGGAGATAAAATCTTGCTTTTCAGATCTATCACACACCTTTCGAAGCAATAACTCCTTGTCTTTTGTAATAGTGACTGATTGGTAGTCCTATAATTTCGTTGTTATATTCTTTTTCCCCATTTGTGTTCATCATCAAGGTTGAATATGTCTTCAAGAGTGACCAAGACTTTAGACAATTTGTTTGTCCTTAGTTAAATGATCTGATCACCATAACCATCTTGCAAATCAGATTGTAATTTTGAAGAGAACTCAACTTCATTTTGGATGAACTGAATAATTTGTTCATCATTATCAAAGATTTGCTAGCTAACTTCATTATCTGGGATTGATGGTCTCACAACCATCCTAACATGTTGCTCATTTCCTTAGATGAGGTCATCAACTGGGGAAAAGCGTGATTCAATGGCCACCATCGACTCCGCTTCTTTGTTCATTTTCCTTGGCACTACTTGCAAGTTGATAACATCAAAACTTTCCAAGAGGTCCCAAACTCTATGTCTATAAGATTTTAGAATCTTATTCTTGGTTGCACACCTTGCTCTAACTTGGTGAATAATAAATTCAATATCCCCAAAAACCTGCAAGACCTTAATTTGTCTTTTCTCTGCTAAAAGTAATCCATGGATTAATGCCTCATATTTCCCACATTGTTAGAACATGAAAATTGTAGCCTATGTGCAAAGAAAAGTCACTTGTCCACTAGAGAAATGAGAATTACACCTGCCCCAACTCCATTTCTGCTTCTTAAACCATCAAAAACATATTCCATAGACCAAAAACATTATCTTCTTATTCTTTACATGATATGGGGGTTGTAAATTCTTCTTCATGAATAGAGTAGGTACCTAGGCTAGTCTCCACAAATGTATCATAAAGATCAAACTCACAATGTTCCTTGGCCCATTTATCCAACTAGAGATAAGGGATTGAACAAGGAGGAGTAATTTGTTGCACTAAAACCGATTCATGCTCTTGATCTTCATGTATCATGTAATTATATTGGAGAGGAGTAGGGTCATAAGACTTGACATGATAAAAAGAGATTGGCTCAACTCTAATGGTGAATCTTGTACCATATATAGTTCTTAGGAGCATGTGAGACCAATTAGAAGACAAATATCCACCCACTTTAACTGTAAAATCTCTTGATAGACAAATGACAAACAGAGGCAAGTCAATTACTGAGATATCTTGAGTTATAGTAAAACTTCGACAAGCATGGAGGGTTAACTCAAGATCTTTGATTACTCCTAATATGTTTACGGTTGAGCCATCAAGTTACATGACACCTTTAGAAACTGGATTATATTCAATGCCTAAAATATCAACAATTTTCTTGGGCATTACAAAGGTGTTAGCACCTGAGTCAATCATGCAATTATGCACTAAGTGTTTGCCTACAATTAGAGACATGTAAAAGGGTGGGGGCTTCTTAACCTTACTTACTTGTTCCTCCTTTGGCTGACATATGTGGAATGTGGAATCTATTTTTTTAACAACTGGTTCATATTGGAGAAGTTGCTTCAAAGCCTCTTGTAGAAGATCCCTCTGAAATGGGATAGATAGGGCGTCCCACATTAACACATTCAGATTTGGTCTTCTTCATCTTTTTGACACTGTTGAAGGGGATACCCACAGATTTATACATCAAAGGTGCAACATTATCTTTTCTTGTTTGCTCCATCAGTGAAAGCTCTTTGGTTAGCAAAGTTTCTTTGTTCTGTGGACCCGTAGTGCTTTTTGTGGGTTTTTTTTGTTCCGTGGATTACTAGATGAAGCCATATTTCAACCCAAGTCTACAGATTGTCTGTCTTTGAAATGTGGACTTTGTAATGAGGGGATGGAGTAGCCATTTCAATTTGCCATCTCTTTGACCTTGTGTGATCGCCACATGGAGTTGTGGCCTGCTTAAGTTGTCCGCAACTTGGTTAACCATAAAAAAAATCATCAAACCCAAAAAACATAAAGTTAGGCTCGAGGTCAGCTTCTTGTGCTACTTCCATGCTAGTACTAATGGAAAGAATTTTACACCAAGAGGGTCTGGACTTGCACGCCGTTTGCACAAGTATTCTGATTATGTGGCCGACAACATGGAAAACACCATTCAACTTCTTGTATTATATTATTTTGCACAGGAACAAGTGCTTTGTTTGAGTTGGCGGTAGAAAGCGGTTGTGCAGGAACAACTGTTTGAAGAGGCATACGCGGGTTTTGGCCTTGTAATATATCAATTTGTTGATTTTAGCCTTTTTGATTTGGATATTGCGTTATTTGCGGATGATGATCCTGATTAAATTGTGGCTTGAAGATTGCCCCGGTTAAAACTTGGGTAATTTCTAGATGATTGAGCTTGTTGCCTCTTCAGAGAGACAATTTCATTATACAAGTTTCTAACTAAGGCTATAAGGTCATCATCATCATGTTGTTTTTGGGAATAATAAGAAGTGGAGGTGGAAGATGAAACATTTGGATCAGGAATGAGAGCAACATAAGGTTGGGTACTTTGAGGCAATTCAGAAAAATAGGCATAAGAAATCTAGGGACTATCTTACCAGCTTCAATTAAATAATTATCAACCCTAATGGTTATTATCTATGCATCAGGTAATTGTATGACACCCATATATTATATCATTACAACTATATCAAAATTCAAAGCTCTTAAGAAATAAAGGAAAGCACCTTGTGGAGTTGGTCTCAAAGAATTGGAATTCTAGTCCCATGTTTTACGAAATTCTAAAGTTGAAATCCACCAGAGTTCATTAGAGGCTCTATTAATGGTTCTTAGTTGTTTTAATAGAGATACATTTGTCTGCTTTCTCATCAAAATGCCGACAAATGGTTGTTACCATATGTGAATGGAAGCAAAACTCAAACTCCTACACCATTAAAGTGCTTTTCCTTTTAGTGAAGAAGCAAGAAGCAAAAGCAACATCATCTTCAATAATAAGATGAACTGAACATACATTTGCAACATCATGGATATGATTTGCAAGGGTTGTAAGGTTTTCACCAGTGAAGAAAGGAATACTTTTCAAAGCAGACACTAGTATCATTTTGGGCATTTAGAGCCAAGGGACTACCGCCATTAAAACTTACAAAGGGATATTTCTCTGATGTGTCATGAAAAGAATGAGCCTTAAATTTCTAGGAGAGAAAAAGAAGGGTCTACCAGAGGAGGAGGAGTAGAAATACTTATATTTGAAGGTAAACAAACTCTCTGAACTAATCTTTCTGCTCTTTCTCTTCTTCTTCTTCTTGGTGAGAGTTATAAATACTCAAAAGGTTCACATGTAGACACACTTTGTCTTGTCTGTATTCTTCTCATGAAAGAATGGAACTAGATTGTATAAAATCAAAGATTTAAACCTGGGAGTCACCATATGTGTAGAAAGGTGCCTCAAAGGTTGGAATTTGCTAAAATACACACCAATCTTAGTGGAAATGGTGTAAAGCTCATCAAAATTGTCCCACTAGGCATGCCAAAACATTTTCTTGAAATTCACACCCTTGCTGAATTAAGAATTCAACATTTCAATGAAACAATGAGGGACCTTGAAGGTGTGGGTTCAATCAAGGTCTATCCTCAGATGAATGACTAGATCCTCTCACCCCAGTTCGTTGTAACTACACTAACCAACTTCTACTCTAACACTATCTAATTCCTAAACTAAGAATCCAAGGAGACATGGTTGAGAGAGAAAACTAAAAATAAAAGGGTGATGCACCAAACTGGAAAATGGATCAATTTTGGCTCTAAAAGACATAGATGTGAACACACAAGTGAAGATTTAAAAGATGCACACAACTTTGAAGGAGAATAACTAGGAAAGAATGAAGGCGCATAAAAGGACAAATATGTTCACATCAAACACAAAGCATTCAGAGGAACAAAGCCACACTTGCATTAATATCAAAACTCAAGCATTTATAGACATAGAGTCAAGGCAAGAAATTTTCACATGTGAGTTATAGAGGTCATAAGCAAGAGTTTTGAGCTAAAAACAAAGCTCTAGATTTGCAGAAATCAAACCTGTATTGTGTGCCAAAGGACTTACATTTATAGAATTGGAGAGAGAGGGGAGAAGAGGTTGATCGCATTCAGTGATAATGAAATCAAGCACCCACCAAAACCAAGGACCAATCGCCATAGATTTCGCAGGTTAGATATGGGTGCCTGACATCACTCTAATCGCATGTCATCAGATCGCCAATGCTGAAGGATGTTTCTGCTCAACATTAAATTCGGGTTGGTGAAGTGGTTGAGTGCCTTGTTCAAAGCAATTGTGACTCTGGTCATACCTCGTAGACTTTAGATGATTTTTCTTTGATCAACAACTTTCTCCTTCGTTTAACAACTTTTCATGCTACATGACCTTGTTTACTTTTTATGACCCACAACCTCAATGTATTCCACATTTAACTTTCCTTGTCCACATGTTGTGGTGCTCCACTTCTTTGCCATGCATCTTCTAGACCCGTGACAATAGTCCTTTCTTCCACGACTTTTGAAATCCGTAGAACCCTATACTTTGAGAACCCACGAAACACATAGTTCTTTGCTCCACGACTTCCAAACTTAGTCACCTTCAAACTTGCTTGCCTCGCGGTGGGTGTCTCGCGACACTTTTCCTTGCATCCCAACTTCTCTTGAGTGGACTTCATGTTTTGTTGCGCAAAATTAACCAACTCCGCGGAATTCCATATTTTTCAAGTTCGCGTAACCATGGTTCATTTTAAGACCCCCTTTGAAAAATTAGTTTAGAATTGGTGGCGAATCTCCAAAATCAACTTTCGCATCAATGGTGAATTTCTAAAAAACCGTTTCGTGGCAAAGCCGACTGGGTAGGACGGTCTTCCATCATTTGCCATACAACCTAGGTTGGACGCCATCCAATCCCGGGTTATATGATAATGACGATGGACGACCGTCTATTGCTCGCCATCAACCGGGTTGGACGATCATCATGTCGTCATCTAACCCCACCGCCCAACCGGGTTGGATGAATGTCCATCGTCTGCGCAATCCAACCCACCGTCCCAGCTTTGGGTTGGATGAACGTACATTATTTACCGTCTAAACCTAGCCTCCACGACCGGTTGGACGATCGGCCCATCGCTCGTCGTCGTCAACCCGACCCATCCAACCTGGGTTGGATGACTATACATTATTTGTCGTCCCATCTAGTTGTCCAACTTGGGTTGGACGACCGTACATTATTTGTTGTCCAACCTAGCCATCGAACCTGGGTTGGACGACTGCCCATCTTCTATTGTCCAACCCAGCCGTCCAACTTGGGTTGGATGACCATACATTATTATTTGTCGTCCAACCCATTCGTCCAACCTAGGTTGGACGACCATACATTTTCTCGTTGTCCAACCTAGGTCGAGCGACTAGGTTGGACGACGCACAATGGGCGGCATCAACTCAAGTTAGGCGGTCATCCATCATCTGTCATCCAACCTAGGTTGGACGACAGACAATGGTTGTTCGTCCAACCTAAGTTGGATGGATAGTCGCTCTTTGTTGGATGTTTTTATTAAACGGGTACCCCCTACAACCCCAGGCTATGTATTATACCTCAGCGAATACATGCATAAGTTAATTTTTACATATAAATAGTAGGCAAACTGACCCATACAAATGACTTGTTGGCGAAATTTTTGGCAAATTGGGAGGCGACCATTTGCTGAAAATTTGCCATTTCCAAAATCCCTAATATTCGTGTGTTTATGAAAATTCGCCACTAAAATTTCCCTTGTGCGTAACATTGTATTTCCATGTTGTGAAGCATTAAGCTTTTCACACATGATGTGGAAGACTAACCCTCTAACTTCTTTATTCGCAGTCTTCAACCTGGAGCCGCCTAATCTGAAACTTGGATGAGTTGTTCAAAATAACATGGGCTGTTATTTTAGACAATAATTCTTACACCATTTTTTAGCATAGCTAATGAGAACTATTATTCTACACACACACACATAACTATTTTAAACATATGTTTGTATAATTTACCTATAAATCTATATAAAAATGACAGTCATCCTTAAAATTTGCAAGTCGCATGCGACTGTTTTCTCAAATACTTACAAGCAATGTACAACTAAAATCATGAAAAACGTCTAAACGGCTGTCAAATTTAACACCGCCAACGTTTAAAAAAATAGCCGAACCCATGCTTTCCGAATCCCCATGTACAAGGTCAAGATAAGATCCAGGCCGTCCGTTTCAAATTTCAAATTTATAGAATAGCAAGGGTATTTTATACGATTTCACATATAAGAATACTACAGTTGCCCTTCTCCCGCTCACAGACTCTGTATTTTATTTTCTTTCAGAGAAGACCAGAGAGAGAGAGAGAGAGAGAGAGAGAGAGAGAGAGGGTTCCCACTGCCGACACTGTTTTTTCTTCCGAAGAAAATGGTCGTGGAAAAAGAAAAGAAGCCCAAACAGAAGCGGCCATTGCAGCCCTGCAACAACAATGACATCAACATCATTAGTGGTAAGCCCTTCAATGGAAATTTTAGATGATAAAGATTTTTACTAAATACCCTTATATAGGATAATTAATGATAATTTTAAGTTGATGAAGATTCTGCTAAATACTCTAATGCAGGAAATGGCAACGGCAGCGGACCTCAGAAGACAATTGAAGAAACATACCAGAAGAAGAGCCAGCTGGAGCACATCCTGCTCCGTCCCGACACATACGTCGGGTCCATTGAGAGGCATAAACAAACTCTGTGGGTGTACGAGGATGATACCATGGTGCAAAAGGAGATCGAATATGTGCCGGGGCTGTACAAGATCTTTGATGAGATTCTTGTGAATGCGGCCGATAACAAGCAGAGGGACCCCTCAATGAAGAATGTGAAGGTGGAGATCAGCGTGGAGGACAACAGGATCAGCGTCTTCAACGATGGAGATGGCATTCCTGTAGAGATTCATCAGCAGGAGGGCGTGTATGTGCCCGAGCTCATCTTTGGCCATCTACTCACCTCCAGCAATTATGACGACAATGTCAAGAAAACCACACGTGAGAGGAATGGGTATGGTGCCAAGCTCACAAATATATTCTCTACCGAGTTCGTCATCGAGACTGCTGATGGCAAAAGGCAGAGGAAGTATAAACAGGTACTTTAACTTGTACCCTAGGGTTTAACTGTTTCTTTCTCCTTCTCCTTCACCATTTTTTTAAAATTGTGGTAATTTCTACTTTTGTTCTACTTAGATGCCATTACTGAGGCAGATCCCTTGAGTCAGATTCAACTGGGACTTGCAGCGGTCTTGTCCTTTGGGTACAATATTTAAAGATGTGGTAAATTATCCTTTAGGTACGTTTGGCTTAGATGCATGTTTATTTGGTCAAATTCACTTTGGAGTTGCAGTGTCTTCATCACACCACACCCAGTAAATGAATGAATGAATGAAAGTTTTTAATGACGTCCACGAGACCGAGCAGTCTATGGGACCCAAAGTGCAAACACAAACTAGGCAGCCAAACATCAAAAAGATGCCCAAAATAACTGCTACTTCTGCCTTTCTTCCAGTTCTTTGCTAATCTTGATTCTTCTGCTATGAATTTTGATCAAGAAATCTGCTGTTTTTGCCACCCTTTCCTCTTCAAACAAAGTTGTAAGATCATCCACTGTTAAAATATCCACGTAATTGCTCCGTATGTCCTCGTAAGCTACACATTCCATGACGAAATGCCATTCCGATTCCATTGAGCCCGACATGCAAAACTGACAAACCCTTTCTGACCACTCCTCTTTGGGCATTTTCCATCTCCTGGTTTCACACCTAAGATGATGTGAACTAGTTTTTAGCTGTGCAATTAACATTTTAGCCTTCCACTTTATCATCGCTCCAATAGTGTTATTGCCCATGATCACATGTGGGATTAAATTTCTTGACATAGTATTCTCTTTTTCATCCAAGCTGCTTATTCCACATGATATTTCTGAATTTCTCTTTCACATAATTTTTTATTTCTTTGTTAGTGTTAGGGACACTCCTGTATGCTAATGACCCATTTGCTCATCCACTCGTCGTTTTGCTTCATCCAAGTTTTGCTTAGTGAGTTGGATATAGTATTTAAACCGATTTTAATATGTTGTCACATTTGAACGTAGGCCCATGCTTTGGAAATTCAAATGTTTATTACCACTCTAGCTCATCTCACGTGACTTCCTCCTTCATTGATCACCATCCCCACTCTCTATAAAGATGTGGTGGTCTGGGGGTTTGAAACAGTTTCTGTTTTTGTTTTACCCTCTCTTGCGTTGTTTTATTCATTTCACCTTTGAATTTTTCTGTTTAAGTGCTTTCATATCCTGGGGTTTTCTTACCTTAGCATTTCTCTAGCACATTTCAATTTACACTTTGAAAAGGACAATGGGCAGAAGCAATAAAGCAGGACATGAGGCTGTAATTTTGAGTCGGAAATTACCAAAAAGCTGTTCCTAATATATACCTTGTTTATAATTCATAACTTCATTATTTTTTTATGTTATGGTAAATTACCTTTACCTTCAACTTAGCTGCCAACACTAAGGAAGATCTGGGTGGATCTCTTTGATCAAATTCACCTTGCAGTTATGTTACATCTGCATTTTTAGTTTATCCTCTCTTGCTTTATTTTATTCATTTTACTCTAGTAATTTTTCGTGTTTTAAGTTCTGTCATAGGTTACAGTTTACACTTTTATTACCCTAGTTCTCCTGCATTCAACTTTGTTAGGAAAAATATCTAATGTGAAAATTATATGAACATTATTTTTTTGCTGTTAGTTTGCACTAGATTTGAAAATTAAGATATAAAGAACAGGTGCTGCTGTCATTTTAAATTTACATTTTCGATTTGAATTTTCCATTTGAAATAGGTTTCATGGCCTCTATTTCTCTTGTTGCAAAACATTTATAATGATGTCTTTTTTTGCTTATTCTAATTTATCTAAATATTTTTCTTTTTCTATTTATGTTGTCAAGGTTTTCAGAAACAACATGAGCAGCAAATTAGAGCCAACCATTACCAAGTGTGGCGGTCATGAAAATTGGACAAAGGTCACATTTAAACCTGATTTGGTGAAGTTCAACATGACCCACCTAGAACATGATGTGGTTACCTTGATGAAGAAGAGAGTTGTTGATCTTGCTGGATGTCTTGGGAAGGGCGTTAAGGTTGAACTCAATGGAAAATTCTTGCCTATCAAGAGCTTTGAAAACTATGTTGATCTCTACCTGTCTCAAGCTGATAATTCTGAATCCAAGACGGACAAAAGGTTTTAAATTGCCAATAGCTTTACATATTTTAAAACATATAACTCAATGTTTGCATTTTTGCTATGTAGCAGGTCTAAATGTTTTTGTTTGTTTTTCAGACCTTATGAAAAAGTAAATGATAGATGGGAGGTTTGTGTGACATCAAGTGATGCACAGTTTCAACAGGCATGATAAATCACGCCCTGTCAATGTTCTGCTTTGTTTGAATTCATATACATCTTATCTCTCTTAATTCTGTGAAGCTTCTTTAGGAAGTTGATGTTTGTTGGTTTTTAGTTAACACAATTCTGGTTTATGCTATCTGTGAATATGTTTGGATGTCCTTTTGTTCAGGTCAGCTTTGTAAACGGAATTGCCACTATTAAGGGCGGATCACATGTAGACTATATAGCAAATCAGATAACTACCCATGTGATGAACATTGTAAAGAAAAAGAACAAGAATGCTGCTGCTACTTTAAAACCACATGCAGTCAAGGGCCATTTATGGGTCTTTGTCAATGCTAAGATTGACAATCCTGCTTTTGACTCACAAACAAAAGAGACACCGACAACTCGCCATAATAGTTTTGGTTCTACGTGCGAGCTTACTCCTGCCTTTTTGAAAAAGGGTGTGTGTAATTGTCATCAAATATAATGCATTTCTGAGTACATGTAATTTTTACAATGCTAGGGTCTAAGATGAGCTTTGTTTGACCTGATGAGTGCAGTGGAAAAGTGTGTACTTGAAAGTATACTGGCGTGGGCAGAGTTTAAACAAAAAAAAGATCTTAAGAAAACTGATGGAACCAAGAAGGGGAAATTAATTGATGTTCCCAAACTTGATGATGCAAATCAAGCAGGGGGGAAGAATTCTGATCAATGTACTTTAATATTAACGGAGGGTGACTCAGCCAAGGCTCTTGCTGTAAGTGTTTGTGCCTTGAATCAGGGAAATGTGAATACTGAATTTGGTAGTATTGTGACATGTTTCGACATCACTTTCCAATTTAATTTTTTGTTATTTTAGTTATCTTTATCCTATCAGGTGGCAGGAATATCTGTTGTTGGTCAAGATTATTATGGCGTGTTTCCTCTCAGAGGTAAGCTGCTCAATGTCAGGGAAGCTACCACTCACCAACAAATGGAGAATAAAGAGATAGTAAATATAAAAAAAATCCTTGGTCTACTAAGGAAGATAAAATATATGACAGCATTAAATCTTTAAGATATGGCCATCGATGATAATGATGACTGTACATGATCCGTGTCTAGCGCTGTTTAGTTTTCGCTTAATTCGACACATCCTTTCTAGTGAGATCCTTTTTGACTTGTCCTTTGTCTCTTAAAGGACCATGATGGTTCCCACATCAAAGGATTGCTGATCAATTTCATACACCATAATCGGCTATCACCGCTTAAAATTCCTTCATTTGTTGTGGAATTTATCACTCCTATTGTCAGGGTAAATGTTCCCCCTGTATTTGGTTGAGTGTATTGAGACTCTTTATATTTGTTTTTAAGCCTCCAGAGGTTATGTATCTCCATGTCTAATTTTGGCACATGTTGATGTAGGCAACTCACAAAAATGGAAATGTGTTATCTTTTTACACCATTCCTGAGTATGAAGCTTGGAGAGAATCATTGAGTGGATCGATAACTGGCTGGACCATAAAGTACTACAAAGTAATGCTAGTTTGTTTTCTCTTTATATGTTTTTAAGTTCTGGTTTTGTTCACTTGCTGATTAGGTATCACTTGTTGCTTGGACCATACAGGGTTTGGGCACAAGTACTTCTAAAGAGGGCAAGGAGTATTTCATAGATCTGGACAAGCACAAAAAAGATTTTGTGTGGGTTGATGAGAAAGATGGAGATGCAATTGAGTTGGCCTTCAGCAGGAAGAAGATAGAGGCCAGAAAAAATTGGCTGAGACAATTTGAGGTAGTTAGGCCAGGGGAGCAAGGTGAAATGAAATCTGAATTAAAATGATATTCATTTTGACACTAACATTGAATTAATCTGATTGACAGCCTGGAACATATTTGGACCAGCGTGAAAAATGTATCAAGTATAGGGATTTTGTGAACAAGGAGCTTATCCTGTTTTCGGGGCCGATCTACAAAGATCGATTCCATCAATGGTAGATGGATTCAAACCGGGGCAAAGGAAAATTCTGTTTTCCTGTTTCAAGCGTAATTTTGTCAAACAAGCAAAGGTTGCCCCTTATAGCATGAATTTTGTTTACTTCTTGTCTTGTATGGACTCTTGGAATTCAATTGAAAATATTATTTTTTTATAGGTTGCCCAATTCTCTGGATATGTCTCGAGCACTCGCTTACCATCATGGTGAGCAGAGTCTTTCCAGCACGATTATTGGAATGGCACAAGACTTTGTTGGAAGTAACAACATCAACCTTTACTTCCAGTTGGACAATTTGGTACAAGAACCATGGTGAGATTTTTGAGGGGACTCTATCCATGGTGTATATTTCTTTTATTTGAATGAAGGATGCTTTCTCATGGTGCCATTATTTCTCAGGGAGGCAAGGATGCTGCAAGCCCTCGATACGTGTTTACATGCTTGTCACCAATAACACGCTTGTTGTTCCCAAAAGAAGATGATCTTCTCTTGGACTTCTTGAACGAAGATGGCTTATCTATTGAACCGACATGGTATACTTTGCTTTGGTTTGTAGGAGTTCATATTTGTTGTATTCCTGTCTTAGGATCCTTTCCATGTTTGAAGACTTCGTCGACAACATCAGAATGATGGGGGACTGCTTTGTGAAGAGTTTTTGTATATAAGCTTGGAGAATCCATTGTCATGTTGCTGTCTTTCTATTTGATCTTATTTTTTGATTTGTAAACTTGGTTTTTGTTGCTATTTTGTTTGTGGTTCAGGTATGTACCAATCATTCCAATGGTGCTTGTGAATGGATGTGAAGGAATTGGAACAGGATGGAGCACCTTTGTACCAAATTACAATCCAAGGGATATTATTGCAAATGTAAGGCTCTTGCTTAATGATGAACCTATCCAACAAATGGAACCTTGGTACAAGGGTTTTAAGGTAAGACACATTCCATATGCTGTATAGGTATTTGCTGGTTTGTTTATACACTAAAGCATTTGGTCAGAGAGTTTTTATCCTTTTTGCCTTTTATCCTTTCAGGGCACAATTGAAAAAACAGCTACAAAGGAGAATGGTGTGACCTATACGATCAATGGCATTATAGAGCAGATTAATGAGACCACATTGAGGATTACAGAGTTACCTGTTCGCAAGTGGACGGACGATTACAAGACATTTTTGGAGAGTATGCTGCCCAGCGCAAAAATGAAGATCCATTCCTAATGGTATGACAATTCCTAACATATTAGTGTTTTTTTCTGGAAAGGAATATTCAATAAAACTTTCTAAATGGAAATATTTGCTTTCTAGGGACTTGATCACCACAGTGCCATTAACAGGGTCCATTTTGAGATAACACTATCAGCAGAGAAGATGAAGATTGCACTTGATGAGGGTCTCTTAAAGAAATTCAAGCTAACCACTACTTTTAGTACCAGTAACATGCATCTCTTTGATGCAAAGGGCACCATTCAAAAATATGATACTCCAGAGCAAAGTACATGCTTGGGGCTTATCACAATTTAATTTTCTTACAGATTTTGAATTTTTTTGTGTGTGGATGTCATTTTTGGGATGATTTTTGAACAATATCCATTTAAATTTGCAGTACTGGAGGACTTCTATCACATCCGATTGGAATTCTATGGGAAGCGAAAGGTAGGCTTGGTCTTTCCTCATGGGTATCTTGAATTTAAAGATGAGCTAGTGATGTTGTGGTACAATGAGTTTGCTTGTCTCTATTCTGTGTAGGCAATGGAAAGGCAGTCTTCCTTTTCTACTTATAAATAGTGAATATCAGTGCTATTGGTGTGAATTAAATATTTGCATAACCTTAAATTATAACTGTTTTTAATAATCCAATCTAGTCATCTATTTGCAGAGTCCTCTATACCATTCTGACTGAAAGATATAAAAGTATGTGAAATGTGAATAAGATCTACAGTCTAGACATATGACATAAAAAGATCTTCCATCTGTCCTTCGTAAGGAACCAAAGTTGCCCAACAAAATTCTCACATTATCAACCTGGCAATATTTTCAAGACATTAAAATTCTAACATTGACTTTTATTTCTTCTACATAGAATATGGTCTGTCCAGAAAATACATGCTGTTTATGTGATACAACATGGATACTAAGGCTATTATTCTTCACTACCCTCTTAGAGCTAACCTTTATACTTATAGAAATAAAATAAATATGAATGGATGATATTCTTTCTAACGATAAACAGAATTCAGATTTACAAAATGTTACAAATACTCAGCTGGGGATTCTAACACGAGTGGGCCTTCAGGAAGTAGGTTGTTGGAGTGTCTAGTAGTAGTCTGTAATTGTGCTTTTGTTTGAGTTTTGGGCTGCTAGGTAGAAGATATGGAGCACATTCAGGTCCTAAACCAGGGAGTTCGTTTTCAGTGGCAGACCAATGGTAACCAATTTGGTGTATGAGTTATGGCACCTTTGGTACCAGCATTGAGGTGGTTTTCAAATGGCTGACGGTCCATAACCAGACTGGTCTATGAGCTAGAGGCGTTGCGCCCTTGCCAACTCATTGTCTGACACAAAGGAGTGGCTACCAAGATAATTCCTAAATATGACAGTGATTTGCAGAATAACCTATGACGGACTTGCTGTTCACGTGTCATGTAACTTGTGGAGGAAAGCAGCAAGGGATTTGTCCAAAAATGTGATAAATTTTATGCTAATTTGCAGGGTCGAATCGACATCATCATTTAGCATTCACTTTTAAGAAATTGTTCATTTGCCTGAGCGGTATTTTGCTCTTGTGGAGGGTTCAAAAGCTACTTAAGCAGCTTACATTTTATACAACTCATTTAGTTTTTCTTTTATTTTTATTTTTTATACTAATGTCATTAGTTTTTAGATTTGTTCTAGGTTATTAGTTTGTTTTTAATATTTCTCAAGTTTTAGACGAGTAGCTGTTTTAAGATTCTTAAGTAGTTTATATATTCATCTTTGGATTGGCTGTGACATATTTGTGTCTGAGAAATTATGCTGGTGAGGGTTTATATTTATCAAACTGAATTTTAAACCATTGGAATGCATGCCATTAATATATGCTGGTGTATTTATTGCAGAAAATTCTAGAGGATAACCTCCAAATTGAGCTCCAGAAGTTAGATAACAAGGTTAGATTCATTCTTGGAGTTGTAAATGGAGAAATTATAGTGAACAACAGGAAACGTGCGGAACTGCTGCTTGAATTAAAGAACAAGGGGTTCACTCCATTTCCTAAAAAGACAAAAGCTGTTGAGGCAGCAATTGCTGGAGCATTACTAGATGGAGAGGAACCTCCCGAAGACAATACTGAGACTGCAGAGGGTGTTCGTGCCGGGATTATGAGTATCTTCTTTCTATGCCAATCGGAACATTGACACTGGAAAAAGTTCAGCAATTAGTCGCTGAAAAGACAAGCTTGCAGAGGATTTCGAGGAGCTTAAAAGACAACACCGAAGTCATTATGGTTGAAAGACCTGGAAGCTTTAGATAGGGAGCTGGATGTAAGTCATGCATTTATATTTTGGGAAGTTTGGAATAAAGGTTATTTGCTTAGACATACTTATATAATAATTACATTTATTGGTACATTCCATAACTCATGTTCTTGTAAACTTTGTAGGCACAAGAATTGCAACAAGCCAAGGATGATGAGCATGAACTGGCACATATGGTTGGCAATACTTCCAGAATTGTCAGAAAAGTAGGCAAAAACCCAAGAAAGAACACCAAAAAGACTATTGCTTCTGAAAACACAGATTCTCAAACAAATGATAATTCGCAGGCACCAACTATTTCTGTTACAACAGCTACTACACAGAATGGTAACATTAAGTATTCCTCCCTGAAGAGATTTTTTTGATGACCTAAATAGTGACTACATGCTAGGAAATGTCTTTGATGAATATCTTTTGAATGTCATGTGGGGACGAAATCAGAAACAGCAAAGCCAAAAAGGGAGGCGGTGGCAAGAAGGAGCTGCCAAAAAGACGGTTTGTTTCAATTTCTATTTCACTTCTCCAAGTATCTGTATATTTTGTTTTTAAACATGCATGAAGTTCAACTCTTTACAGGAAGTTGACAATGAGGAGGATGATGGGCTAGATATCACCCTGCGGCAGAGGTTGGCAGCTTACAACAGTGGTTTATCTGCAGAACATTCAGGTATATTCTTTGTACTCACACTGTCTGTGTTAAACTTTACTGAGAAGATTGATTTAAATCTGATTGCAAAAGATGTTTTCCATTTGTAGCTGCTGAGGATCAGGGTAGCAGGCAGAGTTCACCAACCGAGGACTTTAACCCAAAGCAGAGAGAACGCACCCGACAGGTTAAAAATACTGCTCCAGTTTATGTGGATATGTCAGATGATGATGTTGATAAAATGGATGCTATTCTGGAAGATGCGGATGAAGAAATACAAAAAAAGAAAAGTGGTGCTAAAGGGAAGAAAGCTGCCAATGGTAGAGGAAGGAAGGTAACAGTCCTTAGTGATAGTGAATCTGAGTTTGTAATTGATGAGGACCCTGACTCTGATTATGAGGAAGCCATGCCTAAGAAGGGTGGGAGAAAGCCTGCTCAAGACAAGGCATTAAAGCCTCCAAAATCAAATTCCACGGCAGTCCCTGCTACAAAGAAGAGAGGACCAAAAGTGCAATACAAGGACAAAAGCTGATTAATGAAACGCTAAAACCTGTTGTAAATGCTGCTGCTGATGTTGAGGTATCCCTCTACAAAAATCTCCCGAGAAGAACATCAGGAAAATGACATCCTCACCCTTCAACAAGAAGAGTGGATCGGTTGTGTCAAAACAGAGCCAGGAGAGTGATACAAGTCCTCCAAGTGGAGATGGGTCTGCTGGATCATCCTTCAGTCCTGAAGAGGGCAGTGAGTTTCCAAAGCCAACTGGAAAAAGCAGACCACTGAGAGCAACTCGAGCTCCTGTGCAGTATGTCTTAAGTGACAGTGATGAAAAAGATGAAAGTGAAGATGAACCAACAGAGGATTCTGATTTTGCTTAAGATGATGAATGAAGTTGGGTTATGAATAATAATCTGTTGAATTTCTCTTGTATAAGATGATGAATGAAGTCAGGTTATGTTTACTTGCGTAGGTTTTTTTATGCTTTATTAGTCCCTGCCTTTGGCACGGAGACTATAGCTTTCACCTCAATTTTAACAAGTTATTATTAAACATGTTTTCAACCAATAAGGAATCAATATTTTTTTCCTACATTGATTTTCAAATGTCTTAAAATTTGGACATGCTCATTTTTTACCTCAAAAATCATTAAATGTATTTATCTAGTCTATGATTGGCTAAAATTTTTACCCCTTATTCCCACCTTAGTGTATAACAAGGCACCTTGATGTCATCACATTTATTATGGTTGCCACCTCATAGAAAATCTGTAAAAACACATTAGAAACTTTACTAAAATATTATCTCGTCCCTTCTCAACTCAAGTTTGCCAGGAAAATGCAATTAAAGTTTTTGGCATTGAGGGCCAAGTGTTGAAATTTGTGCAAGTATTGTGGAGTAAGTTACAGTGCTCTGGACAAAATTTGAATGTGCAACTTTTTAGTTGATTCAGTAGAAGAAATAGTTATGTCATTGGTTTTTGAAGACTTGCAGGCCACTAATTCTAAATCTTTGGATTGCCGACAAAATTGCTTTGCCTATATTGGTGAGCAATTAATTGTGTGTTGATGGTTTTTCCTAAGAATTCGAACAGTTCCGAGGACAAAGTCAAAGATTTGAGTAATACTGCAGAGGAAATTGTTGTGGCATTGGTTCCAAACCCTTGAAGACTATTTTATATCGAATTAGTGGTTTCAATCTCCTGCTGGGTACAATTCATTTGTAATGAAATGAGTTCATCTGTGGTGTTTGAGGATGTTGTTCTTGGGAGGAGGCTTTTGGTCCATGTAGCCAAAAATGGGTGCAGCGTTGAGGTTAATTGCGATGGGGCAACCTTTGAAGAAATGTAGCATCGTTTGCCACCAGTAACCGGAGTGCATATTAATGAGATTTGGGGACATGAGGTTGGAGCCTCAGAGATCACTTGCTTCTTACAAGCTGTTGTGCGATGGGCAAGATGTGTTTCGTACAATAGGACTTGATTATTGGCCGAGTGCACCCGCGTCCCTACGGAAGTGATTGAATTGCAGAGGTTCCTATTTTTCCTCCTCCATCAGTTGCTCAAAGTCCCCATCGCTTGGACGATGCGGCAGATCCAACCTTGAAGGCATTGGCCTCATATGAGAGGCAATTTAAATACCATTTTCAGAAGGGGCACCATATTTATATTGGAAGCCAAGCAAGATTTGAAGTGTCAAAGAGATTGCTCCAGGAGCAACAAGTTCAGGAGAGGGCTATTATCAACCAATCATATGTGGACTTCATGAAGCAATTTGATCAGCAGGAGAGGCATCACATGGACCTTCTCACAAATATTGGAAGGACCATAGACAGACTGCGAGCCTGCAAACTGCATCCGACTCTTCAAACAGAAAGGTATAAATCCCTTTTAGACTTTGTAAGACAAGAAGACATCTCATGCAAGATTTCCTACAATCACATCAAATGCTTGTGCACTTAAACTTCTAACTACATTTAACAGCTCCTTGTTAAGATTATCTTCATGCTGAGATACCTATAATCTTTTGATGATCTGGATTGTAAAATTGCCTTTTATCAATTATGATCTCAAACTCTAAGCTTAAACTATCATTTTATTTTTGTGGTTGTCATTTCATCTTTTCACTTTCCTTAAGCCGAAAGTCACGCCAAACACTTTAAAACATTTTAATGTTGATTACTTGAAAATAATCCAATGTTAATTATTTTAAAACAATTCAATGCTAATTACTTTAAAGCAATCCCACAATTCAATGGTAAGGCAGGGACTAGTTGCATTGCGACTCTTTATTTTGATTAAGTTTTTATTTTTGATATTTGATTTTGTGTCCATCAAATGAATTTCCATCGATTCATTGCTTCATCTCTTAGGCTTTTATAGCAATAAGATTCCTTTTGGTTAAAGTTATGTGAAACACAAGGTAAAACTAGCAATCATATGTGAAATGTATGATGGAAACAATGAAAGAGATTTTTTGAAGGAGTCAAATTAGAGGGAGAGAAACAATAGCGAGAGGAAGAGGGTGAAGGAGTTAGAGGGTGGAGAAGTGAGAGGGTGGCAAAAATGGAAAGGGGAAACAATTTGAAACTGTACCGTCCAACAATGACACAACAAATATGTCAAAGCGCAATTGCAAGTAAATTTTATCTTGTAATCAAGCTATGGTATATTTTTATTTAATGGCATCAAGGTTTTGAATATTGGAAGATAGATTTTATTTGTCAATCAAACTTGTTATTATTTCGTTTCATAGCACTAAGGGTTCCTATGCGATGATTTTTGCCCTCAATTTTTAAAATCATTTTTCTTTGACTCTAGAGTTATTATGTTGCGAGAAGAATTTGGTTTTATTTGGACATTAGGTGGTCATACCCAAATTATTTGGGCCTGCAATTTTGAAGACTCAAAGCTTGAGCTTATATTCATGGGAACACACGTTCAACATAAATATGAATGAATGCGAAACTATATAAATCATTTTTATAAAAATGTTAAAATAATGTCAAAACACCTTATCTTAAATTTAGAACATATTTGTAATCATTTGGAATCTATAATTTTTATTATGGATTGCAATATCATGAAAAATACAAAATACATAGAACTATATAGTTGGGTGTGATAGTGCATCGACAACAATCCTTGAATCTTCAATCATTCGATGATTTTCTAATTGTAAATACGGAGTGTGAGATGAATTCTTCGTAGTGCACGCAACATAGATTCCTTGAAATTGAAGATAGTAATAGCTTTGATATAGTAATAGTTTTGATAGTAATAGAATTGAATTTGGACATAGAGCCATGCAAAACATCATCTCCAAGCAATAAAGGGGTCTTCTTTCTCGAGGAATCGGCCTCTACGGATTGTAAACAATAAGAAACTTTGTTATTAATGGAGTCACCCAATCGAGAAACCATTGAAAGGTAGCCTCTTCCGAGCTAGACAATATTGTCTATGCCATCAAAATTGCCACCTGTTCATGGCCGTATCCAATTGGATCCGTCACAAGCACAACGGGGGCACCCACGACCTCGATGAAGGTGCCTAGCTTATGAGACTGAATGTTCCATAAGCCAAAACTCCAACTGTGGAAGAATCGGGTCCATATTTATACCCGAACTCACAGACTCCACCACCTTCGTTTCCTTGCTAGGAGATGTCTTTGCAAGTGAAAGAGGTGTTGGGATTGTAGATGGTGTCCTCTTGTTGCTTGTACCTGATCGACCCGGTGGAGATGTCGTTGCCAATGTTGGAGGGGTTCCCAGTAGGGAAAAAAGCATCGCAAACGTCCCCATTGAAATGGAAGGCATTTTGAAGACGACACTCGACGGCCTTAAGTTGCCCTTTCACGACATGTTAAAAAGCCTTTTTTGGATTGTCCGTCGCTGCCAAGTTTGGTATTCTGAAAAATATGTGACAATTTTACGCCAATCGATTGACGTGTTAGAACCAAGACCTCCCTCTCCCCTTATATAATTTAAAGGAAGCTTTTTAGACGAATTTTTGAATAGAAAAATTATACAAATAACAATATATGAATATTTGACTATAAAATTTTATATATTCAATTTTAAAAGAATCTATTTATAATTAATAATAATTTTTGATAAAACAAGAGCAACAATGTCGTAACTAAACTGACAATGTACAAGTTGGTGGATAGATATACTATATATTATAACTGCAAACAATGATGAAGATACTATTTATATGGTGTTAGTATGGAGCAAGTTCATATATTGTAATAGTCTCGTACATCATTCATCTTGAACATGTTTTGTGAACCTCGCAGAATTGTGATAAACACATTCTTGCATATAGTCACAATTTCATATGTGAGAAAGCTTTTCGAACAAAATGATCACATATTTATGTTAAAGAATTAGAGTGTTGTGACACCTTCTCCAACAATGAGATTGACGAAGAGATCGACAACAATGAGACAGCTGTTTTGGCATTTCTCTGAACATAATTTAGATGTGAAATGAGAATACGAAGAAAGGTCATTGGTAGTTTTGTCTAGTTCTATGTAGTATTTTCCACCACTGTGGGCTTTGTTGCTAATGCTCTTATGTCACCGCCACAGTTTTCCAACTCCTCACTAGTCTGGTTCCTTAGTGGCTCTTCTATAGACTTGGTTGCACCATCACCAGTCTTGCAACAAGGCCTCTACATCTGTCCATTGTTCAGGTTCACCAATCCACAAATACCAACTCTCACTTCTTCCAATGTTGACAACTTAGCACTTGTTATATTGACATCACCATTGACATTTTGTAATTATAAATTGAAGCATTGGATTACTGTTCTTTGAAATATCATGCCTACCATTACTTGTTTGCAATATGAATGCAGAGACATTTCAGGTTTTGGTTGAAAGCGGGTAAAGTAAGAATCATCAACGCTGCCCTGAATCAAAATAACAAATCGCAGAATGAAGGTGGGAATTAGCTACAATAATTCCACGCTGGTCATGCCCCGTCTTCTTGCGTTTAACGACACACCCATTGCTCATAAATTGAGTATAAAGCTACGAAGTTTGCGTGCAGGAAAAGTTCCCAAAGCTTTGACGAGGAAATGCTAATCACATCTGGATTGGGAATGACTAGCTATCATTAATATCCGCATCATTGTGTTCATTTCCATCCCCATCTTCGTCAATGGCGTCTTGGTCAATAATTTCCAAGCCTTTTCGTTTGTCCCAATTCTCCACATGGGTACAATTATACATGTGTTTGGTTTTCCAGTTCAAAGCCTGATATGCCGAACACCCTTCTGAATTCATGTCTTCTTGTCTCAGGCCTCCCAGGCTCCCACATTTTTAATAACAGCAGAATCTGAGACCTCGTGTAGCCAGATGCAATGCAAACCAACGTGAGCCTTCACAGACCATCTACTGTTTTTCCTACATTTTCCATAGACGCACAATATTGCTTCCTAATTGCGTCATTCGCTGCTGCAAAACGATTTCCCACTGAAAACTGCCCCTATCGTTTCCATAGCACGACGATGCTACCAAAAAAAAGGATTAGTTTTGATTGCAGGCTTTTGCAGGGTGAATTTGTTTTGAAGTGATGATACTTACAGACATATGGAGGTTGTTGTGCCCACATCTGCCACACTAAAATTAAGCAAGCATATTAAACTTATTGAAATTACAACAAATATGATTTTATCTGCGTTCATGGTTCCATTGAATCAGTGTGGTTTTGATTGTATTCGATAATCGTGGAGCAAGTGTGAGGAGTATTCAAGGATTGTATTCGATAAATGCTCTTTTGGTTTTTTGGTTCGCATTAGGGGAGAGACACCAATAGTGGTGCACCATATGTTAGGGGGCCCACAAAATAAATTCTATAAAATGTGGGAGTCTTGATTTTTTCACCAGCATGTAGTTTAAGATTTTTTTAAATTACATATATTTTTTTGAATGTTGAATTGGAGGGAAAAATATATTTTGAATTTATTTAAAATAGTAAATTTTAGTTACACTACATTTTGATTGGGACCCATATTTGATCATGGGTGAAAATGGTTGAACATTTAAATTTTCAAAAAGGCAAATCTTACATGTCATGATATGATTGAATGTTGTCATGTCAAAAATGACTAATCACCAGGGACCTTTATGACAACTATTGGGTGTTTTGTATTCAAGACACTATATCCACAATTAGACCCCGCTCAACTATTGGTGTCTCTCCCCTACCAAGCCGAGCCAAAATCGAAGAAACAAAAGGGTAATAAATGTGATGACATTAAATCTTCATGCCTTGTCAGTAAGTATAATAAATGTGATGACATCATTATTTTCTTGAAAACGCTAAAGCCAAGAATAACATCTTGATTTTTAGGCCAATTAGATTGAAGATAAATAATTTTTTGTAATTATTTGGTTAAAAATGTGCACTTTACTAAAAATTATTAATATGGGAATTGTATATTTGTTTTATGAAAATAATAACACTTCTTAATTGGTTAAAAAGTACAAAAATTAACAACTAGTTAAGTGAATGTGATACCTATAATTAACCTTCCTATTTTAATATTCGACACATACTAATAACAATCTACCCTATTTTAATATTCTAAGGATTTCATAAAGAGGGGCAAATATACATCTCAATAAATAATATATACATTACAATTTAAAATATTTATTTTAATAAATTGAATCCTAAATTAAATCCGAATACATGTCTCTTTCAATGTTTCCATGGAGATGAATAGTCGTTGAAGTGTGAATGGTCTAAATTAATTAATAAATTTGATGACAATGCATGATAAAAAGTAATAGAAATTGTTTTCAAATTTTTTTAATCAAAATATTTAATTTAATATTATATACTATTAAGTGATAAAAAATATTAAAAATGTATAAATATTTCAACATAAATATAATTGAAAAATTATATTAAAAATATTATTTCAAGAATTAAATAATTATTTTTAATCACATATATAATTCAACAGAACCACATAAAACGAATAAAAGAACACTGCTTTGAGTATATATTTCCACATTAATACAAGTTAGTTTTGTCGACTAATACATAAATGCAATAAGTCAGAGTTATGCAATAAGTTAGAGCCCCGATATGGTAAAGACACATTCACCAAAATAAATTCGAGTTTTACATCGTGAGCATCAACACGTAAAAAAATCTACGAAGAAGACTATGTTGACATTTCAAAGGTGACTAATTAACGGAGGTGCGAGATTCCTCTGCGGTATGATGTGTCCAAGCGGAGATAACGCATCCTTGTCCACGCGGAGCGATTTCTACGATTAGATGTCAACACATATACAAAACCTATATCTCGCGCCATTGATTTTCTAAAATGTGCCGCCTTAGCTAGCCTCCATCCACTAACAATCTCACTGTGCATGCCTTCGGCATAAAGATAGAGATTAAGAAAATAATTAGAATTGGAAATGGAAAGAGACGGAATTAGAATGGGAGGTGATACCAAAAATTCAATTATACCAAACCTAAGAATTGAGGCGTCGCATTTCTACTTTGTCCACCATGATATCTCAAGAAACAAATAAGACGGATGAATGAATCTGTTATGAGCCCATGTCGTTTCGAAGAAAGATTTCCTTTGATCTCCTCTACTATGACAACTCTGGGATTGAAAACATTGCTAATGGTGACACACTTGTCGCTAAATCACAAGAAAACATCCGCCATCTTAGCCTCCGCAACGCTGGACAACGACCAAATATACAGTAAAGACCAACTTCTTTTGGGAACGCCTTATCTTGCCAGACGCTCAGGTTTTCGATGACGTGGCTGGCGGACCCACTGAAGTATCCATCCGACCACTTTTGGAAATCCCGGTTTTCTTGTACTCAATTAAAAAAACAACAATTTAGAATATAATAAATGAGAGCTTTGAAAAAAATCATGTAATGACAGACATAGGAATAAAATTATAAGATGATGTTTAAAGTTGTTTTCAACTTTTCTTTCCATATTTCAATTCCGCAAGAGACCCGACGAGAGGTTAAATTTGACGGTTCTCTATGTCTGTCACACTTTTGGGTGACAATAATCTTTTAATATTATCTTTTAAAAATATAAAATAATGTTATTTAAAGTAATTATTTTATATTTATTTAATTGTTTTGAATATATATTTATATGTGATGTGGTCAAATTTTAAATATGTAAGTCACATGTAAATCGTTAATACAAATATTTGCAAGTATTTTACGACTAAAATCACAAAAAACGTTTCAACGGTCGTCAAATAGAACCCTAGACCCGACCATTAATGTGCATGAGTAGAGAAAATTTAGAGTTTTGACGAATTCTAAATTTATATTAAAAGTCCAACTTGCTTCATGTAGACAATATTGGGTCGATGGCATTTGGAAGAAAGCCCTCACATTAAATTTTATGGCCATTTATGTCTGTTAAGAAAAGTTTATATAGGTAATTTTACAATATTACTTTTCAAAATCATAAAATAATATTATTTTATAAATTACTAATTAAATATATCAAAAATTATTTAATGCTAATCTACTTATTTCCAAGAAGATTATTATATATATTATGGTTTTATTTTAAATATGTAAATTGTATGGGATTATTATTTCAAATATTTACACATTTTATGCTTAAAATCATTAAAAAAATTAAACAATAATCAAATTCAACCCATGTGCCATTTTTACACATGTAGCCAATTTTTATGAGTTATAAAAACCCCATCACCATTACTTAGAGTTACCCGTAGGGAGTTTTCTTAGGAATGGCTTTATTAAATTTTATATTTATTTGGAAACATTTCTTTCCTTAAGTGTACATGATGTATATCATATGTAGGCAAAGATATTTATAAAATCTTGACAAGTGGCATGGTGTAAGAAGGTTCTCAGACTCAACAGGTACCACACGTATTGAAGACAATGGGGACATGCACTAGACTTAGTAGAGAAATACAAGGTTTTTATGCTTAAAACTTATCTATAGAGCATAGTGGACATTTTGGGACATAAATAAGGGCGTTTGGAAAAAGCTTCCAAAATTTTGATTTTTCATTACAACAATTGGCTCATACTATGGAATCACATTCCCTATCAGAATGTAGAAGAATTTGTAATCTTTATTTCAAACCAGTGACTTATCCATTGAGAAGAAGACAAGAGAACAAGAGAATTATGACTTTTGCATTTATTGAAAACACGCAAACAATGGGAAACGAGGACAAAGAAATCATGAAAGGGAAATTAAAACTATGTACACAATATGTTGTCAGTAGGGTAGGGGTTATGTAAATGCATAGAAAGACTCAAAGAAGTAGATAACACTACAAAATAGTGGATTGTATTCATGGAGTTCGCATGTGTCGAATAGGATCAACTGATCAACAAGAGACATGAACTAGTTGAGAATGTGAGGGTGACCTTGGAGGAGAAACATGGATATTATAATTCCATTGAAAACCTGAAGAAGGGAAATGTAATTTTATGAACCAAGTGATTTTCTTATTCTTGTTTAAAATTGCTACATTTGTAGCATGAACACTATAGATGTTCTTCACTTTTCTCGCGTGTCTATTTAAAAATCGAATTATGTACATACCTATTAGGAGTGTTCTCATGTTTGTGCCTTCTTTTTTCTTGACATATCTCTCTAGGATGGCCTTGGATTACTTGAGTGTTCCATTATTCATCAATGTGTAGATTATAAAATTGTGATTCCATTCACGTTTTGTATAAAAGCTTGAGATGAATTCTTCAATGGTTTCCTCTTCATGAGAAGAAAAGTTAGAATTTCCTTATTCTTGGGATTGATTATTTTTCAGCAAGTTTTATTTAGTAAGCACATGTGTCACTACGCTTTGTTTGCACATCTACTCTATTATTGGTCCAAAAGTTTCATAAACAATGCCTGAAAATATCGAGTGCATGGAGTTTCATTATAGCGCATGACATTGGCATGGAGCAAGGGATTTGAAAGGCGCTATCAAATGGGAAGATTTTGAAAAATATAATTAAATGAACGTACGGACGTGAGGGACCTGTCGATTACCGAAATAGTGCCACGCTAGAAATAATTACCGAAAATAGCGTCACGTGTCCTTATTGTTTCAGTCCTGTCATGTTTTCACTTTCCAAATAAAATTGTGTTAAGATTTTTTATTTTATCAATGCATTTGGAATCATTATAATTTTGATTCCAAATATTTTAACACAAATTTATTTGGAAATCTGATCTCAATATTCAAATTATTATTTTTTAAAGCCCTTTCATTATTAAAAAGATATATTTAGTTGTATACGAAATAATTTGGCCGAATGGATAACCCATTGTCGGAAACATCTGCAAAAGATTAAAAACCAAAAAATCTGCACAAGCGACCTTCCATCAAACATACAATGCAGAACTGAGCGAATTCCATACAATGCTTAAATCAATGGCAAATAAAAAACCTAAAAATATGATCTTCTATCAATCACAGGATGCTGAATTGAGTTGAGAAAATTCCATACAAGATTGTGAAAATGAGGTGGCCATAATACAAACAATGCTTAGATCAATAGCCAGTCCTAAATAAATTTCAAATAACTGCAGTTCTTGATATTCAAATGCATATTCCTGTAATTAGGCGTCATCAGAGAAATGGCGTCTTCTCGTCATGTGCAGGGTGGATCCTTCACAGCACCATGTGACGGCAGTCATTTAGAATGAAAGAGCAACAGATCCGAGCTGGACGGGCTCCACAGGTCACTTGAAAATGCTGAATCTTTGAATTCGCTATGGGGAATCGACCGCGGCACCTCCGACCTGCGAGCCTGCATAGGACCATCCCGTCGCGGACTCGGGGTCGAGTGGCCTCTGGAACCGCCAGGTCGAGCGTTCGAATCCCTCTGCATACGCAAATCGTCCAGAACGTGAAAAGGCAGAGAGTGCGAGAAGGGAAGAAGGTGATTCCCAGAGAGAAGACAAATCTGCAATTTTTTTATTTCTTACGGGATTTCTTGTTTGTACTCCTTCGATCAACATCAACAACACGATCGATCTCGTGGACGATCAGGTTGGAGTCGGCATAAAGATCTGGGAATACCACAAGGGCACATCCGTTCAAAGTATTGACTATTCTACCCCTGCTTCTGTTTCTGCCGATGAAATAATATCCTGCCAATACCATCTTTGTTGACAAATGAGGTGCTGCGCGGGAGGAATTTCAAAAAATAATTAATTGGCTGGATTTTCATGCCAGAGACAGTCACCACCGTTGAAGAGTTAACGGAGAGGGGGTTTAAAATCAGAAATTGTGTAACCATCCATATTTGTTCACAGAAGATAAAATCGCTTAGAATTCTATGTTTTGTATGTGTAATGATGCCTTGTTTTGTTGCATTATTTTGAATTCGACTTTTGGTTAGTGTTCCCAAATATTCTAGCTTCAGTAATGAGGAGTCATTGCATTTCAAAT
Organism: Taxus wallichiana var. yunnanensis; assembly: GCA_018340775.1. Classification (NCBI taxonomy): domain Eukaryota; kingdom Viridiplantae; phylum Streptophyta; class Pinopsida; order Cupressales; family Taxaceae; genus Taxus; species Taxus wallichiana. Next base: position 852,003,957 of record CM031234.1, read on the forward strand.
AGTAAGTATTTCATGGAGTCTTAGAATGGGGACGTGATTTGGAGACGGGGACCAAGGGCCTAGGTTTGGGGACGGTGGGGTGGTGGCAGAGCAACGAGATGTTGGTGTAAATATATATAGTATTTGAAAAATTACTTATAAAAAAATGTGGAAGGAACAACAAATGAAACTTTGAAATTTTAAACACATTGCATCTAACATCAAAAATGCCAAATATCAATATATTAGTATTTATATTCAAATGATGTTTACATCCAAAATTCAAATACATTTGGCAAGTGGCTCAATGCAATGAAGACTTGGCACTTGCTCTAACTCTTGTTGTTACTTGTTGCTAATGTTGTTCCTCTTCCTTGTTAATGCTCTCACACTTGCTTGCTAATGCTCACACCTCTCTCTTGCTTATAGATTTTTTTGGAGTGCTTAGGGGGTGGGTGAGTCCCATGAATATTAGGGTTAGGGTGGGCCAACAATTATAAAACAAAATGATTTAAAAATAAAAACTTTTTGAAAACCTTATGCTTGTAGGGACAATCGAGAGTCTCGAGAACATTTGGGAGTCTTCAGGACGGGTTGAGAGACTTCTAGAAGTCTCTCGGGACGTCCCAAAGTCCCCAAAATTGGGGACCTTTCACAAACGTCCTTCCAAAATTGGAAAGGCAGGGGCGTTCCCCGACGCTCCCAAGTCTCGAGAGATGTCTTTAGTTTCGGGACGATAGTTTTAGGGGGCATCCCTTTGGAACATTGATTTCAAAATGTCTTTCAAATCCATTCTTAACTCTAGAAAATGTTAAGTAGACTCGATGAAATTTCTAAACCTATATGTATTTTTAATATTAATTAGTAGTTGTACAAAATCAAATGCTAACTAGGGAAATAATTCATCAAACTTAGGCATTGAAATGAAATCATTACCTTCCTTGCTTTAATGGCAAGCCATTTCTCAAACACTATCTCTTCCATAACTCTTCCATTACTCAAAAGTTTAAGAAGAGAAAACCAATATCATAAGAAAGTAATAAACATCTTGATAGAGGTTAGTCAAGAAATCAAATAAAGGAAATCCATCCTAAATATCTTAAATAGATAACAAGCATAATGTGAGATAAGGAAATTTGTTTCAAATATAATTTTTGTTAACATTAGAAAATTAAACTTTGTATTCAAGGGCTCATGTTTGGAAATTATCTACAATGCAAAGTTCTTCTAAATCAAACAAGGCATTTTCATAGAGCTATTGTTTTTCTCAATTTACATCAACGTTTCTTTTGTCAAGCATTAGAACATGAATGATGAAAAATGTCTTGTAAATATAATTGAAATTGTTTTGAGAAAGGGACCAAATGAAACAGAAAAACAATCATCTTTGTTTGTGTATCTTTTTTTGAAACAACTTCATAAAATTTGATTTTAAGGAAATCTAAAAAAGAACTTATAACATTGTTTCCAAACATATCATGTTGTTTGAACAACTCCTTAGTGTCCTTCAATGCAACATTTTATTTTGCCAAGAAACTTTAATTAATTTCACATTTTAGAAGATCATGTACACCCGTGAAAAACTTGCAAACTTACGATATTAAGGACAACATTTTTACAAGATATATAAAAACATTTTGCAACTTTGTTCTTCTAAACAAAAAGAATCACGTATTATGATTTTTTTGGAAACTTGAAATCCTACAAGGAGGGAAACTTCACTTTAAATATATAAAAAATAAATTTAAAAATAATAATAATCAGCATTGGGTTCTCTCATAAAAAGCCATATATGTAGCTTTTGAATGAAAATGGGTAGTCTTAAAAATGACAGGAGAAATTAAAAATTTATGCTATATCAAGATCCTCACTTGCTTGTCACAAATGCGATGTAAGAGTATACCATACTCAATTTTTAGTCACGATAAAATTATGAAGGAATAATTATCACAATAGTCACCCACACCCATAAAAGGATGCTCCTATTTAATATATAAGTAGAAAAATTGATTAAGCAATATAATATTTAGGACTTTTAGGTGTTGTTTATTGTTTGTTAATCATTTTTTTATACAGATAATACTTTTGATATTTAGATAGCTTCAAGGAATGCCCGATACATCACATGTCCTCTTTGTTGATATGGCTTAGTCGATAAAACATTACATTGATTGCCTTTAACTAATGCCTTGATTAGATGGCGTATGACGAGGCAAGATGATCACCTTGGCAACATTCGTAGTACATAAGATGTGTGGGTGATAAGGATTATTTTTATAAGTCCTTGGGGAATAAATATTCTTTATTCATGATCCACTATTCTTTGAGGGGGTGCACAAAACTTTTGAGGAGGATGTACGATAGAAAAGAAGGGATGCATACGTTTAAGAAAAGGAGTGGGCGTCGGGAAAACACGAAAGAAAGGAACTAAAGGCCACACAAGGAAATGATATCACCGGTAAAGATGGAGGGAAATGCAGAAGGATAAAAGAGGATGAAGATTTTTTAATGAAAGAAGATAAAGATAAACATGAGTCCAAAGATAGACTTTAAGTTGTAGGTTGGATCACTTGCATGGAGGCGACGGAAGGCTCGGATAAAATTAAAACTTGATTAAGTATAAGCAATGATCTTACAAGAGTGTCACCATGCAAAGCATAAGTAAGGTGACAAGTGGCTATTTTTATCCACTATTTGGATGTGCTAATTATATTGCAATTGTAACTCAAAGGATATTATTAGCTCTTGTAAGACTAGTGAAGGGAAAGTCCCCACTAGTATAAATACCCATGAGGGAATCATTAGAGGGAGATATACATAGAGATAGGGAGTGTGAGGGTTTAAAGGCACGAGCTTGTATCTTTTGGACTTACTGTTGAGATGGTTGAATTTGTAGGACACTGAAATATCATGAATGTAAATGGGCTATTGTTAATTAATATATGAGAATTATGTGGCTTGGTTAATGATCGACTTTGTTGTTCATTTATGTTTAGCACTTATGCTCTCAAGACTATTTACTCACTAACATATCTACTTCTACCCTGCTAACCTTGATGGACCTAGAGATTTTTCACGCTTTGGGTGAGCGCGCCCTAGACCACACTACTTTGCATGATAGGACAACGCCAATGATAAGGGAAAGCTTGTGTGCACCGGTTACTATATTCTTGTGCATATGAGTACACTAGGCTACCAAAATTTTGGTTCCGTTGTTAGGACCCTCATAAAATGCAAGGATGAAGTGGATAGAGGACGTGTCAGTTGACACAAGAAAACATTAAGGCATAGCTACACACCACTGAGGACACCTTTGCCTAACAACATCCGAGTTGCGTAGATTGTTCACCCCGAGCGTGCATAGAAGCCAACCTCTATGATGCATTATACGAGTCATTTTTCTATGAATTTACGATACATCTGCATGCATGATTAGTTTCCTATTATCTAAGAAAAAGATAAAATTTGGGTCAAAAGAATCCTTAGACTTTGGAGTGCATGAAAAACTTGAGAGTAATAATTCGACCTTGACAGGCACGATAGACTATTGGTGGAAATGAACGCTTCAGATTTATATTATTGAGTATTTAGTATCAACATTTTCTTATGTAGATAAATCATAGTTCAACATCTTTAGGGAGCCATGAGGATCATACTTAAAACAAATTCCTTTAGAGATTAAGAAAATTATGGCTGATATGGGAATATAAACTTTCTCAATGGAAGGCTAAACATGCTACAAGGTGGGCAACATAGGACATATGAAGGACATGAAGATATCAGTCCCTGATCAAGCCATGGATTCCCCATACAAGTGCACCATTAAGAGGATGCAATTTGAAGAGAAAAGGCACAAGGTAATGGAGAAGGATCTACTGCGTCTATGTAATTCAACTCCATGAACTGCGAGATATGGCCAGCAACATTAGTTAACACAGGAGAAGGAAGCAAGGACAAGGAGCTCTAAGAAGAAGTAGCAGCGTGCCAAGATATGATACAAGATCCATAGGAAAAGGAAGGATAATATAATGCTGATGGTATCCTGATCTAACTTATTGCGCCTGTTCACGCAATTGGACCAATTGATACAGGAGAACAAGTCTTAATTGAAAGTGATAATGATGAGGAGGTAAAAAAGCTAAGGAGAAAGAGACTTTGAGAAATAGTTTTCCATATGTTTTATAATCATGAAAAATTACGCTGAAGAAAATACAACTTAACCCCCATCTTCCGAAAGCGTAGATATTTGGCATGATGAGTGCCAATATAACAACATCGGTAACATGTGTGCAAGGAAACACATCGACACAACAAGTTGCTGGAAATAATCCTACACCTACGAGAAAAAGTGGGAGTACGATGTCTCTTTAACAATGAATATTCCAGTCCAAGATAGAGTTGTGAATACCATACAATAGGTAACCACACCAAATATATTTTATGAAATGTCTTTGCACTTACAGAGTATCACTATTTCAAAAATGTTGCGGAACATGTCCACAAGTGTGAAATCATATGGCGAGAAAAGGGGATAACTTTTATCGAACGATGAGTAAGCTGTTCGTGACGACATTACATTATTGATCGCCCATACATGGTATATGAAACATGATCCTTTACAAGTTGTGATATATTATGATCAACTAAAGGTTGCATTTTGAAAAAGTTTGAAATTCTTGAGTTCGATCAACAAAGTATTCCAATGCTCAAAGAGATCAAACAATAACTCATTGAGAGTGTACACACTTACGATGTGCACTTCAAGACCCTCATTTATAAACTCTTGTATGAAATACATCCCACACAAAATGCACAATGGTTTATAGGGGGATTACTTTTCCAATCAGGCACCTTTGTCACACAAGAATTTCACTTGACCCCCACGAAGATTTAGAAGCAACATTGCATTGTGAAGCAGTTGGTAATATTGATACGGGATTCATCCCATTCATGGAGGTAGAAATTGCATCCATGGAGACATAAATGGAGAAGTTGTGAAAAAAACTACGCAAGAGAAATCCGTGTAGTGGGATATGGTGTGCGATTGCAAACTGGAAGGCCACAGCAAAAACACATGCCCACGAATAAATCAAGGCTATAATTCTAGTGCGTGAAATATGTGGAGGACATGATTGTCATACCCCACAATTTAACGATTTATTTTCTGTCATTATGATCGATGGTTGATGTTCTAATTATTAAAAAGTGAATTTAGTAATTATATGTATGTTATTATACATACGATATATACATATATGTATATGCTAAAACATATACACATATGTATATAAATGCACGTATAAGCACATATGTTTATTTGAGCAATTATTATGTTGAACGATTGTTTTGTTTAAATAACCATTTTCTTGGTTGCATAGTTGTGCGGCATTGATTTGTTTGACCACCACTTTTTGGTTATCATTATTACATGTTAATGATTATAGTTGACTTCATTACTAGTTGCAAGTATTGTCGATATTTGGAAAAGATTTAAAAGTAAATGTTTTAATTGAGAGGTTGACCCCTCGGCATCATGAACGTGATTATGGAACATTATAAAGTAATAAGTGTATTGTTATTGATAATTGGCCCTTTACGATTGTTGGCTTGGTCATTGACCGTAAGGCATTGAAATAGTAAATTTTGCTACTGCTCGAGTAAGGGACTCAGACCATCGACAAGGTAAATGTTTAATTATTTTGACCACCTTGAGTTTTAATTGTCATGGACCAATGAGCAATAAAGTTATCAATTTTATTGGTCTTAGACCATGATGCATGGATTATTGTTTGTTAGTTTGGAAGATGGTCTTGGACCATGTAGAAATTAAAGTGCTTGAATTATTTTTATTGTTTAACAAAAACAATGGTAATAGACCATGAAAACATGGCATTATCAAAGTTATTGTTGATTAGTTTTAGGTCACCGACCATATGATTTTGCATGGGAATTAGATAAGGTTTAAAATATGCAATAATTAAATAAGTTAAAATTGGTCAAAGACCAAACTTAGCATGTAGAGGAAATGCACATGGCATGAGGAAAGTGGAGAGTTTGGAGGGATTTTAAGAAACCTGACATGAATTTAATGCATGGCATGGTTTTCTTGGTAATTAAGAAGCTTGCATTACAAGCTAATACATGCAACCATTTCCCCATTCACATTTTTAGTTGTGGATATTTTTGGCTTTGTTAGAGAGGAGCAAATAAGGGGGAAATCTGTAGTAGATTGCATGTAGAAATCTGTACCTATTTTAATGGCAAGATGTGCTTTGTTTGGGCATTTTTTGTATTGGACAATCTGGAAATTATCTTGCTATTCATATGCATTTGATTTTCTGATTTTGAAGAAGAAAGTGGAGAAAAGAGGCGTATTTAGTCTAGCATGAAATTCTTCTCTAAACTTTTTGTTTTATTTTGAAATAGAAGAATAAAATATGCTTTTATTTTCTAGTTTAAAATCTGAGTGTTTTTTAAAAAAGATTTATCAAAACTCATGAAAGAAAATACATAGGTAAAGCAATGAAACAATGGGTTTTTGGAAAAATTACAAAATACTATTTTTTGTTGTTGATATGATACTGGGTTTTACATTTTGAAAATAATAATCTCTTGCTGTTGCAAATATGGGATTGATTGTCAGAAATAATGGCATTCGACCTGTAGGAGTTATGAGTTTTGTGAATAGATTTGGTGTGTGTTTTGAGCATAATATATATAGGCAGTTTAAACTTTGAAATTGCTGTCCTGAAATTCTGAGTCAAATTTTATTTGGTTTTAGGGTTTTGTTTGCCTAGAATTTTGGCTTAATGCTTAAATATTTTTGGATTATATATATATATATATATATATATATATATATGTATGTATGTATGTATATGTATGTATGTATTTAGATTGGATTACGAGTTAACGTTTTTAGTAAAATTTTGTTGATTGTAAAAGAGCCTTGCTCTCTCTCTTTCTCTCCCAAAAGCATCTTGATTTTTGAAACTCTTGTCATGTTTTGTCATTAGAATATCTGGTGTCGATTATGGGTCTTTGTACAATAAGGGACAAGTTTCCCTCTTAACGTGGGTAAATCTGTTCTAGTTATTTTATTGTTGCATGAAAAGGGTGTTTAATTCCTTCACGGGAATTATAGTTAAAAATGATTCAACTCATTAGAGATCACCTATGTTAATAGAAGGCTTGTTTTATGTATTGTTTAGCTCTCAAAGAGATGAGTCACCATACAGTTAATTTTGAAATTATGTGTATTTGGTATTTCTAAGTAAAAGATCTCATTTCTCTCCCCAAATGTTTTGATCTCTGGTTTTTCTTTATGGGTCCTCGTGTATCATGGGACATGTTGCCTATTAACCTTTTAAAATTACCTCTATAGGAAGGTGCTTTCAAAAAATTATCAAATTCCTTGAACTTGCAGAAGAGTTTTTTTTCCTGAAGGTGTTTTCAAAATTTCAAAGTTTTCCAAACTTTGAAGTCCGAATTTTGGACTTCAGAGATCTTCTTATTTAAGAGTTTTTGTCGATTGCAAAACAATTTTTTTGTTTAGAGTTCGAACTCTAAAAATGAAGTTCTAAAATTTTGGAACTTCAGACTTTCGTGTTTGGAGTTCTCCTTGGCATTTTCGTTATTTTTATTTGTCGTTCTCGAACTCGAAAATTTGAAGTTCGAAATTTTGGAACTTCGAATTTCGGGTTTTGGAGTCTCACGTTACCTTCATGGATATTTTTGTTCCCGAAGTTCCGAAGTCTGAAACCTTGAAGTTCCGAAATTTTGGAACTTTGGCCTTCGAGTTTTGGTGGTCAGATTTTTGGAGTTTCGGGGTTGCGATTTTAGAGCTTCCACAAAACATTTAATTTCTAACTACCCCCACATGTGTCGGCTTTTGAGCATTAATTCCAGGGTTCCCTATATAAACTTAAAATTTTACCTGTCATTTTCACTTGGTTTTTGCTCTGACACCTTGATTTTACTGCATCATTTTGTACTTTCAAGGCATCGCTTTCAAGGTAATTTTTAGGTTTTTATTCTTTTTGGTTTATGATTAATCAAGGATTTTTTTAATCTATTCTTCTTTTGTTTTCTTTCTTGGCATAAAAGTTCATATCATCCATTATTCATCTTTAACCATGTCATCTGATTCTTTTCTCAACACTGACAAGCTTCAATTCATGTAGGCATCTAGTATCATCAAATCCAAGGATTGTGCAACAAGTTCCTTTTAGATCTCTAGAATATTTGACTTTCACTCTCTCAAAACTGTGCCTTTCAGTGATTTTGGAGTTTGCATTGCTTTCGGATTTTTGGAAGTTCGTGAGGTTAGAATTTGGTGTGAGGCCTTGAGTTTCGGAGGAAGCGGTTTCGGAGGTCAGGGTTTTTAGAAGTTCACTTTTCGGGGTTTTAGAATTGCGAGGTCTTCGGAGTTTTAGAGGTTTGTACTTCGGAGTTGAAGCCTTTTTGGAGTTTTTATTTTTGGACTTTTAGACTTTGGTATTTCAAAACCTTTAAGGTTTCTTATAAAGTTTTCAAAGATAGATCGAATTCAATTCGAATTCATATCAACTTCCTCATCAAAGGGTAAGGGAAAAATGAAGTACACATTCTTAGGAGTTGCTCCTCACTCATGCCTATCTTTGGATTTGGGAATATTGGAGATACTGATCTTGGACAAGTGGATATGTTAGAATTCTAGGAAAGATTAAAGGCTCCTAATAAGAAACCTTGGATGAAGGCCATATTCGATAGTGGACTTGCTCTCGATGTGGGTTTTCCTTCATCCATGCATTGCCCTGAGTTTTTCTTGGCTGCAACAGCTCATTTTGATAAGGATTCTGAATTGATAAAGGATGATGATGACAAGGTCATGATTAGGATGGACGCCGATTTCTTTGAAGATTTATTTAAACTTCCAGATGTTGAAGGATATGCAAAAATTTCACCAGAAGCCGTAATTGAACATTGGGATAAAGAAACTGAATTGTGTACAAAGGTCATAATGAAGAGTTACTTGGCCAAGAATGTCATCAAGCTTCCTAAAACATTGTTCCGCTCAAACTTCATCTAGGAAGTAAATGATCTTATTGTATTATTGAGTAGAGTTTCAGTCTTGCTTGGCGAGGAATTTCAGGAATGGATGTTCCTTTATATTGCTACTATCAAGAAGAATAAGGAATTCATACGATGGGGGGAACATATCAACAATTCAATTTGTTTTCAGTTGAGCAATGTCTTGACTTCTAAAAACTTCTTCATGACTTCCTTCCTCATTTATGTTGCAGCTACCATGGGAGAATTCAATGGTTTGAATACAAAATGTGTTAGAAGTGTGTCGTAGATTTATCAATTTTATCCTCAAATTACAATGGAAGAAGGAAACAAACATTTCGTAGGGTCAATGATGCCTTTTTGCTGTCCTCCTTTGTCATTTTGATAAAAAATTGTATAATCAGAAGAATTTATGATGAAGCTTTTAAAGAGGTAAGGGAATGGGGAGCCATCTATCTTCAATTCCCGACATTCACATACATCAGGATTCTAGGTTTTCTAGGTGCTCCTAGAAAATTGCCATGATGTCCTACCGATAAATGGGTCTTGCTAGAATTGGTTCAACAATTGTTGGATTACCATAAAATTCAAAATAAACGACATAAGGTGGGAGTCCAGTTTCCTATTTCAATAGGAAGGTATACATGTGCTAGTATTTATAAGGAAAAGAATGTGGATGGAGAGATGTTTGAAGTTACCTTGCGAACTTTCCATCCCAAAACTAACTTTGATTACTGGGGTAAGTTCAGTGAAACATGATTGGCTAGTTCTCATGTTCCTCAATTGGAGGATATTTGGATTCACTATCGGGATGAGATTATTATCAGACAATGAGAATATGAGAGGTTGACCTTGGATGAAGTTAAACAATTCAGTATTGCAGATATTTTGGAAGGAATGGAGGATGATGATGAAGTATTGGATCTAATTTACAAGAACAATAATGTTGCTAATCAACCTTTTCCATGGATTGATTGGTACTAAGAAGAACATTGCAATACTAAGGAAAGGGTGGACCCATTCTACAAAGGACATATGATTGGTTGGCTACCTTGGGAATTTCACCCAAAGGGTTAGATCAATCTATAAGAATAGAATCCCAACCAACACTGAGTCTCCCTACACCCACGAAAGGTAAGAGGTCTACCCAAAAGGCCAATATAACTCCAAGGAAGATCTCATTTGTTGTTGGGAGTTCCTCTCTTTCAAAATTTCCCATTCCAAGGTTGTGTCCTCTACAACACAAGTATCAAAAGTTGTTGAAGTTAGTGATTCTCCAGTTGTGTCACAAGATTTTCCACCCCCTCCTTCACTACCATTATCACTATCTTCAACTCCACTTTCCCCATCATTATCCACTACTCCTCCACTCATCTCTTCTTTTCCATCCCCATCCATGGCCCAAGTGTTTTCATCCCTTCCTGTCCTCTCAGTAGGGGAAATGATTGGGTCTCCATTTTCCACTCCATTTTCTCAAAGCAACTTTCATTTCCTTCCATTTCCACTTCCAGTCTTGTTGCATCCACTCCCAAGGCTATTCTCACTTCCACCCCATCTATCATAACCACCTCCATTTCATTGTCAACTGATATTACCAGTGTCATTGTTTTATCTAGTGCTCCAAGTTCCGAACCAACCATGCCACTTTCATCCACATCTACTATACCTGAATGGCTATATCGCCAAACCCCAAAGAGAAGAAAAAGGTGCCTCTTGTAGATGTGATAGATCTGAGCGTGTTGGAACCTACTTCGAAGAGACATGAAAACGACCAAGGATCATCTCTAATTTATCAATAAACTAGTCAGGAGAAAGGTTCATGGAGGTAGCTACTCCTATTGAAGGGAAAAATAAAGAAACCATTACGACAACAAATTATCAGATCTCTAGGTTTTCACTAGGAAAGGCAACACATGAAGGTGCTAAACAGGATGTTCAAATGGCCCTTGGAATTTTTTTGGAGAAGTATGACAAAGATAAAGCTTCCAAAGATGAATTGAAGTCAAAATTTGAACAACTTACTGCTCTTTTAAGGAAAGTAACACAACCCACTCCAACTACTGATCCTTCAACTACAACTGCTCTGACAGTTTCTTCCGTTTTAGATGATATTTCATATCATGAAATTGAGAAGATAGGTCAGAAGGGAAGATTAGTAGATGAATGGATAGAATGCATGCTTCAGAAGCTAATCCTTTGATCAAAATAGTTATTGAATTGTATAATGATTTACAAACTGAAAGAACTTATATTCACAGGATAGATGAAGTCCTCTCTAAGGATAATAATAATTTGAATCGAATTTGACTACATGGGGAGAGATTAGAGATGTGGACCCATATTTAATCCTCAAGAAGGGGTAATTGATGATACTTCTAAATTGTTTGAGTTTCAAAAGCTATGGAATTTAGATCCTAGGTATTGCAAGATTTGATCAAGAAATTGGATGATAAACATGTGGAAATAATGGATGGTCTAAATGATATTTCAGAAGAATTTGATAATATCATCGCATAAGTTTTTCAATGAGAATATTGATGCTCTTCCAGTTGACCAAATTAAATCAAATTTCAAATATTTGGTGAATAAGGATGATGAAGTGACTAAAAATTTCAATATCAATTCAATTTACAAGTTAGTCTCATGCCATAATTTCATAAGTCAACTGAAGAAAGTAGTGAATAAGTTGAAAAGGTTTCCAACCAAATTTGCGAGGGAGATTGATACAATAGACGTGGTAAATCATTATGCATGCAGACCAGAGGAGAAGGAGGTACAAGGAATCATCAAATGTTTCATTGATTACAAACACCAGATGGCTATGTGGGAAGAAGATTAGGGGAAAACCGAACAAGAGAGAGATGTTGCAGGTCCAAGCTAAGCCGGTGGCCATGATTGGGACAGTTCCAAGCTCTGAATCAATCAAAGTTGTAGGGTTGACTTAGTCAAACCTTTGCAACAACTTTACTATTTTTATGGGAGCTGTTCCCTTGAACTTATTATACTCTATTTTTAGTAACTTGTTAATTAAGGTTCAGTTGTAATGGCTCAACCTCTAGAACTTATAAATAGTTAAATGCATTAAGTTTATGTAGACCTTTTAGATCATTTGAAAAGTTACTCTTCAAGCTTGGAAGAGTGCTTCATATACTTTGAGCCTTTCAATTATATTCAAAACAATATTTTTTTGTGAAATGTCTGGTTTATTGTGTTAATCATTGATCAATTTATAGCTTGTGAATGTTTAATTCCTTGATGTGATTGGTTAATCTACCTTTATCTCAGTTATCTTATTTCAATCTATGTGAAAAGTGATATAGTTACTTTGAATATCAGTTGTGGAAAAGCTATTTCCTTTCTGTTACAAAGTTGCATTATTATTTATAGTCATGGATGGAGGAAGATTGCAAGACATGTGCATATCATATATTGTTGTGAGGAGTTGATTGTGCATTTAAGTGGGTCTATCTGTTCAATATACTTGGTGCATCACCTTATTTTTCTTTTGTTTATCTCTGAATTTAAGCCCATAAGTTGAGTAGATTAGAGTTATTTTCAAATGTTTTAGCCTTGCATATTGATCTTAAATCAAGTGCTCTAAGTCTCAAAGGAAGCCAACCTTCTCTCGGAGGTTCATCCCAAGGTGACAAGGTCCCACACCTTGGGGATGTTCCAATGTTGCACGAGATCACTCAGAGATTCAACAGGTGCACGATCTACGTGACAATATTGCCAATTTATGTCGATTATGTGTGTGAGTTTCTTTAAACTGTTATAACAAAAATTATTATTATTATAACTTCAAAGGTTTGGTTTCCCTCTTAACACTTGTAGATCTGTTTATTTGGTTATTGGTTTATTGTAAATAAAGATATATTTATCCCATCGCGAGATTAGTTGTATAACTATATCTTGCTCATTTTGAAGCTCATTTGTGTAGATAAATATTCCATTTTTTTGCATAATGAAACTATCAAGGAGTTGAGTCACTTATACTATTTATTTGAGAATGTATATTTTAAGTAGTTAAGTAAATAGGGTTGATTCGTAATTTGATTTCTCGTAGAAGTACAAAATCTACTCTTTACTTAATAATGATCTTGATTTGTTGTAAGTGAATGATTTGATCACTTATTTGAGTATTAATTCCATGATAAATTCGGTTGGTGAGAAAACAATTTTCTTAATATGTGTGATTGTTGAGCATCTTGAGAATCACTGAACTTATTGACGGTAGTTATAGAATGTTAGAAGGTAATAAAAGTGTATAATTTTTGTTGTAATGATGTTGATTTCATCTATTTGTATTGTTATATGAACATTAATAAATTTGGAATAGCTTACTAAAATTTTCCTTTGGGGTGATTAAGGATTGTTTAGATAATCAATGTAAAGGAATAGTTATGCTAAGTAAGAACAATGGAATAATCAAGTTCAATAACTAAATTCTATTTACGATACCCTTACAAGACTCAACAATCTTTATTATTTTTGTGTTATATTATTTGGACTAGTTGTTGTTGAGATAAGGTTTGATCTTGATTATTGTTAATATAAAATACTTTATCAACTATTTAATTTAATAAGTTGGTATGACAATACTATCAGTTAGATTATTGGTTTGTTGGAAACATAGTTACACTATATAGTATCACTTCTTTTGATTAATGATATGTATACTTAATAAATGTATTATGAATTTTATGAGATATCACATAAGATAACCATATCATAATCATTTATTTCAATTTAGAGCAACATGAATATGAGTAGATGATTCATGCTAGTTCGTAGAGCGACCATGCATACTGATCTCTCTCCGACAATGTACAAAACAAAGTAATATTGTGAAGTGATAACTGGGTTTTATACGCATGATTTATCCATGTACTATTGTTTAAAAATCTCTGGATTATTGTATTTCTTTGTACAAATTACAAGCATTATTCGCAGATTGAATTAAAGGCAATTTCTATCAGTAATATTATGGGAATTTGTATGTTGTCATTTTGAAAAAATAAGGATTTATCCTTATGAAGTTAAATAAATATACGTATTGATTGTATCACTTTTTGTGAGTTATAAAGATGTTTTATTTCTATTTTTACAACAATATATGTTTTAAAATTGTTAATTTTTAAATGATAATTATGAAAATATGACTGGTTCATTAATTCATTATGAATGTAAGATTATGATGATCTACAAAAATAACATGAAATATATATCATTAAAATGAAAATAACATATATATGCTTAACAATCTCTATTTAAACAAAAAGCCTTTAAAAAGTGTTATATTAATAACATGGTACCATAATAGTTATTGTTATACATCACATAATTTATAGTTTCATTATGGATGATTAAATATGCCATTAATGTGTATAGTACATTATGGGAAACAATAATATGAAAACAATGTTACAGTATCATTGTACCTTATTAAAATAAAGTACACTAATTATGACACCATGATGACACATTAATATATGTACTATTTCAACAATTATTAATTGACATAACCTTATGAGAGACGTGGTTAGGTAAACTCACGTTCATAAGTTTTTCTATTAGCCATCGGATGACGATATATTGAGATTAAGTGAACTATTCATATTAAATGTTAAACTTATGTGAATGAGACTAAGACCAAAACTAACTAGGAAATTATTGTATCATTTAAACATGAGACTTGGTTAAGTTATCCTATATTAAATAAAAACACTATATTAGATACTTATTGAAGATAATAACTCAATGAGTTACTATGAATCTCGATTGGGAAAGGAATGTCGTGTGTATTGATACTGAATAACCTATCGTTAAGACAAACTTATATACTTAACTAGAATGGATAACTGAAAAATGTAAACGAAGCGTAGTCACTATGACTTATCATCTTTTCGGCGGTATCCTACCCGTACCCGACTTAGGATGACTATGAAAAGGGTAGTGAGGATGTAATGACAAAATTCATTATGTGGTCACTATCTTTCCCATAGGGATCCTAAGGTGGCATGGATAGATTCCTTCATTAGAAGAGTGAGTCATAGTCCTATTGATTTAAAATGAAACTTAATTTCTTAATGAACGAAAAATAATCCCGATAACTATATTGAGACGGTTATGCGGTGAAGGGGAGACATGTTTCGTAGGCTAGTGTGTAGTCTCGAAATCGGCTTGCTAGTGCAATGCCAATAAACTATGACCATAGTAATACAAATGTTGTTTGTATTGTTTGTTCACCATTTCTCCTATTCAAAGGTGTTTTGAGTTGGAAGGGAGTTACTTAAATATCGATAATATTTCAAGAACTCTTCGTGCTATGATTATTTGAAAATGCACTGACTTTTGGTTTGATGGTAGTAATCTATAACAAACATAACACAAGAATACCACATACTATATAAAAGAATGATGAAAAATATGAAATACAATAAAATATATCAGTAACATGAATTGTTACAATCTCACCCATGAATTACTCCAACCAACTCCACTTATTTTCCAACAATAGTTATGGGAGAAACTTCACAATTACTCATCTTGATGGCTTCCTTAACACACCTTCACAATGAATCTTTATTCATAAAATAATTATTACAACTTTATTCCATGATAAATGAGAGGGGGTGGCCTCTCTATTTATAGAAATTCAAGGCTTATCCACCCTATCTCTAGGAAATATCTTCCGCTAATCATATTCCATGCCTAAACTCTTACCTTTACATGTAGGCTTATCTTTTAAGATAAGATATACCTTATCATCTCACATGGGTTCCACCTTTATAGATATTATACAAATTTAATATACAAAATATTTATGACATCACTCCTTGTCATTATTACAAATATAATATTTCTAATTCTAAATCATGTAGACCCTACTTATCTACTTACCTTAACTTTGACATTTTAACATTACCGAGAACCACTTACGACAAATATTTACTTTTTACCACAACATTCCTATTGTACTTTGATTGTTACCATACTATACTTTATTGGAAGCGTCATCTTGCACAGTGCCATTATCTTCTATCGGATGCCACTACTAATTATACTTAACAACATCCTATTCCTAATATATACATTAAGGAAGTAGAAATCATGGAGGAAATTTTTAGTGTCGACATCTTCCCCCTCCCTAGCTTCTACTCCATCCTCGGAGTAGACTATTATGGACATTTTGAAGCTAGTGCTGGAAAATATTTAACTTGTTGTGGTTGACCCATTTCATAATGGGAGTACCATCTAATTCCTCTAGTTGATATGTACCATTCTCATGCACAACTACTATTTTGTAGGGTCCCATCCATTTGGGAAGAAGTTTTCTATGCCTTCTTTTTGTATCGGGAATCATATACTAGGACCAAGTCATTCACTGAAATGGAGAACAAATGATATTTTGATCAAAGTACTCCTTGCTTCATTTTCTTCTTATAGCTTGTATCCTTTGCTATTTCCCTCATTTCCTCTAGCAAATGAAGATGTACCAATCCTTTCCTTTACCAAATCACTTTCATCCATCCTTTCATTTTTCATAACTCTCACAAAGTGGGAATATCAAACTCAATAGGAAGAACTGGATCAATGCCATAAGCCAATTGAAATGGGGAGTATCTTATTGCTGAATTTGATGTTTCCCTATATGCCCACAATGTTGCATGAATCCTTTTATCCCACTTATGTACCTACAAAGCTGCATCTTTTGCTAGGATTTGACACAATACATAATTTTTTCGCTCCACCTATCCATTTGTGCTTGGCTTGTAAGTTTTTGCCTTCTGTGCTTAATAGAAAACTTGTTTACTAGGGCTTCTACCACCTCATTAATGAAGTGGATTCCTTGATCTATTACAATTTCTAATGGACAACCAAATCTGGTGATAATGTGTTCATACATGAACCTTGCCACTTCATCCATGGAAGTTGTTTTCAAGGGCCTAGCTTTAACCCACTTGGTTAAATAATCTATGGAAACTACAATATACTTATTTTGGTGTGGGGTAGTTAGAAGTGGACCTACAATATCTATTCCCCACTTTTCAAAGGGACCAAGTGGAAGAATAGGACATAATGGAGCTGATGAAGTCTTACGGTTCCCATGTGTTTGACAAATATCACATGTCTTACAATAATTATAACAATATCTAAAAAGAGTGGGCCAGTGATAACCTGCATCCAAGATCCTTCTTCTTTGTAAGTTGTCTAGAGAAGTTCCTCCACATGTACCATTGTGGAATTATTCTATTAGCTCCTTCCCTTGATCATGTCCAATTAGCCCTCTTGTATTGTCCATTAAGCCCTATCCGAAATAATACTCCATGTAAAATAGAATATGGATGACTGGCTTGAGTAATCTTCCTCTTAGTTTTTGCATTGACACCATTAGGAAACTTGAAATCATTCAAGATAATTCCAAATATCTATGTATTCACTAGGGATTGTGTCAAAGGAAACAATGTTGCATCTGGGAAATCATCATCATCACAAGATGAACCTAAACCATCATAGGCTCAAGAGAGTGCATTTGCATTGACATGCTTCTTTCCTAGCCTATCTATAATATCAAATTCAAATTCTTGTAGAAAAATTATCCATCTTTCTATCCTTCTTGATGGGTTAGGCTTATTTACAATATATTTTAGAGCTTGATGATCTATTACAACTATAAATTTCTTCCCTAGCAAGTAATTTCTAAACTTCTTTACAACAAAAATGATAGCTAGAGCCTCTTTTTCAGTTACAATATAATTTACCTCAGCACTACTCATTTGTCTGCTCCCAAAGTAAACTGGATGATCATTCCCATTTTCATCCTTTTGGCTCAGAGTACTCCTAGTGTTGCATCTAAAGCATCAGTATACACAATGAATGGCTTGCTCTCAGTTCTGGATTCTTTAAAACAGGTGAAGACACCAAAGCTTCCTTTAGTTGTTCAAAAGCTTCATGCGCCTTCTTTCCTGGTTCATAAGTAACATCCTTCTTCAAGAACTGGGTTAGTGGTTGTGTAATCTTTGAGAAATTCTTGATGAACCTTCTATAGTAACCCACATGGCCTAAAAATGATCTCAACTTACTTCTATTCATAGGAAATGGTAACTCTTTGATTTTTGAAACTTTATCAGGATCGGTACCAATACCATCTCTGGATACAACATGCCCTAACAAAACACCTTTAGAACATCCAAAGACACACTTTGTAGGGTTTAGTGAGGCTTGTGCTTCATCTAACCTTTGAAATGTTGTCTCCATCTAGTGCAGGTGGTCCATTTTTCTCCCATAGATGTAAAAATCATCCAAGAATACTCTGATGAAGCTTCAATGTAGGGTTCAAACACCCTATTCATCAAGCGCTAGAATGTTGCTGGAGCATTACACAACCCAAATGACATAACTCTATAAAGAAAATGTTCCCAAGGAGTGGTGAACATAGTCTTCAGTTGATATTTCTCCGCTATATGAACTTGGTTGTATCCGCTATAGCCATCTACAAAACTATAACACTCTCTGGCCAGCTACTTCGTCCAAGATCTAATCGAGAATGGAAGAGGGTAATGATATTTCTTTGTTGCCTTGTTGAGCTTTCTGTAATCAACACAAATGTGTAGCTTCCCATTATTTTTTATTGAGATCACAATGGGAGAAACCCATTTCAAATTCTCCACAACAAATATGAATCTTGCATCAAGCAACTTATCTATTTCTTCTTTTATAGTCTTGGAAAAATTAGGATTCATTCTATATGGCATTTACTTTATGGGCTTAGCACCATCTACCAACTCAATAGAATGTTCTACCCAACTTACTTGATGGAGTTCCTTGTAATCAAAAGTGAATAAGTGCATGTATCTTTGAAAGAGTTGGAGGTAGGATTCCTTCTCATTCTCCATCACAACATCACCAATCTTTATTTGTTGAGACGATCATCAATTTCTTCTTCAGATAATTTTATGGGTTCATGAGTCGGTGTGACTAGAAGGATATCCATGACTGACACATCAACCTCACTTTATTCATCTTCTATGTCCACTTCACTGGTACTAGAGTAATCAAAGGATGTCCAATCATCAATTTCATCACTTGAATCCATAGGTTCTTACCTTATGATGTCGAGGGATCACATTTATCTTCACCCTCTCTCCACATCCAAGTGTCATGAAGCCTTCATTCCATTAGTTTCTTGCATGAAATCTCCTTAGCCATGGCCTTCCCAACAACATTGGGTAAACAAAATACCATTCTTCATCATAAGTCTACCACACATACAACACCCATGAAAATATTCCACATTGAAACAACACCTTCGGTTTAGTTTTTCCCTTATTTAATGACCTTAACATAAGAGGGCGATCAATTTTAAACCCAACATATTCATTATAGACTAGTCATTACATTAATGCAACACCTCCATCTACTAAGACATCATGAATTGAAATACCATTACATAAGGGATCTTGTGGAGCGTAGGGATCCTCTGCTTCTAAAAATAGGGACCTCAACCTCCTTCCTTCATCGAGCATTGAGTCCACTTCACAGCTCCTACCTCTCTTCTAGAAGACATAGCAAGAAGTTGACCATATGTAATATTTGCAAGCCTTTTGGATAGATCTTCTAAGATGGAGTATGGTCCTTGCCCTATGAAATCAAAAAATCTTGCACACCCAAATTTCTTCTCCTATGTTTCTTACTAGTCTCTCCTTTCATCTTCTTAGGATAATTTCCATCTTGGTTATCTTTTTTTTTTCTTTATTTTTTTACAAACACATATATTTCATTATTTATACTCCTATCTACTACATCAAAAGAATTCACAGGTGCTTTTCCTTTATCATTATCTCTTGTACTAGATGTAGAAGCTCTATCTAGACAATTATACTTATAATGACCTTTTTATAACAACCATAACATACAACTTCATATATATTTATTTTTGGACCTCTATCTCCTCCTTGGGAACTAAATTCCTTTCCTTGAAGAAGATTAATAGTTAACTGGCCCATCTTCCTAAGGAGATCTTCATACTCAGTAGATGTACTAGGGGAAGATTTGTGCTCACCGAGAGTGGTTGTGGCTTTTGGACCAAAGGTGTTGGTGTAGGCTCCACCTTAGCAACAATTTCTTTGGGCTCCTCTTCCATGCTTTCTTCTTGCCTTCTTGCAATCTCCTTTTCTTGTTCGAGGGTCGTTGGGTGGTCATACTTCACTCATTGTTTGATCTCTAGCTTCATCCCAAGAATGAAGTGCTTATAAAGGAGATTATCCATGCCATTCATCAACCCATCCGCTAATCCTTCCTTTTGGATCTAGGCATTGAGCTTCCTCCTTAGCTCTAGAACATAAGCATGATAATCCCTTATCTTCTCCTTCTCTCCTTGGGCTAGCTTTGTGATCTCGATCATGAGATCTGCATATTTTTTTGTTCACCAAATTCTTCAAGAAAATTTTAGTTAATAAATCCCATGAGTTTTTAACATTATCACCTAGTGTTTCAAACCACCTAAGGGCTGAACCATCCAAAAAGGTAGGAAAAATTCAGTCCATTGTTCCCTTCTTATGAGGCCATTACAAATGCAAGATCATTTAAATTATTGAATGAAAGAGGGAGCATCTTCATTAGATTGGGCTGAAAAAAAATAGGAATCTTTCCCATTTTCAAAAGTAACCACAATGAAATACCAACCCACAAGTACAATCAGTAAGACTTATGTGCACAAATAATTGGAATCACTACAATAGAAAGTGACTTTACACATTTTATGGTAAAATAGGAATGACCATGGTAAACTTACATTTACTATGGTAAAACTTGACTTACTGTGGTAAATACTATTCACATGGTAAAAAGTGAAGTTATTGTGGTAAATACTATTCATGGTAAAAAGTGAAGTTATTGTGGTAAATACTATTCATGGTAAAAAAAGTGAAGTTACTGTGGTAAATACTATTCATGGTAAAAAGTGATTTTACCATGGTAAATACTATGCACATGGTAAAAACAAGGTTACCCTCCAAATGATTTCTGACTAAGTGGGAATATCTCTCCAAAAATCCACCAACGAGGAATGGTCCTGAAAATGGAACCAAAATGTCAACACCAATCCAACACTCTGATAATATTTCACCAGAACTCCTCTCATGTTATGATTATTTAGTAATGCACAACTTTTGGTTTGGTGGTAGTAATCTGGAAACACAATAGTAGACATAACACAAGAATACCACAAACTATGACATAAAAGAATGATGACAAATCTGAAATACAACTGTAAAATATATTATTAACATGAAATTGTTACAATCTCACCCATGAATTACTCCAAGTGTTACCAACTCCACTTGTTTTCCAACAATAGTTATGGGAGAAACTTCACAATTACTCATCTTGATGGCTTCCTTAACACACCTTCACAATGAATCCTTTATTCATAAAATAATTATTACAACTTTATTCCATGATAAATGAGAGGGGGTGGCCTCTCTATTTATAGAAATTTAGGCTTATCCACCCTATCTCTAGGAAATCTCTTCCACTAATCATATTCCATGCCTAAACTCTTACCTTTACATGTAGGCTTATCTTTTAAGATAAGATATACCTTATCATCTCACATGGGTTCCACCTTTATAGATATTACACAAATTTAATATACAAAATATTTATGACATCACTCCTTGTCATTATAATAAATATAATATTTCTAATTCTAAATCATGTAGACCCTACTCTACTTACCTTAACTTTGACATTTTAACATTACCATACCACTTACAAAAAATATTTACTTCTTACCACAACTTCCTATTTGTAATTTGATTATATCTTGTACTATACTTTATTTGGTGGCATCGTATTTGTAGCAAGCGCGTTATCTTCTATCAGACACAACTACTAATTATACTTAACAACATCCTATTCCTAATATATACATTAAGGAAATAGAAATCATGGAGGAAAATTTTATTTTATACGTGTGATTGTCTAAAATTTGCGGTCTGTCAACACATTCAAAATGAGCACAAGGTAGAAGATTGTCTAGACTGTATGTGCTTATGAAGGAAATAAGTGAGAAGGGCACATGAATGATTAAAATTACACAGATCATGATGGAAAAAATACGTCAAAAGCTATACCAATAGTGGAACCTTCAACTAAGGTATAAGTAACAATGCATGTTCTTTGTTTAGCATAAGATATATATTTAGACAAAGTGAAACCCACAAAAATTGATGTTGCGAAACCATATCCCGATGGGAAGCAATCTGTAGAAACTCTAAAAATACATACATATTTATCCCATTGCTATCGAATTAGAATTAATTAAATTAATTCTATTCCCTAAGTCACAATCTCACCTCTTAGAATTAAATAATTTAATTCTATTATGAATTTGGAATTAATTAAATTAATTCATACACCCCCTTTGCTAATATAATTAAACATTTAATTAAATAAATGGTTAATTATTCCCTCACAATTAAATACTAATTAATTTAGTTATTTAATTAAATCCTATTATCTACTCATGCTCCACTTCACTCCACTTCTAGAAGCCTACAAAGGTGGGGGCAATAATAATGTACATGCAACCACTTCTCGGATGAATTCAAAGATAATGATTGCCCTTGTAAAGCTGTAACTGCACAGACATGGTCATCTTACTATTTCATGTAATTATAATTATTACATGTGGAGCCAATTCAACCCAAGATCCACTTCTCATGGCCTCACCCTCAGCTATAAAAGCTATCCATTTCCTTTACAAATCCATCCCTAGAGCTTTGAGAAAATTGCATCCAACTGCTATCAATTTGACATCCACATCCTTGTGAAAATATACTTGTAGCATCTATAAACACATTTGGAGAACATTATTAAGAGCATCCACAATCCAAATATTTAACAAAACCAACAAGCTTAAAGCTTCTATGGTTTTATCTTGAGGTTTGCAAGAGGTCTATAATAAAGGCAATATTTGCATTTTTTTACTTTATTTGTCTACTATTTTACTTTTATTACATTCTGACACACGGTGGGAATCCCACATAGCTTTCTTTCATTTTAGTTAATCATTTTGTGATCTAACTCTTTCTTTGTGTTCCTTGTGCTTATTTAGCATCACTGTTAGATTTTAGGCTCTCGGGTGAATCATAAAAGCTCAAAAAACCCATCTTTTCCTTGCATTTTAACATTTTTGATTTTCTAGAAGAACTGCATGTGTTAGTGTGCACAACATCTATGTTAGGGTTAATGTTCCTATGCTAGCATACAAGTATCTCGTACTACCGTCACTTCTATCTATGTTTATGTTGTAGTTCTCATGCTACCATTGCTTCTCCATCTGTGCCTTTTTGAATTTCACGCTCAAGCGTCCTCGGTCCTTGCATTACCATTGTTTAAACTTGTGTTAGCATTCTGTTCTTTTCTCACTGTTTAACTCTCTATTTTGTAGGTTTTCCTTGTAACGCTAGCGCATATAGTTATGTGCGTTACCATTATTTTGATGCTTTAGTGCATCCAAGTCCATGCGCTTAGCGTATTGCTTCTCGCTTTAGTGTAATTGACTGTGTTTTTCAAAAATTCTCTTTTTTCAGCATTTCTAATCTAATCTAATCTGTATATTTGATTATTTAATTCCATATCTGCTGATTTGTTTCTATTTTTAAGTTTTAAATAAGGAAATAAATACTTTATTTTCTTAAATCTTTGTGAGATCACATATATGCTCTTTCCTCGTGCTTTTAAGCGACCTTGGAAATCGAAACGTGATTCTCACATTTTCTAGTTTTTGTTTAAAAGGGAATTAATCTTTATTTTCTCTTTTAATCAAAGCTTGTTTACATGTATGTTCTTTCCTTGCACTTTTTAAATGACACGAGAAATCAGAAAAGTGAACTTTCTTCTATCGTCTTGTCCTTTACCTACCTTAGGAAAAATTCCTAACTTTTGTGTGCAGGACTAACTCTAAAAGGTGGATATAAAACATTAAACTACTAATTACAGGTTTCCTTGATCAAAGATTAAAATAGTTTACTAACTACAGGTTGCCTCTATCAAAGACTAGTGGTTCAAACAATCTCATTTCTTTAATCAAGATAAAATGAACACTACACATTGTATTTGTAGGTGTGAATGACAAGGATATTAACCAACCACTATAATTGCAGGAAGTGCTTTGGCATAAGCCATATAACTAATTTTAGGAGTACCACATAAATCTCAAAGTAGTCGGCACATTTAGGGAACTGGATGACGAAATAAGTACCTTTATCCTACCTAATAGTAAAACTGTGTGAGATTAGACTCATGGATATCCGTAGTGGCGACCCCAATACGATTCATTTTGAGTAAGATATTTGTTCGGGGTTTTAAAGGGGGTAAAGTAAATCTAAAAATAGCAATAGCACCATGCTCACTCGGTATACTGCTTTGACACCTAGTCGAGAGAGCCACCCGGGAAGCCAAACATTGTCTTAGCCAATCTAAGGTAGAGGCCAAAATAAATAGAAAACAAAACTCTCTTTTTGTTCTTTTTCTTTCTTTTTATCTATATTTCTTTCTTTTAGTAGTGTTCCACACTCACTTTTTCCCAATAACTTCTTGTTTGGGATTCATATTTCACGTTCATATATATTTGTAATTTTTCAAACAATCCTTGTTTGGATTCATCTTTCATGTTTGTATCTCTTCATAATTTCCAAACATTCCTTGTTTGGATTCTTCTTCACTATCCCAAATACTCCTTATTTGGGCTCATTTCTATCCCTTTTCATAATTTACAAATTTATCCTTATTTGGATTTGTTTTTAACTTCCTTCTTGTCATCCTTTTTCTAAATTTTCCATCACTCACTACCTCTCTTTTGACTCTAAAAATCAACTTTTTTAGAGAGCTTGTCTCTATTCCATCTTTTAGAACTTCTCTTTCATGCTTCTCATTTGATATTATTTCATCCCTTTTTGAGTTATCATTTTCCCATTTGAGTCTCTCTTTTTTGAAATTATCAAATCACCCCATCTTTGAGATTTGTCTCATATTGAGCTTATCCCCATTTCATTCTAGTCTTAAACTTTGGATCAAATTCCCCAAAATTTTAGGATTTCATTCCTTATTTCACATCAAGTCTTGAGTTGTAGATATCCATTTCCTCACTTAAGCATTTCCATTTTCACTACTTACGTCTTGACATAGTCATATTTTACTTTTTCACGATCAAGTCCTTTATATCATATCTTTCATAAAGATATGATACTTTCTTCTTCTTCTTCATATGTCCTTTAGTTCAACACCATCATTGTTGAACTATACATGTCTATTCATCTCATGTATCTAATTTAAAAATTTGTTTGTCATATTTTTAGACAATTTCATCATCTTTTCATTATCAACATTCATGTCATTGATACTTGAGTCTTATCTTTTCATTGATAAACCTATTCCTTATTAACTATTTCTTGTTAAGGGTCAAGCACATCGCATATGATTTGAATCCTTTTTATACACTCTTATATTCTAGCATTCATGTTGCTAGAGGTTGAGCTTAATCAAAATCTATTGATCGTCAAAATCCTCTCCCCATCTAGCATTCACTTTGTTAGAGGTAGAGTACGTTCATAAACCATTTTATGATTTGTCAAAATCCTCCTCCCATATAACATTCACTTTTTTAGAGGACGATAAATTTCAATCAATTATTTCTTCCATCGTTGCATTCACTTTACCAAGGGTTGAGTTAATCATTAATCTCGCACTCCTCTACCTTGACATTCACTTTGTTAAGGGATGTATTTTGAAAAATTCCAAAACATCTTTCCCATTTTAACATTCACTTTGTTAAGGGACAAGTTATCTACAAACTTAATCACAAAACATCTCTTCCATCTTAGCATTCACATTGCTAAGGGTTGAGACATATTTCACGTCTCTTTTTACTCCCCCTCTTTTAAAAATGGTGGGAACACGACATAGAGACTATATCCCTTTTGGGAGAACTAAAAACATGGAAAATCCTTTGAAAATCATGTTGATAGTGATGATGACCAAAACGAGGAGGAACTTCAAAACGATGTTTCTCCTAAATAACAAGCTCATGTCAAAAATATATTACATATGAATAAAGACCAATTTTTCTTCATCTCCTTGAGATGGGAGAAAAATTACCCTTTGAAATCGACAAGGATGTTTTATGAACATTACTCGGCAAGCCAAAAGCCCATAAAGACAAAACTTTGGGTAACCCATTCATGTCAAATAAAAATGACAATAGATTGGGCCATAGCCACACAAATAACAAGGATTGAAACAAATCCACCTCGAACAAAACCAATAACGATGAATCAAACAAATAAAAATATAACGTCAGGAATAAAGGAAAATTGATTGATTCAGCCACTTTCGATCCCATTAAATCCCTCATGTGTCAAATCAATGAGATGGCTAAACAAATCATTATTCTAAATTCAAAATTCACTACCAAACCTCCTCATAAAGAGTTACCTAAGAAGACTAGTGATGTTTCATCATTTAAGATCTATACAATGCCCACTAAAGAGAACAAGAAATATATGAGTGATGGCTCATTATCTATTTTACTGAGAATAATTCACCCTTTTCCCAAAAATGACAAATGATGAAGGATACTATTTAGGGTATGCAACACCAACGCAAAAAATTCAATTTTGAAGAATTGTGTCCTTAAACCTTTGTGTTTCACCTGATTCTTAGAGTGTTTCTTTGAAGTATTGATGAAACAGAAGGGTACAGCGTAGGAGGAATACCTGTTGAAATGTTGGTTGTTGGGTTGTTGTGCGCGTATGACTTATGAATCCACAGTTGAATGTGAGAGCTTCCTTTTGGCTAGGAGGAACTACCTGTAATGGAAAGTAAGACCACCAGAAAGAATTAAACAATATGTGCAGTGAACTACCTAGCGTGTGCTAGATCCGGGAAGTGTGATACTTCCTAGACAGTTGTCAGTCCACTGTTTAAAATAATTTAATGCGGGTAATAAAGTAAATCCTATTGTAATTTGAAATGATTTAGGTATCTCACTTAAAACACAATAAGAAAGATTTGATCTAACAGGCTAGGTTAGAATAGGATCCGAAGGGCAAATAATTGGTTCTGGATCTCTACAGGTCTGACAGAGGTCTCAGGTAGATCACAGGTGAATGAGGGTGATGTAGAATTAGGTGAATAAGTCATGGTTCTGAGTTATATGGGAAAATATAGAGAGCTGATCTTTGGTTAAGGGTGATCGACGATGGTTGGGTGTAACCGGCGCCGATTACTGTGGAAAACTGGGAATGCCACAAAATGAGTTTTGGGTCTCCTTTATGATTGCACAAAGGACTTTGGTTGGTCAGAATGAGGTATTGGGTGGTTTGGGTGGGATTTGGTGAGGTTTTAATGGGTATATGGAGGGGTGAGTATTAATGGAGGTCTGTGGGTGGCTGAGAGAACAAAGGGTGACAATATAATGATGAAATGAAATGAACTAGAGGAGTATAACGTTTTACTTACTTGGATTCTAGTCCTGGACGCTTGTGAGTGAGGGATGAAGGTGCTGGTAAGAGGTTGAAGGCTGCAGATGATCACCAATCATAGGAGAGCTTCTGCATGGGCTGCATGCACATTCCTTTTTGCTTGGTTGGATCAAATCCTTGTTGGGGGTGAGTGCAGGAGAAAATGCTTGATCTCCTTCCTTACATGCGTGTTCTCGCTGGAATTCGTTCTCAAAAGATGTGATATCTCTCAGGGATGTGCACAATGTTTTCCAACCTTTTGCCAACCTTCAAAATAAGGTTGTTTTAGGGGTTTAAAGGTGACCGACGACGGTTCGGCTTAACCGGTGATGGTTAGGGGTAATCGGTGTCAGTCAAGGTGGGATTTCCTAGGTTTACTAAACTAGGGAGATCCTCTTGATTTTCTTGGATCTCATGTCATTAACCCATGGATTAGACTGGGAGCTTCTTGTAAGCATGTGGGAATGTGGTTAGAGAGAATGTAGGCATTGATCTTTAGGGTTTGGGTAAGTCTTAGTTAGTTATGGTAACTTACTAAGAATAGGACTTAGGCGAGGTGGCTAGATGAGGTGTCTAGGTGAGGTGTATGTGTGGATATTATCTAAATTAAGATATTTAAATAATGAATATGGTGAGGATAATGAATTAATTTAATTAAATTAATTAAATTAATATTAGTGGGGTGAAGGGGGCCATGGCCAGTTTAATGTAATGAAGGGTGTTTATTTGTCGAGGGACCAAAGGGGAGTGTGACCTAATTTTAGTGTCTACACTTTGATAAGAACATATTACACATCCCCTTTCCCAAATATTTTGAGACGCCCAAATTTGAAAAATACAAGGGAAAGAAGAATCCTAGAGAACACATAAAATAATTATATATGGCTTGTCAAGAGGTGGCCTATAGTGATATCTTCTTAATGTGTATTTTCCCACAAAGTCTAGGTGGGAAAGCCTTGGATTGGTTTCTATACCTCCCCAAGGGATCTATACAAACTTCCAGGGACCTCTTAGAGAAGTTTGTTAACCATTTATCAATCAATCTAGACTCTAAAATTACAATAATGGATTTGTGTAATGCTAAACAACGCACAAATGAAACCTTTGCGTAATTTCTACAAAAACGGTGAGGGATTGCTAGTTGCTTCCCATGCTCAATTATTGAGAAATAACTTGTGGGCATATTTTTACCTAACCACAATGGCAAGTTATCCTTTCACATGAAAATGCATTGCCTTAATACTTTTAAGGAAGTTATTGAGAAAGTATCACAAATTGAAAAAGTCTGTTGTCACAAAAGGTTTGATTAAACCTCACTCAAAGGATAATGGGAAACATAATAAAAATAATAATAGCTCTCACCAAGAAAAATCTAAACATGTTAACCATAATCATAATGTGGTCAATGATGGTGTTATAGACAACCACAATATCAACAATGTCCAAAACACTTAGGATAAACCAGACAAAGCTAAACAACCTCTCGGTGTTTCTAGCAAAGAGGTTTTCTCCTCACTTGAATCTAAATGATTTCACTTCACCCCTTTGGGATAACCTCTCTCAAACATCTTACAACAACTTCTTAATGCCAATATGGTAACGTTACCAATTAGAAGACCATGGGTTAAAGGAGAACCTAAACCTGCTTGGTATAAATCTGAAACTTATTCTAACTTCCATCACATCGATGGTCACACAACTGATAAGTGTGTCCGTTTAAGTCATTTTTTCCAAGACCTTATCAATAGCGGGGAAATTACCATTTCCAAACCCTCATCCATTAAAATGTAGACACCAAATTTGGGTCTTACGACGCCCTGTGCCCCACATCTCGTCTTGACCTAACCCTACCTCACCACCTAAACCTTACACACTTAATTATTTATTAATTACCTTATAATTAATAAATCCACATCTCCAACCCTACCACCTCACCTCGCCACCTCACCATGACCTAGCCCTAACCCTAAACTAACCTAATTAAGACCTATAACTTGGTCCAGACCCACACCCATGACTCATCACCCCTCACCCGCACCAAAACGAACCTAATAATGACTTGACCAAGCCCACAACTGACCCCTCGGGAGAAAAGGAGGGAAAGTTGGCTATTTTACTAAAAATAGCCAACTTTGACCTAACCGACATCGGTCCCTACGCGACCGGCGTCGGTTAGGTAACCGCCATCGGTTCCCTGTAAATGACCTCCCCCAACCAAAACCAAGGGAGGGGAATTCATTTTGGCAAGCATCCAAATTCATTTTGTAGAGAGGGAGGGCGAATTCATTTTGGCAAGCATCCGAATTCATTTTGCAGAGAGGAGTATTGAGCCCAAGACTGTAACTGAGCAACTAGATCATTGTCACACTCATCCAAACATTGGGAGAGTCGGAGGATAGCTTCATCAGCTCACTTCCGATTTCCGGATCATCCCAACTGAGCCTTTCCTTCACCACTGCATTCCTTGGACCTGCATCCACATCAGAAACTAGTAAGTAGTCTCTTTTATTATCTTGTATGTACAGACACTACTGTGTGAACTTTTGATTCATAGTGATTATAAGCTCACTCCTGGATCTGCCACCCGGCAGCAGCACCCGCACCTAACCTTCATTCATCCATCTCTATATTGCCCCAAAGATAGCTTTCTCACTCTCAGAGTCTTCTCTATCACCCTACTACTCCCCTCAACCATCTACCAACCTTCTGAACCCCATAACCACCTTTACAACTAACCTCCATTTAAAAAAACCGTAAACCACCGCCCCTACCGATATCGGTTATCCCCTACAATTACTGTTTTATAAGCTGCGGGTGGTTATCGAGTGACCGACATCGGTCACTGTGACTTATACCAAAAACCAACCTTTCACCTATTTACCTCCAAACAATCCCATATCCAGCCTTGTCTACCCCTGTAACTTGATCTGAACGTATCAATAACTAGTGACCAAGCAAACATCATGACATTTTATTATTGGTAGTTTAGTCTCTATTGCTTTTAGTAACGAGGTACCTAAATCATGATTTCGCAATAGATTCTTTATTATCATTTGCATTAATTTGTATTAAAAGGGAACTGACCACCTTCAAAAGGAAGTCTAATATTTCTTGGGCCCAAGGCACTTCCCTCACTTATTGTTTAATGAAAATCTGGTGGTCTTGCATTCTTATTTACAGTAGTCCTTCCCAGAAAAAAAGGAGCTCTTCACAATCGGTCGATCTCTCTATAGTACGCGCACACCTTCCCAACACTCAATAGGTATTCCTCCTAGCCCTAACCCTTATCTGTTTCTCAAGAGAATGAAAAGATAGAAGTAACTCTATTCTGGAACAAAAATTCTGTGTGAAACATTTTGGCATGCCCGGTGGGACCCTTCTCGGGTTTCTTTCTTTCTTGCTTGTTTTCATATAGGGAGCACACTTGTTGTTTCTTTCTTCTAAATATTCACAAAATATTTTGTCATTTTGGTAAAAGAACTTGTCTTTCTTTCGCATCTTTGCATTAGTGAAAGTCATCTTCTTAACCTCTTCTCTTTCTTTGCTTCATCGAATATCATTTTCGATTTGGGTTTAAAACACGTGCATCACATTCTTGCTTGCTATTTTTAATTCTAGTGAATGTAGATTAAGTAACAGGTCGTACATGTGGGGGTGATATCCATGGTATTGACGAGAAATTAATCTTACTCTCACTGCACAACACATACCAAATCACATCATAATCTACACAACATCTCAAACATCCCCCCTTTCCGCGGTATTCCTCCACCCGATTGAGGTAGCCTTACAAGCCAAAACAAACTTGACATCTCCCTTAGGTCTTTTGTTTAGGATTGACATCATCTTGCGTCTAAGGCATAAGCCCAAAGTGATTAAAACTAATCCTAGGGTTAGTCTCTTGATTTGCTTGTGTATCTTGCTTGTTTTTTGTTTTTCTTTCAGTTTTGTTTCTCTGTTATACCCTGTCTCAGTGATCACTTCAGACAGTTTGGTGGGTATACTAAGCCTTGTTATCCCCAAACCAGCAGCCTCTTACATTCTCTCTTTTCCTTCATAGTGACCGACACCGGTCCTCTTCTACCGACATCGGTTACCTGGTGCAAATAATAAGGATACCGATAAAGGCCCATCCTCTAATAACATTGAGTTTAAATCAATTATTTCATTTATTGAGGAAGTGCCTCCTACGGTCACCACCATTAAATTAAAAATTTCAACTAATACTATCACCACACACCAAAAGAAGATATGGGTTACCGCGGAAAACCAACCATCTACATCTTCCACCCAAACGTAAAAAACAATGGCTCTCAAAATCATAAATATAATTCTGTTGCTAAATATTCTAATCCCGATCGGTTTGACCTTATAAAAAAGTTAGTGAATATTCCTACAAACATATCTCTAATGGATTTATTGAAATATTCACGTAGCTTACAAGACATCCTCACTTGTTCTCTTCATGAAGCACATGTTTTCCCAACCCTTAACGTTCAATAGTTTCAAGCTATGATTGCAAACCTTTCTCCTGAAATCCCTATCTTGTCTTTTGGCCCTCAAGATATGTTGAACCCTAACCTCCAAAATAACAAATCTTTGTATATCGAAGCCTACATAATAGACCACAAGGTCAAAAGAGTTCCTATAGACAATAGAGCAAGTCTTAAAATTTACTCTATAAATATGCTATGTCTTCTCGATCACACAATGGTTGAATTAGATGTTAATATTATTACCATTCATGGTTATGAAAACACTGAGCATCAATCTTCTGGTATGATCACCCTCCCTATACAATTTGGTCCCCAACTTTTAGACACCCTTTGTCATGTCGTTAATGTGGAAACATCATACAAACTCCTTTTGGGTAGACCTTGGATACATGCGATGTAAGTTGTGCCTTCCACTTTCCATCAGTGTATCAAATTCCCACATAACGACAAAGAGTTCACCTTGCTTGGTGATGCCAACCCCTTTGAGTATTGTAAATTTTTCAAAGAAAAGTACCAAAATGAAAATTATTTCCCATATGCTGATCTCATAGCTGAAAATTTTGTCATCCTGTTGCTAACAACCATGTTGACCTCGAAACGCTGCTCCGCCTTCAAGGCTCTGCTTCTTCTTCGAGAACCATATACATCCAAATCATCCCCGAGATCAAATTATCCTATAAATATATTGACAAATATAAAATTGAAAATGAATTCCTCAATGGCCAACTCCCATTTTAACCTCGCAGTAATGGGCTCCCTAACGCTCCTCATTTTCTAGAACCTCTAGTTTACTATATGGGAATTAATCCTTGGAGATGATATGAATATCTAGAATATGAACATATTCAAGGATCTGATGGCTCTTGGTTATATGAAGATAAGATGGAAAATTGCTACGAATCCAAATAATATACTAAGGCATATTGAATGATGAAAAACATGAATTGGAAAGGAATATGTCTAGGCCCATAAGGACACGACACCCTTGAACCCATGGAAATAAAATCTAACCTATACACACATGTGGTTGTCTAGGATATGATACCCAAAATGGGCTAGAAACCTAGCCTCTTTGAAACCAATCCTTTTATTCAATAAAGCAGAGACAGATTTAATGTGGTTCACCCAAAATGGGCTACTCACGAAACAACAAATCCTTTTATTCGTCCAACAAAACTCTCTTACAGTGCCTCCTTGATACAATGAGCCTCATACATAATGAACCTTTAAAGATATTAGGGTTTTTATCATTTCGGGAAACATAGAAAACCACCCGTTAGATCTGTGACCTAATAAGGAATGGTCCATATTTCACAATGCATAAATACATATTAAAATGTGGCTTATGGGGGCACTTCCCTGAACCCCCTTGTCGGGGCACATGGCCCTTAGACCCGCCGCCGAGGGGGCCACCCCCGAACCCCCAAGGGGGTGAAGCCCCCTTGCAACCCTCATCACTATCAGGCTCCACAACCAACAATCTCCCACTTGGAGACTGATTGTTGTAACTCCACCACTACAACTCCTACTTGGAATTTTCTTCTTGGCTTGTTTCTTCCACTTCAAGATCAATCTTGAAGACCCACAAAAGTTGAATGCAAATCCAACTTCTCCTTTGTCATTGGCTTAGTAAACATATCAGTAGGATTATCATCTATATGAATCTTCACTAACTCAAGCTGCCCATCCTCCAACACTTGTCGTATGAAGTGATATCTTAGCTGAATGTGTTTTGTTCTTGAATGGAAGGCTGAGTTCTTTTCTAGGTGAATTGCACTTTGACTATCACTATGTAACTTACAATCCCCTTGCTCCTTACCCAACTCCTCCATGAACCTGCTCATCCATAACATTTCCTTACTTGCCTTAGTCACTGCAACATATTCTGCCTCTATAGTAGATAGGGAAACTACCTTCTGCAACTTTGAGATCTAACTCACTGCCGCACCACCAACTGTAAACACGTATCCAGTAGTGCTCCTCCTGCTATCCACATCTCCTGCCATATCTAAATCCACAAATCCCTGTAAATTATAATCTGACCCTCCAAAGCACAAGTGCCTACTAGTGGTCCCTCTCAAGTACCTGAGAATCCACTGGATTGCCTTCCAGTGTGCTTTACCTGGATTTTCCATATACCTGCTAACAACTCCCACTGCTTGGGCAATGTATGGCTTGGTACAAACCATGGCATACATAAGGCTCCCAACTGCTGAAGAATAAGGAACCCGTGCCATATAATATTTTTTCCTCTTGTGTTATTGGGCATTGCTCTTTACTTAATCTAAAATGCCCAGCCAATGGTGTACTAACTAGTTTCACATTCTGCATCTGAAACCTTTCTAACACCTTTTCTACATAGTCCTCCTGAGACAACACCAATTTCTTATTTTTTTGTCCCTCTTGATTTGCATACCAAGGATTTTCTTTTTTGCACCCAAATCCTTCATTTCAAATGTTTGTGCAAGCTTTTCCTTAAGCTTTGCAATTTCCTGCATATTAGACCCTGCTACAAGCATATCATCTACATATAATAGAAGAATAATGTAGCTCCCACTATCCAACCATTTAAAGTATACACAATGATCTGATTGACATCTAGTAAAACCATGCTCATGCATAAAACTATCAAAATTTAGATACCATTTCCGGGGAGCTTGTTTGAGCCCATATAGGCTCTTCTTCAACCTACAAACCAATTTCTCCTTACCCTTCACCTCATATCCAAGTGGTTGTTGCATATAAATCTCCTCCTCCAAGTCACCATGGAGAAATGTCATCTTGACATCAAGTTTCTCTAAGTGTAAATCTTCAACAACAACTAAACTTAATACAATACGAATGGAAGACATCTTTACAACAGGGAGAAAATTTCATCAAAATCGATACCTTTCTTTTGTTCATACCCCTTCACTACAAGCCTTGCTTTGTACCTTTTCCATCCACCTTCTTCTTCTTTCACATGGTAGACCCATTTGTTTTGTAGTACTCTCTTCCTAGCCAGAAATTTGACTAAATCCCATGTTTGGTTCTTCTCCAAGGAGTCCATTTCCTCATTCATGCCATGCTCCCACTCCTTAGTGGACTCCACCTGCATTGCCTCATCAAAGCTCTCTAGCTCACCACTATTTGTTAGTAACAAATAATACAAAGTAGGGGAAAATATTTCTGGAGGTCTACTAATACATTGTGACCTTCTTACCAAAGATGGGGGTGTCTCGGGATCATTATTTTCTTGCTGCTCATTTTCTTGAATTTTTGACAGAGGTGCCGATGTCGACACTGGCTGTCATGCTCGGCCTACAAAACTATCAACCTCGGTACCTATAGGTGGATATTTTCCATCCGAGAGTTCATTTTTAGGAGCTATATCCTCAACCAAATCTTCCTTGGGATTTTTGTCATCCTGTACCTGATCCCTGTACATTCTATTTTCATGCCAAACAACATCACAACTCCTAATTATCTTAGATTCATCTAGATCCCAAAACTAAAATCCATAATCACCATTGGAGCCATAGCCTATGAATGTACAACATTTGGATTTTGAATCCAATTTCTTCTGTTTTCTTTATTAACATGCACAAATGCCTCTGAACCAAATACTCTTAAAAATGAAAGGTCTACCTCTTTCCCGGTCCAGATTCTTTAGGAATTCCTCCATCTAATGCACTGAAGGCCCATAGTTGATTAAGTACACAACAATATCTACGGCCTCTACCCAAAACTGAAGAGGCAGCCCCGCATGTAATCTCATTGACCGTGCATGCTCCATTATTGTTCTATTCATCCTCTCACTAACACCATTTTGTTGCAGAGTCCTGGGAACTATTTTCTCTCTATGAATCCCATTCAAGGAATAATAATCATCAAATTTATTATTGTAATACTCACCGCCATTATCAGATCTCAAACATTTCAATTTAAAACCACATTCATTCTCAACAAGTGCTTTCCATTTCTTAAATGTATCAAAGACATCAAACTTACGCTTAATGCAATATACCCATACCTTCCTTGTGGCATCATCTATGAATGTGACATAGTACAAAGAACCACCATGAGATGTAACATGGGTATAACCCCCACACATCTGTATGAACTAGCTCCAACTTTTGCTCTTTCTTGGTATTCCCTGCCTTGAGAAATCTAACTCTTTTCTATTTCCCAAAAATGCAATGCTCACAAAACTCTAAGTCCAATTGCTTCAAACTTGAAAGCTTACCTTTTTCCTATAGAATTTTCATGCCCTTCTCACTCATATGTCCCAATCTACTGTGCCACATGTTGGCATCCTCATCTGAAGTAGACAATATGGTAGAAGAATTAGATATACAAGTAGATAAATAAAGAGTGCCTACTTTCTTACCCCGTGCCACTACTAGGGCACCCTTGGAAACCTTCCAAGCATCTGAAGTGAATGTGACTGTGTAACCTTCACCACCCAACTGTCCTGCAGAGATGAGATTTCTCCTGAGACTAGGTACATGCCTCACGTCTCTCAATATCCATGTAGTTCCATTCTGTAATTTTAGGTGTACATTGCCCTTCCCGACAATGTTGCATGGCTCATCATCACCCAAATAAACCTATCCAAAATTTCCTTGGACATACTCTTTAAAATAGCCCTTATCAGGGGTTGCATGGAAAGAGGCACCTGAATCTATTACCCAAGATTCTACTCTAGTATCAAGAGAAAGTATAAGAGCATCCTGAACAATATTACCTGTCAGATTTTCCTCTTTAATACCTTCAGGATGGTTTTCTTTGTTTCCTTTGAACCAACAATCCTTTTTAGCATGTCCTCTCTTTCCACAATTCCAACAAGTAATGCCTCTACTCCTAGATTTGGATATGCCCATATTTGATTTAGATCTCCCACGAGCCTTACTCTTTGATTTCTCCTTGCTCCTCCCTCTACTCTCCATATTCAACGCATTTCCAGAAGAAGAATTTTCCCTATACTTTTCTGCGCATTTCCTCATTTAAAATGACACTTACTACATCTTCAAATTTAAGAGAAGTAGATGATGTATTACTAACTGCCATTACTAAGTTGTCCCAAATTTCTGGCAAAGAACATAGGAATAATAATGCTCTAACCTCCTCATCAAATGGGATATTAACTGAATCTAACTGATTTACAATAGTGTGGAAATCATTAAGATGGTTAGATATAGATCCACCTTCTTGCATTTATAGATTAAACAATATTTTCATCAAATAAACTTTATTGGATGCACTAGGTGTTTCATATAAATTAGCTAGGGTTTTCATCAACTCTACCGTACTCTTCACTGTGAGATATTTGAAGCTACGGATGATGCCAGACTCAATCGAATCACACCGAGAGCCTTCCTTTCTAGAACCTTCCACTCCTCATCAAACATGAATGGGGTTTCACTTCTTGACCTCCCAATGGTAGGTATAGATCCTTTTGATACAGGTAATCTTCCACCTGCATTTTCCATAGCTGGTAATTTCCGTCAAACTTCTCAACTCTAAACTTATTCTCCTCTGCCATTGCTACTTCTCCCACTCAAACAAAAATCCCTTTGTGAGTATACTGCCAACAAATAAATCTCAAATGTGCTCTGATACTAGTTGTTAGGATTATACCAGTTGTACAGATAAACAAGCATGCAATGAATAATGTAGAAAATGTAAAATAGAAATAAATGTAATAAAATAGAGACACAAATTTAATGTGGTTCACCCAAAATGGGCTATGTCCACCAGAAACAAGCAATCCTTTTATTCGAGTCTAGTAGAAATCTATTACAATGCCTCCTTTGATACAATGAGCCTCATACATAATGACCCTTTAAAGATATTAGGTTTTTATCATTTCAGGGAAACATAGAAAACCACACTGTTAGATGTGACCTAATAGGTAAGCGATCTAGATTTCACAATGCATAAATACGGGGCAAAGCCCCCTTGCAACCCCATATCTATTAGGCTCCACAACCAACATGGAAATCAAATCTAACCTATACACACATGGTCTAGGATATGATACCTTCAAGAAGAAAGCTGTTTATATTCAATATACTAGCTAGTGATGAAGACTCTATACATAGCCTCTTTGAAGACCTCACCAAAACCAAAATTTTCCTTGAAAAACTATCCATCAGAACCCTTGAAACTATCTACCCTTCCCTTGTTGATTAGGATCAACAATGTCATATCTCCATGGACCTATTTCAAAATGATGAGGCCATCCAAGAGTTCCTCGGGGCTCGAGACCCTTTTCCCATGTCAGATCACAAGAAGGGTTTCAATATAAATCTTAACACTACTATTTACTTCAAGAAAGAACTCCAAATATCTAGTCCAAAAGAAAAAGAAATTAAAAATAAGAAAAATAAAAATCATATCTTGCATATTGAAAACCATTCTGAGGCACTATGCGAGAGACAAAAAATGAAAAGTAAAAGAAAGAAGAGGACACATCTCCCAGTGAAATCCTTTCAAAGGTGCTAGAGAGTGGAGATCTGATATGGAAATATCCAATGAATTGCATAAACCATTAGATTCATTTCAAGAAAATGACACTTCAAATCTGTTGGTGGAGGAAATTACTACTATCAATATTGGGACTGAATACCAACCCAAATTGCTACAACTTGGCACCAATATCTCAGACATTGAAATCAAGGCCTTTATAGAAATTTTGATCAAATTTAAAGATGTATTTTCTCAGTCCTACATAGATATGTTGGGCTTTGATGCTTCTACGGTGGTTTATCACCTCATGGTGCACCCAAATTCCAAGCTTGTGAAGCAAAAGGTGCGTAAGATGCACCCCTAGGTTGCATTACTTATTAAGGCCAAACTACAAAATTACTAGATGCATGCTTCATATGGTCTATTGATTACTCATAATGGATATCAAATATAGTACCAATAATAAAGAATACATACGGGATTTGTCTATGTACAAATTTCTGAGACATCAACAAATATTGTCCTAAGGATGAATTTTCTCTACCCAACATCGAAATGATTATCGATTCTAATGTTGGTCATGAGATGCCATCCATAATTTATGGACAGATTTTTAGGATATAACCAAATTCAAAATTTTAAATAATACTCACATAAGACAAATTTCACAACCCCATGGGGGACATTTTGTTACAAGGTCATGCCTTTTGGCCTCGATAACTCTAGTGGAACCTATCAACGTGCAATGAATGTTATATTTCATGATCTTCTTCACGACATCATAGAGGATTATGTTGAAAATATCCTTGCTAATTCCAAAACACGAGTCGACCATTGAACTATTCTTGGTGGATCTTTGAGATATTAAGGGAATACAAGGTTCACATGAATCCAAAAAAATATTTCTTTGCTGTCATTTCATGAAAAATTATAGGATTCATCGTCTCACGAAGAGGAATTAAAGTGGAACCTACCAAGGTCAAAGCCATAATGGATATGCCGCCTCCTCAAAATTTATGTCAAGCTAAGAGGCCTACAAGGAAAAATATAGTCTATTCAACGATTCATCTCTCAATTGGTAGACAAGTGTCATCACTTCAACCAATTGCTTAAGAAGGATTTTCAATTCAAATGGACACATAGACTGTCAAAAATCCTTTGTTAAATTGAAATAATATTTATCCTCCCCGTCGGTACTCATGCCATCTATACTGAGATAATCCTATGTTGTTGTACACCTCTACAAAAAAACATGACATTGGCACCTTTATTAGCACAACATAATGATAAGGGTAAGAAAAAATCATTGTACTATTTTAGCAGGACTCTTTTTGAACATTAATGTAAATACTTACTTTTGTAAAATCTTGCGTAGTAGTTGCTTACACTTTTGGAAAGTTGTGGCACTACTTGTTGAATCATACCACCAAGTTAATTATGAGGTCAACCCTCTAAAGTACCTACTTTCGATACAGTCATAACAGAATGGATGTCAGCTTAATTACACTCCTAAGTGAATTTTACATTGAAATTGTCAACTAGAAGGCTATAAAAGGTCAAGCACTCACAGATCAATTGGCTATAATGCCACTTCTAGGTTCACATCTATTACACTTTGAATTCCCGATGAAGATCTATTATACATAGAAGCAATCCCTTCATGGACTCTATTCTTTGATGTATCTTACAACATCCATGGTTTAGGAGTAGGAATTGTCTTATGAACACCTGATGGGGATCTTATTCCTAATTATTATTGCATCGTCTTATCTTGCACAAACAACATAGCTGAATATGAAGCATTGATAGCCATCATAGGATTTGATATTTCTTGGCTCCTATAAGAATTAAAATTGTTGGAGATTCCATTCTCATCATTAATCAAGTCAATGGTGAATACCAAGTTAAAGATGAGAAGATTCTGCCCTACAAACACATGGTTGATAGTCTCAAAGGGTATTTCAGATTATAACTTTTGAACAAGTTCCTCATGCGTAGAATAAAGCCAGTGGATGCCATAGTAACTATTACATCCCTTCTTATGTTCAACACAACTCAAACTCACAAAAATTTCCTTATTGAACATATTTTGGTGCCCACATACAATTTACCGTAGTATACCATAGTATGTGATATTTTTGGTCTGAACATCCTTGGTATCAAGATATATATACCTTCATTCAAACAAAAGCCTACCCTCTTAATTTAAACTCATCCAAAAAAAATCCTTGGCAAAACATGCCTCACGCTACACCCTTCTTGATGATACTATGTATCGAAGAGGCTATGATGGGACTCTCTTAATATGTCTCAATCAAGATGAAGCTAATCAAACTCTAGTTGAAGTACACTTAGGGCATTTATGGTGTGCACACCAAAAGAATAGTACTTGTGAAGAAGATATTGCACATTGGATAATATTGGCCTATAATGGAAACAAATGCATGTAACTACGTGAAGAAATGATAGGCTTGCCAAAAATATGGTAATCTCATTCATGCACCTTCCCAAGCCTTAAAACATATCACCTCACCTTGGCCTTTTCAAAATGGGGGCTTGATCTAATCAGAAAAATAAAGTCCACATCTTTCGATGGCCATACATTCATTAAACATGCCACGAGTATTTCAGCAAGTGGGTCAATGCTATACCTCTTACCTACATTTTAAGGTGAAATATATAGAAATTCATATTCAACCATATTATTTTTCGTTTTGGCATTCCCACCGCTATTATTGTCAATTATAATGTTCCTTCAAAAATAAGAATGTCAAGCCCTTGTTAAAAAATATAACATTTTCGTGAAATGGGCTACACCTATTATCCGCATTCAACAATGGCCAATATAAAGCGTCCAATAATACTATCAAAGTCCATCTTGGAAAAGACATTGATAAACATGGACGTAATTTAGCATACACATAGTTGTATCCCTCCCTTTGGGCCTACCACACTTCTTTCATGCAGTACCCTATAGGAGCTAACCCATTCTTCCTAGTATATGGCTCGAAGCCATATTACATATAAATTTGAACTACCTTCACTTTGTGTCTCACTTCAAGAACTCATACATGAATAAGATTACCATGTTACATGCCTTAAGTGGAGTTACTAGAGCGAGAGACATATTTTCACCTGGACCATTTTTAGGTATATTAGAATCGATGTGTCACGTAACTATAAACAATATTAAACCAAGACAATTCAAAAATGGTGAATTGGTTCTAAAATAAAATTAGAATAACACAACCAAGCCATGAGAAAAACAAGACAAGTTCAAGCCTAATTAGTTAGGTCCTTACATTATAACTACAAAATTTAGATCTGGAGCATATAAACTATCTACTAAAGATGGAAAAGAGTTGAAAGAGCCCATGAATGCCATTCATCTAAAGAAGTTCTACTCTTGAGTTTCAAAGAGTAACCCTTGTGTTGGGGGCATATCACACGGACTCGCTTCACCTTTTTGACTTGTCTTCTCCTTATGTTAATCCATCTCGTCTTGTGTCATATGTTCTCCTTGTCAGGTCATCATGCCCATTGTTTACCACTCTTGTTCACCTTCTACCATACTTTTGTTCACCTTGTTCATGTGTAACATGTTTGTTACATCATGGGAACCCATTTTCCCCTATCATTTGGCGTGTGGTCACCATCTAAAAACCCAAAAAAATATAAATTTTTTAAAAAACATGAAAAACATTCAAATATATTTCACAAATCACAAAAACAACATAAAATTGTCCCCAAAATACAAAAATGCATAATATTTCAAAAATGCTTGACAAAAAAACTCGTAACTATATACCTTAGTTTACTAATTTAGCTATTTGATTGTTGCAATTCATTTTCACTTTTTAAATTAATCATGTCACCCTTTGCAATATAACTTTTCTTGGGGGCACACTCGGCTTCGACCTCATATAGATCATGCTTCAACAAGATCTGAAAAATGTTGTTTTGGAGTATCTAAGCATCACCCGCTCTTTAGATTGATTCAATCATCTCAAGTTCTAAGATATCACTTGGGGGCATTTGAAATCTATCTATATTTTCACTATGGAACACATTAGGGGTGTCTTTAGACATTGTTATTATAAATTGTGTTATATTGTTGCTTGTTAGTTAGTGATTAACATTAGCATTCTTTGTTCACTTGCTTGGTGATAACTTGTCTTGCTCATTGTGTGTACATGAAAAGTGTTGTCTTCTAGGTTAAATTAGTTTCTAGTTTAATTAATTAGATTAACTCAATGTTTTGTGTATCTGGATCATTGTTGTGATTATGGACCAATTGCAGTTGAATTATTAACATCTTAGTTCATATATAACTTTGGTGTGAGTTAATTCCTATTCATATTGGGATTTTTGTTTGACTTTATTTATTTTCCATGTTTGTATTATGGTCTTGGTTTATGTTATAAGCCATGATTTGTTGCTTATATGTGTGTGTGTTTTAGATTTGTTAACTCTTTTTGTACTTGTGTTCATTTCTTGTACATTTTTGTTATCATGTCACATTACATCTATCATATCACATCACATCTATCTCTAACATCATCATACATCATCATAAATAAATTCTAAGCTATCAACATGTATGCTAAGATACATCATCATCATCATCATTAGAAAAATTAAATCAACATCTATTCTATACATCACATAACATCATATCATCTACTCATAATAAAACATGAGGCTCATACAATATCTCATAATCACAATGAGGTATACCAAATGTCCATCATATATAAAAAAAAAAAAAAACATAATGTCCATATACCTAAATATATCGAAAAAATCATATACATGTTGGTATGCCATCATGGGCATCGATAAAAAATATGCCTTCATCATGAGGCATATACAAAAAAACATCAATAGATCATGTAATCGAGTCATCATCTGTGACTCTCTCCCATGCTAGGACTGCCTAGCCTACCACCTAGTGGTGGAATCTATACCGATATCACAAATCTTGA
Source organism: Taxus wallichiana var. yunnanensis (assembly GCA_018340775.1). Lineage (NCBI taxonomy): Eukaryota > Viridiplantae > Streptophyta > Pinopsida > Cupressales > Taxaceae > Taxus > Taxus wallichiana. The sequence continues at coordinate 852,047,448 of CM031234.1, forward strand.
TTGTTAATGAGACCTCACCGATATGCTCCTTGATATTTGTGTATATATAGGATCTCTCTAACCCTCGGTAGTACAACCACCTGGTATACCCCTCTATAATATCCTAACTCACTAGGTATTTCCATAACCTTAGGTAGAACATCACCCATGCAACTATTTGTTGCTAGACGCTAAATGGCATCCCACTACGATGTGAGCTGCTGTACTTGGACCCTCAACTAATACCTCTGTGTAGTCAACCAATCTTGCTCTGTAGTGATCTGGTCCCTCTCTCGAAATATACTACTTGTACTTATTTCCTAAGGGTGGCCCTACTTTGTAACCCTATGATCTAATTTGTCATTGTAGTGTATGTCTACATTATAATCAAGGATACATCACCCCGTAACATGGATTTATCCCTCTCCTCCTATATAATGGCCATTGATGGACCAACCTACTACTCCTAGGAATCCTCTCGAGGTGGTACCTATATCATCTCTACCTCATCATCACTATCTCCCCCGACACCCCCATGTCCTCCCATATCACCTGGACTACATCATCTAGGTAGTGATAATGGTATTTGTAATGGTACTTGATGTGGTATCTGTCTCTACATAAATGGTCCCTATAATGGTATCTCTGAGGCACTAACACATAACCTACTGTAGTACTTTATATAAAATGCTACACTAGAAAAGTAACATGATACTTGCATCGGCATGACATGTGTACTACTAGAATCCCATGAATCCTCCTCCTAGTGGACCTGTGTTGCTGAACTCGAAGAACCTAACCTCACACACCTATCCCCGAGCTGAGCATTGTGCTTGCTTGCCCCGCCTCCGCCTCCTACTAGCCAAGTCTATGCCTATCTCTCAATCTTTGACCACCAACACCTACTGCTTGTTGTTATGCCTACCATGCTATAGCCTCCTACGAAATAGTAATCCTCCTCAGGTAGGATTGTTGCGTACCATGCACCGTAATCTGCATTATTCCCGGGTCACCACATGTGCTCGTGCATCCCAAGCCTATGGGATGACTCTAAAAAAATAACTCGAGTAAGAGCCACTCTAATTCGTGGCTTAAAGTCAAAAGTCTCACACGCTACATGCACGTCCCATTACTCCCCACTAGGTATCCCATGTATGATGCCTAATCGGCACCTTGTAACTATATCCAATTTGTATACCTTCATAATGTGGACTACAATTACTATAATAAAATATCCACCACATCCACCGTGCTCAACTAAAATGCATATCTCCACCATTGGTATAACATGTACGAGCCTCCATGTCACCATCCATAGTTGTAAGTCATCAAATGCTTGTCTATAAAAGCCATATCTCCCATATGGCCTCTTTGGCCTATACCCAATGTCTCCTATCCTCTAAAAGATGGATCATCTATCTGTCTATCCCTCAAAACACCTAGGGGTCGACCAATTGCAATGTGGTCCCATGACCATATATATAGTAGAGTCACAGGACTCATGATCCTCATCTCCTGTATGAAATCAAGTGGAGATCCCTATACAAATGTGTAATATACACTGACCCCATGCAAAAACCCTCCCTCTATTAGTCTAGCTACTACTTCTATCAATCCCAGCTGAAAGTGAGTACCTATCTTATTAGGTAGAGTAATCACCGATAAGAGCCATCAATATATGGGTATCCACCGTATCCTCATGTCATCAAAGCAATGATATAAGTGTACAACCATCCCCTCTCTGGGTATCTCCTCTCGCAAGAAAATATCCTAGATATGTCCACGTATATGGTCCACACTCCCGTCATACTACACCAAAATACCCTATATCGGTACTTCAGGAGGATCCGATACACATCCTCAAGAGTCACTATCATCTCCCTAGTTGGAATCAAAATGTTGGCTCTCATTGTGCCATCGCTCGCAGGAAAGTCAAAAGCAAGATGTGATCCATAAAGCATATGTCAGCTCTCTATGTAGGATAACCCTGTTGCCTCTAATAAAGCCACTAATCCTCCTCTCTCTTGTGTCATGAGAAGGTCCTCTGAAATGTCCTTAGCCACCCATGGCACTCTCGCACATCTAATGTCAATGGTCTCTCTTGAAAATCACTCAAAACATCAATTAACATTCATTCCTTCTTTCCTAAACCTCTCAAATCTTCCTAAAAAGATAAAAAATTACTCTAGTGCACACTATTTGACACTAGCATGTCATACATTGACACTAGCGCATTTCATGCTAATACCTTCAATTTACGCTAACGCATGCAATGCTAGCATGCATGCTAGCTATCATGTGAACCCTAAATGCACATGCTCTAGTTTGACATAGCCTAGAGTGTGAAACATGCTAACACATATCGCTTTTTTAGCACATACACTCTAATTCTATGCGAGCATGTGCACTTACACGCTAGCGTATTTTCGCAGCTACACTAATCACCCAAGTGCATGAACTAGCGTTAAATTTACATTTTATTCTATCTAAAAAACACAATAAATGCACCAAATGGAAAAAATTTGTTTGTGGTACTCACCATGGCATGGATCCTGGAGTCTCCTAAACTCTCGAACTTGATACATGTAATGTTTCCTCTATGTTGTAATCGTGCCATCTCTCTCATGACTCAGAGCTCAAATATCTCACAAAAGGTAAAAGGAGTATAATAGCACAAATGAGTCGCGATGATTTTTCACCCCCCCCCTTTCTATATATACCCTTTTTAACCCTAATCAAATTTTTTCTCACCACGTATGGTGATGATTACTAACTTCTCTCTGTCCATCCTTTTTCTAACAATTCTTCTCACACACACTACTTGCTTTGTTTTCGTGATGACTTGTTTACTTAAATGGTTATTTTTTGGCCATTGCTTCTTCCTTCCGGGGCATATTAATGTTTCTCCTGGGGTAAAACTTTTGATACTCCCTAACTCATTCTTTCTCCCTAACACCAAGTTCTTCCAATAACATCAAAATTTTCAAAAGTAAAAAAAAATCAATATTTTCAACCAAAACTCAAAATACAAATTTATCATTAATCCAAAAAAAACTTTAAAATTTTCCAAAAATCCTATAACATTCATGTTTTTTTCACAACTTCACCAATGTGATTCCTTTTTGATAAAACTATTTTTTTATCTCTCCTTTCTCTTTCGCTTGTGCCAATCTTACGATTTTCACCACTTACTATTCCCTTCACGATATAACTTTGTTAGGGAAAATAAAATATCATATCATTTTTAACGGGTCCTACAAGAGTGTCACGAGGAGTTTCTAAGTATACTCCACTCTTCGGATTGACCTTATTCTCATGCATTTCATAAGTTTAGTGTTTGAGATCATTTCATCTACTTGCTTTTCATTATGGCACATTTTGGGCATAGATAAATTGTCTTCTTTTACAATATTGTGTTGCATTGTTGAGATTTACATTTTAGACCAATTGTAGATAGTGTGATAACATCTTGGTTCCTTTATAACCTTGATGCCCACACCTAATTATTCATATTGGGTTTGTTTTCATTTTCCTATTTTCTTTGCTTTGTGTGTGTTTGTTTTACATGCATCTGGGTTAACCATCTTGATTCTTTCTTAATCATGGTGACAACTCTATTGTGCAACAACAAAATAAAGGTTGCTCTTATATTCACATTCTCCAAATGATGATCCTACTATGATCACACTCCTTCCTATCCTTCCAGTTTTTCCCCTATCAAGTGGTTGTCCACACTTTTTTGCATCATCCACCCGCTTGAGGGGACATTATTTTACCATCCTATCTTATCTTCTGGGCATCCAAATGCTTCACCACTTTTTGCTTCGCTAATTTTCAGTATGTCTATTATCTTTAAGCACTACTATTACTTCGCAATAGCACTTTAAAGAGGGGAAAATGTAAACACCCTAAAAATACATACATATTTCTATCCGCTCTTGATATCCAATTAGAATTAATTAAATTAATTATATTCTACCACAACATTCCCCCTTTGGAATTAATTAAATTAATTCCATCGATTAAATAACCCTTTTAGAATTAATTAAATTAATTCTATTTCCTAAGTCACATTCCCACCTCTTAGAATTAAATAATTTAATTATATTATGTCTTTGGAATTAATTAAATTAATTCCTACCCTTTGCTAATATAATTAAACATTTAATTAAATAAATGGTTAATTATTCCCTCAAAATTAAATACTAATTAATTTATTTATTTAATTAAATCCTATTATCTACTCATGCTCCACTTAACTCCACTTCCAGTAAGCCTACAAAGGTGGGGGCAACAATAATGTATGTGCAACCACTTCTCGGATGAATTCAAAGATAATGATTTCCCCTTGCAAAAAACTACATAAACATGGCCATCTTACTATTTTAGGTAATTATAATTATTACATGTGGAGCCAATTCAACCCAAGATCCACTTCTCATGGCCTCACCCTTAGCTATAAAAGTTGGCCATTTCCTTTACAAATCCATCCTTGGAGCTTTGAGAAAATTACATCCAACTGCTACTAATTTGACATCCAAATCCTTGTGAAAATCTATTGGTAGCATTTGCAAACACATTTGGAGAACATTATTAAGAGCATCCACAATCCAAATCTTTAACAAAACCAACAAGCTTAAAGATTCTATGGTTTTATCTTGAGGTTTGCAAGAGGCATACAATGAAGGTCATATATGCATTTGTTTGTTTACTTTCTTTGTCTATGATTTTATTTATATTACAACAACAAAAAGAGATTCTTCACAAACTAGAACATTTGGTACATGAAATTCAAGGAGATATAGAATTCCTCATAGATGAAGCAAGGCTATGAAACGAAAGGTTAAAATATTATGAGAAAGAAAGACTCAACAAAAATGAGTTTCAAGAGGTTTGTAGATTACTTGTTCATAGAGGGTATATTATCCTTACTACATCAATGGTTGTCACACAAATTATGGAAGGTTGCACTAGTGAAACAATCGAGGAAGACACAATTGAAGAATTCAAGATCAACAAAGATGGAGAGATTTGATAGAGAAATACTAGTTGATGCTTGCATAGATGGGTGGAACATTAATGAAATATTTGTCGATAGAGGTGCATAAGTTAACATACTTACAAGGATGCCTAGAATAAAATGGGGCCACCAATATTGCATCCATCTCCACATGTATAATATCTAGCAAATAAAATATCCAATGAAGAAGATGAGGAGCCACCGAAGAAGGAGAATTACATGCAAAGGTAAGGAAAAAGTGGTGTGATAAATAACAGATGAGGGAGATAATTTCCATTTATATGTGGAGGTATCTTATGGATTAAGAAAAGATATATATAATAAAGAACAAGAGAATCAACCACAAGATGAGCCATTCAAATCCACATAACTCAACATAGGAAGTGCCAATGAATCGAAAATGGAAACAATTGGAAACTACTAGAGTGAACTAGAAATGAAAAATATTGTTGAACTATCGCATGAGTACGAGGACATATTTTGCAAAGGATACTATGAAATAAAGGTTTTACATCCATCACTAAGAACCATGAAAATAAAACTACTTGAAGTAGAAAAGCTAGTAAAAAGACATCCATATCGAATGAATCCAAACCTATGTGTAAAAGTCAAACAAGAAATAGACAATATGTTAGCCACATGAGTTATCATACCCATGTAAGAATACAAATGTATAAGTGGGATGGTAATAATCATAAAAAAATATGGGGGATTTGTGTAAATTATTGCACTCGAACTTTGTATGTATAATTGACCCATTCACCACACCATTTACTGAAAATATTTTAGAAGGTGTTGTAGGGAGGGAAATATATACCTTCATAGATGGATTATTCAGATATCATAAAGTTAAAATTGTAGAAGAAGATAGGGAAAATATAAATTTTACAACTGAATGGGGATTGTTCGCTTATATAGTCATGTCATTTGATCTTAAAAACGTACTTGCTTTTTTTCACGCATTATTGTAACTACATTTGAATATTTCATATTAAAGTTACTTAAGTTTACCTAGATGATTGGATAGGCTACTGATTGGTGCAAGATCATTGTGATGATTTGAGATTAATGTTTGAGCATTTTACAGCCGATTACAAATTTCCCTCAATTTGAAGAAATATGTGTTTACAATACCATTCAACACATTGTTAGGACATATAATATAAAAGGATGGGTTATTGGTAGATAAAAAAATATTATTGTGATACTTCACCTTGAGCCGTCGTGAACATAGAGAGAATTTTGTGCATTTTTAGAACATTTTGGGTATTACAAAAAAATTATTAAGGATTTTGCAAAACTCACAGCATCGTTAGAAAAAATAATATGAAATATAAGATAATTTGAGTGGGGTGTAGATAAGTAACACGAGTTTGGATAACTAAAGGAGAAATTAATGCAATCTACCACTTTACAATTCCTATATTGGAGCACACCATTTCTCGTAGGACCTTTTACGAAAATTGGAAACATTTACCATATAAAATCAAATAAACAAATTACTAATGGTTTGCATAAAGGTTCCTTGTTCAAAAGATCAAAATAACACTTTGTTAAATAAGATAAAATGAATAAAATGTATTATCTTTGTAGGTTCAAATAAAGGTAATACTCATTCACCTTAATCTGTGGAAGTTCATGGGTCTAATCCCAAAAACACTTTGTTGAGGAGTACCACAAGAACTCCAAAGTAGTTCACACTTTGAGGGAACTAGCCAACGAAATGGGAAGTGCCCCAAATACTCACTTGAATAGTAAAACCCACGAGAAATACCAAAAGTTGTCTGTATGCAGCCTCATTCTTAGCGATTGTGGGGTTATGGTCCATATTTAGGATTTATTCTAATACGCGTACCTTTTTAGACAAGTATTGGTAATCACGAGTCTAAAATCCCTACGAATCTATTTGGCATTGTGACCTTACCTTATATTATTTTTGCGTATCAAACCTTCATATAAAGCAACACATTTTCTAAGTTATAACATTGTTTTCAAACAAGGTGAAACTCTATCCATGTTACGCCACACATCTTTCATCACAAATCGTACATAGAAAAACTTTTTCCAAGTTATAACATTGTTTTCAAACAAGGTGAAACTCTATCCAAGTTGAGCCACATAATTTTGCATCAGGAATCATACCCCTTTTATAATTTTGGATCCCTTTATCAAAATAGAACAATCTAAAGTTTTTCCAAAATTTTATCAACCACTTTTGATACTTCACCTTATTTTTCTTAAAAACTTGATTAAGTGTTGAGATTATGTTGTTATGCTGTTTGGGTTTTCCTAGTTGTCTTAACCAAGTTTGTAACATTCAAACCTAGGAAAATATGCCTTCATAGAAGTTACACTTCCCACATTTAGTATAGTTTTCTTGGTAAAATTTCATCATACTTTCAAACATTGGGAAATATTCATCTTACGACCATTATTTTGCTTTCTTTGCCTTATATTCCTTGTAACTTTTACATGAGTATCCTAAAATATTTTGAAAACACATACTCAAAGCATGAGACTAATCACACATTTGACACATATGAAGCATGCACCAAACCCTTTTTAGAATAATTTAGACCCCTCTTCTAATGATGAGAAAAGACTTATAGATAATAGTGGGGGTGAAGAAGAAGTACCCCCTCACATATTTGAAAATGATCTCACACATGTCGATAACTTATTTTTTTCATAAAAAGGACCAAGTCTTGTTACATTTGGTATAATTAGGGGCTAAACTTTATTTTTATTTTGATCCCACATTCCTTACTAGCATGATTTAGGGGAAGAGAGAGCATAACCTCCTCCTTATAGAATAGTCAAAGATATATCAAACTGTGAACATGCCTCTACTTCGACACAACCTGAGGGTCATAATGAGGAGGGAAAAACCTCTAAAACTAAGACTGACAATTGCATACCCTTTATTTAAATCAATCACGAAGACATAGAAAAGGGTGAAGAACCCCAACATGAAACCCAACCCGAAAATACAAAATGAAGACTTTAGCACACAACAAAAATTACAAAATCTTAGTTTCTAATTGGCCAATCTAGCTACACATGTCCATAGAGACACACATCAATTGGCCAATCTAGCTACACATGTCCATAGAGACACACATAGAGCTTCTCACAATGAGAAACCTAAAGTGACGTATGATGAAAACTACATTGAGAACCATGGTGGTGAGGCATCAAAATCCAATCATACACATATACCTCCCATGCCAAGGCATGGAAAATTTTTGACCAAGAATGATAGTCTATGAAATATGCATTCATTAGTATACAAGAAAAAACACCATGGGAGATGATAAAAATTATCAGTTTGAAGAAATTATTAGTTTGAAGAAATGTGTCCTTATCCCTTTGATTAGGAGATGCTTCTTACTCCTTTTCCACAAAATTTGACTACCCTAAAATTTCCAAATATAGGGGTAAAGTTGATTGTCACGATCACTGAAATAATTTTTTATGGTATGTCAAGAAGTCACTTATAGCAATAACTACCTTATTCACTTGTTTCCATAGAGTTTTGGGGGCCAAGCACTTGAATGGTTCCTCCATATCTATAATGGGTCTATCTTAGATTTTGTGGATGTAGCTGAAAAGTTTGTGCGTCGGTTCTCATTCAATATGGGGAGTGATATTATCATGTAATACCTTTACAAAGCTAAAAAAATAAATAACGATAACTTCACTACTTTATTATAGCAATGGTGGGGGTTGGCTATCCTATTCCCTTGTTCCATTCCATAAAATTAACTTATAAATATATTTGTACCAAATTTGAACCTTGAAATAGCCTTCCATTACAAATGCATTACGTCGGCACATGTAGAGAAATCATTGAGAAAGGTAGCCAAATCAAGAAATATATTTTGGCCAAAGTGGTTTTGAAACCATTTCAAAGAGATAATTATGAATCAAAACCTACTAAAAATCTAAATTCTTAAAAAAATTAATGTCATAGGTGATGGAATCATTGATTCTAAACATGTGCAAGTGGTTCAAAACACCCCACATTAAAAATATTGTATAGTCCGCTCAAATAAAAATTCAAATGAAGGGAGTAGACTCTGCTCATAGACTCCTACCATTGATACTTAAACAAATTAACTTGGAAAATATGGTCAAGTTTCCTACCACCACCCCTTTCACGGATGATGCACCTAAACCTTCATGGTAAAAAGACCACAAGTATTGTGAGTATCACCATGTCAAAGGTCATGGCATAAATCGATGTATGAAATCTGAAGAACTTCATCCAAGATCTCCTAGATTGAGGAGACATTGAACTTGACACATAAGAAACCCAAAAATCATCTAATGATTAGTTGGGGATCTATAAATATCCCTTCCCCAAGAATAAATAAGAAGAAAAGAAGTTGGATCAATGTCAATCCTCTAAATAAAAAAGTGTTAACCACATTTTCCCCAAAATTTTAATCCATTTGATTATCTTATTGGCTATGTCCATACTATCACCAATCATATCCAAATTATCAAAAGCAAACCCCAAGAGTGTGTTGTTACAATGTGACACACTCATCTTATTGTTCTAGGACCCCTCTGTCTACTCCTTTGGAAAGTCGGTATGATCTCCTAGAAAAACTTGAGAAGACAACCACCAAGATCTCTATCTTGGATATTCTTAAGATATCTACTATTCACAAGGAAATCCTTTATAATATCCTTCAAGAGTCAATATTCCATATGGACATTGATGCTTTGCACTTCCAAGCCATGGTTGCACAAATCACTCCATCTGTTAAAGCCATAATTAGCTAAAACTATATTCCTACAGATCATCAAACACACAACTTACCCTTGTACATAGAAGTGATCATTACCCATAAAAAGGTTAAAAGGGTGCTTGTGGAAAATGGATATGGCCTTAATATATTTAATCTACAACTTGTAAAAAAATTAGGAAACATGGATGTAGAGTTGGAGCCTAATGTGATCACCATTAAGGCCCAATAATGTAGAATGGAAATCAGCTAGCACAATCACCTTACCCATGGAAGTTGGAACTATCATGTATGAAACATGGCTCCATGCCATCGAATTAGAAATTCCCTATAAAATTCTCCTGGTCGCCCACGGATTTATGCCATGCAGGCCATTCCCTCCACCTTCCATTAGTGTATCAAACTATACCATCAAGGATAAGAACTTACAATTCCCGGTGACCCATAACCATTTGCCCACTACAGAGTGTTATCTCTGGTTATTACCAGAATCTTATGAATTTACTTCCATAGAGTTCGATATTGAAATAAAAGTAAAGGCCCTCACCTCTCTCATGTCAACCATGATATACTTTAGCCTCACGTAAGTGATGCTTCCATCTCCGTTTTCCCATTTTCTACATGGGAATAAAATTATAAAATCCTTTATACCACCAGAGAATATGACCTCTAACAAGCCCTCCTTGTCTCAAACCTTTCCCTGTCACCCAAGACACGTGGTAGGCCCCACTTTCAGCCACAAAAACTAAGGAGCCCTACAATATAAACAAATTCACCCATGGTGGTCTCTGGAAGATGAAAAAATGAGTAGTAATTACACATCCTAACCCCTTAATGAAAAGATGGCTTCTTTCTACCAATCCCGAGAATATGGCATCCCTAACATGATGATGTATGTTATGTGGTATAAAGGATATGGATGTGGCTTGAATAAACAAGTGTGCGAGAAACTCTTATAGAACATGAAAAAATAGACATATATGGTGCCAATATTCATCCCTATGGAGCACCACCTACATAAGTTGACACCACCTCTTCTGAGTGTCGAGGATAGATCTTTGGATTATGATAGTGAAACATAGTTCTTTTATAGTCTCTACGAAGATATTTCCTCCAAAACCTATTTTCGATAACACTATTTTTACCTTATCCCCCTCCATTCCTGAATTATACCTCGTACACCCATCCCTCATTGATTGGGTACTAAAAAAACATGTACCAATTGATCTATTTAAGAACGATGAGGAAATTGGAGAGTTCATGGTTTTACATGATGACATACTTATCGGAGATAATAAGAAAGGATTATCTATTAATCTCGATTCCTATGTGTATTTGTGGAGGAGGTTGAGTTCTATGGTCAACAAAAAGAGAAAGAGGCAAAAATATCAAAAAATCCTCAAAAAAGTAAAAATTCAAGTCCTATCTTGAAAAAATCTTTGAGGCACTTATGGACAAGAAAAATGAAAAATCAAACATGGATAATATAAGTGATCATTCTATTGGTGAAAATATCCTTGAGACGCCAATAGAGGAAGAAATAAATCTCCCTCTTGATCCTACACGTATGGATGATGGTTCAAAACTATCGATGTCAACATTGGCATATAGGATAAACCTAAAATTATTAAAATAAGAACTTATCTTTCCACATGTGAACATAAGACCTTTACTATGCTCCTCAGAGAGTTTGTGGATGTATTTTCTTGGTCACATGCTGACATGCTAGTTTTGGATCCTTCTTTGGTTGTACACATCCTCATTGTGCATGAATCTAAAAAAATGATAAAAAAAATAGGCAAAATACATCCACACGTTGATCTTTTGGTCAAAGAAGAGATGAAAAGTTCTTTGGAAGTAGACTTCATAAGACCTATTGACCACTCAGAATGTATCTCCAACATTAAACTTGTCCACAAGAAACCCGTGGATATCCCAATTTGTATTGACTTTAGGGAAATCAATAAAGCATCTCTTAAAACTGATTTTCCTCTTCCTAACATTGACATGATTTTCAATTCAACAATGACCATGAAATGTTATCGATCATGATGGATTCTCTGGTTATAATCAAATCAAAATTGTGGAATAGGACAAACATAAAATTAATTTTACTACTCCTTGGGACACCTTTTGCTTTATCAGGTCATGCCTTTTGGCCTCAAGAACATCGATGTAACATATCAACGTACCATGACTGTCATCTTTCATGATATATTACATGCCATTATAGAGGACTACATAAATGATATGCTTGGAAAATCCAAGACTAGAGCAGAGCACTCAATAATCCTTCATCATATTTTTGAGAAAATCATGGATTATAAGGTCCATTTGAATCCGAAGAGTGTGTATTTGGTGTCATCTCTAGAAATGTTTTGGGATTCATCATATCTAGAATAAGAAATAAATTGGACCCTTAAAGGTCACTTATATTAATGATATTCCTCCTCCTAAGAACCTCAAACAGGTTGTGTAGCCTACAAGGCAAAATCTAAGCTATTTACACACATATATATCCTAGCTTATAGATAAATGCCATTCCTTCACCCATCTACTTAAAAAGGATGTTGATTTCCACTGGGGTCTTGATTTTCAACAAGCCTTTACTCAACTAAAATAATATTTGGCTAACCCACCTATTCTGGTACCACCTACTCCAAGTGAACCCCACATGATATACATCTCATATACTCAATTTTCTATTGGTGCACTCTTGACACAGGATAATTCCCAACATAAAAATCCTTTTATTACCTAATCGTACCTTGATCTCCTATGAGATCAACTATTCACAAATTGAGAAAGTACACTTAGGTGATGTCTTCACTTTCTAGAAGATACGTCACTATCTCCTAAACAATAAAACAAAACTCATACCTAAATTTTACCCAGTCCAAGTAACTTCTATCAAAACCTACATTTCTTGGGATGATGTCCAATGGATCATTTTACTAAGTGAGTTTGACATTGAGTATGTTCATCAAAAATTTGTAAAAGGAAACACACTTGTTGATCAAATAGAAGAAGCACCCTTACCAGAACAAACCCCTCAATATAGATTTTCCATATGCTTCCATTTTGTACATTGAAGAATCATCTACCTAGAAAATATAATTTGATGGGTCATTCACCTTTAATGTCTTGTTGGAAAGAGTTGTCCTTATCACCCCTACAGGTGATCTTATTCTACAATCTTTTAGACTTAGATTTCCATGTACAAATAACATTTCCGAGTATGAATCTCTCATTGTAGGTTTAAAAGTCACTATAAAATGTAATATTAAACAAGTTGAGGTTATAGGTGACTCATAACTCATCATCAAACAAGTGAATGATGAATATAAAGTCAAAGATGAGAATATTGTATTGTATAAACACATGGTGGATAGCCTGAAAGAGTAATTTGTTCTAATATCCTTCTACTGGGTCCCTCAAGCACATAATAGGTCAATAGATGCCATGGATACTATCATATCATTGTTAAGATTATCGCTGGATACTAGATATTTTTAGTTTCTCATTGATCATCTTAGAGTACTTGTCTAGGATATGCCAAAATCATGTTTGGTATGTGAATTTTTTGGTCCCTTTCCCCCTTGGTACGTTGATATCTATAATTACTTCTAAGGTGGTACCTTCCCACCCAATATTTATCATTCCCAAAAGAGATACCTTATCCAATGCATTGCACGTTACACCCTCCTTGGGGTAAATATCTATCATCGAGACTAGAATGGGACTCTGTCACATTGTTTTAAATATGAAGAGGTTATCCTATCTATCAAAGAGGTACACAAAGGCATCTATTGTGCTCACACTAGTGGCATGGTCCTGGTAAAGAAACTTATACATGTCAGCTATTACTAGCCTACTATGGAGACAAAATGTTGTTTGTTTGTAAGGAAATATATCCTATGCTAAAAGCATGGAAACTTGATCCATACACTAGCTTAGTATTTACAACCTATCACTACACCATGGCTATTTTCCAAATGGGGGCTTGATCTCATAGGTAAGCTTATACCCACCATATATAATGGCCACTAACACATCATTACCGTGATTGAGTACTTTAACAAATGAGTAGAGGATGTTTCTCTTACTTATGTCACAAGTTCTAAGATCTCAAAATTCATCATGAACCACATCATTTGTCATTACGACATCCCTTATGCTATTGTATCTGATAATGATAAATCATTCAAGAATAAACAAGTGAAGGATCTATACCAACGCTTTAAAATTCATTAGAAGTGTTCTAATCCTTATTACCCTCAAGGTAACGAGAAATATGAGGCTAAAAATAAAACCATTACTTAGATTACGGAGAAACTGGTCAGTAAGACATGCCATAACCGGAATCTCCAAATCCATCCTTCCTTATGGGCATACCAAACCTCTATCTCGCACACCCACATGTGTCCCTTCTTATTCCATTTTTATTCGGAATTGAAGCTATCATCCCCTTAAGATTGAGCTTCCCTCTTTGTGAATTTCTTCAAAAGATTATTTGGAAAATGAAGAGGATTACAGAGTGCCCAGACTCATAGTGCTTTAAATTATTGATGAAAAATGGCTCCATGCTTTGAACCACATCAAAGTGTAACAAAATTGAATTTGTGCTAGCTACAACAAATGATTTATATCATGAGAATTTGATTTTGGAGACCTTTTCTAAAATAAAACTAGTTTAATACTACTAAAGAGTGTGAAAAGAGATAAACGTTTGAGCCTAATTAGTTAGGAACATTCATTGTGGTCACAAAATTTGGCTCGGGGCCTATAAACTTATATATCCTGATGGTGATGAGCTCCATGATCCTATGAGTATCATGCATATCAAGTGTTTCTATACCTAAGCTTAGAGGCATATCAAAACATAAATAAAATAAAATAAAAATTCAAAAAAAGACGTAAATAAAAATTAATTTGTTCAAATGTGAAAACCACATGAATTGTTGCACTTTGAACAAGTTGTTTTAGTGAAAGTTAGTTTTGGAGCCTCATGAGGATTCTATTGTTCACAAACACTCCACAACCTGGGGCATGGTCGCTTCTTCCTTGCCTTGCATTTATAATCTTGTTGAACTTATCCCTCTTGGCCTTGATTTGACTTATCCTATTCTTGTATATATGCGCAAGATTCACCCTTGTATATTCTCTCCTCTCACTGGGGAATCTTGGCATTTGGTTTTTCCTGTACATAATTTCAAAAATCCCTCAAAAATCCAAAAACCTTCGTAAAATTTAAAAATCCAAAATATTTGTAATAAATCAAAAATTAAAAACATTTAAAAACATTAAAAAATCCAAAACATTCAAAATCCTAAACATTCACAAAATACCAAAATCCAAAAACATGTCAAAAAATCAAAACTACTAAACATTGGAAACTATACTATAAAACATCCTACCTCAGTGCTTGCTCATTCTAGTGCACAACATGTGGATCATATTGGGATATTCTCTTATAAACAAAGCTTGTTTTCTTACTATATACTGTCTTCCTGATATATATCATTGCTTGGGGTAGTTTCATAGTACACGAGTTATTTTCATAGGAATTATATGTCCTCCATCCAATTAATTACATGTATCCTTACTTAGGGCATCATTTTAACCCTTGTCATATAACTTGAACATTTGAGTACTGAAGATGGATAACAAAAACATTGGTACAATTGTCTTAAGCATTACTTGTTTAAGTTTATTTCGTTGTGTTTGTTTACTTGTTTGTTTTTTGTCTTTTTATTTGTTTACTTTCTTGTATTGCATTGCTTATGTATTTTTCCTTGAGTAAGTACTTTAACATTACACAAAAATCATTATTATGGCTTCTCAAGTCATTGTAACCTTTTTCATATGCTTATATCAAATAAGAAAGTTACTTCCAAGCCAATATGGTGCATACACTACCCTAAAATATTTACTTTCATCATCTATCACCTTTCCCATTATAGCTAACATCCCCTCTTATCAACCTTTTTATTTATTTTAATCTATCAAATACTTACTTTTTCCCATCCCTCCCATCCTTCCTCACCCTCGTTGTGCGAATGCACTAAATTCATCAATTAAAACAACGACCAACTAATCCAAGTTTGCATCCCTCATGTATGCACTTGGGAAGTGTTCCCGACTAGTTAGACATATCGATCTATCAAATTGAAAAACAACCAACCAATGCCATGTTTAATCCCCTGTCTAACGCTAACGCACAACGCTCTCAATTTAATTACATATCTAATTGTATGACATTTGATCTATTAATAAAAATATATCCCACATCAACAAAAATGACCATGTGATATTACCCACAAAAAAATCGTGCGATATTATGAGAGGATTGATGTTCTTATACACCTCCATACAATCATATTTGATATACCATCACATGTCTCAATGTCGTGATGAATTTTCTTCTATTATAGTCATTCTTCTCTTCTTTTTGAGTTTCAATCAACCTCTTCTATCACCCCATCGACACTTAAGGGGCATCATCCATCCTACTAATTTTTCTTCTACCCTTACAAAATATAATTATCTACTATCTTTGAAGTGGCGTTGCTTGTGCTACACCACATCAAAAAGGGAAAATGTAGACACCTAATTTCAATCATGTAAATTTAATACTTAAATTGCACTATTTTTCCTCTTTACCTTTATTTCCTTAGAATTAGTGATTTCTCACTAATTAATTAATATTCCCCTTTATCTTGGTCAATTAATGAAACTTCATTAATTAACTAACCTTTCCCCATCCCGGATGCCATTTAACGTTTCTTCATTAGTTATACTCCCCTTTTAATTAATTAATTAACCATTATTAGTTAATTAAGCCTTTCAATCTCATATTTAATCAATAAACCATCTTATTGGTTGAATCCCCCTCTCAAACCCTTCAAATTCTACTCATATCCCCTAAATCATCTCCAAATAGATTCCATAAGCTTAGCTTAGCCTATTAATTAATCCTATTTGATTAATTAAACCCTCCCAAACTCCCATGAGTTGCTAATATTTAATTAATCTCTTCTAATCATACTTATCCCTTTCTAATTCTTCCCACATTCACTAGGATGCAAGCTTCTCCCAAAATGGAAATCTATATAAGAAACCTAATACCTTCCTACACTTTTTACACCTTCATACACCATGTCCTTGCAAGACATTTACACTTGAGAAGAGTATTTAATATTGGAAGGCTTATTGAATCAAGTAAACTCTCCAATTTTCTACTTGGCTAAGAGTAGTAAGAGAAGAACTAAATATGTCAATCAAGCTATATTGGTGAGATATCTTCCTCTTCTTTGGATAAATCCTTTGATCATGCATAGTTGGATTCAACTCATAAATGAAGTATCTATAATCCAAAAGTTAAAGGAGGTTTGCATTTTATGTTAGATTTAATGTTTTATGCATTTAATTAAGCTTTCCTTTATGCTTTATCATGATTTTTTTGCTTAAATTAACTAGGTTATGAATCTACTTGGTGTTAGGTTCTTTTCATTAACTTAAATTAATTTAACATGCATACAAGCCTCATGTCATTTTACTTGGAAAAATATTATTCGATGAGGTATATCACCAATACACTAATATTTTGTGAGTTATTTATGTTTTTCTTGGTCCTACATTGATATGCTTGGAATGGACACCAATATGATTGTCCATAACCATGTCATGAAACCCGACACAAAACTAGTTAAGAAAAACTCAACAAGATGCATCCAAGAGTCACCTTATTATTCAATAATTAAATACAATATATCCTATATATAAGTTTCATTCAACCTATTGATTACCATGAGTGGATCTCTACAAAGTCCTTATTTCCAAGAAAAATACGAGTATTCAAATTTGATCATAGGGAGAAGATACCAATAAGATCTATCCCAAGGATGATTTACCTATTCTTGATATAGATACTATCATTTATAGCACTATTGGACATGAAATGTTTCATTTATGGATGTGTTCTCAAGTTACAACCAAATCATGATAACACCCAAAGATCATCAGAGAAAATAATATTTACCACACCTTGGTGGAAATTTTACTATAAGATTATGCCCTTCATCCTCAAGAATTCTAGTTCCACATATCGATGAGAAATAACCTATGTGTTTCATGATTACATCCACAATTTTTTTGAAGATTATGTCAATGATATTCTTTCCAAGTATAAGTTGTAAAATGATCACTTATCCATCCTTCATAAAATCTTCATTTGTTTGTAGAAATATAATATTTTTTTGAATCCTAAGAAATGGATTTTTGGTGTTATATCTAGATATTTATTAGGTTTCATCATTTCGCATCGCAACATTAAGCTTGAATTTCAAAGGTAAAATCCATTGTTAAGATGCCTAAATGTAGTCTTTTATTTATCCACTCAAACACTATGCGTGTTGGAATCTCATTAAGATAGATTTGAATGCTCACCAGAAGCGGGCGAAGGTACCAGGTCCCTCTTTTGTATTTTCTTGTCTAGATGTTAGTATACATGTCCATAATGGTATTCAATCAAACAACCATTCAACATTGTAAACCATTTCATTCATTGTAACATAGAAACACATATAATAAGGAAACATATCAGATAACCATGACTAAGATAAAATGTAAAAAAACATCTCCATATTCAGACACATCAATGATCATAATCCAACCACAGTTATCCATTAATTCTCATAAACAAGTACATAGTAAGAAGCCGATACATAACATCAAGTACATGTGCAAACAGAGTCATACACGCAATTGTAACAAATAATCATAACACTAACACAATGGTGGTATCAATCATACAATAACCAATATTAAACCAAGTATTTATATGGGTGGGGAATTTCCCTTCATTTCCCATGTACCTCATAATAATAGGCGTGCTCAAAATAGCCATTTGTACTTACATGCATGCTTTACAAAACATTTTCTAATAATAGATCTGTCTAATAATATCATGCTCTAACCTTATTAATAGATAAACTTATGCATGTGATTTAATATTTGGTTTGCATGTGTTTTATCCAAAAATATCCAATACTTACTTTCAAAGGTATCTTTTGCATGATGAGTACTCCAAGTCTAGTTTTAGCCCATTCTTGGAAAATGGCTAAGTCCTTAATCTACCTATAAGCATAGTCCCAAGTGCCACCTTTATGTACCTCTACACACATCCTCCCATGCACTATCTCAGCTTCCATGCACGTGCGCATTCATACCGGTCTACTACTTAGTCATTTTATCATCCCAACATTACCCCACACTAGGTATGTTATCCATCCTCTGAAACACTAGATCTTTGTCACACAAAATAATAGTAGAACATGCGCCATGAATCAATGAATGAAGAATAAAGAATATGGTTGGTGATAAATAATGAAACAATTAGTCTCCCTTAGGTGGAAGTAGGATTGGGAATTCCTTAACCAACATTTTATCCAACTCTCTCCACCCTTATAACTCCTTAGTTACTTTAATAGGCATGACATCAACTATGTCAGGAACCTTCGTAGGGGTTAATTCATCAATCCTTCCCCTCACTGTTCAATGAGGCCCTCTAATTGCTTGGATGCATCATTCAACACATCCATCCTACACATAACTTGAGGGAAAATTTCCTTCATTCTATCCTTGTATGCGCTCTTCAAGATCATTAGACTATCCCTCTTTTGTTCTACCTCTTCAAGAAACTTTTTCCTTTCCACCCTATTATTTCTCATGTTGGCATGGATTTCCTTCAATTTTGCCTCATCCCTAGCAGTCAACATGCTTACTACCTAGTAAAAATCTTGGAACCGGTAAAAACAAACCCTTCCTTCACCAGTGATTTCTTACCCTTTTTCTTAGTGCATCATATTGTGCAAGGTGTTATTAAACCTGCTCTCTATCACTCTTCTTTTGTCATGTCAATACCTCTTCCATAGATTATATGGTGAGAACCCTCTTCTCATTTGTGATCATGTATGCCAAGTCCTCTAGATAATGCAATGATGACTCATACATAGGCTGACCTTGACTAACCGAATCCGAGCACACAACCTGTAATTACATCGTGATGTATTATACCTTCTTATATACTACACATGTCTACCCCTTCTCTTCCCTTACTTCTGCTCTAGTTGTATGATGATCTTATCTTTCTCCTTTATCTCCTTATCCCTATCTCTTATTTCTTTATCATTCTCTTCTATCTCCTTGCGCAAATATCTTATGTAGTAGTCCTTATAAAACAATATCACCCCTACGTCTGTTGATAATTTGTCAAGCACATTATATGCTTGTTCATCTGTTGGCATTGGCATGTGTGCATAAACTATCGGATAAGCCTCCTAAGTGTAGAATTAAGTCAGGTCTTAGTTATCGATTATGTGCTAACCTTGAATTCTGGCTCTTCCACGTGTGATTGAAATGCACATGAGAGCATCTTTCTGGTGCGCAAAAAGGCCTCTTCCTTCCTAAATAATGAACGAAATAAGAGATATTCACATGGCCACTTTGTAGCTTTACTAGGATAATCATCATAGTGCATCATAGGGCCCTGGGGCGTATGCCTTGGCTTCCTATTTTTCCCACGGGTCTCTGTTAGAAAACTAAGCGCAAGGGTGTTCTCTGTGCCACTAATTCTACTTCACCCATATTACTTTCTTATCCCCCCATGCTCTATCCCATGCTCAACAATGCGCTCTACCTCTTTATTTATATTGCACTCAATTTCCTTCTCAACTCTTTGCTCCTTGGTAGGCCCTTGTTTCTCCTCCAAATTCCAAGTGATAGGCACCTTAAGCCCTTCTACCTCTAGATCCATAACTGGGATATCCTCATGGTGTGAATCGCGAGTCCTCAATATTTGATTCCCTAATCTCATGAATCAGTGGACTTAGGTACATGAATTCCTCTTCTTCATTTCTTATAGCCTCCTCTTTACGTATCTCAAAGATCCTTTGTGTCTTCACTATATAGTACCTTCGCTTCTTCTTTCTTTGGATACATCTTCTTTGTAAGTAGATTCTTTTTCTCACACTTGGTTTGAATCCTTTTGCGCTAGTGTATTATTTGTAGTTATGATATGAATAAGTGTATTGTCATTGCCTTCTTCCTCCTTTGGGGGAGTATCCTTGTGCATTATTTTCTATCCCACAATATTCTTCCCTGTAGGATCTTCTAGGATTGTCAAGTCATCCTCCACATACTTCCATAGAAGTTTCTTAGATTTATATAGATATAAATGTTTTCTTATGCTAAATTCATAATTACCAAAGTAATAGACTTAGACATATTGATATCATATGATATCAATGTCTCCTCATACACGCTCTTCTTGGGATAATCAAGTGTTTTGCAAAATGTATGATACTCATAGTCCACTTTATCAAATTTAAACCTCGGTTTGCATGCCTTAGTAAATCTATTCACTACGGTATGAAAATAACACGCTGTAAAAGCAAATGGAATTTTGCACCAAGGAATTTTGGTCCCATCCTTCAAATTAAAGCGACTAATGCATAAGTTTGATAGACAAAAAAATCAACATTTCCTTCCAATTGTATAGGTATTTAACTTGGAATGTTGCATTCTACCCCGAATGCCTCACACATCCTCTTATACCATTTATCTCCTTTGGCCTTGTATGCAGGAGTGATGGTTTCATAGTTGTAGTTAGCAAATATTTTTTTAGGTGATGTGTTTTCCTTGGGTAAGTCCCACATTTTATCATCTAAACCATCGATGACCCAAGTTCAGAGAACACAATCAGTAGGAGGACATTCCCGAAGGTAAATTTGTCCCCTACACGTGCCTCTTAAATGATCACCTCTACTATGAATCCAACAAGGTTATAAAAGCTGTGCCTTCATATATTTTTTTGCAACATGGATCCATCACTTGTTTACATGTCCCCACCTTTCTTACATTCAACTTAGTGAGCAATCGCACGGCCATTACGGTCACCGAATCATCAATCTTGACAATATATATTGTGTTCCCTCCTTGTTGATAGTTAAATTCCTTGGAAGTCTTCTTCACTTTGTCACCATCTTCCAAGTCTATTGGAAGTTCTATCATGGTGCTTTGAAGACCGATAAATTTTCTAATTAATAGTGTGGTGAGGTGCATGTTCCTCCCAAAAAAATAGAAGAAGTCTTCATGGACTTGTCATATGAGCCATTGATATAGCCACTCAGGCTTTCCAAAGTAGGGGAGTTCATATAACTGAAGAACTCCCACATTATGCGAGAATGTAATGCCCCTTATCATCATGTAAATTGTCCTTTCCCCATCCTCCAAATAAGCTCAACCTCTATATTTCCCACATTCACATTAGGGTGATGGTTATAATCACTAATTTTCATCTTGCACACATGTGAAACCCAATCTTTTCCCATAAAAACTTCTTCCGATTCTTGTATTTATGACTACCATTCTTCTTATATATCTTCAATTGGGGCAGGCCTCTCCTTTCCCTTTCCTTTTCCTTTCCCCTTGGGTGATGCAGTTTCTATTTTCCTACGTTCCATTACATTCTCTAATCCTAACCTTTATAATGGTTATCCTTTTGTTCCTCAAATATTCTTCCACGCAAGATACTTTTCTTTCACAATATATCCAAGGAATTTTGTGCCTTAACTTGCCAATTCTAACACCAAAGAACTCTATAAACCCTAAATTTCACAAATTCTACAATCCCTCACTTAATAGACAACTTCCATCCTTTCATTAAACCTCTAAATTCCCATCGAAGGAGATCTACTTTTATTTGTTTTTCCACGATCAGGTCACTCAATTTTTGTGATTCACACTCGACTTCGCTTGGTTTTGCACAAATTCACTCTTGAAAATGCACAAGTTTTTCACAAGGTAGGGTAAAAATGAATTTACCTTGATGCCTTTTATATATTTTCAAATTTTTACTACATTAAATACTCACCACCAACCATCATACAACAAATTTAAATTTGTTTTTCTACTTTTCTCATGCTTTTCCCTCTGTTTTCTTCCATGCGTCGTAAGTCGTAACCTTCTCGGAAAACTTACTACTTTCCAGTCCTTATACCTCCTCATGCACTTTCTGCACTATGGTACATAATACTCTGTCTTTGTATAGCAAATAGTTCATTATTACACTACCTACCTCGTGTTACACCTGCATGATCATCCTTCTCACTTGGTTCTTAATCGAGCAATTTCCTTATTATCATCATCTTTCTCATTTTTATGACACCTTTTCCTCTTTTCTGCGCACACACCAAACAATAGGAAAACATTCCTTATAAAAATGCACACACCTCTTTTTCCACCTTTATTTTCCTTCAAGCATCACAAAGTCTCTTACCCGCATACGTACATGGCTTACCCCACACCAAAATGATGCGTGGTCCTTCGGGCATGAACTCAAATATAGTAATCAACTTCTTATGCGTAAATGTGCTTATTACAACAAAAAAACAATACAAAGAAACAAGTGGAAAGAAACACATGGAAGGGGAAACCTAACTAAGTGGCAATACTACCTTATTAAAAACACTAAAAAGCTTTATTTATAGAAGGGCTTCACCTACTCCCATTGAAGTAACCAAGAAACATGGTGTCATCCAACACCACCTTGATTGGTATTCGTATGATTCAAGTAAAATGGTTACTAAAAAGGTCCCAACTAATGCAACTTCAATTTATTGGGTGGTGTACAAACTTGGAGTTGTAGAGAAGGACCATCAACCAACTACAAATGTTTTATTATTAATGTGCCTATCATGCCAATCCTTCTCTCTCATCTTCTCGGTATTATTTCTCCAATGTCCAATATCACAAGCACTCATCTAAGTACATTAGTTTATTAATGTGCTCCTCAATAGACTACTCATCATCCAATCCTCCTATACACGCAATACATAGGGATGGTAACATGAATTCAACTAGTAATACAACTTCTGCGCCAAACACCAACTGCAAAGGTATGGCCTTGTTCAACCTTTTATAAGTGGTCTTGTAAGCCCATAATACAACTAGAAATTTATCATCCCAATCCTTCCTTCCAACATCATAGATCTTTGTCAATGTCATGTCCCAAGATCTTGTTAAAAGCCTCTCAGAGTTCCATTAGAATGAGGGTGATAATGATTTCTCTTATGGTGTGACACCATAAACTCTATTAATAATATTCTTACTATCTCATTCAAGAAATTAATCCCTCTATCACTTGTCAAGCTTAATGGGTAGCCATACCTGCTAATAATGTTTTCCCATAAGAATCTTGTTGTTGTGGATACTTTACAATCCTTTATAGGCTCAACTTCTTCCCACCTTGTTAGATAGTGTGTACAAGTTATAATGTAGTGTACTCTAGTTCTATGTGTGGGTGGTACAATAGGTCCTACAAAGTCAATAACCCACTTCTCAAAAGGTTACACACTCACAATATGTCTAAGTGGCATCTCATCTCTATGTCTAGGCTTTCCAAGGTGTGGAAAATGACCACATGATTTGACATACTTCTTAGTATCCTTATAAAAATTCTCCCACCAAAGTCCATCCATGATAATTTTACACACTATAGCATCACTGCATAATGACCTCCTGCAATACTTCCATGATCCTCTTCCATAATAGCTTCACGCTCATGTTCTAGAACACACTAGCGTAAGACCTCATCTTTTCCCATTTTATACAAATGTCCACCAATTAACTAATAAGGCATAGCTCGAATAGAAAGATTATTTTTCTCCAATGTCTTCATTCCTTATGACACCAATCCGATGTGCACAAAAAGACACACACACACACATATCTTCTAATTGTGAGGGTGTGTGGTTCAACCTAAACAACTACACATCATGAATAGTATCTTCAATACTACTGTGCATCCTCATTAGAATCAATTCTTGACAAATGATCAAGACCTAAATTTCTCTTGCCTGGTTTGACAACCGATGTAAAATCAAATGCTCGAAACATAAGGATCCACCTATAGATGTCCCCTTGCAAAACATGTTTGTTGAGTAAGTAATTCAGTGCCATATGATCTATATAAAAGATAAATGGGGTAGCCAACAAGTACTATCTAAAATTGTGAAGTGTGTAGATCATAGAAAAGGCTTCATGCTCCGTTGTTGTATAATTATGCTCCGCAGGTGTCAACTTCCTACTTGTAAATAAAATGGGATGATCCACAATTCCTTCCCTAGTTACACCAAGACTGCGCACCAATCACCATGCTAGAGCCATCAACATGAACATGAAAATGCTTGTCCCATGAAGGAATTCACAAAATTGGTGTGGTAATTAGTATTTCCTTAAAAGTTTCAAATGTCTGCTACTACACGTCACCACAATAAACTTTCCCTTTGGATTTTAGTAACTCTTCCAACGGTGTGGAAATATTTACATATCCCTTGATAAACTTCTTGTAGTAACCAGTACATCTCAGAAATCTACGCACTTCACTTTGATTGGTAGGCTCTTTTAATCCCAAAATGAAAAATATCTTGGTTGGATCTACTAATAGTCCTTATTTTCAAATAATGTGTTCAAGTAAAGTGCCAAAATATGTAGCAAAGATAAACTTCTTAATGTTAAGAGAGATGCTTAACTACTTGCACCTCTCAAACATGAGCCTCAAATCATCACAATGATATTTGACTAACCCATAAATAGTCCAATCATCTAAATATACATGTAAGAATTTGTGAATAAAATCTTGGAAGGCCTACACAACAATACACGAGAACACTATTGGCGCGTTCTTTAATCCAAAAGGCATAAATATATATGTAAAAATTCCCCACTCAGTGGTGAAATTTGTCTTCTCGTGATCTTCTTTCACGATACACACTGGTGATAGCTTGAAAAACCATTCGTAAAAGAATATATCTCACACCTAGAAATTCCTTCAAGGATTTCTCTCTGTATATGGAATAGGAAAAGGATCTATAACACATGTAACATTGAGCTCTCTGTAATCTACACAATTTCTTATCCTCATATATTTCTTGATGTTTATAACCATGGGGCTAACCCACTTAGATTCTTCAATAGGCTTAATAATTCAAGACTTTAGCATTTAATCAATCTCTTCTTTCACCTTGATGCAAAAATTGGGATTTATCCTATAAGGCCTCTTCCTAATAGGTTGCACGCCTTCTTTTTAGCTTTATTCTCATTTCTCCTAAACAAGGGTGTACTCCCTTTAATTCATGATAGCCCCGCGCTAACAAGTCCTGGAAGTCACGCAAGAGTTTAATGATCTTTGCTACTTATTTCTTTGACCAGTAATAACCAATAATGGCCTCCTTGGGTGCGTCTTTTGTACCAATGTTAACCTTCTTGGTTTTCATATGTGCAAGGTACACACGTGCCTTCTCATCTGTAATGTCCATCACATCATGTGCACCTTCAATGTGGGTAACATATAGATGATCAACTTCCTCATCATTAATCATGTATACCAATTTACCTTTTCTTTCTCCTTGAGGAATGACCCACCTGTATCTCATTTGTCTCCTCAAGATCCGGTGTTCCTCAAAATCAGAGTTCACCATAAAGTTATATCATGAGCTCTTCAACCTTTACACTATCCACCAACGTGATGTGCTTCATGATCAACAATCATTCATGGAATGGTGCCTTAGTAGAAAAGTAATCAAAAGTTTGAACCATACCTATAGTCATCTCATGCTAGTTTTCTGTTTCCATTTTTAACTCTGCATAAACATACTAAGTGCTTGCGCATCCACATAGTATGGAGTAGAACTTATGTACACATAGGGAAGGAGGTAAAAAATCATGACCTTGCATCCATAGTCTCTCATAATTATGGATGTATACCGAAGCCAGAGTCTTACCATAAAATTCACAAATGTGTGTAGGTACATTACTCTGAGTAAACCTGGTGGAAAAGTGATTCTCACTTCTTTTCATTCCAAAAGGCAATCTCTATGTGTATCCCACCAACACATTATTTTCCTACGCAAGGTATAGACCAATGTGTTTCTTCTATCCCCCTCATTTAGCCACCGAGTATCCATGGCACGCAATAATGTATCGAGCTTCCCATCGCTAGTATCTTTGTGGTACTTTATCGACCCCAACCACCTAACCATGTGTGGCTTTGATCATTCTAGTGACTCTTTCTTTAACTTCATGCCCGACCATATCGTACATTGTTGGAGCTTGAATAATCTCGCCCCTTTTCTTTGAGTATTGCCTTCAAAGTCTCTATGTCCAATTGATCTGTTTTAAAATGTGTATATGTTGAGGGGAAAATTCTTGACTTAGATCATGTGGAATATGGTATATGTGTTAGGAAAATCCTCTTTTATGGTTGAGGATTGTAAAGGTATGCCATCATTAGAAAATCTCGCTAACTTTCTTTCAATTTAAATATTACCTCACTTGTCCCAAGTATGAATTACATGTTGTAAAATATTTTCTATAAACTTGGCGGATGGTCACAAATGAAATTTAGAAGCTGCTAAAAAGATAGTCCCCTGTAGAAGAAAGGAAAGGTGTCCTCGTGTTTCCCGACACACCTTTGAAAAAGTATAACAAGTCATCCCCCGAGTTACGAGCATCAACCATGTGGCTTATGCACGACAGGGTAGTCCCAATAAGCTGAAAATTCAAATAAAGGGGGAGGGTGTAGATGTTTCCACATGTCACCCAGGCATAATTTAGAAAAAGGAAAGGCTCGCAAAAGGAAGGAAATCCCCATGAATTTATGTTCAGATCTGCGCAACTCAAGGATATTGTTGCAAACTAAGAAGACAATGTGAGGAGGGTTGCGAATCACCATAAAATAGGTCGTCTCTTCTAGATGAGCTGCAACATGTTTGAAATAATGCAATACATTAAGAGGATGAGGCAAAGCACATGATTGAGAACCATTTAATGCACAATCATGGTTTATTTTCATTACTAGTGCTAATACAAAGCTAGAGAGTCCTTAATGTAGGAACATAAAAGAATTTCATGTCAAAAAATGAAAATTTAGATGTAACATCACTTGAAAGCAGTCTCATATATAATTCAAAATGGGGATTCTATAGGGCCCCAACCCATGGTAAAAGGGTCTATTTACATAATTGAAAATAAAGGCATAAAAGAAAAACATAATGCTCAAAGACCCTTCACTCCTTCATAACTTCCTCCCAGTGGAGGAAGTTTGTTCAATAGCTTGTTCTTCCTCAACATGAATTCATTTGATCCTTGTGTTGTCTGGAAAATATAACGAGACCTTGCTAGATCCGGGACATCCCCATGTCCATCAAAGAATCAAGAGTCATTCTTGGACTGTCCATAATATTTTCTAGCTCAAATTTCTTCTGATAGGAAGATACCTAGTCTAAAAGATCCAAATCGCCTATGAAGAATGTTATTTTCCCTTTCCCCTTGTGAAGGGTAGATTTACTAGGAGCAGATTGAGAGGGAACATCTCGAAGTGATTGGAAGAGAAAGAACTGCACCTAGCGGGTTGGGTGGGTTACGAAGTCTTGAGCTAGATCCAACTTCACATCTCCTTGTGTGGGGTGGGTGTAACTTTGGAGAAGGAATTGGCGAGGTCCCAAAATTCATGCTTTGACAGAGGAACACGATGCACTGAATGAGTGGATGATTGAATGGAAAACCTGCCCCTATTTTCCATGGCAAAATAAATTACTGCTCTAGAGTGATGAGAAGAAAAGGACGTCTCTTCTTCTCCATTAGAAATTATAATTTGGGATTGGGAGCTTGACTCACCCCTTCTCTTCCTGAAGTTGGTACTGTCTTTATGAGTGGTTTTGATTGCATCTGTTCTGGCTAGCCCTTTTTTAGAGAAGAAATCTTCTGCTCTAATTCAATTATTTTGTGAGAAATGATGGCACCGTATCAATAAAAGACTTGTCATACACCACATAGGATTCCTTAGGGATATCCTTCAACAAAAATTCTTCATCACATAAAAGGGTATTGAAAATCAGTTTTCCCAGAAACTTGAGGCCTCCTTTCAATCCATAATTTCTTTAGGTCTTCAAGAGTTTTCTAGTGTTCCCACTGAAAGAGATGAAAATACATGGATTGAAAGGATGAGAAAATATGACTGATTCTGATCAGCCTTAGGAGGAGTACGAGCCGGACCTGCTGATAAGTCAAGGGTCCTTTGGTGTCTCTTGCACATTTTATGTCAAATAAGGCCCTAATGAAAGCCTCATCAGGACCATGTAGGTCAAAGATTTGATTCAAATATTTTGATGAGATTTCCTTCAAACTATTTGCCACAAGTACTTTCGCCATGTCCTGGTAGAAAACTATGAAAATTTTCCTCACTTATAGGATAAGAAGAGAAATGTATCCTAGTGAAGGGATAAAACGGGTTTTATAGTAGAAGTGGCACAAACTGATTGAATTGAAAGAAATCATTTCCACTAGATAAAGGAAGATTTTTCTTAGCATGCACGAGGAAAATTTATAAGTTGAAGTGAATCCAAAAAAACATGATTGATGAATTCACTGGATTTGACAAGAGCCATGTGGGATAATTAAACCAAGAAGACATAAGAAGGAATACACAACACCCAAGATGTATCTTCGAGATAGTAGATGAAAAGTGTCTGTCAATTCAGGTCACCTGGGAGTGCTCAAAAGATATCAGAAGCAACCATCCAATCACCAAGTGGAATGAATTATGAAATCATTAGTCACAAGTAGTGACATGATATCCTAATCATATATGACAAGATAAAAATGAAGAAGGCCCATACTCTTTACACTTGAAAAGGCCAAATAAAGTATTTTCATAAAAGTATCATTGATACACCTGAAATTTTGTAAAAGAAGAATATACTTTTGAAATATCCACGTTTTTGGGGGGGAAATTGAAAATAAAATAGGGATGGAATTGTATAAAAGCAATGAGAATACTCTCGCAAAAAGGGGGGTTAAAATTTTCTGAGAACTATTCGAAGAAAAGAGAGAGCTGAGAGAAAAACCATTTTTCCAAGAGCTTATCTGAGAAACTGTTATTTTATTTGTACCTTCAAATTTAATCATGTCAAGATGGTTGCAAGTGTCTAGCCATTGAAAAACATTGAGACTGTAGATTTACTTTCCCTTGTTGATAAATTTGATGATTCTTGAATTAATGGTGTTAATCATGAGCATTATCAGTATCTCGCCATCAAGATGATATCTTTGTAAAATATTTATCCATGCTCACATTGCAATCTTGTGTTAGGGATCCTGTAAGTCACACATAACTTCATCATTCAGTAGCATTTTGAAATTGAAATTGCCTTTGTTGAGAAGAGCTTTCATTTCATTTGTGAAATAAACAATTTTAAAATCACTATGTCACTAATCTGTTAAATGTTTCTTATAATCCTTGAGTATATCTTAGGCATGAAAAATTATGAATCTTTGATGTTTTATTAAATATTCAACACAAGATTTTGTGTTTGAACCTTTAAAGATTGTGTGAAACCATGCATTCTTGGGCTTCCATAAGTGTACATCTTCTGGTTGAAGGATCATTGTGAGCTATTTTGAGGTTTCTTTGTCTTGTATTTGGTAGATATCCTAACATTTGTTGAAGTTTATATGGAATTTGGTATAATCAACTTTATCCTATTTAATTCCCCAAATCAAATACGCCCAAAACTAACTAATCCTACTAGAATTTCCCATGCTTGTCTCATTAAAGCCAACAAAATTCCAAAGCAAGCTGGTTCCTTACTATCTTTAGTAGTCTAAGATTTGGTTAGAAGATGTCTGCATTATCTAGAAGTGAAAACTCGTGAGAGTTAGCCTTTTCGAATTGACCATGTCTTCCCAAAGTTGTTTCTCAAGTATTTCACAAAAGAGTGCCAAATATTGTTGATACATCCATTCCTCTTGCAATTATAGACTACATAACGGGTCCTCTCACCTTGGCTAAAGGAAGATCCTAAAGTAGGAGGGTAGGTCATACCCTCAAAGCATGGTGCTACCTAACTCCTTCCGAGCTTGAGTGATAAAGAGATGATGAGATCCTTCCTCGACTACAAAACGACATTGATATTGTGATGTGCCCAAATCCTCGATATGATATTGGTTAAAAATTATATATATATATATATATATATATATATATATATATATATTATGAGTACTTTGGAATATTGTTGTGTAACTCCAAAATAAAAAATGAAAAGGTTTAATTGGAGAGGAACTTGTCGGGACACTATTATTTACATTAAACTAATTGTAAATTTGTAATTTGGAAGTTACCGTTGTAACCTTTGGTAATGAAACCAAATTGGGAAAATTATTATTTAAATGGCTTGTAAGACTTGTTGAGGATCCCAAGGAAAAAGAAAAAAATATTTTTAGAAATTTCAAAGAGCTTGTGGAAATTTTCCAGGGAAGCTAGGTTTGTAAGCAGGGTTGTGGGTAGGAGGGAGGGGCTCTAGAGGAGTCCTAATCGGGGTACAAAGTACAACCCCGGATGGTTCCTAGCCAGGGCATCAGTTTGTGCTTTTAAGAATATTTTATTCCCCTCATTAATGTGGCCATGGTTCTGGTGCTTACATCCAAGTGGACTGGGAATTGAGCATAACAAAGCCCATTGCTGATTGAGATAAGTTCCTTCTCTGTATTTTGGTTGTATCTTTGTGCATGCAATTACAGAAAGAAATTAAATAAAAGAGTAAATTATTATGGTTATTTTATTTGTAATATTTTGTTGGAATAGATATTTAATTTAATTGTGATATGAAACTATATTAATTGATATTGCATTGTTAATTTATTTTTACAGTGCCGTATTGCTTCTCTGTATTGATTTCCAAAAAATAAAATAAATTTACGGATGTTTTGTGGTTGGTTGATTTAAAATAAATATAAGTTTATATTAAAATCAAACATTTACTTGAGTGGAAAATTATTAACTCTTGTTTTGTTTATTTTTACTTGTATAGTAAAATTAAATAAAATACGTGCATTTGAATAGTTAACTTCTAGAAAAATAATATGGTTTTATTAATAAATGCCTTTGAAAAAGGTTTAATATTTTTAAAAATATGTATATTAAAATATGTTATAAAATAGTTGAAGAGAATTTATTTAATATTTAATACTTGTGTTTATTTTTAATTCTAGACTTATATTCATATTTATATTTAATTAGTTTGTTTTAGTGCTGGAAACACCTAGGGAAAAGATCAAGTGAATTTAATTTACATAAGGTTTCTACGGGAGACAACTCTCCTTGAGAATAGGAAATCAATTTTTCCTATTGGTTCGTAATTTACTCTTGTCCCTGTGTAAAATTCTAAGTGTGTATTTTCATCTTTAATATTCAAAAATAATTTTCCATGTCTAAAAATACCCCTTTAAATAAACTTGATTAGATTTATGTTGGAATAAAGTATTCTTATGTCTAACCTATGACCCCTTCTAATTTTCTATTGCAATCCTAAAAACTATATGTTTTAATGGTACTAACCTATGTGCATTATTGGCCCCATTTATTCTTACATTTCTTTTATACATATTCCCTAAATGTTTTAAAAGACATGTTTTATTAAATATTATAGTTATAAAACTATACCTAAAACCCTATCACATTTCCCTCCTCTTAACGTGGAGCATATTTTATGTGGTCATCTTGAATATTATAATATTATATGACATATAACATTTAATTAAAAATTCTAACCTAAACCATATCATGTTCTAAACTTAAACCTATGTTGTATATATTATACTATATACTATAACTTAAGATCTTAATGGCTTATATAATGTTTTAATAAAATGTTTTAATGTGGTTTGTCTATTGTGTTGGCTAGCTTGACTGTACATGTAATTAAATAAATTAAAAACTATAATCTATATAAGTGTGTGTGTTTGGGTTGGCGGTCTAAGTACTAAATCTTACAAAGTTTAAACCTATATTTTAACTACCTAATCCTAACCGCTATACATATTTAAACATTATACTTACCAATATTTAAGACCTATATATGGCTAAATAAATTAAAACTTCAACTTTTAAACTAAAGTACTTACATTGGAGTTATTTAAACATATAATGTTTTACTTATTATTATTTTTAAAAATTAGTTTTTATATTTTTAGTTTAGCATTAAATAATTTAAAATATTATTAAATGTTTTTATATTTATAAAGATAATGGATATAATTTGATGAATATTTGCAATAGATATAAATATAATTAAATAGGTAGTTAATGCAAGTGTTTAAAATACATTAGTAGGATTTTTATATGGTAAAATATTAGGATTTTTAATTGAGTTATTAATATCTATCACTTTGTGGATAGTTTGAGGAAACGTGGAATGCTCTTCCCCAACAGGTGTGTGCTTTGTAAAAAAGAGGAGGAAAGTGTCAACCACCTCCTCATCTCCTATCCCTTCGCTCAAGCAGTGTTGTCCAAGGTGTTGGAGCTTTTCAAATTTCAATGGGTCTATCCTAATTCCATTGAGGAATGTTGGTTATAATGGGATTTTCCTTTTAGGTATCCCTTTCTTATGGCTACCTAGAAAATGGCCCTTCCCCACTTCATTTGGAGCTTATGGAAGGAAAGGAATGCTCTCATCTTCAGAAATCAGAAGGCTAATATCAGAAAGGTCAGTGCTGGTTTGATTTCCTCGATTAAAGAGAACTCCAATCTCATTAAGGTGAAGACTAAAAATGCCGTTTCTAGTAGAGAAGAGGAAGTTCTCAAACAATTCACTTTTATTCCACCTCAAGTCAGTTTCCCGTCCACTAACATTAAGTGGTCTAAATAAGAAAGGGGAAACGTCAAAATTAATTTTGATGGGGATTCTAAAGGCAACCCTGGCTGGTTGGTGGAGGGGGCATAATCAAGGATCATAATGGGGACTGGATCTTAGCCTATGCTGGACCTTTGGGGACTCAGAGAAATAATGTGGCTGAAGCTCATGTTCTTCTCTGGGGTGTTAGTCTTGCTAAGGAGAAAGGAATTAAACATATTCTTATTGAGGGGGACTCTCTTCTCATTTTAAATGCAATCAACAAGACTAGTTACAATAATTGGGTCTTGGGTAATATTATTTATGATATTAAAGAGAACCTTAAGTACTTTGATTCCCATATCATTACTCATATCCCTCGCATTGGAAATACTTGTGTGAGCAGATTGGTGAATGAGGGAGTTCAAAGTAATGATTTCAAAGTGTGGCAAAAGGTGAGGTCATACCTGTGCATATTAATGATATTATTAATCATGAAAAGTTGTAAGCACTTCACCTTAAGCAACACGAGGGAGAATAATGGGTTCATTTTCCAATATTGCAAAAGTGAGTCGGCTTAAGATATTCTTGGAAAGGAAAGTCTAATTTCAAAAGTTGTAGACCTCAAAGTGTTGAGCATTGGAGTAAAAATTTGGCCACCATGGGTGGAGATAGAACAGAGTCGAGCCGTCCAACCATGGGCATATTGTGGAGGATAAGTCTATGTGGCACTGTTTAGGATTGGGGGTTTCAAGAAATTTATCACCAGACTCCAAGGGCATGATCCCTCACTTACTATGGAGTTCAGGTTGGCGTGGAAAGAGGGGAAAGTGGTGATCTGTGGCATGGAAATTGATACGTCGGAGGAAGCCATTTCCCGTATTACTGGCATGGACATGGAAGGTCTGAAAATATTTAAGGATAGGAATCAGAGAGAGTACAAAATCAATACTTTCTTTGTGGGAAAGGAAACTTTCCATTACTTCACCAATGGCATCACTTGTTCCTGTATTCCTAGGGTGTGGAGGGAGGTCTGTCTACACATCATGAAGTATCTTACCCTGGAAGGTAAATATCGCAAGATATATACCCACCACTTGTATTTTCTGAACATGTTTAGACACAAGAAAATGCTCAGTATTCCCTTCTATCTTTTTATGTCTCTAACCACCTCGGTGAGGTATTTCCAACAGAGTAAGGTGGAGTCCCCCATCCACGAGGGCCTCATTCTTCTCCTGTTCCACAATGGGAAACCAGCCTGGGATAAACAAATGCCCCTAATTGAAGATGAGGAGGATATTACCTGGCTAAGTGTCTATCCAAGATGAGGGAGGGTAATCTGGGTACTAAGCATATGGGTGAGGGGAAGAATGTGGAAGGGATGGAAAAATAGGAAGCTGGTTCATCAAAGGGGAAGGATAAAGTGCCCCTAGAAGGAGAGCATGGTCTTGATATGTGGAAGAACAAAGTTCAGTATTTGGAGATGGTGGTCTAGGTCCTGGAAGAGACTAACTCGGTGGTAAGAAAGGGCATGATTAATAGCATTAAAGCCACTAAGAAATTTTTCTTGGCCTATAAGAACATCCACGGGGATATCAAGCAGTTGGATTCTCTGGT
This sequence comes from Taxus wallichiana var. yunnanensis, assembly GCA_018340775.1. Classification (NCBI taxonomy): domain Eukaryota; kingdom Viridiplantae; phylum Streptophyta; class Pinopsida; order Cupressales; family Taxaceae; genus Taxus; species Taxus wallichiana. The sequence goes on from CM031234.1 coordinate 852,082,550, forward strand.
TTGGGATTTGGGTGCTCGTCGCGGGCCTTTATGGAAAAAGAGAAGCGGAAAAGGAGGTGGATCAGTTCTGATGATGTTGAAGAGGAGGAGTCTGAGGAGGATATTGAGGAGGATGTCAAGGAACCCCCAAAAGAAGATAAATTCTGATCCTAGCATGAAAGAAGAGACCAGGGAGGTTAAACCCTCCAACAAAAGTAAAGCTAACTAATGGAACTTCTTGAACTATCTGTGTACTTTCAGGGAAATTTCTCTATTTTTCTCTTTTAATGGCTTAGTTCTCTTTTGCTCATTTTTTCTTGGACCCCCTTCTCTGTTTTGGAGTTAAGTTTGTTTAACTCTTGGGGTCCTATTCCTCTTTTGTCTCACTTTGTTTCTGTCACGATGTAATCTTCTTGTACTCGGCCTCTGGGAGCATATCCCTATTTTTTATCCTTTCTAATAAAAAAATATATATCATTCATAATGACTTGCTTTCAATATGTCAAAATGGATTGATTTATTTCTTATTCTATTTAGAAAATAATTTTCTAAATAAATTATTATGTAGTTGTTATAGTTTTTAATAAAAAAATGCTAATATGTCATCATTTCTTTTATGTGGAAAGTATTTTTACGTTGTATAGTTTGGTGTAGAAAGTGATTTTTGTGTATGATTGATTATCATTATGTTAAATGGTTTCATCGAAACTTTTCGTAGTGCGGGAAAGTGGTGTTACAGATCTATATCTATCATATTCTAAACATATGGTTGATGTTACCTAGCTACAAAGGAGGACCGATTTGGGTACCAACACCGATATGGTTGGCTTCAACTCGGGGATGGGTACCCCTTGCAGTGCCACAAGAACTATTTAATGCAAACCAAGTGCCAAAAATCCATTGGGTCAAGGAGTCAAGCCAGCATACACTATGGCCATAAATGACGAAACAAACCAATGAGCGAGGCAAGCTAGTCACTTTGCAGACCAGGGAAAGAAAAAGGAAAACAAAAACATAAACAAAAACATGAAAACAAATCAAGAAAACTATACATTGTACATTGGTTCATACCTTGCTCTAAAAGCTAATCAAGAAAATGCTTTAGGTGCCTACCATTGATAGGAAACTCGAGCAACTCTCCATCCAGGTATTTCAAGAAGAAAGTATGTTCACCAATCCTGATATCAATGGAATAAGGGCCCATCCATAATGCATCAAACTTTCCATGTTTTCCCTTATCCTCATGTCTTGTCCCATAACAATACAAGATCCCCAATGTTGAAAATTCTGGGAGTCACCTTTTTGTCAAATATTTTTTGAGCTTTTCCTAAACTTCAAATGCCTTTGGTGGGATTCTCGTCTTTCCTCATCCAACTTAATGATTTGGTTTATTCTCACATTATAAGGGCTAACTTCCTCATCTTCAAGTTGTTGGATGAACTGATAAGAAGGCAATTACAGTGTAAAGGAAGGAGATCTTGGACTCCATAAACTAGCTCAAATGGACTTTTCCCAGTGGCTCTCTTAGTAGTAATTCTATCTTCCCAAACAACAAACTTCAACTGCTCCCCCCACTTTATTTTGTTGATTTCTAATGTCCTTCTAATTATCTTCAGTAAATTTTTGTTTCTTGATTCAGCTTGTCCATTTCCTTGTGGGTTATAATTAGATGCATATGTTAAGTTTATACCATATTATTTGCACATAACAACTAATGGTTTGGCTCGAAACTCATGGCATTATCAAAGAACTATCTTTCTTGGGTACACCAAACCTATAAATTATATGATTTAAGATGAAATCAATAACAACCGATGATTTGGGGCTTTCGATGGTAGGTGTGATGGAGTGTTGCATTAGCGAAAACTATGAATTATGCAAATTTCATGAAAATAGCAAAATCTATGAAAAAGGTAAAAACCTATTTTTTCAAAAATAACAAAGGTTGTGGTGGGAGATGGGTTTCTGTGCTAGGTGTCGGGGTCCTCACTGGTGCGAACAAGATCCCAGTGGGAAATGGCTAGAGAGGTGCCACTCATGGATCTACCCATGAACTTGAAGTGATAGGACAATTTGGTGCTTGCTTGGTTGTCAAAACCCTAGTTTCTTTGTTTGGGAGTTGGTCTTTGGAAAACATGGTGGCGAAAAAGTATGGTGCGCAGTGAGGTGATTATTGAGGTGATATAGGAGGTCCATTTCAATCCATCCCGATTGTGTCGATGGGTGAAGAGCTCGGAAGACTTCAAGGTTGGCGGAATCAATTTCAAAATCTCTACAAAAAGTGTTCATCTCTTGGTGCCTCCTCGTCCCAAAGCTGATTTTTCTGATTCGTGGGTGAAAAGGGCAATTTTTTGTAAGTTTGTAGGTACCCATTTCACTCAGAAGATGATTTCAAGTGGGTCACGTGCTTCTAGGGATTAAAGGCTAAACCAAAATTCGGTTTCCTTACCAATGAGATTCTTCGGGTAAGTTTCCCCTCCCCTTATTTGTTGAATTTGGTGCTTAAAGAAGGACCTTGGTTCATGAATTCTTCCAACCTATAATTTCATCCTTGGTCACCAAATTTCAATCCCTGGAAGGAAAAAATTTCCAAGGCCCCGCTTTGGCTAAGCATTCATGATCTACCTTTGGATCTCCACAAATGGTCTATTCTGAAGCCAATTACAAAATCCATGGGGCCCCTCATGCCCATCCATAATCCTTCCCTGAATTTTTGGCACAAAATCTCGATGCGTCTCTGTGTGGCGATGGACCTGACTACCCATCTACCGCCGTCTTTGACTCTCCAAACAAATTCCAGCCCAAGTGCTTTACCATTGAGTATGAGGCTCTAAATGTAAAGTGTTTTTATCATGGGAAGTTGGGCCATTTGAGTAAGGCATGCTCTTTGAAAGCTGGCCAAGGCTTCCAACGAGTTGGATCACGAGAAGATTGGCTCTATGATGAAAGGGCTAGAGGAGAGAAAATTGGCATCACCCTTGGTAGGTGATATTTCACCTCTTTCTCTTTTAAAAGAAAATGAAGAAGCACATAAAATTCTGGGGAATTAATTTCCCTTATTAAGGAAGGTTTTGATCAAGGGCAAGCAACTTCTCTGAACTCGCTATAATCTTGGGTCTTGGTTAAAGTAGAGACAAATAAGCTTCAGTCCCTTTTAGGTGATGGCGGCTTGGAGGAAGGAGAATTTGAGCCAGATCTGCTGGTACCAGCTTTAGCTTCCTCAAAATTGGCTTTGGTTCAAGCAAGGTTGAAGGAGGCCATATGTAGCTTAGCCAACAAAAAAGGTAGAAAATCCAAACAAGAATTGACATTGTTGGAAGTGGATGCTGACAAAAAAAGTGTCCTGAACTTTGCCAAAGCGTTTTCTAGGAAGAAGAATTTCCTTCCCTCTCCTAAATTATAATTATTTCTTGGAATATCAGGGGTCTCAACACCCTTGATAAACAATGCTTGTTTAAGCGTTATATCTTCTTCTCAGAGGCGAGTGTGGTGTTGCTTCAAGAAATAAAGATGGGCACTACGGATGCGTGGCTTTTATGGAAAAATTTAGTTAAGGGCTGGAATTTCTTCTTCTCCGATGCTACTAGGGCCTCAAGGGGCTTGGGATTCTAGTGGAAGGAATGTAAGGTACGGAGTTGATCTTATCTACCGGAATCATAGTTGGCATTTGGCCAGTTTGCTCGAAATGTTCCTAATCGTATTCTACCTCCTTAATGTGTATGGTCTGAATAACATAATTGGAAAAATAGAGGTTTGGAAAGACATATACAGTTTTTCTCCCCCTCGAGTATCAATTGCTCCTTCTTGGTGGTGACTTCAATGCTATCACCTTTGAGAAAGATAAAAAAGGTGGTATTTCTAGAAATCAGCAATCCTGGGCCAAATTTTGTTCCTTTATCTCTGACAATTATCTTTTAGATATCGAGCCCAAGCAAGGTTGGTTTGCACTGGAGAAATTGTATGAAGGGCTTCAGTAATATTGTTGAAAGGATCGACAGGTTCTTAGCCGGCCCTAAGTGGTCTTTGAATAATGTTGTCTTAGAATGCTCAATTCTTCCCTGGTTTGGATCTGATCACTTCTCGGTTTCCTTGTTAGTCAATATTGACATTAGCCCTTGCAAATCCCCTTTTAGTTTTGAGCTTATGTGGCTAAGGGATGCCTCTCTGGAAAAAAACATCTTGTAATGGTGGAACTCCTATCAGGTTGAAGGTTCAAAGATGTTGGTGCTTGCACAAAAACTTAAACTTCTCAAAGGGGATCTGAGGACTTGGAACAAATATTGTTTTAAAAATATCTTCCAGGAAAAGGCTAGAGTGGAAGCTGAGTTGAAAGCTCTGAATGAGTTAATTTTTATCTTTGGCATGGGGGAGGTGGAGTTTCTTTTGGAGAAGTCTTTACCAACCAAACTTGGTGAACCGATTTTGCGTGAGGAGGTCTTCTGGCAACAAAAATCATGGGAATTATGGCTCAAGGATGGGGAAAGGAATACAAAGTTTTTTCATTCATCTGTAAAAGTGAGGCAGAGCTCATCTTTCATCTCTGAGATAAAGAGCCATGATGGTATTTTCCTCTCTAATAAAAAAAAATTTTCTAATGAAGGGGTCCGGTTCTTTACTTCCCTCCTTTAAGGTGACATCACATCCTTTGATTCAGAGCAATCCTCTTTCCTTGATAATATGCCGATGCTGGTCACTGATGCTCAAAACATGGCTCTTCTTAAGCCCTTCTCTATGAGTGAAGTGGAGAAAGTTATTTTCTCTATGGCCAAGAACAAAGCTCTGGGTCTAGATGGTTTTTAGGCTGATTTCTTTCAGAAATTTTGGAACATCGTTGGCTATGATGTTTGGGTGGCTGTGGAAGAATCTCGTAGATCCCGTTTAGTTCTTAAATCACTAAATTGTACCTTTATAAGTCTCTTCCCAAAGATCCCTCAGCCCTCTTCATTTGCGGACTTCAAGCTGGTTTCTTTGTGTAATACTTCCTACAAAATCATCTCGAAAGCCATTACTTCTAGACTCAAAGGGCTGCTGGAACCTCTGGTCTCTCGGAGCAATCTGGTTTCTTGTTGGGGAGGTCAATTTTTGATGGTATTTTTCTCTCTCATGAACTCATTCATTCTCTCTCCTACAATAAATCCCTAGGTATGATAATAAAACTAGATATCAGCAAGGCCTTTGACAAAAATCAATTGGTGTTTTCTAATCAGAATCCTTAGAAAGTTTGGTTTTTCGGTTCATTTTTGTAATTGGGTGTTCAGTTGCAGATGGGCCTTCTTTCTCCATGTTAATTAATGGTAATGTTGAAGGTTTCTTTGAAGGTAATCGGGGTATAAGACAGGGTGACCCTCTCTCCTCCTTTCTCTACATTTTAGTGGCTAACTCGTTGAGTAGGGCCATCAGCAATAAAGTTTGGGAAGGAAAATTATAGGGATTAAGAATTACAGAGGGGGTGAATCCTATTTCTCACCAGCAATTTGCGGATGACACTTTCTTGTTTGGCAAAGCCAACATTCAGGAGGCCAGAGAACTGAAGGGGTTGCTTGATGCTTATGCGATTCATTGCTAGACAAGAGGTCAGCCTTGTCAAATCCTTCATCTTCTTTTTTAATGTCCCCCTCCTATGCAAGCTAGAATTCTTGGTATCTTCAGTTTTCAAAAAGGTTCCCCTTCGGTCAAATATCTTCATATGCCTTTTTTTGGTGGCTCGGGTTGGACCTCGATGTGGAACAATACCCTCTCTTGATTAATTCAAAACTCAATTCCTAGAAAGTAAAATGACTATCACTTTGGATGGGAGATTGGTCCTCATAAAATTTGTTCTCGAGTACCTCACCCTTATACATGCATTCCATACTTAAAATCCCCAAAAGAAAACTATCAAAGCTTATCGGGATTATGTAAAAGTTCCTATGGAAAGGTCCCTCTATGGAAAGAAAAATCCCATTGATCGGTGGGAAATTTTTCCAAACCCAAAGATCTCAGGCGGTGGCATTCTCAACTTGGGTGTTCAAAACTTGGCCCTGGGCACCAAGCTTGTCTGTAATATCCTCATAAAACCTCTTAGTATTTGCGGTCAAGTAGTGGAAAAGAAATATTTGGGGACCCATCTTTTGGATTCAATTCTCTAAATTTCTAATCCCCCTCGTGGCTCTCATATATGGAACTTCTTAGTTAAATGTCAGGAGATTTTCTAATTCAATGCGGCCTGGAAAATTGAAAAAGGTGTCGGGGGTGTTATTCTGGGACGATCCTTGGAATGGTTTTCCCGTGCTTGGGGAAAAACCTCGTTTGGGGAAATCAAGAGGATCCTAGTTGAAGAATGGGGACCATATGTTTCCAACTATGGGCTAACTTTGGAAAATTTTCCTGCTCTATTAGAATGGAAAAGTATTGATCACCTACATCTCTCTATGGAAACTAAGGATAGTTTTCGCTCGGCCTTGCTGGAATGAAAGATTATGCTTTTCGGGGGTAATGATGAAATTGTTTGGACTATGGCCTCTTCTGGGAAATACTCCCTAAGATGTGGCTATAAATTATTGTATGTTGAATAGGATGTTGAGGCTCGATCCGGAAGGCATGTTGGTCCCCCTCGTGTCCCCCTAAAGCCAACCTTTTTGCTTGGATGGAATTCAAAGGCAAAATTCTCACTCAGGAAAGGAGGAAGAGATTTGGCTTTCATGGTCCATCAATGTGCTTTCTCGTGTGAGAAGCATGAGGAAGATCGTGATCATATTTTGCTTCATTACCCATTTACTGACTAAATGTTGGAGTTGGTTGTGTTCTAGGCTCAATCTCCCATTGGTCTAGCCCTCTACACTCCTAGGAAGCCATTTTGGCTTGGCCTATAAACCTTCACTCTGGTGTTGTCTCCTTGATTTGGATGTATGGCATCATGATACTTCTCGGCACATTTGGTGGGAGTGTACCAAAATAATCTTTAGGGAGGAGCAGAACTCGGTGGGACGGGGTCATTCTCAGGTTAGAATGGGCTATCTCTGAGGTAGTTTCTACTAATTGGTCCCATTTTCATCACTTCTCAAACATTGACAGGGAAATCGAACAGTGCTATCCTAGAATCGTCAAGCCCGATCTTTGGTACTCAATGCCCTTCAATCTCCTCTACCTCACTCGTAGGTTAGCCTATTGGCTCCCCCACCCCGGTCTTTCTCAAGTTAAATTTTTATGGAGTGGTCGAGGTAACCCGGGAATCTCTCGGAACAGGATGCATTATAAGAAATGAAACAAGATTATTGGTTGGTGCCGCTTCCTACAAGCTCAGGGATGGTACCTGTAATTCGGCTGAACTATAAGCTTTGAGCAAAGGTCTAGATCTAGTGGCCTCCTTAAAGATATAAAATCTAGAAATCGAAGGGGATTCACTAGTAATTGTGAATGCCATTATTAAAAAGAAAGCTCTATCTTGGAAATTGGACCTAGGAGTTAAAAAAATCCTTTGGTAACTCGGGAATTTCAGTGCCTGGAACATTAAGCACGTGTTTCGGGAAAGTAATAATTACGTAGACAAGCTGGCGAATGCGGGGATCGAGAAAGCACAACAGGAGATAGTGGCATTTAATTCCAAAGCATGGGAAGGATTGGGGATATTGGTATCGCACAAGGTGGATTTTGAGCATAGGTCATCTAATGATGTACTTGCGTGTTGCGAATGGTCTATTTAATGCTTTAGACAAGGGCTTATCCTTATATTTTTCTCCTTCCTTTTGTTGGCTATGGCCATCCCTTATTTGCCATGAATTTCCTTGAGCTATGGCTATGGCTGTCCCTTATCTATGTGAAATGGTATTTCGTCCCAGGATAACATACAACTGGCTAAAAAGAATTTTTTGTCTCTCCTACATCGAAGAGTTGGATGCCATCAAAGTAATCTTGGGTGTAGACTATCTATCTACCGTTGGTTGGCCACACGTCAACAGTGGCATTTCCTCTGTATTCATCGAGAACCTCCGATAATCCATCCCTCTAAAGAAAATGTTGTGAATCTGGATCTACTGTTGGCCGCCCAGCGTACTATGGCAACCTAGCCTCGAAGTGGTAAATTGCGTCGGGTGTTCTAGGATGTGCATGAGTATTTTTCGAGTGTGTTGGGGGTGGCTGGGTGTCTTTAGCAAACTCGAGAAATGGTTCGGCATCCTCTCGGCCTTCACCGAGTAGTTGGTGGTGTACGCCGGGACCGGGCTGCCAACTGTGCCCACCTAGTGCTTCCTAATATGAAGACCCTCTACGCTCCATTGGACCCTATCCCACTAGGGTGGACCAAGCTATGCCTATCGATGGAAGGGGCCTATGAATTACTTTGGTTGAATTGGGTGAATACTAAAGTAAAAGTTGAAATGGAAGATGAAACCAACCTTGGTCGAGTGTCTCGGAGTTTACTAGTGTTCTTTGCCACAGGGGACTGAAGAGTAATTCCTCTCTTGCCTAGTACTATAGTTATAGTATATCTCAAATAATGTTGGCCTATGTTCGTGTATATCCAGCTATTTTTTTCTCTCGTGATTTTTCTGTTTTTCTTTGAACTCTTGAGGTCAGGCCTTTGTTTATGTAAATAGGGAATGGGTCCCTTCAACCCACTTTATCTATAAAAAAACAACCTGATGAGTCACCTTATTGGTGGGGATAGCTTCAACCCATTTGGTGAAATAATCAATAGCCACCAATATCCATCTGTGGCCTACATTGGAAGGTTCTAATAGTTCTCCTATAAAATCCATGCCCCACTACTTGAAAGGAGCCTCAATTGATACTGGTTGTAGAGGGAGAGCACTAGAAGCCTTCATTTTCCTTGAAAATATCTGATTTTTTTAATTTTATTACCAATAAGGTTGTATCCTTGAAAAGTGTGGGCCACCAATAGCCCGCCCTCAGTATCTTATGGGAATTACTCTTTTGGAAAAATGCCCCCCACACACTCCCCCATGAAAGTATGAAATTAACTTGGGGCTTCATCCTCCGTAACACATCTGAGAAGAACCCCTTCAGGATTTTTCTAGGCCAACCCATAATCAGTGATGATATATTTTTGGGAGGCTAACTTGAGTGTCCTTCTTTGATTTTTATCTAAATGCCCTGGACATTCCAAATTTCTGAGGTAAAATATGATGTTTTTGTACCATATAGAATTGATCAACTTCTCATGTACCTCCACATCTCCTCCTTCTACCTCATTTACTTCCATCACTTGTAAGTTGCTTTCTACCATTAGCTTTGCCAAGCCCAGACCTCTAACTAGTTTAGTGGTTTGAACATCCATATCATATTCCTGTAATTTGTTCACCCATCGACATATTTTGTTGGAAACTTCCATCTCTGATAAAATGTCTTTGACCATTGTATGAGGAACATAAGCTATGATATTTGAGCTTAGAATATATGGCCTAAAAGATTTTTTTTCTCTAACCAAGGAAAAATCATGTTTTTCCATAATGGTGTATTTCAACTCAGCTCCCTGCAATGCTTTACTGAAAAAAGCAATTGGCCTTTCATTTCCCTCCTCATTTTTTTGCAATAACACAGATGCGATGGTATTTTCAGATGCAAAAGAGAAAATTTGAAAAATCTTCTTATAATCAGGGGCCGCTAAGACAGGGGTGTTTTTAATGCCTCTTTGATCCCGATGAAAGCTTGGATAGCTTCATCCTCCCATTTAATAATTTGATCCTTCCTCAACATCTTCATGATAGGGATAGTCATTTCTACAAAATTGGAAATGAATCTTCTTATGAAATTGATTTGGCCAAAAAAATATTGAATACCTTTCTTGTTCTTAGGGATAGGAACTTTCCCAATAGCTTCCACTCTCTTAGGGTCAATCATGACCCCTTTGATATGATATGCCCCAACAATTTGGCCTTCTAAACCCCAAAATGACATTTTTTAGGATTCAACGAGATACCATATTCCCTGCACCTCTGTAACATCTTTTCCAAATGCTACAAATGATCATCCCTTTTTCTTGAAAATATTGTCACATCATCTTGGTATACAACTATAAAATCACTTATATATCCGATGAATGCCACATCCATAGCTCTTTGAAAAGTGGCACCAATATTCATCAAACCAAATGGCATTCTCATGTACACATAAGTACCCCAAGGAGTGGTGAAAGAAGTTTTGATTCATTCTGATTGCTTCACAACCACTTGGTTATATCCCGAGAATCCATCTAATGTAGAAAATAGTTCGACCCAGTGATTAATTGCAACATATTATCCATGTTAGGCAACAGATAATTATCTTTCATTGAGGCCTTATTTAGATTTCTAAAATCTACATAGAGTCTTATATCCCCATTCTTTTTCTAACTGGTACTAAATTTTCCACCCAAGAAGAATATCTCGTAGGTTGTATAATACCTCCATCCCTGAGTTTCTTGAGTTCTTCTTGCATTTTCAGGGATAAGAGAGGATTAATTGGCCTCTGTTTTGTCTGAATGGCTTGGCATTAGGTTCTAAAGGTATTTCATGTTGGAAAAGATCCTCCTATATGCCTTCAATTCTAAATATGACCATGCCAAGCAATCCTGGTACTTTTTTAACAACTGGACATATGACTGCTTTTCTTCTTTACTCAAGTTACTACCCAACCATATTTTTCTAGGTTTACCATCAGTCCGAAGTTATAATCCACAATGACTACATTCCCCATTTAGCAGGATAATCCACAATGACTACATTCATGGTTAAACACTTGCCCAAATAAGCTTCAATTGCACTACCAATCCTTTGACATACCCAATCATTGGTACTTCTCTTGAATTAATGATAGTGCACTTTTCAAAAGCTGATGTTACTTTGATATTCAATTCATTCATCACATTACAAGAGGCCCTGAATCAAACATGCAGTTGTGCACTAACCTATCTTTTATGATCAAAGTAGTATAAAAAGGGTCAACATCAAGTTGGGATTCAACAAGAGAAGTGCCCAAATATACCTCAGGTGGTTCTCCCAAATCTTCTAATACTTGAGGTACTTCTAATTCTGCAATGACAGGGGGAGTATCCACATTATTCACATTTTTACATGAGGGTAGTGCATCCTCTTTGAACCCCAAGTACTCAAATGCTCTTTTTCTATGTTCAGGGATCCAAAGTAATTCAATAATAGGAACTGTGACTTTTATCGACTCAAAATATGGGAAATATCACATGGGACATATTTGGGTAAGATCATGTTAGGAGGAAGAGTAACGGTTCCTTCTGGTGGTACAAGACTTTTTACATTTTGGGCATGAACTGGGGTACAAGTTCTATTTGGGACAATCAGACCCTTAGTTGGTGTATCCTTCTTAGGAGACTCATTTGGGACATTGGTAAGAAGCAAGGTCTTGGGTTTGGGTTGTAGTCCTCCTCCTTTAATAACTTGACTTCTGAGATTGTATTCCTTTTCTTGAGCAACAACTACATTCATGAGTAATTTCCTATCCTCCTCAGAAGGGACTTGTTGGCGAGAAAATTTATCTTGTGGAAAAATTGGTGGGTTTCAAGCCAATGCTATGGGAATCTAAGTCCCTATAATTGAAAAATTTAGCTTCGTATGTGCATTCGTGAAAAGTGGATTTCAATGGTGGCCTTTCGACCAGAGATCCAACAGGCACTCCACGACCCCACTATGGCAAAGCTAGCAATTTCTCACTAGAGAAGAAATTTATATAAAAAGGGGAAAGGGAGTGGGAATGAAGATAAGAGAAACTAATGTTGTGAGTAGAATATCAAATGCCCACACACATTAATTAGAAATTTCATTTACATGCATTTATAGTTAGAAGAAAAAAAATCCGCAGGAGAAGCTACAAGAACGAATAAAATTCATTGGTCGCAAGGTACCAATAAATCTCTTAATCAAAAAGGCAAAATTTCCTTCTTTTATTATTGAAGCTAAAGTAACATTTGTAAAGAGCTTTGAGAAGAGAGGAAAATCTAAGGATAAGGGAAAATAGAAGAAGTATGTCATTTTTCTGTCTTTTTCAAAATCAATGCCCGCCCATTGGAATGGCTCGAGGAACCATTATATTCTTCACAAGAAAGTGTTACAACTTCACAAATCCTCAACACCTATTCGAATTCCTCTGCCGTGAAGAAAATACTCATGGTGGGTTAAAAACTAGATCTTGCAAAACAACCATTACATTCAATTTTCTAGTTTAAATAAAGACCCTTTGATTTGCTCCTCTAACTCGAAATTGTGCCGTCCACATGGCAGGAAGGGATTGGAGTGGTTACAGGGAAGCCTTTCACATTTTGTGATTTTTTGTGAGATTTGGAAATTTGGAATAAATTGGCCCGTAACCCCGCTTTGAATTTTCAACTTAGACATGTGGCACGTTTCTATTGGAAATGGGATTGTGGCCCTTTTCTCAACATTTTAACCTTTTTTGGAAAAAGGCTCAAAACTCAAATTCCTCCGCCACTCGCTCTCCTACTCTGAATTTTCAACTTAGAAACGTGTCATCCTCTGATTGGAAATGGGGTTGTGGCCCTTTTCTCAACATTTTAACCTTTTTTTGGAAAAAGGCTCAAAAACTCAAATTGCTCCGCTGGCCTGCTCTGACTTTTTCCATGTGGGCTTGAGATTTGAATTTTACCTTTATAGCCTGATTGGGGCCACGAGGTAAATTTACCATTTTTTCCAAAAGTGACCAAAAGTGTTAAGTTCACCAAAAATCCCATTCCTCCCCATCCAATAGGATCTGACCATGTACCTGCATTCATTGGGGTCAAAATTTGACGGGGAAAAGACGCTCGTCATCCCGACTGTGGAAAATATGTAGAGGAAGAAAAATTAATCATTTTGAGTCAAACATTTGATTTTCCTTCACAAACCAGAGGCATAGAGGCAAAACAATGATTTGATGACCCAGGGCATAGAACAAGTGAAAATTTTTGATAAAAAATGGAGGTTACAAAGAGGATATTACGTACACAAACCGAGAAATGGAGGATTTCTAAAAATGAGCAAAACATAGGTTTAAACAGCTCTAGGGCATGAATTTTTCTAATTTCTTGAATCTCTAACTTGGCTTAAACACTAAAGAAGGGCATGAGATCAAAAAATTTGAATTTGGAAATGAAAACACAAAGCTATTTTTGGGAGACAACAAGACTGTTCCATCATACTTTTTTATCATCAAGGCCCTTAAGTACTCAAATTCATGATTGGGTAATTCAAAATCCTACACCATATCAATCTCAACATCATTATTAGGAGAAATGGGGCACACCAGAGAATGCACCTCAGAAACTCTTTGTAGTTCTTGCGCTTATCAATTTAGTAGAAGTATCTCCTTATTGTGGATTATCAGAGCACTCCATCATACATACATCATCATAAGTCTCATCATTACCAACCTCTTCACTTTCTTCAACAGGTTCACAAGGGAATGTGGAAAAAACACCTATCACACCATTCAATAACATGATTTTCTTCCACCATGGAAACTCTAGCAGTCAAAGGATCAGGGATCTGTTTATTTCCTGACCCCATGGGTCCCTTTCCTCTTTCATCTATTCTGTGATCACTCCTAAGATGATTTCCAAATCTATCTTGGCCCTGTGGTTTGTGTTGACCTTGAGAAATTTGTCCTATTCCCTTTTCTTCTCTGGAAATCTTATAAGATATTTCTTTAACTGCTCCAACCAAAGTCTTCACAACCTCCTCTAGATCCACTACCTTGTTTGACTAAGGTCTATCAAGATTAATCAATTTGACACCCTCCCTCTTAGGGGTTTTCAACTGCCTTAATATTATTTTCAATTTACAAGGCCATTGTGAAAGCCTACCTTAAAGTTCCAGGGTTCTTATCTCTCAAATAATAAGCAAATTTCTTTTCAAAAGCATTAGAATATTTAATTAGGCAGGACTCATCACTAGGCCTCAAAATTATGGGTAATCTATTTAAAGTCTTATTGAATTTGGTATTGAAGTCCTGGAAAGACTCATTGGGATTCTTCTTTATATTCTCAAACTCAGATAAGAGGAACCTTGGGTCTGTCTTATCCCCATATTGTAATCTGAAAGCATTCTTCATCTCATTCCATGAATCTATTGAGTTATCTGGAAAATATTTGTACCAATCATGCACATCTTCTTCAAGAGTATGAATGAATAGATTTATATATACATCTTCATATTCTATTTTGAAATCCTCCATCATATTAAAAAATTATCAAATGTTGATCACCAGTGATGGCATTATTTCCTTGAAATTTAGGCAACCTATTTCTTACATCTTGCGGTACAACATTAGGATGCCCAACCATGCCTCTAAAATTTATTGGTCCAAACGTGTTGACAAAAAAAAAGAGGTCTAGGTGAAGGTGAGCCATGTTATTTTGAGGAGGTGATCCTACAGGAGGATTAAGATAGTGTGGGACTAGGGGTCTTTGGGATACAAACATATGATCTTCAAAGTAAATATCCTCTAGTGACTCAGTTTCACAAAAAACCCTATTAGTATTGAGTGATAAAGGAAAGAAATGAGGGACACCTATTCCAGATACAAATGATGGCCCTTCACCAGTTGGAGTATTTAAATTCACATGAGGACTATTTGATTCTGAACTATTTGAAGATGTAGGATAATCCTCAACTATAGGTTGATCACTTTCCACGACTGGTACTACCTTCTCTCTTAACTCTTGATCCCCCAATGCTTTCCAGACTTGTCTCTTTTTGGATTTATTTTCCCAAGCTCTGGAAACAATTTTCTAGTAGGATCCTTATTAAAGAAAGACCTTCTTCCTTCCAGCTTTACAAATATTAACAAAAATCTTAATTGACAAATCTTAAGACATTGGCATTTACTAAAAATTTCAAACCAAAATGGAGTCGCCACCAAGGATTTTCACCTTATATGTGCTAAAGCATTGTAAGTAACTTGTCAAGTGCCTATCAATACTCAATTTCTACAAAGTGTGACAAATTTCTACTAGAAATACAAATCTAATGCAACATTTGCTTAAACCAGGAAATATTACGTAATGAACTTCTGATCTTTCTCAATCTTTACAAAACTTAACAAAGGATGACGTTTAAACAACGTATTTGTATCTAAGCATGTAAGAATCATTACCAGAGGTTAGTATGCATATGTATTTACACCAATAGTTCCTCAAAAGCTGTCACTAGTATACCATGGTACCTACACCGACCTTAGCCACCTAACCATGTGTGCCACGACCATTTGGCGACTCTTCCTTTAACTTCACGCCCGGCCATATTATACGTTCAATGAGATCATTTATCATAAGCAAAATTAGTAGTGTCACTTAAATACTGTGCGTATTACGATTTGAAGTACACCTTCTTGTGATGATTCTAGACTTTCTAGATCGCACACTGTCTATACAAAAATTCAATTAAGCTATTGTTGACATGTAAATGTGCAACAAGGAAATTGAAAGTTTCTAGGCATGACAACTATACCCTTGTGCCAATTTTTTCTTGTTTTATCATTCCTAGGCACCTCAGGTCAAGTCCTTCATTCTGGTCACCCCTTATTTGATGTCAAATTGGTCCCCTAGGTGATTTAGGAAAGTCTATTCATTCCCCTTAGGTGATTTTAGGGAGTTCTGAAAAGATACTATCTTTTGGCAGTATTGGGAAGGGTTATCATTGGCCTTCCTAGGACTGGACCAACCACCTTGGAGTGGAAAAAGGGAAAAATTAAACATGGAGGTGAATTGAAGACCTTAAAACATCATGGAAATTATTTTGGAAGGTTTGGGGAAGTTTTGAAAGGCTTGGGGCAGTTTGAGTAAAAACAAGGTTCACAAGCCTAGGTAGTACATAGGCCTAAAATAGTTGTCGGGCTTTAGAAGAAGATTTTGGGAGCTCCAGATGGAATTAGAAGTAAAAAAAACATCTCTAGAAAGATGATTCTAATACCTACATGATGGTGAAATAATATTTTTCACAACACCTTGGCACATAGGATTTTCAGGTAGTTTTTATCAAGCACAAGTGGAGTCTCAAATCACAAATCCAATTTTTCAAGGATTAGATGGATGAATCAAGACATGAGACCCACACCATTGGATTAAAAATTCCATTTAAATTCAAGATAATATAAAATTTTACCAATAAATTCCATCAGGAGCTCAAGTTATCATCGTTCCAAGTTACCCTCTCAAAGGTAGTTCAGGACTTAGTCATTTTTCGAGAGGACACGTGTCAACACTAGGAGCCTGGTGGGATTTCATGTCCCCAAAGTCCCTGAGGTCAGGTACACCAACCATTGAAAATTTTTCCCATCCCCCATGTGACCTCTTGGACCCTCATGTGACCTCTAGACTTGACAGTTCAGCCCCAGGTGCATTTTTGGAGCATCCACTCCCTACCGTCGGATCAAATGCCACGTGTCAGCTCTAGGACCACCTGTGGAAACTGATGTCCCTTATGTCCCTAAGATGGGGGACATAAGAGATCTAAAAATGCACCTCAGACCCTATGGGGAGTGTTTTGGACACCCACATGACCAACTTTAAGCTCCTAGTGCTTTAAAACAACTTTTTCCTCCTTCATTCCCTGTCGTTGGATCAAGCGCCACATGTCATCCTCTTGACCACTATGGAATTTGATTTCCATCATGTCCCTAAGGTCAGGGACATAAAGCATGGAAAAATGCACATAATCTCTACATGTGCATTAATATTTGAATTTTTCCAATTGCCGCTTTTCCCGCTTCTAACTTCTAACATTTATATGCACACTTCATCCCTCCATACTTCCTCTGCAACATTCTACCATCACTCCATCATTGAAAATGCCCAAAACCACTCAACCCAAACACTAAAAAAAATTTCCCACAACGATGTGTAGGTATCAGAAGGATTTTTATCAAAACAAGAAGGAGAAACGAAGAACAAAAGGAAGAAAATAGTGAAAATCTCTATAGCCTAAAAACAAAGATATGAAGAAATATTGCAAGCTGGTGCATGAAACAACAAACCATTTGTTTCTATTCATTACTCTATCCAAGACCATAAAAAAGAAACCTTCAAACTCCCCCTCGTGTGATAGAGCATCCATAACGAAGAAATCTCCTTTCCATCTCAACGAAGAAAGAAGTGGGATTTCCCATCAAACCGATTGCTAGATTGAAGTAAGATCACACGTGAAGCACTAGAGGAAAAACCCACATCAAAAATATAATTTTCTTTACAAATAGAGGAAAACCAGACCTACAATTTTGAGGTCCATTAATGCATTTCTTGTGCCTTAAGCTTTGCTGTGTCTGAAAATTAAAACTCTAAAATCTCCTGGACTATTAAGCGAGTGGGCTTGAAATTTCGAGGGTGATATTGGGAAAAAACCCATACAAAAAACTTCATTCCATGTCAACCTGACTCTCAGAGGCCAAATTTCTAAAAATAGTAGGACTACTACATAGGAAGTACTATTTTGGGAAAGTCATCGACAGAAGAACCTGTGAAGGAGACAAAGACATTGGAGGTGCACTACAACTAAGAATTCGCTAGAACAAACATTTTTGGAACTTACCAAAAATAGTAAGTGGGCCCTCGAGAACTTACTAAAAATAGAAAGTTGATCCATAAGGAATGAGAAACACATGAAGAAAGATGAAAACTAAGCTGCAACATCCAGTTGAAGATCAGGGACTCACTTTTTCACAATTACTAAAAATAGTAAGTTGCTTTTTCGAAGGGAGATATGAAGCCAAAATGGAAGGATCAAAAGCCAACACATCCCTTTTCCTGTGAGTATGATGTGGAAGACAATGATGTCTTATACATGGACCTGAACAAACTTAAGAATCACATGGCCTC
Organism: Taxus wallichiana var. yunnanensis; assembly: GCA_018340775.1. Lineage (NCBI taxonomy): Eukaryota > Viridiplantae > Streptophyta > Pinopsida > Cupressales > Taxaceae > Taxus > Taxus wallichiana. Next base: position 852,100,341 of record CM031234.1, read on the forward strand.
TAAGGATTGAAGACGAGATACGGCTTCACAAGTGGCTTGCTCACGGGCAGGGACACCTAGTGTCTATGCAAAGTATCAAGCTAGTCCTAGTTTGCTATTTCAACTACCAACCCAAGATGCGAACCATCCAAGTGACAACGGTGCAACGATGGTGGTCATCAACCCTAGGACCATTTAAATATCTCTATAGATGCGGCGACATCCCCAACATGGTCATCATTTCAAGGAAAGGGCCATGCGATTGGGAGAAAATGGATTCATATGTCAAGGAGTAACACTCGGGACATGGTTGAAAATAGGAAGAAATCCTTCCAGGATACCCAAGAATCTACCAAGGTGTGAGTTCGAGAAGGGTATTCTAATCTCATCACTCTACTCAGTAGAGTAATGGGTGAAGTAAGCATGAGAGACTTCGGGACTTGATGGGCCTTCTCATCCTAACATTTGAAAGGAATAAGAGAATTGGTGAGGGCGAGATAATTAGTGACAATATCCATCTGTAACTACTCCAAGTACCCGCGACAAAGAAGTTCCACATGACTTCTTTCCTAGTTATCTGCTCGCAAGCTCACGATCATTCAAGGGATTGGCTCTTATGCAGAACATTTCTTTCAAGGTACTGCATTTGAGAAACTTCCACAATTGATAATGGAGGAGAGCAATAGGAATTTCACCTACGTGAATGATGCATTCACCATGTATGTGGTCCGAATCTTGGAAGGGGACCTCGAAGCTAGGATGTCACCAAAAGTGGCATCCCTGATTAAGGAATATGGCTCATACTTCATACAATTATCAACATTCTCCTACATATGAGTCATTGGCTTTGACCAAGCTCCATTGAAACTACCTAAGTACCTCAGTGACCATATTGTATTGTTCAAACTCTGTAGGAAGATCACCCAAGTAAATAACAAGCTCAGAAGTAGGAGAAAGAAATTGATTTCATTCCCTATATCTCTAGGGGATTTCACATGCAAAAGCTCAAATGACACATCTCACCTAGAGGCCACTTTTGCACATCGACTTTGCATTCCTACATGTCCACCCAATTTGACATCCAAGAAGATCTGAATCATTCTATGTCCTAGAATTGTAACATGAGCCAAAAGTTGAGGACTACTGGGCCAATTGTATTGATGAGTTTGAAGTATGTAAAAAAGATCACATGAGGATTACAATCAATGAGATGAAGAAATTCAAGTTCTCTTGGTATGAAGACATCTTACATGATGATGGGACAAAGATGTATGATCTGAGTGCACAGTGAGCCAAGATGTCCCCAATGCCCCAATTTAACTAGCATGTTTGTGAATCAGGAGATATATTGGAGTAGACTAAAAAGGTGGTGAGGAGAACGAGGAACTGGTTTCGAAGAAGAGGGCTATGATCATTTGGTCATGAGGAATTTCTCCAAGCTAGAAGCAAGATTTACATCATTCGTCTTCAAAAGTGGTAGAGGTGACTTCTAGCTCTAAACACTCTGGAGAAAGTTCAAAAAGGAAGGCAATCAATTGGAAACTCCTCCCCATGAGAAGACACCCAAGAAAGTCGGGAAAGAAGAAGATTCATTGCCGTCACCGTAAGATGAAGACGTGATATCAATAATACAAACAAAAATCTAACAACAGATGAAAAAGTGAATGAGGAGTATACAACTCATGATCTAGTATTCGAGACTCTACAAGAGGTCTTGCATGTTGTTGACTCCAACAATCCTCTCATTTAGAAATTACCTCCTCTATCAGAACAAATAATGGTTGATGCACTCGACATTGAGCCCGAATCGGCAAGATGTTTCCATGTATGTAGGAAATGATCATCCTCAACACTTTCATTATGAAACAAGTAGTAGCCCCTAATCTATCAACAATTGTCTCATTGGCTAAAGAAAAAGGTCAAGAAAGATCACATAGACAACATCTCGATTCTATAGTGGGGAGACAGGTAATCATTATATAGAAGTAGCTCACCAAAAGTAATCAAGATACTTGATGAGATGACACCAGCTGACTATGAGATGAGCACGATCTAATTGGGACTAGCTACTCACGAGGAGATTTACACATATACCAACAATCTTCTACTCGCATGGTGGTAAGAAATAAATAATTTAAAGAGAAGATTGAGGTACTAGAGGAAAAATTACGAACTCTTTCATCTTATGTGAAACACCTCATGGAACCAAGCACTCTAACACTTCCTATTGAGGAAGTGGTACCCATCAGCAACTTTGATCCAGACTCCATCAGAAGAATGCATGAGCTCATGATGCAAGGGCAAGTGAATAATGAATGGATCGAATCAATCTCGAAAAAGGGAAGCCAATGCTCCAATAGGTAGTCAAGATCTTTGCGTACATGTGTGCCATGACCAATAGAATGTGAGACTCAAAGAGGATGTGGGGAAAGAAATATATTACTGGGAACCTCTGGGACTAGTAGTGAGTGAGATGAGCAACACCCATCGCTAGGAGTTGATTGAAAAAGGTCTTTGAAACTCCTACAGATGACTTGACACGTGTATGGGTGAGGGCCTTGGCAATCATATTTGAAGCAATTAATCAGGACTTTACAAAGCTAGAGGAGAAAGAAGAACTAGCATACAAGCTGCATTATAGTATAAATCAGAAAGTTTAGAAACTTGGAGTACTGTAATGAGTGAACATACAACTGCTTGATGAGTTGATCAACCCTTTCAAAGAATATGTCAATAAAGGTGTGGGAAACCCATTTTCCTTCACTAAGGATACTCTACTTCTTCTCAGAGATCTGAGCCTCCATTGCACTTATCACAAAAAGCATTCATCATGGTTTGGGAAGTGCAAGGACATCAACAATGTGACGATGGATGGACTAAAACCTTGAGCTGCATTCGCATCCCTCATGCCAACAAAGTAGAACCAATAGTAGCTCGTTTCAAACAAGATCTTGGAAAGATAGAAGCCTTCTTAGGATCACAAAGTGGAGAGCAGTTAGAGAGTGGATCCAATTCCACCACAACAACTCATCCTTCAACATAATTCTTCTTCTTCTTCTTCCTCTTCTTTCTCTCTCTCTTCTCTTCTCATACAACACTCTCTCTCCTCAATGTTATATTTTTGCGTTGAGGGTTTCACTTTTTAATATGACTTAAGTGAATTTAGAAATATAATGTAACTTTAAGTCACCTTGCTATTATAAAAGGGACTTAAATATTTAAAGTGGAATATGAACAGTCTTAAGTCATATTAAGGTATTTGAAAAGTCACTGGGAAGATGAAGAGTTGCCTCTTCTTCTATAAATTATAGCAAGCTCCTCATTTGAGCTTCTTCTAAATTTTGTCTTCTAAAAATTCTTAGATGTTGGAGCTATTTTTGTGAATTCATGAGAGAGATATCCTTGTGAAGAGAGCAAGAGATAGCAAGTTTCTTCCATTTCTCCCACCAAAAATGTCTTCTACTTCCCATACTATGTACAAATTATGCTTGAGCTTCAATAAAGGAAGAAGGAATTTTAGCCTCTTTGATTGAGGAGTTTATTGGTACTTTGTGTTCATTAAGCTCTATTTGGTCTTGTTGTTATTTTGCAGATTTGTTTTCTTCTGAAATACAAGTGCATGTTTTGAAACTTTTGGCTAGTGTGTGCAAGTCTCTAATTTTCTACTTGCAACATTAGTTTCTCCTTTCTAAATATTCTCACTCCCCTTTCTCTCCTTCATAGAAAATTCATCCCTTGCAGATACCTACAAGAATTTTCCACAGGGTTAGTGGAGTGCCCCTGTTGGATCCCCCGACCAAAAGGCCACTAGGATAAAAACTCACTTTTTATTCGCACATGTACGTATGGCAGCTGCACTGGTTAAGTAGAGGGACTTAGAATCCTAGAGCATTGGTAATATAACCACCAATTTTTCCCCAAAAATGTTTCTCACCAATAGTTTTTGGCACCCACCGTGGGGAAGATTTAGCAACATCCGGGCTCGAATATTGCCAGAAGGTCTGAAAAATAAAAAAGTAAAAATTTAGAAAATTCAAAATTAAAAAAAGGAAATCTCTAGAATTCGAATAGCTATATGAGCCACATGTCTACAAACCATGGATACTCCAGGAAATCCTCCCGTTGAAATACCCGAATTTCTCTTCCACATCCAAGAGGATATCACTTCAGATTTGAGAGAAGCTATCTAACATAACAGACAAAGTGTAAACCACTACTTCATTACCAAGAGATATCTTGACCTTGAAGAAGTACACACTGATGTATTAGAGAGGCAAATAAATATTCCAGCCCCACAAAGAAGAGCATAGATTTCTAAGTTGGCGGATAGAAGATACACCCGACAACAGAGACAAGGAGGATAAATTGACCCCATTTTTGAAGAACTTCAAAGAAGACAAGAGCTGCTCGGAATTCAGAGGCCTGCCTTTCATCAAGAAACTGATCACGTTGGGAAATTGAGTGTTGCCAATCCTTTGGATGGTGAATCTCCATACATCATTGATAACATTGAATATTTCACCAACATAGAGACCAAAGAAGAAGCTAGAGAAAGAGAAGTAAGAGTGGAAGAGTAAATAAGAGCTCAACTCAAAGAAATCAAAAGACTTCAAGCTGAGGAAAATGAAAGAGCAACAGTAAAAGCTGCAGCCTTGGAAAGGTTAGAAGCTAGAAAAAAAAATAGAATGGGGGATTGTGAGTGTGATCGTGATTGTGAGGGCCGTAGGCCTAATGTACTATGGGGAAGAAATACCGGTCCACTTTCTCTTGCTCAACCACTCCACGAGCTACCGAGAGGCTCAAGAAAAAACTTCCTAAAATTTAGAGGGGATGGTTCTCAACTCCTTGAAGAACATGTAGCAACATTTATCACCACTTGTGGTGTGTTGGGCATTGAGGAAGAAGATGTGTCAGTCTGAATCTTTGTGGAGTCACTTCAAGAAAAGGTTGTTGAATGGTTCTACATGCTACCCCGAGGTTTGTCACATGTTGGGAAGATATAAGAAGTGCATTCAAAGACAAGTTCAAGACCACGAAAGATTGTTAGGATCTCTTGGTCCAATTGGTACAAATGAAAAAGAAACCTCCGAGTCAATGAGAGACTTCATATCAATATATAACAGAGTGTTAAGAAGAATCCCTAAAGATGTGGTGCCTTCTGAAAATAATTTTAAGAGATTCTTCATCAGTGCCTTGCCATCAAAATTAGGTTTATTCCTTAGAAGAACCCAACCAAGAACATTGAAGGAAGCTCAAGACCATGTAATAGAAACCGATGATGATCTAATCTTGTCTGGTAAAGTGAAAGGCCCAAATGGGAAACAAAAGGGTCAAAATTCAAACTCAGTCACCACAAATCCAATGTTCCAAAAATGGAAAATGACTTGGTTGCCTTGAAGAAACAACTATCCCAGATCACAATGTAGAACACTCCAAGGAAACCAAACCCTCCAAATAGGCCAAGGATTGCTCCACCTCCTCGCCGGCTTGCTCTCAAAGCACCACCAGTCAATGCCATCTATGACACCAAAGAACCAGAGGAGGAAGTAGAAATTGAAGAACTTGAAGAATAAAATGTGGAGGACTATGAAAGCTATCTTGAGGTCGAGGAAGTTTATGGTGATATGCACAATGGCCTAATTGAGTACATTGATGATGAAGATGAGGATGATGAAGAAGCTCTAGGTTTCTCATGTGTAGTTTTCACTCACACATAGTCCAAGAAAGGTGCTTCATCCTCAACAACTGCGGTAAAGGACAAGAAGAAGAAAGAAGATTCTCCTTTGGAGGTCCCACAAAATAAAATCATCGGTAGAGGATCACCACTACCACCTTCGATGGAGTTAGCTAAAGAAAAAGTAGACCCACTAGCTAGCAAGGATCATGCTGCCATACCAAGTAAGTCATCTAATCCTTCTCCCACTCAAAGGTTACTAAGAATAATTCTCCTTTGAATGTTGTTCCTGTAAAAACATCTAAGGTGCCATCAAAACCTGCATCCCCATCCCCTTCCAAGTTAGTTACTACACCCTTGAAGGATAATTCAACACCCAAAATAGCAAAACCTTCACCATGTAAATCTTCCATCATTCCTAGAACCTCTTCCTCACCCACCATAACCCCATTTGACTTTGTGGAACACGTAAGAAAAACTAAATTCCAGCTCTCAGAAATAGAATACCTACAAACTCATCCTGCCCAATTTGATAGGTTCATTGATGTAGTCCTGTGGCGGTAATCCTATAACCTTAGGTCCAAGTTCCAAAGGCTTACTCCCCACACCATCCACACCACCTTCTCAAAACATGCTAGCCCTCAGTGCCTCCAAAACCAACAGGGTTGAACCTTTCTACCTGTCACTTCTCATTAAAGGATTTGAGCTAAATAATTGTATCATAGATTCCAGAGCCTCGGATAATGTGATGCCCATCAAAGTTGCAAATTCTCTTGGCCTCACCTTGACCCAAGAAAATGACACCTACTATTCAATGGAATCCAAACAAGTGCCATTGGTAGGAAGAATCAAATATGCATAGGTAGCATTAGCTGATTTTCTAGACAAGAAGGTGCTTCTAACCATCCTGGTGGCAGACATCCCAACCTCCTTTGGCATGCTATTGATCCAGCTTTTGCAGAGACTTGGGTGGAGAAATAAAAATGGACTAGTCATCTACAACTATTCTAGTGAAAGGCAAGATGAAGAAGTTGCTTCCAGTGAGAAAGATGAAGTTCATAGTATGCAAGTCTGATGATCCAAAGGCAAACATCCTTTTTCAAGATAGCGGGCTAGGAAACTACTTCCTCACATTGGAAAAAGATGATAACTTTCCACTTCTTATGGAAGAGGAAGAAGATCAAGTTTGGATGATGGAATTTGATGGTAGTCATTCTAGCATTGGTTCGGGAGCAGGTGTAGTGTTGTACTTTTCTTATGGTGAATTGTACCCATTTTCCTACAAGCTATAATTTGATAATATGAATAGCACGATAAAGTATGAAGCTATCCTCTTACACAAGGGAATGGATGAAGATATGGGAATCAAGAAGCTGAAATGCTTTGAGGTGATGTGGAAGTGATAGTAAAGCAATTTCGACAACAATATCAGGTGAAAAATCCAAGACTTGACATTATAGAAACAGAGTATGGGACTGCATTGAATCTTTTGATGCATTTTCCATTGAAGCTATCCCAAGGGAAAAGAACAAAAGGTTGATTCTCTTGCAAAGATCGATTCCCTAGTGACACCTCATCCTTCTTTTGGTAAAGACAAGGTGACCATAGAAATGGTATTCAGGCCTAGTGTACCAGATAATACAAATCATTGGCAAGTCTTTAATGATGATAACCAGATTCTAGCATTTTTGGAACAAAGGGATAATTTTAATAATCTCTTCTTTGAAGGAAGCAAGAATCCACACCGAGAAGCAGTAGCCGAAGAAGAGAAAGAAGGAATTAAAGGTATTGATGATGAAGGAGTGATCAAATTGAAAGGGAACAAGATTCCCAAAGGCCTAGTTTCTTTGGAAGACCTCTTTAACAAACATGATAGATTCATTCAAGAGAAAGAAAAATGATCTTCTTGGTGCCCAACTGATTTTGATAAGGAAAAAATCAGCACCTCGGAGGAGCCAAGGATGGTCAATATTGGAAAATTTTCTCTCCGAGGAGAAGAGAAGGTTTGTTTCATTGCTCAAGAAATATTCATATGTTTTGGCCTACTCTTATGATGAACTCAAATCCTTCCAACCAAAGGAAATGCATCACTCGATCCCTTTGAAGCAGGATGCTAAGCCATTTAGGCAGAAGCAAAGGCCATATAACCCAAATATTTTGATACCATCAAGGATGAGGTAATGAAGATGCTTAATGCAAGAATCATCTTTCCCATCCACCATTCAACATGGGTGGCCAACATTGTGCGGTGCGGAAGAAGAATGGCAAAATAAGAATATGTGTAGATTTTTGCAACCTGAACCAGGCATCATTGAAAGACAATTATCCTCTCCCTATCATGGATCAAATTCTACAAGAAGTCACCGGATCTGAAATGATTTCATTTCTTGATGGATTCTCAGGATATAATCAAATCAAAGTGGCGGAGGAGGATCACACCAAGACAACCTTCACAATGCCTTGGGGCACTTTTGCCTACAACAGAATGCCCTTCGACCTAATCAATGTGAGAGCTACATTTCAAAGGGTGATGGATTTGGCATTCAAGGATTTAAAACATTGCATTGTCATATATCTTGATGATCTCATGGTGTTTTCAAAGAAGAGGGGAGATCATATTCATCACTTGGAACAGTACTTGCCAGGTGTAGAAAACATGGCATATCACTAAATCCAAAAAAGTGCATTTTTAGAGTCACAGAAGGCAAGTTACTAGGGCACATTGTGAAAAACATGGAGCACACATTGATCTTGAGAGAGTATGAGCCATTCAAGCATTATCGCTGCCCACAAGCAAGAAAGGAGTTCATTCATTCTTTGGAAAGGTGAATTTTCTTCATCGCTTTGTTCCTGAGTTTGCTGAATTGACAAAGCACATCACCACCATGATGAAACCCTAGGAAAACTTCAAATGGAGAAATGAAGGGAAGACAACATTTGAAGAAATAAAAAAATCCATTGCTAAGGATCGAATCTTGTGTCTCAGATTTTAATAAATAATTCATCATGTATTGTTATGCATTAGAACATACACTCTCCACCATTCTTGTTTAGAAAAATGATGAAGGCATGGAAGCACCTATTTATTTCATGAGTTTTCTGTTGAAAAAGCATGAACTAAACTACATCCAATTAGAGAAGCATGCCTATGCAGTGGTTAAGGCTGTAAAAAATTTCAGGTTTTACATCCTTAACTCTCATATGGTGGTGATGGTCCCTGGAAGTGAAATCAAGTCTATCTTAACACAACAGGATCCAAAAGCTAAAAGAGGAAATTGGATTGCAAAGACTCAAGAATATGACTTGGAGATTCAACCCTCCAATCTGGTAAGGGGGAATGGTTTGTGTTGGTTGATTGCTGAAGATGAAACACTCAAATCTCAACATGGTGAAGAAAATTGTGCTTGCTCAAATTGTCCCAAAAAGAATCCACAAGTTCTCTTTGTAACCTTACTGCTATGAGTGGTATACTAATATTTCCTATTACTTAAATTATGGAGAATTTCCTCCCCACCTTTACTACAAACAAAGGAGAAAACTAAAGATGAAGGAAACAAAGTTTGTAATTTGGAATCACACACTTTACAAGAGAGGTCTAGATGGATGCTTCCTCAAGTGCGTAGATAAAGAGCAAAAAGAAAAATTGCTTAAAGCATACCATGACCAAGCATGTGGTGGACATTTTTCAATGATGGTCACTACACACAAGATCCTCAAGGAAGGTATTATTGGCCCACCATATTTACTGAGACACTCAAGATTGGGTTTCCAAATGTGAAGCATGCCAAAAATTCATTGGGAGACCACAACTTGCTGCACTACCACTCAGGCCAGTTGTTATTGAAGAACCATTTCAATAGTGGGGGCTAGACTTCATTGGTGTTCTAAATCTACACTCAAGCATGGGGCACACCTATGTGCTCACAGTGACAGATTACTTCACCAAGTGGGTGGAAGCCATTTCAGCCAAGAAAGACAATACCGAAACAATATACAACTTCATCAAGGAGAATATCATAGTACATTTTAGAGTGCCACAAAAGATCGTAGTAGATAACACTACCTATTTATCTTCAAGGAGTTAACCAAGTTTTTCTTTATCTATGGAATCTCTCTATCTCATTCTTCTGACTACTATCCACAAGGAAATATTCACAAGTGGCTTGTTCGCCACCGTAAGACACCCAAAGTGTGTCTGGCAAAGTCTCAAGCTAGGTCATAGCCTACTCTTTCCACTACGAGCCCGAGATGTGAACCATCCGAGCTGACAATAGTGAAATGATGGTGCTCATTAACCCTAGGACCATTTCAATCTCTCTCGCAGATACCGACGTCCCCCAAGATGGTTGTCATTTCCAAGGAAAGGGCCATGCACGATTGCGAGACAATGGATTCATATGTCTAAGGAGTAGTGCTCGGATCATGGTTGAAAACCGAGAAGAAATCCTTCCAAGATTCCATAGAATCTACCAAGGTGTGAGTTTTGAGAAGGTTATTCGATGTCATCACTCTCCTCAGTAGAGTAATGGGTGAAGCAAGCACGAGAGACTTCCAGGATCGGATGGGCCTTTTCATCCTGACATTGACAAAAGGGAAGCAAAGAATTGGTGGGGTAGATCATCAGTGACAATATACAGCTAAAACTACTCCAAGTACCCATGAAAAAGAAGTTCCACATGACTTCTTACCTAGTTTATCTCCTCACAAGCTTGTGATCATTCAAGGGATTGGCTCTCACACAGAACATTACTTCTAAGGAACCTACATTTTAGGAACTTCCTGAGTTGATAATGGAGGAGAGAAACATGCATTTCACCGCGTGAATGATGTGTTCACCATGTATGTGGTCTAAATCTTGGAAGGGATCTTGAAGCTAGGATGTCACCAAAAGCGGCATCCCTGATTAAGGAATATGGCTCGTACTTCATACAATTCTCAACATTCTCCTACATACGAGTCGTTGGCTTTGACCAAGCTCCACTAAAACTACCTAAGTACCTCAGTGACTAGATTGTATTATTCGAACTCTGCAAGTAGATCACCCAAGTAAATAACAAGCTCAGAAGTAGGAGAAAGAAATTGATTTCATTCCCTATATCTCTAGGGGAGTTCATGTGCAAAAGCTCAAATGACACATCTCACCTAGAGGCCACTTTCGCACATCGACTTTGCATTCCTACATTGTTAGGCCCAACTTTGACATCCAAGAAGAGCCCGACTCATTCTATGTCCCATAATTGCAACATGAGCCACAAGTCAAGGACTACTAGGCCAACTATATTGATGAGTTCAAAGTACGTAAAAAAGATCACATGAGGATGAAAATTAGTGAGATGAAGAAATTCAAGTTCTCTTGGTATGAAGACCTCTTACAAGATGATGGGACAAAGATGTATGATCCTATGTACAACAAGATCAAGATGTCTGAATGCCCCAAATCAACTGGCATATTCGTGAATTAGGAGATATACTGGAGTAGACTTAAAAGGTGGTGAGGAGAACGAGGAACTAGTTTCGAAGAAGAGGGCTATGATCATTCGAGTCACGAGGAATTTATCCAAGCTAGAAGCAAGCTTCACATCATTCATCTTCAAAATTGGTAGAGGTGACTTCCATCTCTAAACACTCTAGAGTGAGTTCAAAGAGGAAGGCCATGGAATTGAAAACTTCTCCCCATGAGAAGACACCCAAGAAAGTCGGGAAGAAAAATATTCATTGGCGTCACCACAAGAGGAAGATGTGATCTCAGTAATGCAGATAGAAAATTTGACAGCAGATGCACAGGTGAATGAGGAGTATATGACTCATGATCCAGTCTTCAAGCCACTATAAGAGGTCTTGCATGTTGTTGACTCCAACACTCCTCTCATTCAGGACTTGCCTCCTCCATCAAAATAAATAATGGTTGATGCACCCATCATTGAGCCTGAATCGACAAGATGTTTCCATGGATGTGGGAAATGATCATCCTCAACACTCACATTGTGCAACAAGTAGTAGCCCCGATCTATCAGCAATTGTCTCGTTGGCTAAAGAAAAAAGGTCAAGAAAGATCGCATGACAATATCTCAATTCTATAGTGGGGATATAGGTAATTAATACATCGAAGTAGCTCGGTGAAAAGTAATCAAGCCAGTGGATGAGATGACACCATCCGACTATGAGATGAGCACAATCCAATTGGGACTAGCTACTCACGAGGGAGATTTACACATATACCAACAATATTCTGCTCACATGGTGGCAAGGAATAAAGAATATAAAGAGAAGATTGAGGTACTAGAGGAAAAAGTATGAACTCTTTCATATTATGTGTAACACCTGGTGGAACTAGGCACTATAACACTTCCTATTGAGAAAGGTACCCATCAGTATATTTGATCTAGAATCCATCAGAAGAACACATGAGCTCATGATGCAGGGGTAAGCGAATAATAAATGGATCGAATCAGTCTCCAAAAAATGGAAGCCAACGCTCCAAGAGGAAGTCAAGATCTTTGCATATATGTGCGCCATGGCCAACAAAATGTGAGCAATCAAAGAGGATGTGGGGAAAGAAATATATTACTGGGAACCTCTAAGACCAGTAGTGAGAGATATGAGCAACACCCATCGCCAACAGTTGATTGAAAAAAAGGTCTTTGAACTCCTGTAGATGACTTGACACGTGTATGGGTGAGGGCATTGGAACTCGATTTGAAGCAATCAATCGGGCCTTCATAGAGCTAGAGGAGAAAGAAGAACAAACATACAAGTTGCATGATAGTATGAATCGAAATTTTAGAAACTTGGAGTACCTGTAATGAGTGAACATACAACTACTAATGAATTGATCAACCCTTTCAAATAATATGTCAAGAAAGGGGTGGGCAACCCATTTTCCTTCACTAAGGATACTCTCAACTTCTTCTCAGAGATTCGAGCCTCCATTGCACTTATCACAGAAAAGCATTCATCATGGTTTGGGAAGTGCAAGGACATCAATAATGTGACTGATGGATGGATTGAAACCTTGAGCTGCATTCACATCCCTCATGCCAACAAAGTAGAACCAGTAGTAGCTCATTTCAAACAAGATCTTGGAAAGATAGAAGCCTTCTCAGGATCACAAAGTGGAGAGCAGTCAGAGAGCGGAGCCAAGTCCACCGCAACAACTCATCCTTCAACATAATTCTTCTTCTTCTTCTTCTTCTCTCTCTCTCTTCTCTTCTCATACAACACTCTCTCCTCAATGTTATATTTTTGTGTTGAGGGTTGCACTTTTTAATATGAATTAAGTGACTTTAGAAATATAATGTAACTTTAAGTCACCTTACTATTATAAAAGGGACTTAAATATTTAAAGTGGAATATGAACAGTCTTAAGTCATATTAAGGTATTTAAAAGTCACTGGGAAGATGAAGAGTTGCCTCTTCTTCTATAAATTGCGGAAAACTTCTTATTTGGGCTCCCTTCGGAATTTTGTCTTCTAAAAATTCTTAGATGTTGGAGCTATTTTTTGTGAATTCATGAGAGAGATATCCTTATGAAGAGAGCAAGAGATAGAAAGTTTCTTCCATTTCTCCCACCAAAAAATGTCTTCTACTTCCCATACTATGTACAAATTCTACTTGAGCTTCAATAAAGGAAGAAATTTTTTTAGCCTCTTTGATTGAGGAGTTTATTGGTACTTTTTGTTCATTAAGCCCTATTTGGTCTTGTTGCTGTTTTGTAGATTTGTTTTCTTCTGAAATACAAGTGCATGTTTTGAAACTTCTGGCTAGTGTATGCAAGTCTATGATTTTCTACTTGCAACATTAGTTTATCCTTTCTAAATATTATCACTCCCCTTTATCTCCTTCATAACAAACTCATCCCTAGATACCTATAAGCATTTGCCATAGGGTCGAGTGGAGTGCCCCTATTGGATCCCACGATAGAAAGGACACTAGGATAAAAAAATCACTTTTTACTTGTGCATGCACGTATGACAATTGCCTTTGGTTAAGTAGAGGGACTTAGACTCTTAGGGCATTGGAAAGATAACCACCAATTTTTCCCTGACAAATTTTCTTACAAACAACTCCTTATCACTTAAGGGCTCAACATAACACTCCACCTTCGTATCCTATAGAGGTATGATCAAACACTCATCTCTATTCTCAAAACTGATATATCTCTTATTAATGCATAAATGAACATTGTTCACATTGAACCGAGGATGTCCAAGTAATGTTAGAAAGTTGTCTACTTAAAAATCTCTAATGCCTTAACGTATCTAGTAAAATTTTCTCCTTGAATGATAATGGATGCTTCTTTCAGTACCACAATAGGCATAGTCTTGGTTTTGTTTGCCATATATAATGCATTTGAATAGGGATGCAATGTAGGTTTCCCCATTTGATTCCATGCCTCTAGAGTGCATACATTTACTTTAGTGCCCATATTAATAAATTTTTTTCACAACAACAAACCATCAATCAACGCATCAAGTGTGATTTATTTTTAAAATTAATTATCCTGGGGTGGCATATTTTCATGTAATATCTACCTCTCGGACTCAACTTTGGTGCATGGTACCTTTTCTCATACCCCTATTAGTGGAATGATATTCTCTTAGCACAATATCTTACACACATATTTAAGGTTATCCAAATCTTCGTGGGATCTCAACATGCTTTTCAAATTCCCTCTCGTGATCCCGATCTTTTAAGCACTGTATTTCACCATGTAGATCTTGAATGACTCCCATAGTCTCTTTTTAGAATTCCTTCTAATTTGAAAAATATTGGTACTTAGTATGTATCATTTCCTCCTCGTGATGAGAATCTTGGCCTTCAAAGGCTCATGTGTATGTGCTGCCTTGGTACTCATTGTAACCAATATGGGTTAAAATTTTGGATTAGGTATATTCTTAGGAATCCATTAATCAACATTCACATGTTGTACCTTGATCATTCATATGCCCCTATCCTTATTCTTATTTTTACCCATGTGTTCATATAGGTATGAGTAATCCTCTAACTTATGCTACTTCCCACACCATGAGCAAGCTATATTTTGAGGGTAATCTCATTCGTAATGATCATGATACCCATAAGTGTAATAATTTCCTCTAAAAAAACTACCTCTACCACCCCGTGACCTTGGCCTCGATATCATCCTCAGAATCCTCCATTTCTATTATCTCCATTGTTGCACCCTTCATTATATTGTCCTTCTTTCTCTTTGGATCTGATCACCACACTAGTCTGGCACACTCCTATTTCAATGGATTTGTGGATATGATCAATCAGTCTGTAATCAGTTGTGTCATGGGTATGGGCATGAAAAATATTACAATACATGGATACATTCTTATGAATCATATGATTCAAAATAGGACAGTTTTGAACATCATGGTTCAAGTGGAAAACTTCACAATCTAGTAACAATGGATGAACAAAATTACATGGGAAACTAGCCTTAATATGTACCTCAACCTCACAATCATTGTACCATATACCATTACACGTCTCTTGTCTTTGAGTTGAAGAAGAGATTCTTTAATTGTTTTTCCATGGCTGTGATTTGTACATCTAGGAATGAGCTTACTCCAGTCAACACTTATAACTACCTCAATGTGTAAATCTGCTTCCAAAGCCTTACGTGGATCAATATACATCTTATGAGATAGGGATCTATGAAAAATATTCAATAATTCCCCAAAAAACCCGTGCATGATGAATTTGATGTATATCATAAGACAAATTAGATAAAAAGTCTTAAAATGTGTGTCATACTCCCTCACGCTTCGAGAAAAACCCTGTTTAATATCTTTGAGTGCACTTTGATGCTCTACTATTCAAACTTTGGTGTGTGAAACTCAACCAAAAATATAGTGTGCAAATCATTGTAGTCCACACACGGTGACGTGGGTCATACTTCCTATACCAAATATGCACGTGCCCTTAAAGAGTAGTGAAAAATTAACTTGCCTTCTTATCTAAAGCTATAATTCCTTTAACATGCCATAATAGTTTTCACTTATGCATGTGCTCTATTACATCTTAAATACCTATACACTCTAGAAAGTAGAGAGACATCCCATAATAAACTTGAGGTGTTGGCTGTATTAGTTCTTGAGGTGGTAGCTGATCTGGTGTTGGTTGTTATGGATGTGGACCTTGTCCACCAGATCGAACCATAAATTCCACTAGTGTTTCCTTCGGGAAGGCCGACATGATCTTCCCCGATCCCCGCGCCTCTACTATGGGTTGAGGTCTAGTCGATTAACTCTCCTTGTGTCTCGGTTTTAGTGTTGAACTAGATACCTAATGTCTGCATGGTCACAAATCTTGTTGAAGTACTTCTAATGGTCTGCGCTAACACTCTATCCGATGACACACTTGAAAATAATCCTATATAGGTACTCCTAAACAGTGGTTCTTACTATGTTTCCATGAGCACACTACTACTTGATTCAATTCTGAATTCAACTCAAAATGATATCTACCTATCTCCACTTGTTTACCTACACTAGCTTACTTCTTAATAACTACCTCTGGATATAGAAAACCATGTACAAGGGCTAGGTGGATAGGTGGGTTCGAGATGCGGGTGCATGGTCCTCATTATTTCCTATGAATCTCTCTCATCTCGAAGCCAAATTTGATTCTCTACTACACTTGCACAACGTCGGGAGGGCTTGATGTTGCGAGATCTTCGTATTCCATGAGAGCTTCAAAACCTTCGTGAGCCATCATTTCCCTCAACTCCACCAACACTACAATATCGTGTGTACATGCCACATCCCTCTCTCACACTTCATTAAAATTGATCCATCTTTCCTCTCTCTATTTTTCTACCGCCAAGTCCTCCATCCTTCTCTACACTTTATCCTACCCCCGCACATGGTGGGGTTTAACTAGCCACATGGAGGATTTTTAAATCCAATTCTAATAAAAATCTTGATCAATAAAGGTATAGTGCACAAGTAAGATCCTCTCGGTCTCGAGCAAGAATATGAATTCAAATTCCTCTGGACACAAATATGTAGAAATATCATACTCCAATGTATAATTACACAACACTCTAACCCACCAATGATCTACAACTCTAGTCCATTCCATATCTACATCAAAAAGAGTTTGGTAATCCTCCTACGTCCAGAGCTTCGGCCTAGGACCCCAACACTTCCCTAATGTGTATGTTACTAATTACTTCTACAATTATACTAGAAAGAATGTAAAGAACACCTCATATAGTTCATGATAAATATTTTCTTCCACCCAATGATGTGCATTAAAATCAGGTCCAGTCTTTATATCTTTGTGTAAAATTTTCCCTGACCGTCCTCTACCTAACTTTCAATGCTCTCTAGAGGCAATCGTTATGCCATCGTAAGAAACATCCCGACAGAGACAATTTGAAAAGAGGTCTTGATAAGAGAACCAAAATGTAGTCTTTTATTTATCCACTCAAATGATATACACACTGACACGTCATTTAGATAGATATGAATGCTCACCCAAAGTACACAAAGGTACTAGGTCCCTCTTTTTTATTTACTTGTCAAGATATTAGTATAAATTTCCATAATGGTATTCAATCATGCATCCATTCAACATAGTAAAGCATTGCATTCATCATAACATGGAAACACATATAATAAGGAAACATATCAGATAACCATGGATAAGATCAATTGTAAGAACACATATCCATATTTAGACACATCAATGATCATAATCTAACCAAAATTATCCATTAATTCTCATAAACAACTACATAGTAAGAAGCTAATACATAATATCTAGTACATGTGAAAACAGGTCATGCACACATTTGTAATAGAGAAGCATAACACTAACATAATGGTGGTACAAATCGTATAATAACCAGTCTTAAACCAAGTATTTATAGGGGTGGGGACTTTCCCTTCACCGCCCATGCACCTCCTAATAATAGGCGTGCTCAAAATAGCCATGCATACTTACATGCATGCTTTACAAAACATTTTCTAATAATAGACTATCTAATAATATCCTGCTCTAATCCTATTAATAGATAAACTTATGCATGTGATTTAATATTTGGTTTGCATGTGCTTTCTCCAAAAATAGCCAATACTTTCTTTCCAAGGTATCCTTTGCATGATGAGTACTCCAAGTCTATTTTTAGCCCATTCTTGGAAAATGGCTAAGTCCTTAATCATCCTTTGTATGTGCAGTCCCACGCACCACCTTTATCTACCTCTCGTATGCATCCTACCGCATGCTCTCTCAAATTTTGTGCATGTGCGCGCATTCATACATGGTCGATACTTAGTAATTTTATTATCCCAACACTAAACCAACCAATTTCAAAAAACTATATAGATCCTAGGAAAAATCCAAGCCATTAAGTGCTTCATTGCTCAACCCTACGATACGTGAAAACCATTCAAACATCTCATGAAGAAAGGTATTAAATTTTAATTGGGAGTAATGTCAAACCAAATTTAAAATGATCAAACACTACCTACTGACACTCCTTTATAACCACCTAAATTTTGGAATTTATACTTTGGAAATGAAAAATTTACATTTTCATCTAAATCATGACTTGTGGCACATTCAAATCCTACGTGACCTATCCTTACCTCTATTTCTCTTGTACAAAGTTTTTATCTACTCACAATGATCAACCTCTCATAGAAATAAGTACATCAATCTAAAACAATATATTCCTCCCAAGTTATATTGGTATAACTTTGTGAAATTCCACAACCTACTTGTATGGAACCATTCATTTGAACCAACTATCCAATAGTTTGATATAAAGGATAATGTTTATGTTCCCAACCAACCAATGGTTACTTTTTCAATTTGATATATTTTCATGGGTAGGTTCATATCCCATAGGTTTTACTTAATGCAAAATATTACATATGAAATCTGTGAAAGAAAGTCTCTAAAAATTTCAAGAGTGTACCTACAAAAATAGATTTAAATCACTCCAAGATATTCCAAAAACCTTTAAAGTAGTAGTAAAATATAATATCGAACCCTATACAAGTATGGATAAATTCCAAATAGGTTTAAGAGTCAAGCTTCTCAATCTAGAGACCTTCAAATCCAAGTCAAGATAGACATACAAAACCATTATTGACTTTTCAAGTGATCAAGTTACATCCATATAGATATCACATCTAGGTGGAGAAATACACGTGGTTTTATACATGTTAAAATTATTATTGAAGTAGGGGATTTACAAATTTCACTTCCAACCAACAACTAATATTTTAATAGGTTTTCTTACTTGTGGATAGGGTTTGAAGTTATTTTACATCACAAAAAGGGATTTAACAATGTGTTGCGGCTAGGGATTTAAAGAAACTTTCATCATAGTAAGTTGTAGGCACACAAAAAGTTACTGAGTTCAGAACATCTCTATACACAATCATACAATAGGGACATTTTTTTGAAACTTCCATACATACTAGACAATTCCATAACTACTCAATTTTGCACTCTAGTTCAAGAAACAACGTACTACTAGATCATTTTCATCTTGCACAATCACTCAAAAATGTCATTTCAACTTCTCACTTATGTAATTAGCTAAGTGCACCAACTTACTTATCTTGTAGAAACCATTTCCATATTATATATTACAAATTGTTAACTAGAGTATATTGTATTTATAAATTAATTTGTATTAATCAATCTAAATATACCAAATCTTACTAAACTTTTGACTGTAGATAAATAAGAACATTTTAAGCCACCCATATTGTTTATCTATTTTGGGTTAAATCATTTCATGAACCTAAATTTTTATCACATCCTTAGCCTTGGTCAAACCCTAGATTCCCTAATGTGTCTATTTGTCCTCGCATATGATATTTTCCCTCAATGTAGACTTCATTATCATTTTTTTCCCACTCGATTACTATGACATGAATTATACTAATGAGCCACACTGCAAGTATTTATCTACATATAATTTTTCCACATCAAATGTGTCTCCATATATAAGGGAATTTTGTGTTCCTCCTTAGTCTAGGATCAATTACCCACCTACAATACAATTCATACTATTTCCTTCTTCACCCCAAGTGGCGCTTTAAAAATTTCTTGAGTGAAACCTTATATTTCTCCATAGGATTAAAAAAGGTTGATACATATAAGCCTCCAAGTAAATCATTTTATCCCCATTATTATTATAATTACCATCAATGTATTGGGCATGCCACTAAAAAATATTTTAAGCTTCAACATGTTATCAAATTTTCTTGATATAGATACTATAGCCTTTGAGAATTCCTCAAAACACTATGATACTCCTACTTTACATATTATGTCATCTTCTCCTCCTATTTTAACTCATTATTCAAGCATGTATCAATATATTACTACCAAATATTTTCCTCTCACACATGTATATGATGTGTTTCTATCATTCCGTATTATTATACATATTGCTTGATTTATAACCAAGCATGTAATAATTGAATCTAAATATAGTTTGAATGATTGTCATAAATCCTTACTCTTACAACTCGGGTATTTCTATGAATATAATTGATAGGACTATTACTACTATATTTTATATTTTGGGTGATTCTATTCCTTGCATTATTCTATCTTAGGTACATGTTATGGAAACCCTTGCATCTAATTTTGATCCATGTATTACTTTTATGTATTATGTCTTCAAGTACATGTTTCATGCAAATGATGACACATATAAATATTACGAATCAAGTATCATGCTTCTAATGAGTTTATTATCACCCCTTTGACACAAACCATTTATACCATGACATTTATTCTTTATAAAAGGAATGATAAAAGATTGTTCCAAGCCATGATCTTAGATGATAATAACACACCACATTAGACTTGAAAAATAGAATAGCTAAAATACCATATATAGAAATCCATCATAATCCATAATACTCAATACATTACAATACAATGAATTGAACTACTCAATAATCAAGATGTACATATAGGAGGAGGGAAGTGTAACTACTACCTAAATCAATGGTGAAGAACTCCCACTAACTGATATTGGTAGTTAAGTTAAGTCTAGAAGACTAATAAGCTAACTCCACATAATTGAGAAGCTAACTCAACACAACTAGTAAGCTAACTCCACACAACTAATACACCTAAGCAAGATAACCCAAAAAGTGTAGGGCTAACACAAGTGTAAGAATTATCCTAATAAATAAATAAAAGGATAAATAATAACCTACAATAACACCCTCCCATAAGCATAGATTAGGTGGGTGGAAAAGAAGGTGGGTCCTGGAAACAAGGCCTGATGAGGTACCCATGTACAATAATTGGGAAAATTGGACACCGCAAGGTACCCAAAACTAGTAATAACAAAGTAGAGAGAGAAAATCCCGTTGCAAGATATCCTCAAAAGCTCGGCTCCAAAACTCATACAATGTTGAAGAAGTTTGGTGCACACTATGGTCTGAATCCACTGCTCGATCATAGAACTCAAAACAACTGACATTGGGATTCACCAAAATAGCTCCATGTAAGGAGACTGTCAATGGAGTGATGTCGAAAATGTAAAAAAAAACCAAACATAATTTGATCAAGTGTTACAAATAGGTGTGCCACGATCCAATAACAACTAAGGAAACAAGGCAAGGACACAAGATCCAGATAAATAGGAGTATCACGATCCAAGAAAAACCAAGGTAGCAAGGTAATGACACAAAATCTGAAGAAGCAAGATCAACTACTACAAATAGGTGTGTCACAATCCAAAAACAATAACCAAGGCAACAAGGCAAGGACATAAAATCGGAAGAAGTAAGATCAACTACTACAAACAGGTGTGTCATGATCCAAGAACAATAACCAAGGCAATAAGTCAAGGAAACGATATCCAAATAAATAGAAGTGCCACGATCCAAGAAAAGCCAAGGTAACAAGGTAAGGACACAAAATTTGAAGAAGCAAGATCTATTGTTATAAATAGGTGTGTCACGATCCAAGAACAATAACCAAGGAAACAAGGAAATGACACGATATCCAAATAAATATGAGTGCCACGATCTAAGAAAAGCCAAGGTAATAAGGCAAGGACAAAAACTTGAAGAAGCAGTAATTACACCACACCCTTCCATAGTGCTGAATGAGTAGAGTGATACCACAGATATGTATGAGTTGCCAAAATCAACTACTCAAACATTGAAAAATTGTAGTGCCCACATTTTCTAGCCTCAGTTATCTATGACTTCTTAACCAATAGTTATGATTTGACAAGGATCTTGACATATTTTGGACATGTATGGTGATTCAGGCGCGTAGTGCCAATTTATCTGGATTAGCATTATGACATATTTCATTAGATGTTGTGGATACTGACATATTGCGATGTTATCTGGATCAAATTTATATATGTTGGATACTTAGTTAGTCGCATGTCTTAATGTTATAGATTATTCGTTTATCGATGAGTACATATGATAGCTTGGATGTACGTTCTTTATATTTATCTATATGGCTAATTCATGGTGAATTGAGTGAAATGGTGCATGTTTATTAGTTACATTTCCATATTGATGTTGTGATGGCATAGAATTCATGTTTGGACTGATTCGTTTATTGAGTAGTTAGTTTACTCTTGTATTGGACAGGTGCGTTTAATGTGTGCATTGAGTGTGCAGGTGACAGGTCACAGGAGAATGTGGGTTTCAAGGTAGCTACACAAATTGTGCACAAGCGGCCCATGGGGCTAAGTCCTAACCATGTTAACTATATGAGGCCTTAGTATTAGATTTCATTATTTTGGGCACCATGAGTGACCCTCATTTGTAATGTAGTATGTCATGTAAAATTAATCTTGTTTAGGATGTTTTATTTTGTTAAGTAAACTTGTTTTGGGGACTTAATGGTCCCCACATGCATTTAGTTTTGTGTTTGGGTAATTGTGTATTAATTAGAGGGGATTAGGGTCACATGTGAACCCTTGGGTGGGCCCCACATCCTCTACACTTGTGCCCAAAAGTGCCAAACCCGAAATTGGGTTATTTATGGCATTTTAAGTGACCCCTTTTTAGTTTGGGAGTTCACTTAGCATGAAAATAAGCCCTTGGACCCTACCTAATAGGTAGGGGGCTTAATTTCAAGGCATAAAGAGAGTTTCCCTCCCATTTTGCCTCTAGTTTGCTACAATCCATGTAAGATGGATTGGTGTGTGTGTGTTTTGTAGAAATTTACACAAGTTTGTTTTATTTTCATTTTGGGCATTTTGGGAAGGGAGTGTTAAAAGTGAATTTATCTTTTCTTCTTTTTATTTTGGAATCTTTGACTTGGAGGGAAGAGAGGGGTGACACATGTCACCCCCTCATTGGTGAGGAAATTTATTGGCTTCTCTTCAAATTCTCCCTCATGGGGGAGAAAGGCACTTTTGTTTTGGGGGAGTTTTGTTTGGTGCTTGGAGATTTTGGGAGCTAGAGCTTGCTTGGATAAGGAAGTGGAAAAAATTAGAGTGTTGGAGAACTCTTGGAGGTAGGCTCTTTGAGATCATTTTATGTTTTATGTTATTGCTAGATCTTAGCTTGCTTATAGTTGGAATGTATGTTCAATTGCTTGTATGGTTTATTGCTTAAGTATGTTGTATTTATTTTTCTCCATCCATCATATGAATTGATGGATGTTGGAGTTATATGGGGGAAGAGGGAGGGATTTTCCCTCTCAAACCTCATGGCTTGATGGGCAATCCATGTAGGTTCATTTTATTCCCCTGATATGGTTTGAAGTGGGGAAGGTGGTTCATATGGCTTGAACCCCCTCCCCATTCTTGGAGAGGAAACCCAATGGGTTTGAAAATCCTCTCAAGAAGGATTTTGGTGAATGGGTGGAGCAATAAGGAGGGTTTGTTGATTCATAGGAATAAGCAGGTTGTGAAGAATCTTGTTGTGTGCATCCTATGGTTGGATCACACCTTTTGCACTTTCAGGTATCTCATCTACTCTTTCCCATTTGTGAGGATGAATATGGATTTCTCCTCCTCTCTTTTATTTGCTAAATGTTGTGTTGTTCTTAGTGCATGGTTTTTCTTGGTTGTGAGTGTATTGTGGTGTTTGTCTCCCTAAAATCTTGTGCATAATTGTGGAGGCTAGCTCTCTCTCCCATGGGCTTGGGGGAGGCTAGCATGTCTTCCAACCTTGGAAAGGAATGTAATGATGCCTAAAGGTTGGGTGGTTAAACAAGCCTTGTTCTCCTTGTGTTTTGGAGACTATGTGAAAGACAAGGTTAGAACCTAAAGCTAGATGTTTGTTGAAGTATCTTCAGAGGCATTTACTTGTTATGAATCTCTTCACTTTTGGAAAAAGTTTGCGTTTTGATGAGCATATGATCATTGTAAAAATATCGATGTGAGCTCCTTTGTAAGCTTCTCATCTTGGGTTGCATGTATAAATTTGTGGAGGCATGTGTTGCTTTTCAAAGTTGTGTTATTCCTCTCTTGAAAATAGTTGAAAGTTGTATGTATTATGTAGAAAACTTACTTCTATCCATGGGAGGGAGAGTCTTGTGTATTAAGAAGTTATGCCCTTCTTTGAAAACAATATATATATATATATATATATTATAAAATATATATATATATATATATATATATATATGATTTTAGCTTTAAATGTGGAATGGAGAAATTAGTATTCTTTTGTTGAAATGGAAGCATTCTTTCATGAAATAGTTCTTTCCTTGCCAAAGAGCTTGTTTGTAATTTTAGGGATCTCTCCTTGAATAGAAAGTTGGATACTTGTGAGCTTGTTTTCCCTATAGAAGTGTAAAGTGAAACGTTGAGATCCTTGGATGAAAGTACATCTCTATCTTGTTAATATTGGAAGAAAATGAACTTAACTATTATGTTTGAAAAGAAATATTGTTTGCAATGAAAAGTTGGTTGATGAAGAAGGATATTACTATTTTTCACTAATTGATTTGTAATGTGAATTTTTATGAGATGAAAGTTATAAGGAAACCAGAATTAAATTAGTTCCTACTTACATGCAAGTTGTAAAAAAAATGGAGTATTACTTCCCTATGGAAATAGTCTATGTTTTAAGAATCCATTTTGAATATCATATAGTTAAAATTTGTTGTGAGTAAAATCTATTCCTCATAAATGTTTTTCAGATTTTAAAAAAATTAGATCATTTTGTGATGTTGATATATATATATATATATATATATATATATATGTCTATTTCAAATTAAAAAAATCCATCATTTACAAATTGCATTGTTTTATTTTATATATAATATCAACTATATTAAAATAAAATTAATATAACTTATATTTTATAAAAAAATATAAAGTATAATATATATATATAAAATAAAATGACAAAAATTAATATAAAATAAAAAAAATGTGGGATTCAGAGTATTGTTTATTTGTTTTAAATAAAAGAAAAGGTGTAAATGATTTGGGAGGGGCCGACCCACTTCAAACCCCAAACATCCACCCACTTCCCACAGCAGTGGCTCCCATGCCTCTGCCCCAACTGCCATCCACATGCACACCAAACCCTACGGCCCTTTCCTCTTCTTTGTACCCGGGCTTATCTCATGTAGACTCTTGTGTCCTAAGCACGCTGAGAGCCTCTAACGGAGGTTCCAACATCTAAACCCTCATATTTTATTTTATCCCGCATAAAACAAAATGAACCTGCAAATGCGGCAAAACAAAAATATACAATCTCCGTGAATGAATTCTACCCAAAAGATTGCAAAGTATCTCCATAAATGTTTTCTCCTTAAATCTATAAAGTAGTCAAATGGAGGCTAAGAGGGCGAGGAGAGGGGTAAAGAAAAGTGCTTATGTTAATATTAGAGTTTCATAAAATCAACGATGGATATGGCTAAGATCTAGGGGCTTAGAATTATCAACTTTTCCCCACTTGTTTAAAGGGACGCATAAGTTTGACCCCTTTTTCCTTATGAAATTTAGTGGGAAGGATTATTATTAGATGTGTTTTACTTTTTCCATTAACGTGGGTGAAAGAAATCCCTTTATAATTAAATTTAAATGATATGGTGGGGAAGGACTCCTTTAAAGGAGTTACTTTCCCTTTATTATATATAATATTATCATTTTAAAAAAAAATAAAAGTGGGTTTAATATTTTCTTATTTGATTGAAATAAATAACTTTTAAGTAAAATTTATGGTACTTTGATGCTAAGTATATTAAGAGGGGGAAACCCAGATATCTAGTCTTCATTTGCAATTTTTAAAAAAATCTTTGGTAGGTATATTAGACCCTTATAAAATTAGAATATCATACGGTGGTCTATAAATGTGTGAAAAAAACCATGGGTAGGTCTGGTTACAAAAATAGTTTGGATCGTACATAAAGTTGTATCGTAACCCTTGTGGGCACTTAAGGCCCCACACTTAAATGAAAGAATCAATGTAATAAATTTATATGCGTGATAATCGCACATGGGTTGGGAATATCCTAATATTAAACAAAATTCACTTTGTGAAAGTGGACATAAATGGATACCCATGTATCTGTCTTGCGAATGTTATGAAAGATACTTGTAAGTGTTTAAAAAAAAATCAACTCAATTTTTTTAACTACCTCTTTGGTGAGGTTTATGGTGTCCCAAGGCGGGCGTTACACAAACTAACACCGAGCATCACCGAATAACTCCCCCACAAGAGAGACTGTCAACATGCCAAAAAAGTGTCAAAAATACAAATCCAAAATATATCAACAAAAAAGAGAGATATAAATGTATACACCCATAGATACAAGAATGCAACATCCAAAATTTTAGGACATCGGGCTCAACCGAAATTGTGTCCACAAGTGATTACAACACTCTCCCAAATTTGACACTTTATAATTAAGTGCATGAAAATATTACAATGAGTAAGAGTACCTTTTACATTTGAAATATGTGTATAAAAGTGTCACCAATGCATAGATCTCGAAAAAATACACAATTTCAAAAAATAATAACCTTAATTCGAGCTACGGATAAAAAGTTATGACCTCTAGAAGATTTTGCTATTAAAATAATATTTTAATGCTGATTTTTTAAAAAGGTACATGTGACACCCAAATGTCCAAAGGGTAAAAGAGTGCATCCACACGATATAAGCTTGTGACCAAAGGATAAAATCCTGCGCCCAAAACTTAAATGTCCAGAGGGTAAATCATTGCATTTAGAGGGTACATGTCAATATCTAATGGATAAAAGAATGCATCCAGAGGGTATAGATCTGCATCAAGTGGATAAAAGATTGCATCCAAAACATAAATATTCTAGAGGGTAAAAGAATGCATCCGGAAGGTACACACTTATATCTAATGGATAAAAGAATGCACCCAGAGGGTACATATCTGCGTCCAGTGGATAAAAGACTGCATCCAAAACAAAAATATCCATAGGGTAAAAGAATGCATCTGGAAGGTACACGCTTATATCCAATGGATAAAAGAATGCACTCAAAGAGTACAAATATGCATCTAATGGATAAAAGACTGCATCCAAAATAGAAATATCCAGAGGGTAAAAGAATTCATCTGGAAGGTACATGCTTATATCCGATGGATAAAATAATGCACCCAAAAAGTACAATTGTTAATACAAACTTTGACTGCAAATATCTCTTTTTCTGGCACTGTATAAAAAAAGAGAAACCCAGAAACTTTCTCGAAAAACCCACAAATTTGATAAAATTTTGAGTGAAAAAAATATGTCTCAGTACATAATTGTGCACGGATTTTTGAGAAATGTGTCAAAAACCCTTTAAAATGTCCATATTTGACTGTCTCAAAACATGGTTGAGTTTGTAGTCGATTCTCAGGTTTTGGCACCTTCCAAATCTAATGGTACACCTCGTTTTGTATAAAAATGCATTCTGCAGATAAGTGCTAACAAATTCGAATACATGAAAATAACAAACCTCTTGCTTTTGTAAAGAAAAACTTACTGAGATGGATGTATACATCATCTATAGCTTTGATACCATGAAAGGAATGATAAAAATATTGTTCCAAGCCGCGATCTCAGATGATAATAGCACAAGACATTAGATTTGCAAAACGAGAAGAGCTAAAATACCATATATGGAAATCCATAATAATCCATAATGCTCAAAGACATTACAATAAAATGAATTGAATTACTCAATAACAAATATGTACATATATGATGAGGAAGTGCAACTACTACTTAAATCGGTGGTGAAGAACTCCCACTAAGCGATCCGGTAGTTAAGTTAACTCCAAAAGACTAGTAAACTAACTCCACATAACTGAGAAGCTAACTCAACACAACTAGTAATCTAACTCCACACAACTAGTACACCTAAGAAAGCTAACCCAACAAGTGTAGGGCTAACACAAGTGTAAGAATTATCCTAATAAATAAATAAAAGGATAAATAATAACCTACACTAACAAAATCAAGTATTATGCTTCTAATGAGTTTATTATCACCCCTTTGACACAAACCATTTCCACCCGACATTTCTTCTTTATAAAATAATTGTCAAAATAAGACCCATATTTCATTTTGAGAAACTAATCAAAATTCTATTGTTTTACTGCAGCTTTCAAGAACTCTCATTGAATATTTCATCTTGTATACTTTTCAAATAACCATGAGATTTTAATTTTTTTACAAAAATGGTTAATTATGAAAACATTATACCATGGAATACTTTTGGGCTTTCAAGCAATTTAAATTTTGACATGAAAATTGGCTCCAAATTTCCAAATCCCCATTTTGGTCTATGATTTAGTGTTAGCAAGGCATTTCTAGCAAAGTTGCATTTTTTACATTTTCTTTGTAAAATGTAGATGGAGTGGAAAGTCCTATCAACACTATCCTAATGTTAGTAGGAATTTTTAAACATAAATGCATTTTACATGAAAAATCTAAGTGGACTTGGAAATTCCTATCAACACTATCTTAGTGTTAGTAGGAATTTTCAAACCTAAATGTGTTTTATTGTAAAATGTAGATGGAGTTGGAAAGTCCTATCAATACTATCCTAATATTAGTAGGAATTTTCCAATCTTAATGCATTTTATATGCAAAATACAAATGGATTAAGAAATTCATATTAATACTATTTTTGTGTTGATCACACTTTTGGACCTAAAATGCATATTACATGTAATATGAAAATGGATTTCAAAAGTCCTATCAAAACCACTCTAGTGTTGATTAGAATTTTGAACCCAAAATGCATATTACATATAAAATATAAATTGAGTTCAAAAGTCTTATAAAAAAATCTAGTTTTAATCAAACTTTTGGACCCATAATGCATTTTTACATATTTTTGTTCAAAATTAATAATGCAAATTGTATTTAAAAACCTTGTGACACTAGCTCATTTTTACAAACCAACTGGAGCATGAAACATGTCCCAATAAAAAGGGAGAAATGCATTTAAGGTTAAAATCATTTTTTTCTTCTAGGTTTCATGGTATTTTTTTCAAAGCTTGGAATTTCGGCCTATATTTAAAATGGAGGCACCTAATCATTGAAGAATTAGATTTATTTTAAAATCCACAGAGAATTTTTATGCATAGGGTTTTCTCCATGTCATTATCATCCGTGATTCAATACTAATGGACAATAATTGTGCCAACAAAGATCTTATAATATGTTTATAGGTGGTTTTTAGCATATATTTTCATTTGGTTGTTTTGTGTGCACCCTAAGAGCATCAAAAATGGAAAAATTCCTAAGTATGAAAACATTACACTATGATGCACTTTTGGGATTTCCAAGCAATTTAAAAGTCAACATGAAAATTTATTCCAAATTCCCAAATCCCCATTTTGTTCTACGATCCAGTGTTAATAGGACTTTTCCAACAAAATCACATTTTTACATTTTACATGCAAAATATAAATGGATTTGGAAAGTCCTATCAACACTATCCTAGTGTTAGTAGAAATTTTGCAACATAAATACATTTTACATGTAAAATGAAAATGGAGTTGGAATGTCCTATCAACACTATCCTGATGTTAGTTAGACTTTTCCAACCTAAATGCATTTTACATGTATAATGTAAATGGAATTGGAAATTCTTATCAACACTAGCATAGTTATAGTAGGAATTTTCCAACCTAAATGAATTTTACATGCAAAATGTAGATAGAATAAAAGTTCCTATCAAGCTACTCTAATGTTGATCGAATTTTGGACCCAAAATGCATATTACACGTAAAATGCAAATGGAGTTTAAAAGTCCCAACAACACCACTCTGGCGTTGATTGAAAATTTGGACCCAAAATGCATATTACATGTAAGATGAAAATGGCATTCAAAAGTGTGATCAATACTACTCAAGTGTTGATTGGAATTTTGGACCCAAAATACATATTACATGTAAAATGCAAATGGAGTTGAAAATTCCTATAAACACTATTCTAGTGCTGATCAAAATTTTGGAACTAAAATGCATATTACATGTAAAATAAAATCAGAGTTAAAAAGTCCTATCAACATTATTGTGGTGTTAATCATACGTTTGGACCCAAATTTCATATTAGATATAAAATAAAACTGGATTTCAAAAGTCCTATCAAAACTACTCTAGGTTGATTAGACTTTCGGAGCCCAAAATGCATATTACATGTAAAATATAAATGAAGTTCAAAAGTTTTATCAACACTACTCTAGTGTTGATTGGAATTTTGGATCCAAAATTCATATTACATGTAAAATGTAAATGGAGTTAAAAATCCTAACAATTTTCTCTAGTTTTCATAGGACTTTTAGACCTAAAATGCATTTTTGAATATTTTTTTGTGCAAAATGTAAATTTATTTGAAAACCTTCAGACACTAGCTCATTTTGTCTAAAAAAATGAATAATGATATGTGTCTCAATGAAAAATGGGAAATACTTCTAAGGTTAAAATCAAACTTTTTTCACGGATTTCATGGAATTTTCTAAAACTTAGAATTTCACCATGTCTTTCAAATGCGAGAAACCAAATCGTTAAAAAACTATATTTACTTGAAATCACATGAAGGATTTTTGTGGCTAGGTTTTTTTCATGTCATTACCATCCATAATGTAATGGTAGTGGAAAATGGTTGTGACAACAAAGATCCTACAATATCCTTGGAGTTGGTTTTGAGTGGATCTATTTAGTTGGATATCATTTTTATGGATTTCAAAGTGAACATGGGAAAAATTGGATGGGAAAAGGTAGAATATCACACTATATTATTTATTATCTTATCCCTTTCTATCTTCTCCCATTTATTCTTCCCGGTTATATATATATGACTTGTCAATATTGCAAAATGGCTCCTCTTCTTTTAATATAAAGTGAATTTTCTCTCTTGAGCACTAAGCTTTCGAGTGCCTGGACCTCTAATTTTTAGCTTTAAAAATAAATTAATGCCTTATATTATGGGTGTAATAGACTATGTATGTTCCATATTTTAATACATATATCATTTTGGCTCAGATATATCCTTTGTTTTTGTGTTATTTTGCCTCACTTCTCTGTTTTTTTTTTTTTTGGTTTTTCTTGTGTTTGGTATTACAAGATTTGGATTCACCTTGTGTTTATACTGATTAAGAGGTAGAGTTAGATAAAATTCTAGTTTATTATGGTTTATAATCACCTTTTGGAACAATGTTTTTCCTCTCTTATTATCTCATTTATGGAGGGTGATCCCATCACTTTTTGATAATCACCATGTTTATTTTCTATGTTTTCTTCCCTCTTTTCTCATACGACTAGTATATTAGAGTAAAATAGTGATAACTAATAGTGGTTTGGATAAGATCCAAATTTCTCAAGATCTAAATCCCCACACATTTAATACATTCCCATTGATGTTTTTGGGACACCAACTCGACTTGGAGCTCTTCGGTGCATATTTTCAGTAACCAATTTTTTTGGCGTTCTCGGTGGGACTTATATGATTAGATATTGAGCCACCATGTAGAGTGTTAGATATATCCAATCAAATCATAATAATCTTACTAATAAGAATGAGCATATGTCACCATTGTATGTTAATATGTGTGTGTGTCTAGGAGACATGCTTGAATTAGATCCCTATCCCTTATTAAGGTTTATAAAAGAACATGACACGATATGTCGTGGTGGATAAAATAACTGAAATGAATGGTATACTTCCTTGGGGATTAAAGGGAACAATTCATGGTGCATTGTTTACTTATGGGTGATTGTTAACTACATGTTGGTTGATTTGAAGTTTTTATAGTCATAACTTAGCCATGGGTGAGATTTGTCTTCTCCTCTCAAACAACCTACAACAAAAATCAAAATGCAAACAAGGAAGAAAAATACTATATTATAGGCTTAAGTATTTTGGATGTAAATATAGGGAACCATGGGCATAATAATGACATCCTCAAGAAATTACATCTTAATCTTAGGGGGTAAGGTTTTATTTATAAGATTTCTTAGGATGGGAGTTGTAGACACTCTAATTTGGAAATTCACTCTTTACACTATTAATTTTTTTCTATGCATTCTCGCTGGGATAAATACAACTTTCCCATTCCCACTTAGAAAAATATGAGGTCTCTTGTTTAGCTTGTTTATCCTTGCATAATGACATGCCATCAAATTATGAAATTCCAATGTACAAAATCCATAGAAAAACATCAATGCACAACTTCCAAACTTCAAATTACATGTTTTCCTTCTCTTGTCAAGATCGTATAGTTTATTCAAGATACTTTATCCAGTCTTGATTGACATACACATGTATTAGACAAACATGCCCTTCAATTTTAATTTTAAATTCATATATTTTTTTGGGTCTTCTAATCTCTATGGGTTGAAATTTCTTTGATAAATCATCAACAAAACCCTACATAAACAAGTAATAACTACCTCATTTGCTAACCTAGATATCCTATGGAATTACACTAATTAAATCACTTCCAACACTTGTAAAAGAAACCCAAGGCTCTTTAAATAGCATAATAGAAAATCTATAGTCATTAGGGCACTAATATCTACATGTCCTAAGCCTCTTACTAGTGAAGACAACAATGTATCTCAATTAAAGGAAGTCAAACATCCCTTTCCCAAGTATATTAGCAAGATAGAACTCCACTCAAGCATTTTTAAAGTTGGTTATCAAATATAGTTACATTCATTTAGATATCACATGCTATGTGGAGAATGATGCATAGTTTGATGTCTCTTTGGAGTCGTGCCAACATCGACATTATACGGGGTGCCCAAAACATAACTAATGTTTATATTACAAGACTTATCACCCATGAATAGGCTTTAAGAGCATGATCAAAGTGTTTAGAGAGATTCACCGTATGATTACAAATTCAGGTTTAATAGTGACAAATAGTTCTAAGTATGAGATAGTGTGTAGAATTTATAAAACCCAAATATTAGTAGACCCTTGAATGTATAGAAGGGTCAAGACCATAAGGTACAACCCTAAAAAATTTATACAGGATCCTACCTTAGGTTAATGTTGAAATAGTTTTCGTACATGTTTGATTAGTGAAATCATAATAAAGATTATGAGTAACAATAAGTACGAGAGGGTTTAAGGTACCTCTAGATGAGATGATGATGAAGACGGGTGCAAAAGAAGAATCCTCATCGCAGCGAGCTAGGTGACTGCATAAAAAGAGAACTCAACAACAAAGATTAATTGATAGATGAGTGGGCTTCACGAAAATGTTAGTGTTAGTGCAAAATCACAGCACCCCTGGATGCAGATCAGGCTTCTAGGTTGATCACTCAGGCATCCAGTGTGATTGCACAACATGGAAACCTCTCTCCAAGCGTGGGACTTGTGAAACCGAGAGAGGAATCTCCAGAGAAGGCTAGTTCCTACTCCTAAACTACCTGCCACAAGCTATTCCAGTGTAGGAAAGCTAATCTAATCCTAATCTAACCATGCCAAGGAGACAGAGAGAGAGAGAGAAGGGAAAAACAACAAAAGCCTACACTAAAACGGTGATACACCAGAGAAGGAGAATGTTGGACATCTATCAAAACTGCCATGGGACAAAGAGAGGTGAGCAATGGGAAGGATGGACAGATGCATCATGAGCCCAAGGATAGATTTCACACGAGAAAATGTCCCAAAACTCCATGAACACAACTCCAAACCTGCAATGAACATTCAAACATGCACAAATACCTGCAATGAAGAGAGGCAAGAAGAGAACAAGCAAAAATGAGGAAGGATGGACAAATGCATCACAAAACACGTTTTGTTGCTCCAGAAGTTTGCACAGAACATCATTCCATTAGTAAGAGGCAAAAACACCATTACAGAGCAAGGGAGGAGGTTCGAACTCCATTTTCAACCCTAGAGAAGAAAAGAAGGGAGGGCAGAGCAGAAAAGATGAACCACTTTTTATTTTTGAGCCAAATCTGGCTTTTTACATTGCATGGGTTGAGCCGGGGGACGAGTAAACATGGGAAAACATGCCACCTATTCCTCATTGACTGCAGATGCATTAAAACGGCATGGGATACCTTACCAACCCATACCCTGTCACTTTGACCGATTTGGAGGAGAATGCGACCCATTTGTATTAATTTGGCCGCTAAAATGTCACTTCTGGCCGTGCAGAAGAAGAATGCGACCCATTAGCATTAAAACAGGTTGTTGAAACGTCGCCTCTGGCCATTATCACGCGTCAGAGCTGTTTCTTGATTTTCTCTCTCCAGACTGCACCAAAACTTGAGATTAGCCCCAGAATCATGTAGAGGATTTCACTAGCTTTCCATTGATGTCAAGAACGTACAAATCCGAGCTCTGGGTCAAAAGATATGATGATCTGAAGATTTAGGGCAGAGCAAAAGACCAAAACGGATTTTGAAATATTTCCCGCGCTTCGCCACCTGGACGACACGTGGCAGGCCCTGATTGGTCGCGTGATTCTCTCTCCTCTGCCTTTCGGTGGGCTTTCTTTTGAAATTTTCTTGTGGGCCCTAGCTGGGACACGTGGCGCTATTTCATTGGTTCGGATCAGTGCTCGAAAACTCGCCCCTTTGACTTTTTGACCTTTCCCCTTGTGACACGTGTCATGATCTGGTTGGTCGACGGGTCTGCCGGCTCTTTCGCACCCTTCGCGTCTTTTTGTCCCAGATGTCCCAAACCATTTGGGACATAAACCTCCGATCCGCCCGAAATGGGCTTCCTTGTCCCTCATTCGGCCGATGACACATGGCGCTGCTTGATTGGCTTTCGGCTCCTTCGGCGATCCGCGTCCCGCGCGTCCCTTTGTCCCATTTGGCACAGTGCTCCTTGTGCTGATTTCGGCTGAACCGGCCGGTTCGCGTTCACGCGGCCCAGATGTCCCAAACCTCGGCACGGATCTGGATTGTTTGTGCTCATTTCGGCCGATCCGGCCGGTTCGGGTCTTTTTGTCCCACTTATCCCACTTTGTTTCGGACTGCCTTGACCTTTTTCACCGGTTTGGCCGGTTCACGTACTCGCGGCCCAAATGTCCCATTTGCTTTCGGACCATTTGTTCCCATTTTGGCCGAACCGGCCGGTTCGGGTCCTTCGCGTACTCTTGTCCCGAACTGTCCCTCTCAGCAGTTAGTCGATTTTCTTTTCCTCTTTCGGCCGGATCGGCTTCTCGCGCCCGCCGCGTACTTCTCCCACTTGTCCCAAATGCTTAGCGGGCCGCTGGAGGCTTTTCGGCCGATCCGCGTCTTTCTGTCCCACACGTCCCAAAGGTGACCTTGAGCAGGACTTAGCCAATTTTCACGATTTTTTCTGGATCAACCTACTTGCCTTTCTGCAACTTTTTCACATTTTCTCAGAGCTTACTCCTTCCTTCTTGGGCAGGGGAGTTAGAAAAAATCTGAGGGAACCCCAGAAACATGATGTTTGCTCTGAATCAATCAATGTGCCTAGGACTTGAATATTCTGATGCATGTTATCAAAATTACCCTGGGGGGTGAATTTTGGATAACAGTTAGTCATGAGAAGTGAAAACATCCTAGGATGGATGTCAACCCACATTTTGATAAAGATAAAGAATGTAAATGATGGATCGATATGATGCAACAAAATATGAGATAAAACAAAAAGATGAAATGATAAAGATAAAGTAGAAATGCATATTTGATCTAAGTAAATGTAAAAAAATCAAACCTAGGTGGTTCGATGGAGACCCAAGGTTGCAGAGAGCACAATCAAAGGTAATCGGGATAGACCAAGTCAAACAACAATAGAAAATGTAGATCTGAAGGATTTGGAGGTAGATATGGAGTTGGTGATGAAGCTTAGATGAAGATGAGATAAAAAAGGAACACCGCAAGAGATTTAGACCTGAATCGACGAGAAAGGATGCAAGAAAATTAATGAGAGATGAGAACTACTTGACAGGTGGGTTGACTACAATCGATATTGATTGGCATCAAATGGATCTGATGAAGTTGGGATCTGAATTTTTAAGTGCACAAAATGGAAAGATTGGAGGATTCCAGGGGCTATGAGATTAGAAAGTAGATGAGGGAAAAGTTGATGACATAAAGCTAAGTAAATATGAATTGGGTCGACGGTGACTAGACAAGGTTGGTGGCAATTGAGAATGATCTAGGGTGGATGGACAAGGATGGGTGAAAATGACGATTTGTAGATGATGATAAAGATAAGAAAATGTAGAGACTGAGTTCTTTTATGAATGATGGACTTGAAAAAAGGTTGATGAGGAAAAAGTGATGAATTAACAAGGGTGGATCTAAGCATGTAAGAGAGGAAGAATACTTCAAATATCTAAGGGGAAGCATAAGATCTCCCAAAAATAGCTCCAAGGTATTGTTGACAATTGCAAAGATGAGTGAGAAATGAAGGAAATGTTACAAGAAAGTTTGAAGTCTCCAGAGTTACATCCTTGAAAAATGAGGGGTATGGTCACATTTATAGGGTCAAAGGAGACCTGGATGGGTCACCATTGATTGCAGAGATCCATCCATTTGGGTAGTGGAAGAGCAACGATTTTGAGACAAATACCCCTTATGAAGTGGGATTATGGTTTCATGAGGTAAATGCAAGATATGGTTGCTTAGGATGGATAAATGGGTAGGTGAGAGATGGAAAATATTAAATAAAGGAAAAGGGAGGTGAAATCATTAAATGAAGACCTAGGGATGAAAAATAGGAAATTTAGGGAGGATAAATGGGTTAGATGGGGATTTAGGATTAATTAGTGATGATTAGGGTAGATTAATTAAGGGTGTGATTAAGATAACATTAAGGTGGAGAATACCAATTAAATGGATAAATATATTTTAGGAGGGAGAGGGGGTTTAAATGGGAAGAGAGGTATGTATGTGAACAATGATGACAAAGGGGAGTGGACATGGGATGAGGGACAAGGGATACCAAAAATTTGTGTCTACATTTTTCCCTTTTGTCGAGTGGTTTTCTTTGGGAAAGACATGAGATAAAACAAAGAAGAGATGAAAGATGATTGATGAGGTGCTCCCCCTTAAACTAGGGATCAAAGACATGAAGGGAAATAAATAATGAGTTTTAAAGAGATCATGAAGGGAGAAAGAGGGTGGAAAAGATTGGAAAAAGAAGATGATGATAGAAGATACCCCTTGGGAGGAGAAAAAATAAAAAACTAAAAATAAATAAAAATATGGCGATGATTTTGGAATCACTTAGGTAGGAAACAAAGTATGATCTCAATGGAGAAGATGGAAATGTTACAGACTTGTGAGTCATAAAACACCACTGCAAGATGGAGGAAATCCAAGAGGAATATGCTCAAATGGATATGCAAGTCATGGGACCATTGTGTCAAAGGAAGATATCGAAAACATGTGCAAATAAATGCGAGGATTGTTAAGACAATGGTCCGACAAAAGTCATTTGTGGGGAATAAACAAATGTGATATCCTTCATATATGAGTAATTAAGAAAATATGTGTTATGGTTGGATGAGGATGAAAAAAAGGAAAATAATGGTGCACCAATAGTGACCATGAAGATGGACACAAAGATGAGATGTAAAAATATGCAAGCCACACAAGGAAAGAACCAGGGTTGATGGGCTATATAAGCACCTAGGTCATCAACCAAGCTCATTTACACCGCACGATTTTTTCAATTGAGAGATCTAAACAAGAAAGATATTTGATATTTGAGAGCAATGGAGATCAATGGAGTAGTAAGGAAATGCCAAAGGACTCTAGAGGATGGTAAGTGCCTAAGACTTAGCCTAGTTTTTAAGTTTTTAAAATGTTTTTTTAATTATTTTATAGAATTTTTTGGAAATTTTGACTTGGGCACCAAAGGTGATTGGCGGTGACTAGATATGGTCACCATGGAATGGGTATTTTAGGGTAGTGACCCGAAGCTAAGAGGCTTCAACCCATTCTATGTCGGTGTCAACTTAGGCTAGGATGATATATTGTTTCTTTTTATATTGATTTATGCATATACGGGGACTAATAATTATTTGTTTGACATGTTTTGTAGGACAGTGAAACATTGCATCTTCAAGATAGAGTGTCGACTATGTATGATCGGATCTAGGGAGATGTGAATGACACAGAGTGAGATCACTTAGCCACAGTGGGGTTTGATGGATTTTGACACTAGCACAAGATTTTGAGGGATTTTTCTTGGTGATTGTGTTGATTGAGATATGTGATGTGCGAGATTAGCACATTTTAGTTCAAGACGGGAGAGATGGTAGTTACTCTTGAGGATATGTACCGTATTTTGAGGTTTCGATATAGGAGGTGCCCATAGAGTCAATTAGTGCTGATACTAGATTAAGTGTATTAACACATCTATTTGGAGCTGATGCCCCATAGATCTCTTTCACATCCGAGGAGTTTTAGTATGATACTAGATATGAGCCATGGGTAGCAAGGATAAAATTAATATGTTTAGTGATGATGGCTATCTCGAGCTACATACTACTAGATTCTCGGGGATCTTAATTCCCATGGGAACTAGAAAGAGTACTTATGGACATAGTAGAGCACGTGGTGGTATTTTCTTTTGGCACAACGCTATTAGCTCATGTATAGCACGATATTTGGATGTACATGATTTAGAGGAGGTCAAGACTGGATGTCATATTTTTCCTACACTGCTTTGGGCCTATAAGAACATTGTTGTGATTAGGCCACCAGGGCCTCCATGGGTTATAGGGGACCACATTGAGCTATTAGTTGGATTTTTGAGATGGAGAGCCGACAGGCCCATAGAAATAAAGGAGAGAGAGAGGCGAGGAGCTATATGTAGATATATTAACAGAGTTGGATGTGGATTAAATCGATAGAAGCAATACTAAGATTTTCCTACATGGCTAGAGGTAGACATTGTGTTAGTTGTTATGAGGAGGATTAGATGGAGTGCAGGGGTGGAGGCTCGAGATGGTAGAGGAAATAAAATTTCCCTTAGTGATGAGGCCATTTGGGGTCATCCCAGCAGTGCATCAGGAGACCCTATCAAATACATGCAAGACGAGGTAGAGAAGGACTCCTTGTGTCCTGACAATGGCTGATCTATTATATGAGGCAGAGCACCTTGGGATGAGGATGAAGATATAAGAGTAGGGGTTGGATTTCCTAGTGGTTGACCGAGGTGTGGGTAGCCCAGTGGCGAGAGGATAGGTCCAAGGTAGGATTAGATTAGGAGGAGGAGGTTCTAGTAGGAGAGTAAGATGTAACACCCAAAGGAGATGAGGGTGGAAATAGAGGGGTGGTAGTGGAGATAGACCACCTACGTGCGAGAGGTAGATACGACTTGATAGGAGAGAGATGTAACATGATAAGAGAGAGAGGTAGCATGTCGGGAGGTGACATGATTACACTAGGAGAGGGACGTGGCCATCTAGTAGAGAGACAAATACAAGAGGTAGAGGGAGGCCTATAAGAATAATTTGGAGACCTTGGTCTTATAGTAGCTATGGAGTTAAAGAGCAGGGGCACCGACAACATCACAAGGAGCTAGCTAGATGGCCCCTTTGAGTACTGTTCCTTTAGAGCATTACAAGGCACTAGGAGAGGAGGTGTGCTATTATGAGTGCATTGTGACATCAAGCTTGACACGTGTGTAAAGATACGTGGTATACCTAGAAGAAGAGCAGTAAAAGATCGGGAATTCCAATGAGATCATCACCGTCTGGGAGCACGGGTAGTGTGGTAAAGCCAAGGCAAGACCACGAATCTAATGGAGGAGATGATAGTCAGAGAGATGTATTGGCACCTACCCCAAGGGGCACGATTTGAGATTGTCGGATGTTCAGTTCAAAGATTTTGATGATGTATATTTTGGAGATAGAATCCTAACGACCTATCATGGATGTATTGAGATATTTTGATGATGGTATATTGATATATGATTTTCTCGTGATTTATCATGTGTTGTGTGTTGTTTTTATGTTATGGATTTAAATATGTTTATGGTTGATTTAGATGTTAAATTATGATTATGGTTTGATGATATCATGTATGGATTAAATAAGCTGAATAGAATATGGATTTTTAAAATGTGATGTGCGTAGATTAGATGGATATATGTGAGATTAGAGATATATGGTATGATGTTTATGTGATGAAACAAAGAAATGTTAGATATAAATGATGTGACATACACATTTGTGATATAATAATGTGACATAATTTAAAATAGATGAAATGGATTTAGAAAAATGATATGATTAGATTATGGATAATATGATTAGAATAGATGTTATAGAAATAGAGAATAAAGGGATGACATAAAAGAATATTAGATGTGAGAGGAGGGACGTGACTTGATAGGAAGTGACCAAAATATAGTAACGACATTTCATCATAGTAAGGAGTGCATGGAATATCGATGCTCCAAATCGTATTGAAGGTAAACATGACAGAGGAGCCAAACAAGGCA
The DNA here is from genome assembly GCA_018340775.1 of Taxus wallichiana var. yunnanensis. Classification (NCBI taxonomy): domain Eukaryota; kingdom Viridiplantae; phylum Streptophyta; class Pinopsida; order Cupressales; family Taxaceae; genus Taxus; species Taxus wallichiana. Next base: position 852,140,852 of record CM031234.1, read on the forward strand.
ATGGACTTGCAACCAATAGTAGGTGTTAACACATAACCATTGATAGTTAGTTATTCCAAGGATCATGAGGAAAATATGGAAGATGAGCTTATGGACCTAATGTTGACATAGAAAAGGGGTTTAGATGTAATGTGTATGCTGGAAGATAGGTTCTCCGTAGGTGGTTTTCCCTAAGTCTATGCCCCGGCTCCGAGAAATATTATGCAAACTGATCAATGCAAGAATTTTGTTATGGATGAGAAAGTTAATTAATGCGGCAAGATTTCTTAGGATGTATGATTTTAGACTTTATGCTTTTACTTTTGACTATTTTAAAAATGTTGATCAATGCGGGAAGGATTTCTTTGCCATTATATAAGATAATAGACATCCTTCAAGGAATGGTCTACATTTAGATTTTTACTTTTTACTTTTTGATTTTTTTAGATGGTAGGATATACGATAGTTTTCCTTCAAGGGAAAAATATATTTTGAGCCCCAAAATATTGGCTAAGTACAAGAAGGCGCGTGGGCACGTGAAACTTATATGAAGAAGGGCACGTGGGTTGAAAGTGTGCAAGGAAGGGTTCTAGCACGTTTTTATCATAACACATGGCGTGCACAAGACAAGAAAGTGTTGGGACTTAGAAATATTTGGAGTTCCAGATAACACACAAGGAAAGTGTGACCTATCTAGCATGCGGAGTGGATAAGGTACCAGCCTGGCAGCTCTAAGATCAAGAATGGAATATTCCATGCATGTAATGGAAGGTTTTAGAAGAACATCATTGGACAAAGTGGAGAGCTCAGATCAAATGAGGCATGCTCTATTGGAGGATCACTTGGACACTTCGTAGCCGATCTGTTACTCTAGAAGGCATGGCAGTGAAGGTAGAAAACTATATATAGAGGTGCATCAGATAGTAGAAAGGGGATCATCTTGAGAGAGAAGAGGTGGTGGAAAAGAGGCTAAGCTCTGCATAAATATCATGGAGGATTCTATAGGTTGGGATTAGTGAAAATATAGGAGTGATGGCATATTTAGAAGGTTTAGTATGTGTTTATCCTTGTAATACGAAGGACATTGTGTAGTTTCTGATGCATGACCTTGCTCTACATTGTTATATGGGTTTATTATGGCCTCAAGGAATGTAATGTGGTTATTGAACTCATTAATATGAATGGAAGGTTATGTTCTAAAGAATATATGTGTCCATGAGCTTAAGTATAATGCATTTCCTTTGTGTTATGAATCATTTCTATATGTTTTCTGTTAATTCTCTTTTATGGATGCATTGATATGATAATTCATCCTAGGTTCTCAGAATGATTTCCAGTTCTTTTCTATTCTTTTGCACTTGAATATCTGTCATAAGATGATGTATTATAATAATAATCACATAAGGGAGGGGCTCGGAACCTGCGCATGCCTCGGGTGAGCATCCAGCACCCACTGGGTGATAGGCCGACGTGCATGGGATTAGATTGTTGTTTTAGGGGTATAAAAATGACTACATCTATGATTTTGACATTTTTGTTTATGAAAGGTTGTCCTTCGAGGGAAAAATCTATTTTGGATAAGATAGAATTTAATATGAGCATCCAGAAATTATGATTTTTAATGGGAGAGCCGAGGATAGATAAGTAGACCACTTGGGAGGGGATGATAAGATGTACAAGTGACACCTATAGAACCTTAGCATGGTTTCAGTAGGTAAATAAGAAGGATATGGATGTAATGATTGCGGGGTTCCCACATAGAAGGAGGAACTTATCCATAAGGAAAATTCTATGAGTAGAGCCATGGTGCCCATATTCAAGGTCATAGATAGGAAAATGATGGTAGACCACATAATTCCAAATCATTACAATGAGAGATGGAAGAGGCTAATGATGGATGAAAGATCATTGGAATTACTAAGTTCTAGTTGGTAGATATGTTAACAGTAGAAGGGATGCACGGTGCAATGCGTTAAGAGGTTCGATTTAAGTTTACCATCAAGGGAACCCAAATGAAAAGATCCAGACCCATAATTATGCATGATAATATAAGGTCTTATCTAGTTGGAAGAAACATTTCCATGTTGGCTCCTTTTTAAGGTAGTGATGTTCTCAAATTTACTTAAGGACAAGATCACCGATATTAAAGTCACATTCTTTTAGATTTTTTTATAAGCATGTTTGATGCGATCTTGGTAGACATGATGGTGTTCAAGAGATACAAGGCAATGATCATATAACAACTCAAGATGTGTTAGATGATCCTGGAGATAGTATTCCTCAGAAATTAAGTTGCAAAGGGAAGCACATAAAGATGAGATTTTAACTTCTAGAGGGAGAGTGACCTCGAAGCCATAAAAAGAGAGAAGGAAGTAATGCCCATAGAGGTGCGGATCCTAGTCAATAGGCCCAAAGGGTGAAAGGAATATGAAGATGCTAATTACATCCTGATTTATCAATAGTTTTGGAAAGGATGTTACAAAAATTTTTTTGTTAGTTGCTTGATTGGACGTTATCTTGATGATAATATGGAGAAGAGAATATAAGCTTTATATTGAAGGAATAAAAAATATTCTTGAGATATTTTTTTTGAAGGACTTTATATTTTTCATGATAATTTTATGAGGGATGTTTTAGCAAGTAGATGATATGTTGGTAGATAAAATTGACGATCTAGTTAGATTTTATAGATGCAAGTGGAATTGATTCCACCCATTTAGTGAAGTACTTAGTGGCAAGGATGATAGAATGATAGCATTGGGAGGAACAAAAATTGATGAGGCTAATGAGGTCAAGTCCCCATTGTGAGAAAGGACATAAGTTCTTAGATGGATGTAAGGCCTAACTAGGAATGTAGAGGAGATTAGAATGTTGCTGGCATTTGACACATTTATTGACGTAGTTACAACAATATTGATTAATGGAATGCCAATAATAGCCCATCCGGAAATGCACTTGGAGATGGACAAAATGCTAAATTTCCCACTATAGCTACCATCATGGACCTCTTGGATGATGCATATAGATTCATAAGATTTAAGGCCTCATAGAAGGATGGTGTCAAACCCACGTTTGTAGAGGATTACGCCAAGGATGATATAGAAATTGGTGCGTTGAAGAAATGACCTCCTAACTTTTTTAGATAGGTTAGAGGGGATGGTGGAATGAGATAGATAATCAAAAATTTGAGAATACCATATATCTAATGGATTAGTGTCAACATGATTGATACAAGGAAGCTCATGGACATGAGATGGTTGATCGAGACGATAACAACAACAAAAATAATAGATTCTGTATTTCCCATGGGATGAGAGATGTGAGGGATGTCATGGTGTCTCCAAAGTGATTAGATGAACAATGGATAGTTTGGATGGTATGTGTTATCCCAAATTAACCCCCCGGGATTAATTTAGATAACTCATTTAAAATGGAGTTATCCATTTTACAGTCCAGGACATTCATACGACCGTCAAATTCCCCTTCCAGAAA